>CM059018.1:6764392-7973621 GCA_030272315.1 Paspalum vaginatum | reverse complement strand
AGATGCCCTGCACAGATGAATGGACGAAAGAATCACTATGTCTGATAAATAGAGGAGGCTTGAAGATAAATGTCTCGTCAATTGAACTAATCAAAGAGTCTACTCCACCTCCAAGTGTGTATGGACTGGATGGTTGCTACAAACGAAGACCAAGTCGCCGAGAAGATGAACTGATCAGATTGTCCGAAGGTTGGCCAAACACATGGACTGGATAGTCAATAGACAACATTCTAGAAAAGAAGCGCATGCCAAATATACTGACCGGACTATCTAATTTGTGGATTGGACAATTAAAACAGATAGAATTGATAAGTGAAGGCATGTCATATTAACCAACCAGACAATCTGATACCTCCTTCAGACATTGGATGGGACAATGGTAACGGCTATCTCAATGTCTAGTGTGAAAAGGACTATTGGCCGGACTGTCTGATATGCGACACAAAAAGGATCATACTGTCCAGTCAGTCCTAATGTCTAGTTGGCTTTTTGTGTCTATATAGGCCATTCCACTTGGTCATTTGAAGCAAGTTTAATTATTAGAGCTTGATTCTAGAGTTGAGACACATTCTTGAGAGCTTTACCATCACAAAATGCTTAAGTTCATATCTAGACATAGCCTAGTGTTTTCTTAATATGCTTAGTGCATTGCTCTTGCTTATGACCAACATTTGTAGTGAGGTTTGGGCACCTCTTCTTGTCGGTGCTTGCGCGCACCATCTTTGTAAATGTGGGGCTTGTAATTCTTGTGAGACCCTCGAGAGTGTGGATTGGCTGCCACCTTAGAGAGAGGTGGGTCCTTGGCATTTTGTCCAAAGATCACTATAGTGAAGACAACTATGAGCATCTTGGAGAGGTCCATGCATGAAGGAGAGCTGGGATTGTCAATGGAATTACCTGGCTAGGAGCTTGGTCCTTGCACGAATAACCTTGCCCTTGATCCTTGAACGTATTAAGGAATAATGGGATTATAATGAGATAAGGTAGAGGGAGAATACGAGATGGGAGTAATAGGCAAATGATAAGACATATCTAATAATTGGGTTGCACACAACCTATTTTCGATCAACGCACAATATTTTCATACAATTTCTTGAGTAGATAGTCCAATAAGCTGCTTCTAGAAATTTTTTTGGAGGCAGATTGTAGGGTTGTCCGCCTCTAGAAGTCAACATATTTCTAGGGACATTCCGAAACATGGATTTTCTTTATAGCTCATTGTGATGTGCACATTGGAACTCAGAATCAAGGAACTGGTTGTAAGGAAAATGGGTCCTAAGCCTTGTGCTTAGTTCCCTAATGTGATTTGGTGGTTGAGGTGACAACACGTACCATTTGGGACTAATGTGTGTGCAAGAATTTTTATTTAAGCCCCGGGGTGCAAGAAATGGACTTGGGATACAAACACCTCAAAGGAGGACATCAAAGAGCACAAGAAAAGACCCAAGACTCCATCAAGATGCAGTGCACACCGGATGGTCCAGTGGTGCTATCTACGCAGTGCAGCTCATACCCAACGGCTAGTTTTGAGGCTTGGGCTATTTATACCCCCTTGGCTGGCCTCCACACTATGGTTGGTGACTACTAAGTTCATTCTAGTGTTTAGGCACATTCTTGATCCATCCTAAGAGCCAATACACACATTTTAGATCCCAACCATCACTAGAGCAAAAGAGACACATCTCGTCATAGCTAGAGCTTGCAAAGCATCTTTGCTTAGGCCTATTTGTCTCACCCATGCTTGCGTGCATGTTCACCTTTGTAAGTGTGGGGCTCGTAAGTCTTGCGAGACCCTCTGGAGTGTGGAATGACCATCACCTTACTTGTGAGAGGAAGGAAGGCCCTCGGCATGTTGGCCAAAAGATTCCTTAGTGGAGACGGGGGTATCTCTGTGAGAAGGCCTGCAGAAGACCCCTACGGCCCCGACAATCCTCTACGTTTGCGTGGGCGAGGCCATAGTCCAAAGAACTACACAAGAGAAGGGCACGGGTGGGTGTGTACTGGGGATATCCGGAGACCCGACCGGGTGGGGCTTGACCTTTGCGAAGGTCACTTTTCCATCCTCCACCCTTGTGTGGGCGAGGCCGTATTCCTTTGAGGACTACGCGAGAGAAAGCCCTACAGGGGGCGCCAAACAAGGAGTAGAGGGTAGAGACATGTTGGTCTCCCTGAGCCTCGGGAAAAGAAATCTCCACATCTCCTTCGTGTGCCATCATTGTCGTCATCGTCTACGGAAGTTTGCAATCACTCTACTCATCTCCTTAGCTTGCACATTTACATTCTTGCAATTTGTGTGCTTATTTTTCTAGACTAGCTTAATAGTTTAGTTTTTAGATAGAACTATGTTGCAAGACTTGGTCACGATAGAGTTAGTAACACTTAGCAAAACCTTAGTGCACATAGCTAGTTTTTATCTTGCGTATGTTTTGCTTAGTGGTTGCAGTTTTTAGAGAGTTTTGTTTTTAGAAATCCTAATTCACCCCCTCTTAGGTATCAGTCCAACCTTCACTGGTATTGGTTGGAGCAAATAATGTTGCTGTTGGGATGCTACGGATTTGCAAAGGGAAACAATCTCAATAATACCACATGGTATTCATTTTAGTGGCCCATGCGCACCCACGATTCAGAGGCCACCTGCTCCGTTTTCTTTGGAATCAGCCGTCCTCTTCCCACCACACTGCTTAACCCTTTGCATGCTCTCCCCATATCTCATGTACTAAAACAGAACACGGAGGCGGGATCCTAGAAGGCAATGCACTGCACCTTGTGATTTCAGAAGGTGACGGCGGGGTGCCCCATGTGACATCATTTTTTTAGGGGCTGCTGGCAGCTTGTCCAGACCCACTCGTGGAGCAGCTGTGCGAGACTGGTCTATTTTTCGGTCCACATCTTGAAACAAAATGGTGGCACTGGTAAAAATCAAATTTGTAGCCTTTAGTCGTTTTCTTGCCATTTACATCGTAAATATTGATTTGTGCCAATACAGCAAGGTCTTATAGATTCATGAAGCAGTTTTTTTTATATAGAAGCTTCACTTCAAATTTCCAAGGACAGTACATCTCACGGGGATACAATAACACTGGCAGTACATAATACTTGCCATTTATTTTTCTGACTCTGTAGATTAGAAAATACAACATGGTGCGAAATGTATGTAGACATTAATATTTCAATTCCATCAATCCTCACTTTATTTAATTTATTTAGTAGTTGTTGTTCTCCCAAAATTGAGCCTGGAGCCAATCAATTGTTCCCTTTTCCACCTGGAACGCCTTGGCCAAGACATCATCCGAGATCGGTGGCTTTGATCCAAAGACTGCATTGGCAATGGTGATGACGCCAGGGTTCTGGCTGCTGAGTGCAGCAAGAGCAACTGCCGGCTTGTCATGGACGGGGTTGAATTGGAAGTGAATGAGACCCTCGGGGAAGACAAAGACGTCACCCTTGTTGAGCACCTTGGCGAAGAGCTTGTTTGGGTTGGAGGTGACAAACCCAACATACAGGGTCCCCTCAAGCACCGTTAGGATCTCGGTGGCACGTGGGTGGGTGTGAGGTGGGTTCTCACCTAACGGTGCATAGTCAATGCGTGCCAAAGAGATACCTAGGGTGTTGAGGCCGGGGAGCTGCATAACATTGATCAAAGTCACATTGGAGCCCACCTTGCTCACCATGGTGTCCCTAGGCATATCAAGTCTGGCTGCCTTGAAGAAGTCATCTGGGTTCACGGACATAGGGTCCTTGCAAACGAATCCATTCACCTTCACTGAACACAAGACGATGGAAAAATAGGTACATAAAGATCTGAATTTATTCAGCCAGACATAAAAATATTTGCTGTATGTAGGTGTAAATTGTGACAATCGATATATGTTTACAGAACAAGAATTAAACAAAATTCATACATACGTACCAGGAGAGTCCTTGTCTGCTACGCAGAAGTCCTGAAGCGGGCTAGGATCCGAGGCAATGGCCTGGTGTGAAGCGATCAATGCCAGAGAAACAGCAAGAAGGAAGTATGAGGAGGCAGCCATTTGGTTCTCTCCTCCTGCTTTTGTGTTGGAGCTGCTTGTGTTTGTTTTGTGTGGATGGTTTGGCCTAGCGGTGAGATGGATGGGCTTATATAGCCACAGCAACAACAAGTAGCGTGACATTTTGAACAACGGAACTAGTCAAGTTGAAAGAGCCTGCTGATGATAGCTATGTCAGCGTTTCAAAGCTAGATCGCTTTCAATATTTTTGCACTACTACCAACTCTGACAGTGTCTCCCTTGTTTGCTCGAAGCAAAGCATAAGTTGGACCCGTTCTTTTCTGTGTAGATGGCGTACTAGCGCGTGGTTGTTACCCTTTTTAGTATGAAATATCCAACTGCAAAAAAGTTAATTGGGAGCAAAGTAAAAGGCGGTAAAGGTTTGTGATAAATTAAGATGCAGAGTAATAGGGTACACAGAAGGAACTTGCGTAAGCTCGTAGGTGGTGGATTGTGATAGTTGTGTGTAAACATATTAAAGAAAGGTTGACCAGGTGCACGCATGGGCTATATGTATATGTATGCGGACAATGTCAACACAGCACCAAAAGACATCACGGTGTCCCTAGACATAGACAGCCTTGTAATAATATAATAGTTTATTTGAGACTACCTACATCGTGTCCAACAATCATGTTCTCAAGTCACTGTTTTGTTGGACTGGTTAATTGTGGCCATTTTGTTAATCACATTACGTGCAGTAATGACTGTATCTAGAAGGGGCGAACAGGGGTACCCTGGTATGTAGTATCTGTCACACGATTTATTTACTTCAAGTTTTAGGCACTGTTTGGAACGTGCAATATCTTCATATTCCTACATTTTTTCTATGAAACTGAATTATTTCTTAAAATTCCTATAATTTCTAGGGTCTAAACGGGCCTTACAATGGTTAGGAAAATAAGAGCCATCCATTGAACACAATATGATTGTTTTAAAATTAGTGGTACTACCTAGGGAATGGTACTAATAGAAGCTATCAAATCGATAGGTCTGGTACTAGTAACGTTGAGACTAGTGTTATTTAAATTTATTTCATTAAACCCTTTTCTCAAATCAATGGCATAATTTTCTCCAATACTTAAACACAATTTAATTAGGGTGTGATTTATGCATGCCATTGTATTTGTTCCAATTATTCTCCAAGTAATTACATGAATAACTTGTTTGATGCACATATGCTGTTGCAGAATTTGTTTTGAACATGCTTGAGTTTGTTTGATTCAAAAAAAGTTCATTTGATCTTTTTACAAAGAAATGTTCTTTTATCGAACCCTTTCTCTAGAAAAGTTTTCTTTACCCCCTCCTCTTTTCCTTCTTGTGGCATGCAAGAGGCCAGGAGCCCATGCATTTGGCTCAGCCCGCTCCTTTTTCCCTTCCTCCCGCAGTGAAGCCAACCCAGTGGCAGCCTAGCTATGTAGCTCCCTCCATAGGCTGCTTCCTCCTCCGCTGCTATTGAAATGAAGGCCCACCTGTCATCTAACCTCCATCTCCCTTAATTTCCATTCTCAAGAATGTGCTGATGTCCAACGCACACGACACAGGCAAGAGTATGGCTCGAACTCCACCTCGCCACCACATTCCTTTCCCTCTCCATGAGTCATGGAGCTACCCCTATATAAAGTGATGACCCATGTCATAGTCCCCTCAATCCAAGCCCTATCTCCAGCCAAACCTCGCAAGAACTTGCGGCCACCACTAGTTTCCACCGTTGCCTTCCAAGCCACTCAAGCCTCCTTCAATGTGCAAGCCCAGTGACCATGCTTCTCCACGAGGTAGAACAACAATTCATTTGACCTTTCCTTGTTTCCCTTCTCTTTCGTCGGTTTTTGTTGATGTGTCACCGTGTCGTGTAGATTAGAGTCATCATCACCAGTTTTTGCCATCGTCTAGAGCCGGCTATAGGGACTTTGCCTTGAGGTGAGAGTCTCCCTCAAAACTCTTCCACGAATTCCAAATACAAAATTAGAAAAAGAAAAATCCTTTCCCTGTTTATTGGGCAGCCCGCCACCCCACCGACCCAACTCTCCTTTCCCCTCCTCCCCTTTCAGCCCGGCCACAATCAGCCCACTCCTTCTCACCCATAGCCCCAACTCCCCCCTTCCCTACCGCGGCACGCCCATGCCACCGTGCTCCCTCTCTCTCTCTCCTCCTTCTCCTTCCTTCGACCAACACGCACAGTGAGCGCAGACAGCACCGCGCGGCCACCTCACTACCACATCGCGCTGCCGCTTGACACCCCCATCTCCACACCACCCACACCGTGCATTGCCACACCACTCGCAAGCGCATCGCTGCACCATGACGAGCCTCCACCGGCTATAAGAAGCCCTCCGCGCACCACTAGCCTCATCCTTCCTCGTCGCAACCGGCCCTTGAGCTAATCAGGCACTGCTAGCCGCGGGCACCAGCCCCCTCCCCAAGCTCACTTCGGCTTTGCCCAAATTCCACCTACCCAGGCCACTAAAGCTCAATTCCGTCCAATCCAAGCTCCTCCCTCCCTACCTCCACCTTGCTGGCACCTTGCGGTCCCCTTTTCCCTTCCTCAGACCCGTCGGCACACGCGTCACCCTCACCGCCGTGCCGTAGAAACCCACGTCAGGCCACCCATCCATGTCTCCAACCCCATCACGCGGTTCTCTTCCTCTCCCCGATACTCTCGACTATGACCTCATCACTATTGCTGCCGCCAACGGCAGGAACCGCCAGTGAACCCCCTTAGGCTGCCGCATCCCGGTTCACTCGTACCGACCGGCTAAGCTCACCTTTCACCCTGTGATGCCGTCCTACCCCTTCTGTCGCTGCCATGTGGGCCCAGGGCCAAGACATCATCAGGCGCGCTGTCACCCCCTCCCCATGCGCTTGTGCCAGCCCACCTAGGCCTCCCGCGTACCATGCATGTGTTTGGGCCGAAAGGCCGAAAGCCACCCTCGGCTTAGGTTGTTTCCCACAGGCTAAAAGCAAGAGTTTGACAAATAAAAGTCCAAATCTACCCCTTCAGCGATAGCGAAAGTCTATTCCTACCCCCTAGCCAATAAATAATCCATATCTCTTCTTCGTCCTAACTCCGATTTAGTTGATTCTTGCACCTAAATTCATCTAAAATCAAGCACTACCTACTTATACACCACACATAGTCTTTTCCAAGGCCAAAAGCCGCCGTCCTATGCCCAGTCAGTGCATCACACTGGTCCCACAAATATTGGGTGCTTAGTGATTGATTTCGTTGCCCTCCTATTCTCCATAAATACTAAAGGTTCTTGTCTTGGCCTCTCTAAACCTCATTCTAGACTATTCTGATCTCCAAAATCATCCCCACCAATCGCACACCATCATGTCCTACTCTTTCATTTCTTCCTCCTACAGAAACCCCCACCCCGACGTCATCATGCGACTACCATACCACCAGTTCTGTTTCCACCCTTGCCGCCTAGGTCTGCTACTTTGGCATTTCCACGACAACCGCTACCAGGCCTGCCAGCGTGACCGGTAGTTCCCAGCCCAACCCGTTGCCTCTAGCACCTTACCATAATCACCACCACGGGTAAGCGCCACCAACGAATCATTGAGTCTCTACCCCTTCACTTAGTCCAGGTTGTGTTGAGCTCATATTATACCTCGATGTGTGTGTTTTCCTTGTTTGTGCGTGTAGGTTATACCGGAGAGTCTGATCAGTACGCCCCTCACAAGAACCTTCGCGATACTTGAAGAAAGCAACCGGCGCTTGCATCAGATGCTTTACCAGCATGCGTAGTGGATGGCACACCATCACGTCCATCAGTTAGTACACCAACGTGCTCGGTAGATGATGGTACACTGACGCATTCGGCAGATGATACACCCTCATCACCAGCGACCAATGCATCGTCTATATCAACAAAACAATAGGCAAGCCCACTGGAATCCCAACTTGATGCATAAATTTCCTATGTTTCGCAAACACAACCCTTGGTATGATAATCACAATAAAACTTACATGCTTTGCTTGCTAGGGTAACCTAGTGAAATATAGCCACCTAAGCCTATCTAGATATAGCGCGCATAGGTAAGATTGCTCATTTAATTATATCTATCATAATCTTGACGTTGAGTTAGATTATGGTTGTGTAACATGATGGGTATGGAAAAGTGGATGTGTGGTGTGGTTTTGAAATAAAATAGGGAAGAATCCCGGCAACCGACCTTATCGGAATACATCTTTGTGCCGAAATAGCCATTTAAGGGTAGGGTTTGAACAGGTAACTTAGTAACTCACGGTTATCCTAGGTCACAGACTTGGTGGAGAAGGCCAGGTATGTGGATGCTCGTGGTGTCGAGCAAAAGAAACTGGAAGGTGGAATGGTTCTGCCTGCGCCCTGTAAGGACCGCGTTGATTTTCATCTTGCATAACTCTTTTCGTATAACCACTCACTCTATATGAGGCATTGGCTAGGCCCGAGCCAGAATGGATAATCTAGCGGCAACTGTGTTGGTGCATGAGGGTGAAGGTAAGGGGTGTGTGTCACGGGAGTACTGCGGGGTACTGCAGTGACTTGGGGGCCTGATCCTTAAAGCACTTCTAGACCATGAAAAGATGGCAAATGCTTGGTTTGGAATTCGGACACTTATTTGGCCGTAAGCAGTCGCTAAATCTAACTTGCGGGTCATAGTACAACCTCTGATCAGAGTAAAATCTATTCGAATAGTCCGTGTCCAGTGGTATGGATGGGTTACGGCTTAGTTCTTCGACTAGCACTTTTTATAAACTAAAATGATGGTTCGTGGTTTGTTTGGGAACAAAATGTTTTTTGGTGGATGTTGGAGCTACGGGGGTGAAATCCCGTAGCGCGCTGTGTGGAAATGTGTTGGCTAGAACTCCATGAACCATGTGGACCGGCAAGTCTAGTGGCAATCCCTTTTTGGGAAAAACCCTGTTTTAAAAAAGAATAAAACTTCGTATGTAGATTAAACCCTGCATACAAAATGTTTTTATGCAAAAACTCTCCCTAAGCTCCAGATATATCCTGCATATATATGTAGCTATACCCCTACTCTGTATGGAGGAAGGTGGGCAGCTGAGTATGTATGTACTCACCATTGCTTTGTTGATGTTTCCAGTGAAGATGGTGCTGTTACCATATACTCGGACCAGTAAGGATTATGACCTGCTTCCCAACCGTGACGTGTGGAAGTTTGAGCCTATGTTTTATTCTCCACCGCTTAGTTTCAGGGCTGCGCCCCTTTGCTGTCCGACCCGTTCGGAAGGTAATAAAGCACATTTTTAGTCCTATTATGGAATTTGGGGCACTTGAGGTGTATCATAGCGTAAGTTGGCCGTAAGACATAACCCTAAGGTTGGAAAAATGTTTTGAGTCCAAAACCCATTTGAAAAACACCTCTACTCCACATCTTACTCAAATTAAAAAAAGTTTTGGCCCTCCCTTACCCCAACAGCCGTCATCAACCTAGTCAAGCTTCTACTAGAAGGAAGATAATGTTTCTCGTGCAAGCCAAACCAAATAGACATGAGCTCAAGACCAAGCAATAGATGGACGTGATGGGACGATATTAAAGGAATCAATGCTGTCATAAAAGTGAGAAATCAGCATCACAGAGACATCTAGCATGACCCTAAGGTATGGACCACCCTAGCTAAACATTTGACATGGGATGTGCACCAAAAATCGAGGAAGACAAGGATATGACCTCTGCAGTATGCTCTATCAATGCAACACAGTTGACAAATGACCCCTCAGGCAGAGTTGTACGCCAGCCATGCAGTGCCATTTGGCACCCTATTTGCCACGGACTCTAGGCACCGTAGAAGAAAACCCTAAAAGGAACTACAGGATGTGCCAGCTACCTGCTTAAAAGCTCAGCAGAAAGACCCTTGAGTCGTCGGAGCCAAGTAGTCATGGCAGAAGAAACTCCATACCTCAGTGGCCACCCCGTGCCCCATAAAAAGAGGAAGCACAAAGACCTCTCAGTAGAAATTCTAGAGCCGAAAGGCATACCCGTCATCCTTCCAGAGACTAAGAGCAAGCTAGAGCCCCCAGAATCCCTCCCAAATCCTTCACCAGATCTAGCAGAACTCCTCACCCTAAAGAGAATTCTAGCACCAGAGCCAGAGTGCTTGGAAGAAGAAGAGCTACCCAGAGCTCCACCGCCAAGCCCCACCACACACTACAAACCAGAAGATCCACCACCAACCTTATCAACAGAAGCAAGGATAGAACCCTCAGGCATTGCCTCGCCCCAAGGACTGACCGAAGAATACAATCCGTGGAAAACTAGGTTTAAACTACTATTAATCAAGGATTAATCAATTGCTAGCTAGCTCTAATAGATCTAATAAGCTAAAGGATGATAAATGATAATCTAATCACAAACTAGATATAACACTAGACCACTGGGCACGATCAAGATAAGCTAAATACGGCTAAGGGATTAGCAAAAGATACGAGACAAACATCTTATAAACTAAGAACCACCCTGAGCAAAGATCAAACATGCAACAAAGAATAAACATGATAACGAACATCATAGATTTACTAGAAGCTTTCCCTCCAACCACTTGTTATATAAGTCAGGGTAATCGACGAACTAGCAAGCCTAAACCAAGTCTAAGCATGAGTATATTCAATCAACTAATTAAAGTAAAAAGATCTACTAAAAGACATGTGGATATCAAATCTAGCCAGATCACATGTACAGATGAAGCATTGCAAAGACATGGATCGTATATCATGCATAAACAAAGAACTAATATCCAAAGGATAATTTCATTGATCGAACTCAAGGTTTATCATAGCAAATAAGAAGAACAGAGAGTTTACTCGAAGAACATCATGAACTCAACGCACAAAATTGTCGGTTTCGACGAGATGAAGCACGTAGTCAAAGATGAACTCGAAACTCCCCGGAAACAGCTTGGGTCGGCCGACCCTAGGGGGGTAAGTTGGCCGAACCCCTCTGTTCCTGCTTCCTCTCGCTACCTCCTTTCGCCGAGATCTCCTGCTCGACGAGTCTTGCGAAGATGGACACCTAAACCTAGCTTTGGAGCTCTGTTTACAATGAATTGGATGACCTCTCCCTCTAGGGAGGCCATATATTTATACTCTGGAGAGTCCCCTACACATGGAATCTAATAGGTCGGTTCTAAGAGTCCTAAGACACCTAAAACACCTATTTCTATGTATATACAAGCCTCTAGAAGAGTCCCGGTCGTCCATATACTTCCTTGCTTGGAGATTAAGTCATTGTCCTGGTCCTTCCCGAAATCCAACTTTCCATAATCTGTAGCCTGTAGTATTTCGACAATAAATTGTAGAGCTCGAAGAGATCTACAACTTTAGTATTCAAACTTTCTTCATTTGATGTCGTTAAGGTCTCTGAATTGGGTCCGCAAGGTGCTGCTATCCTGAAATCTGAGAATATCTCGAGATTTAATTGGAGTTTGGATTGGACTTGTGATGAATTATCCTTATTTTCATATTCTGCATACTCAAGCAATCCTCAGCCTCCGGAACCTTCTCCATAATGGGCTTGGGCCTTCTTTTGAGCTTCAATTGTCCTTCTTTTATTTATTATCTCTCCTCCCTAGACTTACATAAATCCTTTCTTCGAGAAATCCTCTCAATTATTGCAATTATACCCTATTTTCCTGCAAAAATCAATATTGCACAAAAACACAGAGCATTCTCAAAAATGGAGTTATTTGTTAGCAAAACATAACTAAATCATAAGATTAACTTCTGAAAAGGTATAAAATTATATAAAAACAGAGTATAAAAATCGTCGTTATCTTGCGTCAACAACATCCCCACACTTAGATCTTGCTCGTCCTCGAGCAAAAGGATCGATAAAAACTTAAATGCTCAACTAAATTTAAGCAAGTTCCAAACGATTACTTTTCAAATCAAACTTACTTAGAATTCAATCAAATCATAACATGGGCATTTTAATCAACTTTCATGCATAGAGATCCCCACATAAATTTTCGAAATCAAATGAATCATAGTAAAACCAAAACTTCCTTTAGAATCAAAATGGAGGGGTTTTTGAATGAAAAATAATCTCCATGCATCAAGAAATTACATCGGTCCTTCTTTGTCAAGCTCATATGTAGGCACTCATATTTTGTGGCTACCCTATGTAAAATCACACTCTCTCACATCTCACAAGAGTTTAAGAGGAGCTTGGAAAAGGCTTAGCAAAGTTAACTCATCTTATTGTTTAGTTAAGGTATCTTCCTAAAGATCGTCTAATCACCTTGAATTAACTTGGTCATCGGAAATAAGAAAATATAAATGCATAAACAGAGAGAAGGAAAAAGATATAGACAGTGGACATGTGCAATATTGAATAAATAAAGTTGGATAATTCCTGAAAATTGCACATGGTTGGAAAAGTGAAAGCTTTTGCTCATTACACTAAATAACACTAAGCCTCTCTTTTTCTTTTCCAATATTTTCCTAATTCTACTTTCTTTCTCTCTCTTTTTTTTTCTTTCTTCCTTTTTTTACTTGGGCGCCACTTCTTCTCTTTTTTTCTTTTTTTCTTTTTTTCACCCTTCTTTTCCTTTCTAAATATTTCTCTCTCTCATTGCTAATTTAAAATAACTTTAAACCTTCCCTACTCATAATTATCTAATGAGCAAAAACTTCACTTATATGGGAAATGAGTGTCGAAAGATGAAAGGGTTTAGAGGATATGGAATTCAGCAATGCTAGTTCTCCGGTGTAGAACAACTAGTACTGAATATATATGTGGAGGCAAGCAATCAAGAGATAAAAAATAGATGACCAAAATCATACAAGGGATTAAACTATCTAAAGGAATCAAGCTTAACCAAACTCATATGAGATAACTTGGTTATAAACTGGGTTTTCAACTAGGCTCTAATATGATTTATCCTCTCTCTTGACAAAGGGATGGAACACATGATCATAAGAGTTTTTTTTAAATAAATAAATCATCCTCCAAATCTTTTCTTAAAGAAGCTTAGCAAAGCTATAAAACATCTTCCTTCTAATCAAAACATGGGTTATGCATTACTAATTAATCTTGTAAGCACCACACTAATCAAATCATAAAAACTAAGTAAGATTAATCATCAAAGTTAAAGTAGACAACAAACTAAAATAAAGTGAGAAACAAAATTACTCTCTTTTTTTATTATTTTTTAAGAATCAAAAAGAAAAAGACTCACACAAAAGATGACGACTAACCTCCCCACACTTGAACAAAGCATCGTCCTCGGTGCTTTTTTTTATAAAAAAAATCAAAAGAGATTTATTTCTAAAGAACCGGGGAACACACCGACAAAAAATAAGACAAAATTGACACAAAAACACCCTGGGTCGGCCGAGCCTGACCCTATTGGTCAGCCGACCCTGACACTTTTCAAAGCCAAAAGTCGCCAAATTTTTATAGGACGCTAACTATCTTATTTAAAACATAAATGTAAAGAAATTTTGAAAATAAATGAAAGATAAAACACGAATATATATACATAAATATAAGGAGCTTTCAAAATTAAGGATCTGCAATATGATGACGTACCATTTCCTCCATGAAATTATAGGTATCAATATATTGAATTTGAAATTTGTCTTCTTCGAGAAATACCTTTAGTCGTTGGCCATTCACCATGAGCTCTAGATATGTCATGCATATAGATGTAGCGATACCCCTACCCTGTATGGAGGAAGGTGGGCGCTGAGTACGTATGTACTCACCCTTTCTTTGTTGATATTTTTCCAGTGAAGATGATGTTGTTATCATATACTCGGACCAGTAAGGGTTATGACCTACTTCCCAACCGTGATGTGTGGAAGTTTGGGCATACGTTTTATTATCTACTGCTTAGTTTTAGGGCTGCGCCACTTTGCTGTCCGACCCGTTAGGGCAGATCTGTATCACTTGAATGTAAGAATGTGATTGCCAAACCATGGGACGGTAATAAACCACATTTTAGTCCCATTATGGAATTTGGGACTGTTCGGGAATGATGATAAAACTTAATTTTTAGCAACATGAGGTCGTGAGGATGTTTTTGGTTTATTTGCTCAAGTGCACATCCTAAGGATCGGTTCCTTGAGCGATCACCTAAGAAAATAGTGCAACCACAAGGCTCCCATAGGCTCTGAGCTTGGCTAATTAATTAATTAGATGAACTGGGGTTGGGTAGTTTTCTTACCTGAAATATGGCATACAGGGGGCTCTGAATTGTATAGGACTCGCTCTATCTCCTGGGATGCAGTTTGGTTTATCTGTGTTTTTGTTAGTCACACATAAGGAGGAAACTCTTGTACTTGAATAGAGGTAACCTAAAACGAAAGGATACACTCTAGGGATTCTTGTAAAGGCCTCGTAGTGAGATTACCTACCACTCATGACCCGGGAAGTGTTTGATGGGAGGATCCTCGGCAAATGAGAAATCATGACTCCTAAAGGGGTACGACCTCTGCAATGTGTTATAAAACTAATATACCAGCCATGCTCATGGTCAAGAGAGGCCTCAACCCTCATATTAGATTTTTCATGGAACTGGTTATGTTCATGATGATGCATCATTATACTTTTTTTGATATTTTTAATCAATGGGTTGGTTTACGCTAACTAAGTTAATAATAAAACTTGACCAAGCAAAAACAACCGCTTGGCTAGTCCATTATATAAAACCAGTCCACTTTACCTTTATATATACAGAATATTTGCTAGGTATGGCATATATTCAACCTTGCTTTTTTCTAAACCTAATAAGTTGCATCCATTGCAACCGCTGCTCAAATTAAGATTTTACTGCTACTATGTAGTTCCAATACTACGATGATGAGTTCTAGGCATGTGTCTTCCGCCGTGGGGCATGGTCTTCTTCCGTTGTCATTTCCTTAGTCCTTTCATTAAGTTATCTAGTTTCGTTAACATTGCTCTGTAATAATTCTATTACTTTATCAGGTTAAAGTATTGCGCTGTGACATTTAATTATGCCAATATTGTGTATATATGTGGTTTCTGGTCCTGGCACATACATGGTTTGCACTCGGTTTTCTAGCTAAAATTGGGTGTAACAAATGCCCATAAATAATCGATGTGGAATTGTACTAGGTGGTAAAGAAGTACTTTACTACCACGACAAATAGCTCTTTAATTACCTCCAATTTAACGAGAGCCTTTTTATCAATACAACACCAATGACCATATATGATCTAGGCGACTTATTAACTTGATCAGTCTTGTTGTTAGCGGGTGCACATGGCTGCTGCATAATGGTTTACAATATATTTTATTTATAGCATGGATGAATTTTAATAGCATTTTTTCATAAAAGAAGCAATGTTATTGATATAGAAGAAACAATGCAGCAAGGAGATGCAAGGACTTTGGTAAACTTCTGACTTCTGCTTCAAAATACACAACAACATATCAAAAGAAGAAGAATCAAACACACACTCTAGTGATTTCCATTCAACATCATGCTTGAGTAACCAATCACCAAACATATTCCCCATATTATCTGGCTGGTATTTCCGGTGGTTATGTATGTAAAGTGGTCCAAACAGAGTGTAGCAAGTCAACAGTCAAAGAATAAATTGTTAATTATTCATTTCTTATGGCAGAAACAGGTTGAATCTCCTTGCTAATTTGCTTAGCCAAATTGTCTTTTCAGATTAGAAAACTTTTTGGAAAGCATCAGTGCTATGTAGAGAGATTTTACTGGGAACTGCTCAGTTGGAGTCAAGAACTTGTAAAAAACCGTCTTTTTCCTGAGTTAATTCAAAACCCACAATGTGGGCATGAAATTCATTCTATTCAATAAGATTTGGTTTGACGAGATGTATAGTCCACGAGGATTTGGAGGTAAGGTTCTTAAAATTGCAAAAAGTCATGAATGATTTTGGTCTAGGGATATCGTAACAAATATCGATCTTTCAAAGGTGTTCTTCCTGTCCATTGGTCTTCCTAGAAGGAGAATTGTGTGATCCGTAATTAATAAAGAGGACGAGCAATAGATTAATATTAGTTTTAGTTTCTTAGTATAATGTATGAAATATGCATGATTATGAATGAAATGGAAGAACTCGTTTTCTATCTTTTATGCATTTTGTGTGATGATTTGGTTTAGTTTAAAATGGATGAAATGGAGCTAAAATCTGTCACAGCTGGTATTAGAGGGGCCACCAGCACTCCACATGGGCTGAGATACATTAGTATCGGTGTAGACCACTAACCACTACTAAAAGCTCTCCTTCAGCATCGTGTCATGGAAGCGGCACTAATGAACCTAGGGCATTAATCTTGATTGTGTAATACTGGTTGTGGATCAGTTATCTTAAGTGGGTTTCCAATTGGTACCCAACACTGATTCTACAGTAGTCTTTCCTTGACACCGAGTGCCTTTCGATCCACTTTATAGGAGGAAGCAAATCACTCAAGTCATTGTATGCCGTTGCCGCTTGGTCCCACAACCACAGGATCTTGGCAGGAACAACACCATTTGCCCTTGTGGCAGAACTAACTTGTAGCTTTTGTCTATCTCCTTGTGTGGCTCAAAGAAGAACATGTGATCACATTGAATGAATGGGGCCTCCAAGACACTGTGTTCGCATGCTTCACAACTTCAAAGATGGTTTGACAGATCCCTAAGGCCATTTCTAGTGCACAGTTTTATTTCACAGTTACCTAGAGCGCCACATCAAACCTGACTAGATAATTGTGTATCCCAAATTTCATTAAGATGAAACTCCGTCTAAATCAAACTCATATAATCTATCTCTTCATTAATATCTTAACATGTCACCATGTCTACTTATGGGAATGGTATTTTGGCCAATGAAAGCATACAATAGGCAAGATGACTGCAGTGGTTTATCATCATTGGCCTGAGGTAAACTACTAAGATCAATAAAAGCTTCATTTTCCAAAAAAAAAAAAAGAAAAAACATTGGTGTCATGGTATGAACTGGCAGGATGGACTTTTATGAGTTATAGTATAAATGAGTTATATTAATTGGCACTAGAACTAAAACATGTTGTGACAATAAATATTTGTTTCCTAACTGTAATACTAGCTACAACCCAACAAGTCCATCAAAAATAAATCCTAGTCTTTCATGCGTAAAAATTTGCTCCTTGTAACCATGTATATATAAAATCAAATGCATTCAAGTGCACTGCAAGAACCCCAAATATTTTCGGCGGCGAAAAATATTTTCGGCGGCCTGGGACAGCCGCCGAAAATAAGGCATCTATTTTCGACGGCTAGACCCAGCCGCCGAAATGTATGAGGCCTTTGAGGAATACAAACACATCACCCTTGTTGAGCACCTAGGCGAAGAGCTTGTTCGGGTTGGAGCCCTCTAGCACTGAGGATCTTAGTGGCACGTGGATGTGTGTGCGGTGGGTTTTCACCTAACGGCTAACGGCGCATAGTCAATCTGTGCTAGAGAGATGCCTACCGGGGAGCTGCATGACGTAAATCAAAGTGACATTGGAGACCCCACCTTTCTCGCCATGGTGCCCCTAGACTTGTTGAGGTTGGCTGCTTTAAAGAAGTCATCTGCATTTACAGCCATGGGGTCCTTGCAAACAAATCCATTCACCTTCACTGTAGTAGGTATAGGAAAAGAAAATTAGGTACACATTTATCAGAAATTAGGTAGCACACAAACAAAGTCAAGGGGCATGAAGATGGGTGCGCTGACATATGATTACTGTGTACATCACAACATGAATTAAACAATGTTCATAAATCATACCAGGAGAGTCCATATCAGCTATACAGAAGCCCTGAAGCAGGATAGGATCAGAGCCGATTGCCTGAGCAGCGACCAATGCCAGAAAAACAGCAAGAAGGAAGTATGAGGCGGCAGCCATTTGCTTTTAATTTCATCTCTTGATTTTGTGTTGGAGCGAGGACCTTGCAGTAGGCTAACCAGCTGGTTGTGTTTGTTTTGTTGATGCTTTGGCCAAGCAGGGAGATGGATGTGCTTGTATAGAGCCACAAAGCATGCAGTACGTGGCATCTTGATTCTTGAACAACTGAACGAGTGCAGTTGAACCGACCAACAGAAGAAATGGTTTCTGGGGTCTGGATCCTGCTGCATCCTACTGAATGCTGACGAAATACGAAGCTGCTATATGTACCACTGTTTCAAACAAAGCTATATGTATATGACTTTGAATATTTTTGCACTCTACTACCGAATCTGCGGGGTCAGGTGGACCCGCGTTCTTTTCTTTTGTGGCAGGTGGCTTTTGGTTAACCTTTCGTTTAGAAACGTCCAACGACAAAAAAGTTTGGGAGTAAAGTAAAGGAAAGGTGGAAGAGATTTGTTATAAATTTATTGACACAGTAACAGAGTAGAAGGCTTTGACGTAAGCTTGTCAGTGGTAGTCTGGTAGATTGTGGCAGTTATAAACAAGAAAGATTGACCAAGTTGCGTGCATGGGTCAATCGACGTATATGCACTCTTGTATATATATATGCGGAAAATGTCAAGGCTACCCAAGAAATAATTGTGTCCCTAGCTAGCTAGACAGTAGCCTTATAGTGTTTAATTTGAGACGAGCTTTCACGGCATAGGTTACCGGTTTGTGTTGAAATGGTTACATGCAATAACGAACCCGTATCAAGAATGAGAGAAGGATACGCTGGTAGCGTAGCCGTTGCAAACGCTTTATTTAATTGCAAAAGTTGAACACGTTAGACCTGTACAAATACAAGATCGTGGTTTATTTAGTTGCATGGCTAACGCACTAACTAGGCAGGAAGTGTAGAACATAGTCAGTTTGGCCTCCAGGATTTAGCCATGTCCAAATAGTGCAGAAAGGGAGTCTTAGCCTGTCTGAGTTAGTACTCTAGATAATTATGTCTTGGATCGTTGCCTTGAAACTATCTATGTTTGATGGACATGTATGACCCTGAATGCGGATGAAGCCCACTACGGGCAGAAAGCATGGTAGCATCTCTTCATGGTTAACCATCAAGGGAATTATGACCTAGGTAGATGTTTAGAATCACATTAACCAATATTAATGGATCTTTATAAGAAAATAATATTAATGGATATATAATCGTGTCTTTGTTTTTTGTGCTCCTAGAAAAGTATGCAAGTTGGTTGTGTAAGTTCAGAACTTATTTGAGAATGCAAACGTCGACCTATTTGGGACATCACTAAAAGTTCACACTCCTTGTAAAAATGATTTCGGAATGCAAACGTGGACTTATTGCCCATAAGTTGTGTAATTGAAATCATCTTTGAGGTTTTAGTTTTTATTGACAATTCCACTTAAAGTTCTAATGAATCTATTTCAGCACTTGACAAGAAATGATCATATAAGGTGCAAATAATATGGAAGGAGACCCCCCCAACACACACACACACACACACTCTTTCTCTCTCTCTCTATTCTAGCTCAAATGTTTGGAGTCTCCCCTCTTGGATGGAAGTCTTAGCTTTAACTATGATTTATTTCTTGGGTTAAGAAAAGCTATGCTATCAAGAAGGATCAATTGGTACTATAGCTCAAAATAATCATTATACCAAGTCTAAGTCCCTTCAAAGTTCAATTCTCAAATTTGTGCCTTGTCCGCTTAATGATGACCCGGTTGAACCAGCCTTCAGCATCATAAACCAACCTACATCTCTGCTATCATTTTGGTTGACAGACCAGTTCAACCGCCCCTATGCTATGTTCGGCCAAGCATGTACACTGTGTGGGATTTTGATTCAATTTATTGATGGGCCCTAGGCATTTCTAAACAGTAACAACTAGTTATTGTTCAACCACTATATATAGCACTCCTCTCCTTCATTTACTTCTTCCTCCTCCAACCAACCAAAGACAAAGAACACAAGAGCACTTTACTCCACCCCCACCAAAATCCACTCTCTTGAGCTTGAATTCATCCCTTGCTTGCGTGAGATTTTGTGAGACTTTGGTAGAGCATTCAAGACCTTAATTCTCTTTCTCTCACTCTCTCGTGTTCTCATGAACTTTGTTAACACATTTGGCAGCCTTTGTGGATTTATTCCTTTTGATGCTTCATGCTCTTAGATGGCAAGGATAGCACCATCCCCCTCTGGTGTAGTGGTTCTCTAGGAAGTTTGTATCACCTGCTAGTTTAGCAATCTTAGTAAGTGACCTTTCTTACCTTTGTCGACGGTGAGGGGAGGCATAGGGTTGATATGCGCAATCCGGCCAGCCTCTGTGCTATGAAGTTCGATGCTCGAAGCTGTGCCACACCAATTATTATCTGGTTGGTTGGTCACAAGGGATGAAGGGAAGTCAGAGAGCTGAACCCCATCCATGGTCTTCAGGTGAACCTTGGTCAAGACTTGATTCAATAAATGGCACATTACATCTGACCATGTTATCATCGCAATAATAGACCCTATCAGGTTTGGTAGTAGAGTGCAAAAATATGGAGTTATGCACGTAGTATCAATGAGGGCTCAAGGCAGTGTTCAGTACAGCAGCAGCAGGCCAAGCTGCCTCCATCCAGGGCGCCACTGCAGTTGGGTCGCTTGCAGCAGTGACAGAATGGTACCGGCCGTTTGTTCCGCGACTGCTGTTGTGTAGGGTAGAGGCCGCTGATGCCGAGCCTCTTGCACAGGGCCGTTGCCGCTTGGGTAGGCCATGAGGTCACTGAGGTGCGGACGCTTGCACTCCAGCCGGTGCACATTGATGCCATAGTTCACCTCGAGAAAGGCATTATTGCAATTGAAAGAGGACATCATCGGTGGTGCAGTGGTGCTTAAACTTAATTACCAATTAATTGATATCTTCATGTTGTATTGTATCCCGTTTCTTCACAGAAACGCTTTATCTACTTCTGGCCACCGGTATTCGCAAGATTCTTTGCATCTCGGCGAACTCGCTCGGGGCACCCCCCCAAGTTGTTTCGCGTCTTTGTTGTGTTTTCCCGACGTCGCACACGTCTCGTTCATGCTGGGGGAAGCGGACAGCGGCATGACACAAATGCCAGGGAAGAGGCGCGCCTGGCTGCTCGGGCGGCAATCCTTTTACGGTCTGCACACGATGTGTCGGGCATCAGCGACGAGGCAGTGAGCGGCGGCCGGGGTCTCGACGTTTTGTGGCTTAATTATTTGTCACAGGTGATTATTAGCAAGATTCGCATGGGTTCAAGGGGGAGGAGCCGGGGGCTTTTGCGCAAAAAAAATGAATGAACCGTAGGACGGCAGAGGTCGTGGGGCACGGCTGGGTTGTTTGCATTGCAGGCTTGCACGGCGGCTCAGTTGTATGCACCCTAGTTGCTGCCATTAAATCCACAAGCTACATATATTCATGTTTATGCTGGGATCTATAAAAATGGTTTTTTGTGCAAAGAAGCATGGTTATAGATTCACGAAGATGTTTTATACACCCTCATGGCTATAGATATATGAAAATATCTTATTTACTTTAAATTCCAAAGATCACTGCACCTCACAGACACACTATAACATTGGCAGTACATAAATAGTTGCCATTTATTTTACTGATTGCATAGTACAAACTGAAACATGTAGCTGCATGTCAAATGCATGTAAAACAACTAAACCATTGAGACTCAGTTTAGTAGTGGTTGTTCTCCCAGAATTGAGCTTGGAGCCAATCAATTGTCTCTTTTCCCACTTGGAATGCCTTAGCCAAGACATCATCTGAGATTGGTTGTTTTGATCCAAAGACTGCACTGGCAATGGTAATAACCCCTGGGTTTTGGCTGCTGAGTCCAGCAAGAGCAACAGCAGGCTTGTTGTGGGCAGGGTTAAATTGAAAATGGATGAGTCCTTCGGGGAACACAAATACATCACCCCTGTTTAGAACCTTGGCGAAGAGCTTGTTTGGGTTGGAGGTAACAAATCCGACGTATAGGGTGCCCTCAAGCACCGTGAGGATCTCAGTGGCACGTGGGTGAGTGTGCGGCGGGTTCTCACCTAATGGCGCATAGTCAATACGTGCGAGAGAGATGCCTAGGGTGTTAAGGCCAGGGAGCTGCATGACATTGATCAAAGTGACATTAGACCCCACCTTGCTTCCCATGGTGTTCCTAGGCTTGTCAAGGTTTGCTGCTTTGAAGAAGTCATCTGCATTCACAGCCATGGGGTCCTTGCAAACAAATCCATTCACCTTCACTGTACATGTAGAAGAAGAAGATTAGGTGCGCACACATTGGTCAGAAATTAGGTAGCGCACATATAATCAAATCCTTGGATTACGAGGATGCGTGTGCAGTGACATATGATCGATTACTGTTGTTATCGTTGTGTGTTTATATCCCAAACTTCAGAACAAGAACTAAATAAAGTTCATACATAGATACGTACCAGGCGAGTCCTTGTCAGCTACACAAAAGTCCTGAAGCGGGCTAGGATCAGAGGCAATGGCCTGAGAAGCGACCAATGCCAGAGAAACAGCAAGAAGGAAGTATGAGGAGACAGCCATTTGCTTCTCCTCTTGATTTTGTGTTTGCGAAGGGCCTCGTGTTCCTTTGTGAGGATGCTTTGCCAAGAGGTGTGATCTATGTGCTTATATATAGACACAGCATGTTGCGTGACATTTTGAACAACTTAACTAGTCAAGTTGAAGCGACAAATAGAGAAGAAATGGTCTGTAGTAGTTGCAAGAGCCAAGTCAACTGAGATATATCAGCGTTTGAAAGGTCTATCACTTTCAACATTTTAGCATTCTACTACCTTCTGTGCTCCTGGCAAAGCACAAGTTGGACCTGTTCTTTTCTTTGTGTCAGGTGGCATATGGTTGTTACCCTTTTCAGTTTGAAATCTCCCCAACATCACAATGTCACGGAGTAAATTAGTAAAAGGTGGAGAAGATCTGTACGTAATGATAATGATAAATTAACGTACAGGTTAATAACAGGGCTCGTAGGTGGTGGATTGTGATAGTTGTTTGTAAACAAAGAGAAATTGATCATGGTGCATGCATGCATAGGCCTCATGTATGTAAGCATTCTTGGATATGCCGAAAATGTCAACAGATCAAAGAGCATCATGGTATCCCTATATGGAGCCTTATAATTAATATAAAGTTTAATTGAGGCCACATTTCATCATGATATACAATTATGCTGTAAATGTTGGTGGGATCACTCGAATCCTCATGTTGAACCGGTCATGACCATCTTGTTATTATGGAGGGTTATATTAACTACATTACATGTATTAACACATCGGTATCAAGGAGGGGAGAACAGGTATACACGCTGTCGCACATGCTTTATTTACATGCAAGTTGAACAGGTTAAGCTTGTATCAATAGCAGATCAATAACCACACGCATATATAATCTAGTCAACCTTTTGATAGCGCCTTCGGAGGCAACAAGCACCTGCAACGTGAAAAGTGCTAGTTGTGTGTTGTGAGTCCATGTACGTACATGGCTGCAGCAATTGAGCATTATGGTTTTCAATATTAATAGTATGCTGTACAATACGGCTGATTTTTAATAACATATGTGCAGATATTTATTATCATATATGTACGTCTGGCTTCTAGGCTAAATTATTTATTTCAACACTGAACTGAATTGAAATACTTCATCCAAAAACTATGAGTATTTTCTTGAAATGCTAAATACAAACTATATAATATATGAATGAGGAGGACGAGGGAGAAGATGCTAAATATAAACAGAAATCATATAAGTATTTTATATGAAATGCTACATACAAATATAGCCATGTGGTGAACAAAGTACGCAAGATGTTTGCCACAAAACAAGTACACCATCCACAATAGACGTCATACACATTAGTAAACCACACGAGTCCTGGCACCCGTGGAGCTCCAGACAGATGCTCCGCAAATGATTCAATATTAGGGCTGGTTGAAATATTTAGAGCAATTTGATAAAATAAATTAACACTACTATAGAAAGGGTTTTACTTGAGGGCTTAAACACATTTAGGCCTTTTTTTGGTTCCATGCGGATCGAAAGGGATTAAATCTTTTCCTATTCAAATTTGATTAGTTGGGTATTTAATACCCTTCAAACCGAACAAGGCCTTACAGTGACGGTTCTATAACATATCACCAGGGATCATCATCATTGTAAATAAGCATTTGTAGCTATTTCACCTACATGCCTTTGTAAATTAAATGCCTTATCTTGTGGCTGGTCATTCCATTGTCCACCTTTCGAATAGATGAAAATGATATTTATCATGGTGGGTCATGATGCCACTAGCCTCAAGAAATGCCATTCATAGAGACGCTCCTTGCTCATAACCGCGTTGGCTGCTGCCATAGCCATCATAATCTCCTCCACATTGGTAGCCCATGTTTGAGTTGTCGAGTTGGCTGTGACCATGCATGGTATGCTAGTCATAGCCACACTGGTACCCTCAACCCTAGTATTGAAACCTAGATTGAAGCTTGGATCATAGGTTTGGGTGACCTATGGCTGACCTACCACCATGGCCTACAACAATATCGCCATAGCGTGTACCAACGTCGCATAGTTGCTCCACGGCAATGAACTTGGGGTACAAGGTAGGTTAGCTAGGGTTTGGACTATGTCGTTGCCTACTTCATTTATTAGCAAATAGTGAAAGGTGTTGTTATCGCACGGCCAAAATTAATAAATGGTTGTGCGACTCCTTATCTATTGGTGTCATCATTCCATCTGTTTCCCCTACCTCTGCCGCCCTACCCGTCACCCACCACCTCATTCTATCTCTCTATTAGCCGTCATCAAAATTATTCCTTTGCCCAGCTCTGGCTGTAAGGAAAATGGACCCTAAGCCTTGAGCTCAGTGATTTTTTTGTGGTTGAATGAGAACATTGACATTTGGGACTACTGTGTTTGCTAGAATAGTTATTTCAATCCTAGGGGTACAAGTGATAGACTTAGGATACAAACATCTCAAAGGTGTGATAAAGGAGCACAAGTGAAAACTCTGAAAATGACCAACAAGACTCAGAACATCAACCAAAACAAGGACTGAAAAACATCAAAGGGATTTTGTGAGGACGAGACAGTCTAATCCTATGGGAATTGCATGGACCTAACAATGAGCATGTGTGATCAATGAAGAAGCTTAAAGACCAATATCCAAGCCAAGTTGTATGAACCGAGCAGCCTGATGCCCTGCACAGATGAATGGACCAGAGAATCACTATGTCTGATAAATAGAGGAGGCTTCAAGATAAATGTCTAGTCAATTGAACTAATCAAAGAGTCTACTCCACCTCCAAGTGTGTATGGACTGGATGGGTGCTACAAATGAAGACCAAGTCGCCGAGAAGATGAACTGATCGGATTGTCCGAAGGTTGGCCAAACACATGGACTGGATAGTCAATAGATAACATTCTAGAAAAGAAGCGCATGCCAAATATACTGACCGGACTATCTAATTTGTGGATAGGACAATTATAACTGATAGAATTGATAAGTGAAGGCTTGTCATATTAACCAACCAGACAATCTGATACCTCCTTCAGACATTGGATGGGACAATGGTAACAGCTATCTCAATGTCTAGTGTGAAAAGGACTATGGGCCGGACTGTCTGATATGCGACACAAAAAGGATCATACTGTCCGGTCAGTCCTAATGTCTAGTTGGCTTTTTGTGTCTATATAGGCCATTCCACCTGGTCATTTGAAGCAAGTTTAATTATTAGAGCTTGATTCTAGCGTTGAGACACATTCTTGAGAGCTTTAGCATCACAAAATGCTTAAGTTCAAATCTAGACATAACCTAGTGTTTTCTTAATATGCTTAGTGCATTGCTCTTGCTTATGACCAACATTTGTAGTGAGGTTTGGGCATCTCTTCTTGTCGGTGCTTGTGCACACCATCTTTGTAAATGTGGGGCTTGTAATTCTTGTGAGACCCTCGAGAGTATGGATTGGCTGCCACCTTAGAGAGAGGTAGGTCCTTGGCATTTTGTCCAAAGATCACTATAGTGAAGACGACTGTGAGCATCTAGGAGAGGTCCATGCATGGGAGTCCCCATTTGTGCATGAAGGAGAGCTGGGATTGTCAATGGAATTACTTGGCTAGGAGCTTGGTCCTTGCACGAATAACCTTGCCCTTGATCCTTGAACGTATTAAGGTATAATGGGATTATAATGAGATAAGGTAGAGGGAGAATACGAGATGGGAGTAATAGGCAAATGATAAGACATATCTAATAATTGGGTTGCACACAACCTATTTTCGATCAACGCACAATATTTTCATACAATTTCTTGAGTAGATAGTCCTATAAGCTGCTTCTAGAAATTTTTTTGGAGGCGGATCGTAGGGTTGTCCGCCCCTAGAAGTCAACATATTTCTAGGGACATTCCGAAACATGGATTGTCTTTATAGCTCATTGTGATGTGCACATTGGAACTCAGAATCAAGGAACTGGTTGTAAGAAAAATGGGTCCTAAGCCTTGTGCTTAGTTCCCTAATGTGATTTGGTGGTTGAGGTGACAACACGTACCATTTGGGACTAATGTGTGTGCAAGAATTTTTATTTAAGCCCCGGGGTGCAAGAAATGGACTTGGGATACAAACACCTCAAAGGAGGACATCAAAGAGCACAAGAAAAGACCCAAGACTCCATCAAGATGCAGTGCACACCGGATGGTCCAGTGGTGCTATCTACGCAGTGCAGCTCATACCCAACGGCTAGTTTTGAGGCTTGCGCTATTTATACCCCCTTGGCTGGCCTCCACACTATGGTTGGTGACTCCTAAGTTCATTCTAGTGTTTAGGCACATTCTTGATCCATCCTAAGAGCCAATACACACATTTTAGATCCCAACCATCACTAGAGCAAAAGAGACACATCTCGTCACAGCTAGAGCTTGCAAAGCATCTTTGCTTAGGCCTATTTGTCTCACCCATGCTTGCGTGCATGTTTACCTTTGTAAGTGTGGGGCTCGTAAGTCTTGCGAGACCCTCTAGAGTGTGGAATGACCATCACCTTACTTGTGAGAGGAAGGAAGGCCCTCGGCATGTTGGCCAAAAGATTCCTTTGTGGAGACGGGGGTAGCTCTGTGAGAAGGCCTGCAGAAGACCCCTACGGCCCCGACAATCCTCTACTCTTGCATGGGCGAGGCCATAGTCCAAAGAACTACACAAGAGAAGGGCACGGGTGGGTGTGTACTGGGGATATCCGGAGACCCGACCAGGTGGGGCTTGACCTTTGCGAAGGTCACTTTTCCATCCTCCACCCTTGTGTGGGCGAGGTCGTATTCATTTGAGGACTACGCGAGAGAAAGCCCTACGGGGGGCGCCAAACAAGGAGTAGAGGGTAGAGACACGTTGGTCTCCCTGAGCCTCGGGAAAAGAAATCTCCACATCTCCTTCGTGTGCCATCATTGTCGTCATCGTCTACGGAAGTTTGCAATCACTCTACTCATCTCCTTAGCTTGCACATTTACATTCTTGCAATTTGTGTGCTTTTTTTTCTAGACTAGCTTAATAGTTTAGTTTTTAGATAGAACTATGTTGCAAGACTTGGTCACGATAGAGTTAGTAACACTTAGCAAAACCTTAGTGCACATAGCTAGTTTTTATCTTGCATATGTTTTGCTTAGTGGTTGCAGTTTTTAGAGAGTTTTGTTTTTAGAAATCCTAATTCACCCCCTCTTAGGTATCAGTCCAACCTTCACTGGTATTGGTTGGAGCAAATAATGTTGCTGTTGGGATGCTACGGATTTGCAAAGGGAAACAATCTCAATAATACCACATGGTATTCATTTTAGTGGCCCATGTGCACCCACGATTCAGAGGCCACCTGCTCCGTTTTCTTTGGAATCAGCCGTCCTCTTCCCACCACACTGCTTAACCCTTTGCATGCTCTCCCCATATCTCATGTACTAAAACAGAACACGGAGGCGGGATCCTAGAAGGCAATGCACTGCACCTTGTGATTTCAGAAGGTGACGGCGGGGTGCCCCATGTGACATCATTTTTTTAGGGGCTGCTGGCAGCTTGTCCAGACCCACTCGTGGAGCAGCTGTGCGAGACTGGTCTATTTTTCGGTCCACATCTTGAAACAAAATGGTGGCACTGGTAAAAATCAAATTTGTAGCCTTTAGTCGTTTTCTTGCCATTTACATCGTAAATATTGATTTGTGCCAATACAGCAAGGTCTTATAGATTCATGAAGCAGTTTTTTTATATAGAAGCTTCACTTCAAATTTCCAAGGACAGTACATCTCACGGGGATACAATAACACTGGCAGTACATAATACTTGCCATTTATTTTTCTGACTCTGTAGATTAGAAAATACAACATGGTGCGAAATGTATGTAGACATTAATATTTCAATTCCATCAATCCTCACTTTATTTAATTTATTTAGTAGTTGTTGTTCTCCCAAAATTGAGCCTGGAGCCAATCAATTGTTCCCTTTTCCACCTGGAACGCCTTGGCCAAGACATCATCCGAGATCGGTGGCTTTGATCCAAAGACTGCATTGGCAATGGTGATGACGCCAGGGTTCTGGCTGCTGAGTGCAGCAAGAGCAACTGCCGGCTTGTCATGGACGGGGTTGAATTGGAAGTGAATGAGACCCTCGGGGAAGACAAAGACGTCACCCTTGTTGAGCACCTTGGCGAAGAGCTTGTTTGGGTTGGAGGTGACAAACCCAACATACAGGGTCCCCTCAAGCACCGTTAGGATCTCGGTGGCACGTGGGTGGGTGTGAGGTGGGTTCTCACCTAACGGTGCATAGTCAATGCGTGCCAAAGAGATACCTAGGGTGTTGAGGCCGGGGAGCTGCATAACATTGATCAAAGTCACATTGGAGCCCACCTTGCTCGCCATGGTGTCCCTAGGCATATCAAGTCTGGCTGCCTTGAAGAAGTCATCTGGGTTCACGGACATAGGGTCCTTGCAAACGAATCCATTCACCTTCACTGAACACAAGACGATGGAAAAATAGGTACATAAAGATCAGAATTTATTCAGCCAGACATAAAAATATTTGCTGTATGTAGGTGTAAATTGTGACAATCGATATATGTTTACAGAACAAGAATTAAACAAAATTCATACATACGTACCAGGAGAGTCCTTGTCTGCTACGCAGAAGTCCTGAAGCGGGCTAGGATCCGAGGCAATGGCCTGGTGTGAAGCGATCAATGCCAGAGAAACAGCAAGAAGGAAGTATGAGGAGGCAGCCATTTGGTTCTCTCCTCCTGCTTTTGTGTTGGAGCTGCTTGTGTTTGTTTTGTGTGGATGGTTTGGCCTAGCGGTGAGATGGATGGGCTTATATAGCCACAGCAACAACAAGTAGCGTGACATTTTGAACAACGGAACTAGTCAAGTTGAAAGAGCCTGCTGATGATAGCTATGTCAGCGTTTCAAAGCTAGATCGCTTTCAATATTTTTGCACTACTACCAACTCTGACAGTGTCTCCCTTGTTTGCTCGAAGCAAAGCATAAGTTGGACCCGTTCTTTTCTGTGTAGATGGCGTACTAGCGCGTGGTTGTTACCCTTTTTAGTATGAAATATCCAACTGCAAAAAAGTTAATTGGGAGCAAAGTAAAAGGCGGTAAAGGTTTGTGATAAATTAAGATGCAGAGTAATAGGGTACACAGAAGGAACTTGCGTAAGCTCGTAGGTGGTGGATTGTGATAGTTGTGTGTAAACATATTAAAGAAAGGTTGACCAGGTGCACGCATGGGCTATATGTATATGTATGCGGACAATGTCAACACAGCACCAAAAGACATCACGGTGTCCCTAGACATAGACAGCCTTGTAATAATATAATAGTTTATTTGAGACTACCTACATCGTGTCCAACAATCATGTTCTCAAGTCACTGTTTTGTTGGACTGGTTAATTGTGGCCATTTTGTTAATCACATTACGTGCAGTAATGACTGTATCTAGAAGGGGCGAACAGGGGTACCCTGGTATGTAGTATCTGTCACACGATTTATTTACTTCAAGTTTTAGGCACTGTTTGGAACGTGCAATATGTTCATATTCCTACATTTTTTCTATGAAACTGAATTATTTCTTAAAATTCCTATAATTTCGACGTTCTAAACGGGCCTTACAATGGTTAGGAAAATAAGAGCCATCCATTGAACACAATATGATTGTTTTAAAATTAGTGGTACTACCTAGGGAATGGTACTAATAGAAGCTATCAAATCGATAGGTCTGGTACTAGTAACGTTGAGACTAGTGTTATTTAAATTTATTTCATTAAACCCATTTCTCAAATCAGTGCCATAATTTTCTCCAATACTTAAACACAATTTAATTAGGGTGTGATTTATGCATGCCATTGTATTTGTTCCAATTATTCCCCAAGTAATTATATGAATAACTTGTTTGATGCACATATGTTGTTGCATAATTTGTTTTGAACATGCTTGAGTTTGTTTGATTCAAACAAAGTTCATTTGATCTTTTTACAAAGAAATGTTCTTTTATCGAACCCTTTCTCTAGAAAAGTTTTCTTTACCCCCTCCTCTTTTCCTTCTTGTGGCATGCAAGAGGCCAGGAGCCCATGCATTTGGCTCAGCCCGCTCCTTTTTCCCTTCCTCCCGCAGTGAAGCCAACCCAGTGGCAGCCTAGCTATGCAGCTCCCTCCATAGGCTGCTTCCTCCTCCGCTGCTATTGAAATGCAGGCCCACCTGTCATCTAACCTCCATCTCCCTTAATTTCCATTCCCAAGAATGTGCTGATGTCCAACGCACACGACACAGGCAAGAGTATGGCTCGAACTCCACCTCGCCACCACATTCCTTTCCCTCTCCATGAGTCATGGAGCTACCCCTATATAAAGTGATGACCCATGTCATAGTCCCCTCAATCCATGCCCTATCTCCAGACAGACCTCGCAAGAACTTGCGGCCACCACTAGTTTCCACCGTTGCCTTCCAAGCCACTCAAGCCGCCTTCAATGTGCAAGCCCAGTCACCAAGCTTCTCCACGAGGTAGAACAACAATTCACTTGACTTTTCCCTGTTTCCCCTTCTCTTTCGTCGGTTTTTGCTGATGTGTCACCGTGTCGTGTAGATTAGAGTCATCATCACCAGTTTTTGCCATCGTCTAGAGCCGGCTATAGGGACTTTGCCTTGAGGTGAGAGTCTCCCTCAAAACTCTCCCACGAATTCCAAATACAAAATTAGAAAAAGAAAAATCCATTCCCTGTTTATTGGGCGGCCCACCACCCCACCGACCCAACTCTCCTTTCCCCTCCTCCCCTTTCAGCCCGGCCACCATCAGCCCACTCCTTCTCACCCATAGCCCCAACTCCCCCCTTCCCTACTACGGCACGCCCATGCCACCGTGCTCCCTCCCTCTCTCTCTCCTCCTTCTCCTTCCTTCGACCAACACGCACAGCGCGCGCAGACAGCACCGCGCGGCCACCTCACTACCACATCGCGCTGCCGCTTGACACCCCCATCTCCACACCACCCGCACCGTGCATTGCCACACCACTCGCAAGAGCATCGCTGCACCATGACGAGCCTCCACCGGCTATAAGAAGCCCTCCGCGCACCACTAGCCTCATCCTTCCTCGTCGCAACCGTCCCTTGAGCTAATCAGGCGCTGCTAGCCGCGGGCACTAGCCCCCTCCCCAAGCTCACTTCGGCTTTGCACAAATTCCACCTACCCAGGCCACTAAAGCTCAATTCCATCCAATCCAAGCTCCTCCCTCGCTACCTCCACCTTGTTGGCACCTTGCGGTCCCATTTTCCCCTCCTCAGACCCGTCGGCACACGCGTCACCCTCACCGCCGTGCTGTAGAAACCCACGTCAGGGCACCCATCCATGTCTCCAACCCCATCACGCGGTTCTCTTCCTCTCCCCGATACTCTCGACTATGACCTCATCACTATTGCTGCCGCCAACGGCAGGAACCGCCAGTGAACCCCCTTAGGCTGCCGCATCCCGGTTCACTCGTACCGACCGGCTAAGCTCACCTTTCACCCTGTGATGCCATCCGACCCCTTCTGTTGCTGCCATGTGGGCCCAGGGCCAAGAGATCATCTGGCGCGCTGTCACCCCCTCTCCATGCGCTTGTGCCAGCCCACCTAGGCCTCCCGCGTACCATGCATGTGTTTGGGCCGAAAGGCCGAAAGCCACCCTCGGCTTAGGTTGTTTCCCGCAGGCTAAAAGCAAGAGTTTGACAAATAAAAGTCCAAATCTACCCCTTCAGCGATAGAGAAAGTCTATTCCTACCCCCTAGCCAATAAATAATCCATATCTCTTCTCCGTCCTAACTCCGATTTAGTTGATTCTTGCACCTAAATTCATCTAAAATCAAGCACTACCTACTTATACACCACACATAGTCTTTTCCAAGGCCGAAAGCCGCCGTCCTACGCCTAGTCAGTGCATCACACTGGTCCCACAAATATTGGGTGCTTAGTGATTGATTTCGTTGCCCTCCTATTCTCCATAAATACAAAAGGTTCTTGTCTTGGCCTCTCTAAACCTCATTCTAGACTATTCTGATCTCCAAAATCATCCCCACCAATCGCACACCATCATGTCCTACTCTTTCATTTCTTCCTCCTACAGAAACCCCCACCCCGACGTCATCATGCGACTACCATACCACCAGTTCTGTTTCCACCCTTGCCGCCTAGGTCCGCTACTTTGGCATTTCCACGACAACCGCTACCAGGCCTGCCAGCGTGGCCGGTAGTTCCCAGCGCAACCCGTTGCCTCTAGCACCTTACCATAATCACCACCACGGGTAAGCGCCACCAACGAATCATTGAGTCTCTACCCCTTCACTTAGTCCAGGTTGTGTTGAGCTCACATTATACCTCGATGTGTGTGTTTTCCTTGTTTGTGCATGTAGGTTATACCGGAGAGTCTGATCAGTACGCCCCTCACAAGAACCTTCACGATACTTGAAGAAAGCAACCGGCGCTTGCATCAGATGCTTTACCAGCATGCGTAGTGGATGGCACACCATCACGTCCATCAGTTAGTACACCAACGTGCTCGGTAGATGATGGTACACTGACGCATTCGGCAGATGATACACCCTCATCACCAGCGACCAATGCATCGTCTATATCAACAAAACAATAGGCAAGCCCACTGGAATCCCAACTTGATGCATAAATTTCCTATGTTTCGCAAACACAACCCTTGGTATGATAATCACAATAAAACTTACATGCTTTGCTTGCTAGGGTAACCTAGTGAAATATAGCCACCTAAGCCTATCTAGATATAGCGCGCATAGGTAAGATCGCTCATTTAATTATATCTATCATAATCTTGACGTTGAGTTAGATTATGGTTGTGTAACATGATGGGTATGGAAAAGTGGATGTGTGGTGTGGTTTTGAAATAAAATAGGGAAGAATCCCGGCAACCGACCTTATCGGAATACGTCTTTGTGCCGAAATAGCCATTTAAGGGTAGGGTTTGAACAGGTAACTTAGTAACTCGCAGTTATCCTAGGTCACAGACTTCGTGGAGAAGGCCGGGTATGTGGATGCTCATGGTGTCGAGCAAAAGAAACTGGAAGGTGGAATGGTTCTGCCTGCGCCCTGTAAGGACCGCGTTGATTTTTCATCTTGCATAACTCTTTTCGTATAACCACTCACTCTATATGAGGCATTGGCTAGGCCCGAGCCAGAATGGATAATCTAGCGGCAGCTGTGTTGGTGCATGAGGGTGAAGGTAAGGGGTGTGTGTCACGGGAGTACTGCGGGGTACTGCAGTGACTTGGGGGCCTGATCCTTAAAGCACTTCTAGACCATGAAAAGATGGCAAATGCTTGGTTTGGAATTCGGACACTTATTTGGCCGTAAGCAGTCGCTAAATCTAACTTGCGGGTCATAGTACAACCTCTGATCAGAGTAAAATCTATTCGAATAGTCCGTGTCCAGTGGTATGGATGGGTTACGGCTTAGTTCTTCGACTAGCACTTTTTATAAACTAAAATGATGGTTCGTGGTTTGTTTGGGAACAAAATGTTTTTTGGTGGATGTTGGAGCTACGGGGGTGAAATCCCGTAGCGCACTGTGTGGAAATGAGTTGGCTAGAACTCCATGAACCATGTGGACCGGCAAGTCTTGTGGCAATCCCTTTTTGGGAAAAACCCTGTTTTAAAAAAGAATAAAACTTCGTATGTAGATTAAACCCTGCATACAAAATGTTTTTATGCAAAAACTCTCCCTAAGCTCCAGATATATCCTGCATATATATGTAGCTATACCCCTACTCTGTATGGAGGAAGGTGGGCAGCTGAGTATGTATGTACTCACCATTGCTTTGTTGATGTTTCCAGTGAAGATGGTGCTGTTACCATATACTCGGACCAGTAAGGATTATGACCTGCTTCCTAACCGTGACGTGTGGAAGTTTGAGCCTATGTTTTATTCTCCACTGCTTAGTTTCAGGGCTGCGCCCCTTTGCTGTCCGACCCGTTCGGAAGGTAATAAAGCACATTTTTAGTCCCATTATGGAATTTGGGGCACTTCAGGTGTATCATAGCGTAAGTTGGCCGTAAGACATAACCCTAAGGTTGGAAAAATGTTTTGAGTCCAAAATCCATTTGAAAAACACCTCTACTCCACATCTTACTCAAATTAAAAAAAGTTTTGGCCCTCCCTTACCCCAACAGCCGTCATCAACCTAGTCAAGCTTCTACTAGAAGGAAGATAATGTTTCTCGTGCAAGCCAAACCAAATAGACATGAGCTCAAGACCAAGCAATAGATGGACGTGATGGGACGATATTAAAGGAATCAATGCTGTCATAAAATTGAGAAATCAGCATCACAGAGACATCTAGCATGACCCTAAGGTATGGACGACCCTAGCTAAACATTTGACCTGGGACGTGCACCAAAAACCGAGGAAGACAAGGATATGACCTCTGCAGTATGCTCTATCAATGCAACACAGTTGACACATGACCCCTCAGGCAGAGTTGTACACCAGCCATGCAGTGCCATTTGGCACCCTATTTGCCACGGACTCTAGGCATCGTAGAAGAAAACCCTAAAAGGAACTACAGGATGTGCCAGCTACCTGCTTAAAAGCTCAGCAGAAAGACCCTTGAGTCGTCGGAGCCAAGTAGTCATGGCAGAAGAAACTCCATACCTCAGTGGCCACCCCGTGCCCCATAAAAAGAGGAAGCACAAAGACCTCTCAGTAGAAATTCTAGAGCCGAAAGGCATACCCGTCATCCTTCCAGAGACTAAGAGCAAGCTAGAGCCCCCAGAATCCCTCCCAAATCCTTCACCAGATCTAGCAGAACTCCTCACCCTAAAGAGAATTCTAGCACCAGAGCCAGAGTGCTTGGAAGAAGAAGAGCTACCCAGAGCTCCACCGCCAAGCCCCACCACACACTACAAACCAGAAGATCCACCACCAACCTTATCAACAGAAGCAAGGATAGAACCCTCAGGCATTGCCTCGCCCCAAGGACTGACCGAAGAATACAATCCGTGGAAAACTAGGTTTAAACTACTATTAATCAAGGATTAATCAATTGCTAGCTAGCTCTAATAGATCTAATAAGCTAAAGGATGATAAATGATAATCTAATCACAAACTGGATATAACACTAGACTACTGGGCACGATCAAGATAAGCTAAATACGGCTAAGGGATTAGCAAAAGATACGAGACAAACTTCTTATAAACTAAGAACCACCCTGAGCAAAGATCAAACATGCAACAAAGAATAAACATGATAACGAACATCATAGATTTACTAGAAGCTTTCCCTCCAACCACTTGTTATATAAGTCAGGGTAATCGACGAACTAGCAAGCCTAAACCAAGTCTAAGCATGAGTATATTCAATCAACTAATTAAAGTAAAAAGATCTACTAAAAGACATGTGGATATCAAATCTAGCTAGATCACATGTACAGATGAAGCATTGCAAAGACATGGATCATATATCATGTATAAACAAAGAACTAATATCCAAAGGATAATTTCATTGATCGAACTCAAGGTTTATCATAGCAAATAAGAAGAACAGAGAGTTTACTCGAAGAACATCATGAACTCAACGCACAAAATTGTCGGTTTCGATGAGACGAAGCACGTAGTCGAAGATGAACTCGAAACTCCCCGGAAACAGCTTGGGTCGGCCGACCCTAGGGGGTTAAGTTGGCCGAACCCCTCTGTTCCTGCCTCCTCTCGCTGCCTCCTTTCGCCGAGATCTCCTGCTCGACGAGTCTTGCGAAGATGGACACCTAAACCTAGCTTTGGAGCTCTGTTTACAATGAATTGGATGACCTCTCCCTCTAGGGAGGCCATATATTTATACTCTGGAGAGTCCCCTACACAAGGAATCTAATAGGTCGGTTCTAAGAGTCCTAAGACACCTAAAACACCTATTTCTATGTATATACAAGCCTCTAGAAGAGTCCCGGTCGTCCATATACTTCCTTGCTTGGAGATTAAGTCATTGTCCTGGTCCTTCCCGAAATCCAACTTTCCATAATCTGTAGCCTGTAGTATTTCGACCATAACTCCCTCATCTGAAGTCCAAAAAAGGCAAAATCGGACTCTAAATTGTAGAGCTCGAAGAGATCTACAACTTTAGTATTCAGACTTTCTTCATTTAATGTTGTTAAGGTCTCTGAATTGGGTCCACAAGGTGCTGCTAATTTAAAATAACGTTAAACCTTCCCTACTCATAATTATCTAATGAGCAAAAACTTCACTTATATGGGAAATGAGTGTCGAAAGATGAAAGGATTTAGAGGATATGGAATTCAGCAATGCTAGTTCTCCGGTGTAGAACAACTAGTACTGAATATATATGTGGAGGCAAGCAATCAAGAGATAAAAAATAGATGACCAAAATCATACAAGGGATTAAACTATCTAAAGGAATCAAGCTTAACCAAACTCATATGAGATAACTTGGTTATAAACTGGGTTTTCAACTAGGCTCTAATATGATTTATCCTCTCTCTTGACAAAGGGATGGAACACATGATCATAAGAGTTTTTTTTAAATAAATAAATCATCCTCCAAATCTTTTCTTAAAGAAGCTTAGCAAAGCTATAAAACATCTTCCTTCTAATCAAAACATGGGTTATGCATTACTAATTAATCTTGTAAGCACCACACTAATCAAATCATAAAAACTAAGTAAGATTAATCATCAAAGTTAAAGTAGACAACAAACTAAAATAAAGTGAGAAACAAAATTACTCTCTTTTTTTATTATTTTTTAAGAATCAAAAAGAAAAAGACTCACACAAAAGATGACGACTAACCTCCCCACACTTGAACAAAGCATCGTCCTCGGTGCTTTTTTTTATAAAAAAAATCAAAAGAGATTTATTTCTAAAGAACCGGGGAACACACCGACAAAAAATAAGACAAAATTGACACAAAAACACCCTGGGTCGGCCGAGCCTGACCCTATTGGTCAGCCGACCCTGACACTTTTCAAAGCCAAAAGTCGCCAAATTTTTATAGGACGCTAACTATCTTATTTAAAACATAAATGTAAAGAAATTTTGAAAATAAATGAAAGATAAAACACGAATATATATACATAAATATAAGGAGCTTTCAAAATTAAGGATCTGCAATATGATGACGTACCTTTTCCTCCATGAAATTATAGGTATCAATATATTGAATTTGAAATTTGTCTTCTTCGAGAAATACCTTTAGTCGTTGGCCATTCACCATGAGCTCTAGATATGTCATGCATATAGATGTAGCGATACCCCTACCCTGTATGGAGGAAGGTGGGCGCTGAGTACATATGTACTCACCCTTTCTTTGTTGATATTTTTCCAGTGAAGATGATGTTGTTATCATATACTCGGACCAGTAAGGGTTATGACCTACTTCCCAACCGTGATGTGTGGAAGTTTGGGCATACGTTTTATTATCTACTGCTTAGTTTTAGGGCTGCGCCACTTTGCTGTCTGACCCGTTAGGGCAGATCTGTATCACTTGAATGTAAGAATGTGATTGCCAAACCATGGGACGGTAATAAACCACATTTTAGTCCCATTATGGAATTTGGGACTGTTCGGGAATGATGATAAAACTTAATTTTTAGCAACATGAGGTCGTGAGGATGTTTTTGGTTTATTTGCTCAAGTGCACATCCTAAGGATCGGTTCCTTGAGCGATCACCTAAGAAAATAGTGCAACCACAAGGCTCCCATAGGCTCTGAGCTTGGCTAATTAATTAATTAGATGAACTGGGGTTGGGTAGTTTTCTTACCTGAAATATGGCATACAGGGGGCTCTGAATTGTATAGGACTCGCTCTATCTCCTGGGATGCAGTTTGGTTTATCTGTGTTTTTGTTAGTCACACATAAGGAGGAAACTCTTGTACTTGAATAGAGGTAACCTAAAACGAAAGGATACACTCTAGGGATTCTTGTAAAGGCCTCGTAGTGAGATTACCTACCACTCATGACCCGGGAAGTGTTTGATGGGAGGATCCTCGGCAAATGAGAAATCATGACTCCTAAAGGGGTACGACCTCTGCAATGTGTTATAAAACTAATATACCAGCCATGCTCATGGTCAAGAGAGGCCTCAACCCTCATATTAGATTTTTCATGGAACTGGTTATGTTCATGATGATGCATCATTATACTTTTTTTGATATTTTTAATCAATGGGTTGGTTTACGCTAACTAAGTTAATAATAAAACTTGACCAAGCAAAAACAACCGCTTGGCTAGTCCATTATATAAAACCAGTCCACTTTACCTTTATATATACAGAATATTTGCTAGGTATGGCATATATTCAACCTTGCTTTTTTCTAAACCTAATAAGTTGCATCCATTGCAACCGCTGCTCAAATTAAGATTTTACTGCTACTATGTAGTTCCAATACTACGATGATGAGTTCTAGGCATGTGTCTTCCGCCGTGGGGCATGGTCTTCTTCCGTTGTCATTTCCTTAGTCCTTTCATTAAGTTATCTAGTTTCGTTAACATTGCTCTGTAATAATTCTATTACTTTATCAGGTTAAAGTATTGCGCTGTGACATTTAATTATGCCAATATTGTGTATATATGTGGTTTCTGGTCCTGGCACATACATGGTTTGCACTCGGTTTTCTAGCTAAAATTGGGTGTAACAAATGCCCATAAATAATCGATGTGGAATTGTACTAGGTGGTAAAGAAGTACTTTACTACCACGACAAATAGCTCTTTAATTACCTCCAATTTAACGAGAGCCTTTTTATCAATACAACACCAATGACCATATATGATCTAGGCGACTTATTAACTTGATCAGTCTTGTTGTTAGCGGGTGCACATGGCTGCTGCATAATGGTTTACAATATATTTTATTTATAGCATGGATGAATTTTAATAGCATTTTTTTCATAAAAGAAGCAATGTTATTGATATAGAAGAAACAATGCAGCAAGGAGATGCAAGGACTTTGGTAAACTTCTGACTTCTGCTTCAAAATACACAACAACATATCAAAAGAAGAAGAATCAAACACACACTCTAGTGATTTCCATTCAACATCATGCTTGAGTAACCAATCACCAAACATATTCCCCATATTATCTGGCTGGTATTTCCGGTGGTTATGTATGTAAAGTGGTCCAAACAGAGTGTAGCAAGTCAACAGTCAAAGAATAAATTGTTAATTATTCATTTCTTATGGCAGAAACAGGTTAAATCTCCTTGCTAATTTGCTTAGCCAAATTGTCTTTTCAGATTAGAAAACTTTTTGGAAAGCATCAGTGCTATGTAGAGAGATTTTACTGGGAACTGCTCAGTTGGAGTCAAGAACTTGTAAAAACCGTCTTTTTCCTGAGTTAATTCAAAACCCACAATGTGGGCATGAAATTCATTCTATTCAATAAGATTTGGTTTGACGAGATGTATAGTCCACGAGGATTTGGAGGTAAGGTTCTTAAAATTGCAAAAAGTCATGAATGATTTTGGTCTAGGGATATCGTAACAAATATCGATCTTTCAAAGGTGTTCTTCCTGTCCATTGGTCTTCCTAGAAGGAGAATTGTGTGATCCGTAATTAATAAAGAGGACGAGCAATAGATTAATATTAGTTTTAGTTTATTAGTATAATGTATGAAATATGCATGATTATGAATGAAATGGAAGAACTCGTTTTCTATCTTTTATGCATTTTGTGTGATGATTTGGTTTAGTTTAAAATGGATGAAATGGAGCTAAAATCTGTCACAGCTGGTATTAGAGGGGCCACCAGCACTCCACATGGGCTGAGATACATTAGTATCGGTGTAGACCACTAACCACTACTAAAAGCTCTCCTTCAGCATCGTGTCATGGAAGCGGCACTAATGAACCTAGGGCATTAATCTTGATTGTGTAATACTGGTTGTGGATCAGTTATCTTAAGTGGGTTTCCAATTGGTACCCAACACTGATTCTACAGTAGTCTTTCCTTGACACCGAGTGCCTTTCGATCCACTTTATAGGAGGAAGCAAATCACTCAAGTCATTGTATGCCGTTGCCGCTTGGTCCCACAACCACAGGATCTTGGCAGGAACAACACCATTTGCCCTTGTGGCAGAACTAACTTGTAGCTTTTGTCTATCTCCTTGTGTGGCTCAAAGAAGAACATGTGATCACATTGAATGAATGGGGCCTCCAAGACACTGTGTTCGCATGCTTCGCAACTTCAAAGATGGTTTGACAGATCCCTAAGGCCATTTCTAGTGCACAGTTTTATTTCACAGTTACCTAGAGCGCCACATCAAACCTGGCTAGATAATTGTGTATCCCAAATTTCATTAAGATGAAACTCCGTCTAAATCAAACTCATATAATCTATCTCTTCATTAATATCTTAACATGTCACCATGTCTACTTATGGGAATGGTATTTTGGCCAATGAAAGCATACAATAGGCAAGATGACTGCAGTGGTTTATCATCATTGGCCTGAGGTAAACTACTAAGATCAATAAAAGCTTCATTTTCCAAAAAAAAAGAAAAGAAAAAACATTGGTGTCATGGTATGAACTGGCAGGATGGACTTTTATGAGTTATATTATAAATGAGTTATATTAATTGGCACTAGAACTAAAACATGTTGTGACAATAAATATTTGTTTCCTAACTGTAATACTAGCTACAACCCAACAAGTCCATCAAAAATAAATCCTAGTCTTTCATGCGTAAAAATTTGCTCCTTGTAACCATGTATATATAAAATCAAATGCATTCAAGTGCACTGCAAGAACCCAAATATTTTCGGCGGCGAAAAATATTTTCGGCGGCCTGGGACAGCCGCCGAAAATAAGGCATCTATTTTCGGCGGCTAGACCCAGCCGCCGAAATGTATGAGGCCTTTGAGGAATACAAACACATCACCCTTGTTGAGCACCTAGGCGAAGAGCTTGTTCGGGTTGGAGCCCTCTAGCACTGAGGATCTTAGTGGCACGTGGATGTGTGTGCGGTGGGTTTTCACCTAACGGCTAACGGCGCATAGTCAATCTGTGCTAGAGAGATGCCTACCGGGGAGCTGCATGACGTCAATCAAAGTGACATTGGAGACCCCACCTTTCTCGCCATGGTGCCCCTAGGCTTGTTGAGGTTGGCTGCTTTAAAGAAATCATCTGGATTTACAGCCATGGGGTCCTTGCAAACAAATCCATTCACATTCACTGTAGTAGGTATAGGAAAAGAAAATTAGGTACACATTTATCAGAAATTAGGTAGCACACAAACAAAGTCAAGGGGCATGAAGATGGGTGCGCTGACATATGATTACTGTGTACATCACAACATGAATTAAACAATGTTCATAAATCATACCAGGAGAGTCCATATCAGCTATACAGAAGCCCTGAAGCAGGATAGGATCAGAGCCGATTGCCTGAGCAGCGACCAATGCCAGAAAAACAGCAAGAAGGAAGTATGAGGCGGCAGCCATTTGCTTTTAATTTCATCTCTTGATTTTGTGTTGGAGCGAGGACCTTGCAGTAGGCTAACCAGCTGGTTGTGTTTGTTTTGTTGATGCTTTGGCCAAGCAGGGAGATGGATGTGCTTGTATAGAGCCACAAAGCATGCAGTACGTGGCATCTTGATTCTTGAACAACTGAACGAGTCCAGTTGAACCGACCAACAGAAGAAATGGTTTCTGGGGTCTGGATCCTGCTGCATCCTACTGAATGCTGACGAAATACGAAGCTGCTATATGTACCACTGTTTCAAACAAAGCTATATGTATATGACTTTGAATATTTTTGCACTCTACTACCGAATCTGCGGGGTCAGGTGGACCCGCGTTCTTTTCTTTTGTGGCAGGTGGCTTTTGGTTAACCTTTCGTTTAGAAACGTCCAACGACAAAAAAGTTTGGGAGTAAAGTAAAGGAAAGGTGGAAGAGATTTGTTATAAATTTATTGACACAGTAACAGAGTAGAAGGCTTTGACGTAAGCTTGTCAGTGGTAGTCTGGTAGATTGTGGCAGTTATAAACAAGAAAGATTGACCAAGTTGCGTGCATGGGTCAATCGACGTATATGCACTCTTGTATATATATATGCGGAAAATGTCAAGGCTACCCAAGAAATAATTGTGTCCCTAGCTAGCTAGACAGTAGCCTTATAGTGTTTAATTTGAGACGAGCTTTCACGGCATAGGTTACCGGTTTGTGTTGAAATGGTTACATGCAATAACGAACCCGTATCAAGAATGAGAGAAGGATACGCTGGTAGCGTAGCCGTTGCAAACGCTTTATTTAATTGCAAAAGTTGAACACGTTAGACCTGTACAAATACAAGATCGTGGTTTATTTAGTTGCATGGCTAACGCACTAACTAGGCAGGAAGTGTAGAACATAGTCAGTTTGGCCTCCAGGATTTAGCCATGTCCAAATAGTGCAGAAAGGGAGTCTTAGCCTGTCTGAGTTAGTACTCTAGATAATTATGTCTTGGATCGTTGCCTTGAAACTATCTATGTTTGATGGACATGTATGACCCTGAATGCGGATGAAGCCCACTACGGGCAGAAAGCATGGTAGCATCTCTTCATGGTTAACCATCAAGGGAATTATGACCTAGGTAGATGTTTAGAATCACATTAACCAATATTAATGGATCTTTATAAGAAAATAATATTAATGGATATATAATCGTGTCTTTGTTTTTTGTGCTCCTAGAAAAGTATGCAAGTTGGTTGTGTAAGTTCAGAACTTATTTGAGAATGCAAACGTCGACCTATTTGGGACATCACTAAAAGTTCACACTCCTTGTAAAAATGATTTCGGAATGCAAACGTGGACTTATTGCCCATAAGTTGTGTAATTGAAATCATCTTTGAGGTTTTAGTTTTTATTGACAATTCCACTTAAAGTTCTAATGAATCTATTTCAGCACTTGACAAGAAATGATCATATAAGGTGCAAATAATATGGAAGGAGACCCCCCCAACACACACACACACACACACACTCTTTCTCTCTCTCTCTATTCTAGCTCAAATGTTTGGAGTCTCCCCTCTTGGATGGAAGTCTTAGCTTTAACTATGATTTATTTCTTGGGTTAAGAAAAGCTATGCTATCAAGAAGGATCAATTGGTACTATAGCTCAAAATAATCATTATACCAAGTCTAAGTCCCTTCAAAGTTCAATTCTCAAATTTGTGCCTTGTCCGCTTAATGATGACCCGGTTGAACCAGCCTTCAGCATCATAAACCAACCTACATCTCTGCTATCATTTTGGTTGACAGACCAGTTCAACCGCCCCTATGCTATGTTCGGCCAAGCATGTACACTGTGTGGGATTTTGATTCAATTTATTGATGGGCCCTAGGCATTTCTAAACAGTAACAACTAGTTATTGTTCAACCACTATATATAGCACTCCTCTCCTTCATTTACTTCTTCCTCCTCCAACCAACCAAAGACAAAGAACACAAGAGCACTTTACTCCACCCCCACCAAAATCCACTCTCTTGAGCTTGAATTCATCCCTTGCTTGCGTGAGATTTTGTGAGACTTTGGTAGAGCATTCAAGACCTTAATTCTCTTTCTCTCACTCTCTCGTGTTCTCATGAACTTTGTTAACACATTTGGCAGCCTTTGTGGATTTATTCCTTTTGATGCTTCATGCTCTTAGATGGCAAGGATAGCACCATCCCCCTCTGGTGTAGTGGTTCTCTAGGAAGTTTGTATCACCTGCTAGTTTAGCAATCTTAGTAAGTGACCTTTCTTACTTTGTCGACGGTGAGGGGAGGCATAGGGTTGATATGCGCAATCCGGCCAGCCTCTGTGCTATGAAGTTCGATGCTCGAAGCTGTGCCACACCAATTATTATCTGGTTGGTTGGTCACAAGGGATGAAGGGAAGTCAGAGAGCTGAACCCCATCCATGGTCTTCAGGTGAACCTTGGTCAAGACTTGATTCAATAAATGGCACATTACATCTGACCATGTTATCATCGCAATAATAGACCCTATCAGGTTTGGTAGTAGAGTGCAAAAATATGGAGTTATGCACGTAGTATCAATGAGGGCTCAAGGCAGTGTTCAGTACAGCAGCAGCAGGCCAAGCTGCCTCCATCCAGGGCGCCACTGCAGTTGGGTCGCTTGCAGCAGTGACAGAATGGTACCGGCCGTTTGTTCCGCGACTGCTGTTGTGTAGGGTAGAGGCCGCTGATGCCGAGCCTCTTGCACAGGGCCGTTGCCGCTTGGGTAGGCCATGAGGTCACTGAGGTGCGGACGCTTGCACTCCAGCCGGTGCACATTGATGCCATAGTTCACCTCGAGAAAGGCATTATTGCAATTGAAAGAGGACATCATCGGTGGTGCAGTGGTGCTTAAACTTAATTACCAATTAATTGATATCTTCATGTTGTATTGTATCCCGTTTCTTCACAGAAACGCTTTATCTACTTCTGGCCACCGGTATTCGCAAGATTCTTTGCATCTCGGCGAACTCGCTCGGGGCACCCCCCCAAGTTGTTTCGCGTCTTTGTTGTGTTTTCCCGACGTCGCACACGTCTCGTTCATGCTGGGGAAGCGGACAGCGGCATGACACAAATGCCAGGGAAGAGGCGCGCCTGGCTGCTCGGGCGGCAATCCTTTTACGGTCTGCACACGATGTGTCGGGCATCAGCGACGAGGCAGTGAGCGGCGGCCGGGGTCTCGACGTTTTGTGGCTTAATTATTTGTCACAGGTGATTATTAGCAAGATTCGCATGGGTTCAAGGGGGAGGAGCCGGGGGCTTTTGCGCAAAAAAAATGAATGAACCGTAGGACGGCAGAGGTCGTGGGGCACGGCTGGGTTGTTTGCATTGCAGGCTTGCACGGCGGCTCAGTTGTATGCACCCTAGTTGCTGCCATTAAATCCACAAGCTACATATATTCATGTTTATGCTGGGATCTATAAAAATGGTTTTTTGTGCAAAGAAGCATGGTTATAGATTCACGAAGATGTTTTATACACCCTCATGGCTATAGATATATGAAAATATCTTATTTACTTTAAATTCCAAAGATCACTGCACCTCACAGACACACTATAACATTGGCAGTACATAAATAGTTGCCATTTATTTTACTGATTGCATAGTACAAACTGAAACATGTAGCTGCATGTCAAATGCATGTAAAACAACTAAACCATTGAGACTCAGTTTAGTAGTGGTTGTTTCTCCCAGAATTGAGCTTGGAGCCAATCAATTGTCTCTTTTCCCACTTGGAATGCCTTAGCCAAGACATCATCTGAGATTGGTGGTTTTGATCCAAAGACTGCACTGGCAATGGTAATAACCCCTGGGTTTTGGCTGCTGAGTCCAGCAAGAGCAACAGCAGGCTTGTTGTGGGCAGGGTTAAATTGAAAATGGATGAGTCCTTCGGGGAACACAAATACATCACCCCTGTTTAGAACCTTGGCGAAGAGCTTGTTTGGGTTGGAGGTAACAAATCCGACGTATAGGGTGCCCTCAAGCACCGTGAGGATCTCAGTGGCACGTGGGTGAGTGTGCGGCGGGTTCTCACCTAATGGCGCATAGTCAATACGTGCGAGAGAGATGCCTAGGGTGTTAAGGCCAGGGAGCTGCATGACATTGATCAAAGTGACATTAGACCCCACCTTGCTTCCCATGGTGTTCCTAGGCTTGTCAAGGTTTGCTGCTTTGAAGAAGTCATCTGCATTCACAGCCATGGGGTCCTTGCAAACAAATCCATTCACCTTCACTGTACATGTAGAAGAAGAAGATTAGGTGCGCACACATTGGTCAGAAATTAGGTAGCGCACATATAATCAAATCCTTGGATTACGAGGATGCGTGTGCAGTGACATATGATCGATTACTGTTGTTATCGTTGTGTGTTTATATCCCAAACTTCAGAACAAGAACTAAATAAAGTTCATACATAGATACGTACCAGGCGAGTCCTTGTCAGCTACACAAAAGTCCTGAAGCGGGCTAGGATCAGAGGCAATGGCCTGAGAAGCGACCAATGCCAGAGAAACAGCAAGAAGGAAGTATGAGGAGACAGCCATTTGCTTCTCCTCTTGATTTTGTGTTTGCGAAGGGCCTCGTGTTCCTTTGTGAGGATGCTTTGCCAAGAGGTGTGATCTATGTGCTTATATATAGACACAGCATGTTGCGTGACATTTTGAACAACTTAACTAGTCAAGTTGAAGCGACAAATAGAGAAGAAATGGTCTGTAGTAGTTGCAAGAGCCAAGTCAACTGAGATATATCAGCGTTTGAAAGGTCTATCACTTTCAACATTTTAGCATTCTACTACCTTCTGTGCTCCTGGCAAAGCACAAGTTGGACCTGTTCTTTTCTTTGTGTCAGGTGGCATATGGTTGTTACCCTTTTCAGTTTGAAATCTCCCCAACATCACAATGTCACGGAGTAAATTAGTAAAAGGTGGAGAAGATCTGTACGTAATGATAATGATAAATTAACGTACAGGTTAATAACAGGGCTCGTAGGTGGTGGATTGTGATAGTTGTTTGTAAACAAAGAGAAATTGATCATGGTGCATGCATGCATAGGCCTCATGTATGTAAGCATTCTTGGATATGCCGAAAATGTCAACAGATCAAAGAGCATCATGGTATCCCTATATGGAGCCTTATAATTAATATAAAGTTTAATTGAGGCCACATTTCATCATGATATACAATTATGCTGTAAATGTTGGTGGGATCACTCGAATCCTCATGTTGAACCGGTCATGACCATCTTGTTATTATGGAGGGTTATATTAACTACATTACATGTATTAACACATCGGTATCAAGGAGGGGAGAACAGGTATACACGCTGTCGCACATGCTTTATTTACATGCAAGTTGAACAGGTTAAGCTTGTATCAATAGCAGATCAATAACCACACTGCATATATAATCTAGTCAACCTTTTGATAGCGCCTTCGGAGGCAACAAGCACCTGCAACGTGAAAAGTGCTAGTTGTGTGTTGTGAGTCCATGTACGTACATGGCTGCAGCAATTGAGCATTATGGTTTTCAATATTAATAGTATGCTGTACAATACGGCTGATTTTTAATAACATATGTGCAGATATTTATTATCATATATGTACGTCTGGCTTCTAGGCTAAATTATTTATTTCAACACTGAACTGAATTGAAATACTTCATCCAAAAACTATGAGTATTTTCTTGAAATGCTAAATACAAACTATATAATATATGAATGAGGAGGACGAGGGAGAAGATGCTAAATATAAATAGAAATCATATAAGTATTTTATATGAAATGCTACATACAAATATAGCCATGTGGTGAACAAAGTACGCAAGATGTTTGCCACAAAACAAGTACACCATCCACAATAGACGTCATACACATTAGTAAACCACACGAGTCCTGGCACCCGTGAAGCTCCAGACAGATGCTCCGCAAATGATTCAATATTAGGGCTGGTTGAAATATTTAGAGCAATTTGATAAAATAAATTAACACTACTATAGAAAGGGTTTTACTTGAGGGCTTAAACACATTTAGGCCTTTTTTTGGTTCCATGCGGATCGAAAGGGATTAAATCTTTTCCTATTCAAATTTGATTAGTTGGGTATTTAATACCCTTCAAACCGAACAAGGCCTTACAGTGACGGTTCTATAACATATCACCAGGGATCATCATCATTGTAAATAAGCATTTGTAGCTATTTCACCTACATGCCTTTGTAAATTAAATGCCTTATCTTGTGGCTGGTCATTCCATTGTCCACCTTTCGAATAGATGAAAATGATATTTATCATGATGGGTCATGATGCCACTAGCCTCAAGAAATGCCATTCATAGAGACGCTCTTTGCTCATAACCGCGTTGGCTGCTGCCATAGCCATCATAATCTCCTCCACATTGGTAGCCCATGTTTGAGTTGTCGAGTTGGCTGTGACCATGCATGGTATGCTAGTCATAGCCACACTGGTACCCTCAACCCTAGTATTGAAACCTAGATTGAAGCTTGGATCATAGGTTTGGGTGACCTATGGCTGACCTACCACCATGGCCTACAACAATATCGCCATAGCGTGTACCAACGTCGCATAGTTGTTCCACGGCAATGAACTTGGGGAACAAGGTAGGTTAGCTAGGGTTTGGACTATGTCGTTGCCTACTTCATTTATTAGCAAATAGTGAAAGGTGTTGTTATCGCACGGCCAAAATTAATAAATGGTTGTGCGACTCCTCATCTATTGGTGTCATCATTCCATCTGTTTCCCCTACCTCTGCCGCCCTACCCGTCACCCACCACCTCATTCTATCTCTCTATTAGCCGTCATCAAAATTATTCCTTTGCCCAGCTCTGGCTGTAAGGAAAATGGACCCTAAGCCTTGAGCTCAGTGATTTTTTTGTGGTTGAATGAGAACATTGACATTTGGGACTACTGTGTTTGCTAGAATAGTTATTTCAATCCGAGGGGTACAAGTGATAGACTTAGGATACAAACATCTCAAAGGTGTGATAAAGGAGCACAAGTGAAAACTCTGAAAATGACCAACAAGACTCAGAACATCAACCAAAACAAGGCCTGAAAAACATCAAAGGGATTTTGTGAGGACGAGACAGTCTAATCCTATGGGAATTGCATGGACCTAACAATGAGCATGTATGATCAATGAAGAAGCTTAAAGACCAATATCCAAGCCAAGTTGTATGAACCGAGCAGCCTGATGCCCTGCACAGATGAATGGACCAGAGAATCACTATGTCTGATAAATAGAGGAGGCTTCAAGATAAATGTCTAGTCAATTGAACTAATCAAAGAGTCTACTCCACCTCCAAGTGTGTATGGACTGGATGGGTGCTACAAATGAAGACCAAGTCGCCGAGAAGATGAACTGATCGGATTGTCCGAAGGTTGGCCAAACACATGGACTGGATAGTCAATAGATAACATTCTAGAAAAGAAGCGCATGCCAAATATACTGACAGGACTATCTAATTTGTGGATAGGACAATTATAACTGATAGAATTGACAAGTGAAGGCTTGTCATATTAACCAACCAGACAATCTGATACCTCCTTCAGACATTGGATGGGACAATGGTAACAGCTATCTCAATGTCTAGTGTGAAAAGGACTATGGGCCGGACTGTCTGATATGCGACACAAAAAGGATCATACTGTCCAGGTCAGTCCTAATGTCTAGTTGGCTTTTTGTGTCTATATAGGCCATTCCACCTGGTCATTTGAAGCAAGTTTAATTATTAGAGCTTGATTCTAGCGTTGAGACACATTCTTGAGAGCTTTAGCATCACAAAATGCTTAAGTTCATATCTAGACATAACCTAGTGTTTTCTTAATATGCTTAGTGCATTGCTCTTGCTTATGACCAACATTTGTAGTGAGGTTTGGGCATCTCTTCTTGTCGGTGCTTGCGCACACCATCTTTGTAAATGTGGGGCTTGTAATTCTTGTGAGACCCTCGAGAGTATGGATTGGCTGCCACCTTAGAGAGAGGTAGGTCCTTGGCATTTTGTCCAAAGATCACTATAGTGAAGACGACTGTGAGCATCTAGGAGAGGTCATGCATGGGAGTCCCCATTTGTGCATGAAGGAGAGCTGGGATTGTCAATGGAATTACCTGGCTAGGAGCTTGGTCCTTGCACGAATAACCTTGCCCTTGATCCTTGAACGTATTAAGGTATAATGGGATTATAATGAGATAAGGTAGAGGGAGAATACGAGATGGGAGTAATAGGCAAATGATAAGACATATCTAATAATTGGGTTGCACACAACCTATTTTCGATCAACGCACAATATTTTCATACAATTTCTTGAGTAGATAGTCCTATAAGCTGCTTCTAGAAATTTTTTTGGAGGCGGATCGTAGGGTTGTCCGCCCTCTAGAAGTCAACATATTTCTAGGGACATTCCGAAACATGGATTGTCTTTATAGCTCATTGTGATGTGCACATTGGAACTCAGAATCAAGGAACTGGTTGTAAGAAAAATGGGTCCTAAGCCTTGTGCTTAGTTCCCTAATGTGATTTGGTGGTTGAGGTGACAACACGTACCATTTGGGACTAATGTGTGTGCAAGAATTTTTATTTAAGCCCCGGGGTGCAAGAAATGGACTTGGGATACAAACACCTCAAAGGAGGACATCAAAGAGCACAAGAAAAGACCCAAGACTCCATCAAGATGCAGTGCACACCGGATGGTCCAGTGGTGCTATCTACGCAGTGCAGCTCATACCCAACGGCTAGTTTTGAGGCTTGCGCTATTTATACCCCCTTGGCTGGCCTCCACACTATGGTTGGTGACTCCTAAGTTCATTCTAGTGTTTAGGCACATTCTTGATCCATCCTAAGAGCCAATACACACATTTTAGATCCCAACCATCACTAGAGCAAAAGAGACACATCTCGTCACAGCTAGAGCTTGCAAAGCATCTTTGCTTAGGCCTATTTGTCTCACCCATGCTTGCGTGCATGTTTACCTTTGTAAGTGTGGGGCTCGTAAGTCTTGCGAGACCCTCTAGAGTGTGGAATGACCATCACCTTACTTGTGAGAGGAAGGAAGGCCCTCGGCATGTTGGCCAAAAGATTCCTTAGTGGAGACGGGGGTAGCTCTGTGAGAAGGCCTGCAGAAGACCCTACGGCCCCGACAATCCTCTACTCTTGCATGGGCGAGGCCATAGTCCAAAGAACTACACAAGAGAAGGGCACGGGTGGGTGTGTACTGGGGATATCCGGAGACCCGACCAGGGTGGGGCTTGACCTTTGCGAAGGTCACTTTTCCATCCTCCACCCTTGTGTGGGCGAGGTCCGTATTCCTTTGAGGACTACGCGAGAGAAAGCCCTACGGGGGCGCCAAACAAGGAGTAGAGGGTAGAGACATGTTGGTCTCCCTGAGCCTCGGGAAAAGAAATCTCCACATCTCCTTCGTGTGCCATCATTGTCGTCATCGTCTACGGAAGTTTGCAATCACTCTACTCATCTCCTTAGCTTGCACATTTACATTCTTGCAATTTGTGTGCTTTTTTTTCTAGACTAGCTTAATAGTTTAGTTTTTAGATAGAACTATGTTGCAAGACTTGGTCACGATAGAGTTAGTAACACTTAGCAAAACCTTAGTGCACATAGCTAGTTTTTATCTTGCATATGTTTTGCTTAGTGGTTGCAGTTTTTAGAGAGTTTTGTTTTTAGAAATCCTAATTCACCTCCTTTTAGGTATCAGTCCAACCTTCACTGGTATTGGTTGGAGCAAATAATGTTGCTGTTGGGATGCTACGGATTTGCAAAGGGAAACAATCTCAATAATACCACATGGTATTCATTTTAGTGGCCCATGCGCACCCACGATTCAGAGGCCACCTGCTCCGTTTTCTTTGGAATCAGCCGTCCTCTTCCCACCACACTGCTTAACCCTTTGCATGCTCTCCCCATATCTCATGTACTAAAACAGAACACGGAGGCGGGATCCTAGAAGGCAATGCACTGCACCTTGTGATTTCAGAAGGTGACGGCGGGGTGCCCCATGTGACATCATTTTTTTAGGGGCTGCTGGCAGCTTGTCCAGACCCACTCGTGGAGCAGCTGTGCTGAGACTGGTCTATTTTCGGTCCACATCTTGAAACAAAATGGTGGCACTGGTAAAATCAAATTTGTAGCCTTTAGTCGTTTTCTTGCCATTTACATCGTAAATATTGATTTGTGCCAATACAGCAAGGTCTTATAGATTCATGAAGCAGTTTTTTTTATATAGAAGCTTCACTTCAAATTTCCAAGGACAGTACATCTCACGGGGATACAATAACACTGGCAGTACATAATACTTGCCATTTATTTTTCTGACTCTGTAGATTAGAAACTACAACATGGTGCGAAATGTATGTAGACATTAATATTTCAATTCCATCAATCCTCACTTTATTTAATTTATTTAGTAGTTGTTGTTCTCCCAAAATTGAGCCTGGAGCCAATCAATTGTTCCCTTTTCCACCTGGAACGCCTTGGCCAAGACATCATCCGAGATCGGTGGCTTTGATCCAAAGACTGCATTGGCAATGGTGATGACGCCAGGGTTCTGGCTGCTGAGTGCAGCAAGAGCAACTGCCGGCTTGTCATGGACGGGGTTGAATTGGAAGTGAATGAGACCCTCGGGGAAGACAAAGACGTCACCCTTGTTGAGCACCTTGGCGAAGAGCTTGTTTGGGTTGGAGGTGACAAACCCAACATACAGGGTCCCCTCAAGCACCGTTAGGATCTCGGTGGCACGTGGGTGGGTGTGAGGTGGGTTCTCACCTAACGGTGCATAGTCAATGCGTGCCAAAGAGATACCTAGGGTGTTGAGGCCGGGGAGCTGCATAACATTGATCAAAGTCACATTGGAGCCCACCTTGCTCGCCATGGTGTCCCTAGGCATATCAAGTTGGCTGCCTTGAAGAAGTCATCTGGGTTCACGGACATAGGGTCCTTGCAAACGAATCCATTCACCTTCACTGAACACAGGACGATGGAAAAATAGGTACATAAAGATCAGAATTTATTCAGCCAGACATAAAAATATTTGCTGTATGTAGGTGTAAATTGTGACAATCGATATATGTTTACAGAACAAGAATTAAACAAAATTCATACATACGTACCAGGAGAGTCCTTGTCTGCTACGCAGAAGTCCTGAAGCGGGCTAGGATCCGAGGCAATGGCCTGGTGTGAAGCGATCAATGCCAGAGAAACAGCAAGAAGGAAGTATGAGGAGGCAGCCATTTGCTTCTCTCCTCCTGCTTTTGTGTTGGAGCTGCTTGTGTTTGTTTTGTGTGGATGGTTTGGCCTAGCGGTGAGATGGATGGGCTTATATAGCCACAGCAACAACAAGTAGCGTGACATTTTGAACAACGGAACTAGTCAAGTTGAAAGAGCCTGCTGATGATAGCTATGTCAGCGTTTCAAAGCTAGATCGCTTTCAATATTTTTGCACTACTACCAACTCTGACAGTGTCTCCCTTGTTTGCTCGAAGCAAAGCATAAGTTGGACCCGTTCTTTTCTGTGTAGATGGCGTACTAGCGCGTGGTTGTTACCCTTTTTAGTATGAAATATCCAACTGCAAAAAAGTTAATTGGGAGCAAAGTAAAAGGCGGTAAAGGTTTGTGATAAATTAAGATGCAGAGTAATAGGGTACACAGAAGGAACTTGCGTAAGCTCGTAGGTGGTGGATTGTGATAGTTGTGTGTAAACATATTAAAGAAAGGTTGACCAGGTGCACGCATGGGCTATATGTATATGTATGCGGACAATGTCAACACAGCACCAAAAGACATCACGGTGTCCCTAGACATAGACAGCCTTGTAATAATATAATAGTTTATTTGAGACTACCTACATCGTGTCCAACAATCATGTTCTCAAGTCACTGTTTTGTTGGACTGGTTAATTGTGGCCATTTTGTTAATCACATTACGTGCAGTAATGACTGTATCTAGAAGGGGCGAACAGGGGTACCCTGGTATGTAGTATCTGTCACACGATTTATTTACTTCAAGTTTTAGGCACTGTTTGGAACGTGCAATATGCTTCATATTCCTACATTTTTTCTATGAAACTGAATTATTTCTTAAAATTCCTATAATTTCTAGGTTCTAAACGGGCCTTACAATGGTTAGGAAAATAAGAGCCATCCATTGAACACAATATGATTGTTTTAAAATTAGTGGTACTACCTAGGGAATGGTACTAATAGAAGCTATCAAATCGATAGGTCTGGTACTAGTAACGTTGAGACTAGTGTTATTTAAATTTATTTCATTAAACCCTTTTCTCAAATCAGTGCATAATTTTCTCCAATACTTAAACACAATTTAATTAGGGTGTGATTTATGCATGCCATTGTATTTGTTCCAATTATTCCCCAAGTAATTATCATGAATAACTTGTTTGATGCACATATGCTGTTGCATAATTTGTTTTTGAACATGCTTGAGTTTGTTTGATTCAAACAAAGTTCATTTGATCTTTTTACAAAGAAATGTTCTTTTATCGAACCCTTTCTCTAGAAAAGTTTTCTTTACCCCCTCCTCTTTTCCTTCTTGTGGCATGCAAGAGGCCAGGAGCCCATGCATTTGGCTCAGCCCGCTCCTTTTTCCCTTCCTCCCGCAGTGAAGCCAACCCAGTGGCAGCCTAGCTATGCAGCTCCCTCCATAGGCTGCTTCCTCCTCCGCTGCTATTGAAATGAAGGCCCACCTGTCATCTAACCTCCATCTCCCTTAATTTCCATTCTCAAGAATGTGCTGATGTCCAACGCACACGACACAGGCAAGAGTATGGCTCGAACTCCACCTCGCCACCACATTCCTTTCCCTCTCCATGAGTCATGGAGCTACCCCTATATAAAGTGATGACCCATGTCATAGTCCCCTCAATCCAAGCCCTATCTCCAGCCAAACCTCGCAAGAACTTGCGGCCACCACTAGTTTCCACCGTTGCCTTCCAAGCCACTCAAGCCTCCTTCAATGTGCAAGCCCAGTGACCATGCTTCTCCACGAGGTAGAACAACAATTCATTTGACCTTTCCTTGTTTCCCTTCTCTTTCGTCGGTTTTTGTTGATGTGTCACCGTGTCGTGTAGATTAGAGTCATCATCACCAGTTTTTGCCATCGTCTAGAGCCGGCTATAGGGACTTTGCCTTGAGGTGAGAGTCTCCCTCAAAAACTCTTCCACGAATTCCAAATACAAAATTAGAAAAAGAAAAATCCTTTCCCTGTTTATTGGGCAGGCCCGCCACCCCACCGACCCAACTCTCCTTTCCCCTCCTCCCCTTTCGGCCCGGCCACCATCGGCCCACTCCTTGTCACCCATAGCCCCAACTCCCCCCTTCCCTACCGCGGCACGCCCATGCCACCGTGCTTCCTCCCTCTCTCTCTCCTCCTTCTCCTTCCTTCGACCAACACGCACAGCGCGCGCGGACAGCACCGCGCACCCACCTCACTGCCACATCGCGCTGTCGCTTGACACCCCCATCTCCACACCACCCGCACCGTGCATTGCCGCACCACTCGCAAGCGCATCACTGCACCACGACGAGCCTCCACCAGCTATAAGAAGCCCTCCGCGCACCACTAGCCTCATCCTTCCCCGTCGCAACCGGCCCCTGAGCTAATCAGGCGCTGCTAGCCGCGAAGACCAACCCCCTCCCCAAGCTCACTTCGGCTCTGCCCAAATTCCACCTACCCAGGCCACTAAAGCTCAATTCCGTCCAATCCAAGCTCCTTCCTCCCTACCTCCACCTTGCCGTCCCCTTTTCCCCTCCACAGACCCGTTGGCACATGCGTCACCCTCACCGCCGCGCTGTAGAAACCCACGTCAGGCAACCCATCCATGTCTCCAACCCCATCACGCAGTTCTCCTCCTCTCCCCGATACTCTCGACTATGACCTCATCACTATTGCTGCCGCCAACGGCAGGAACCGCCAGTGAACCCCCTTAGGCTGCCGCATCCCGGTTGACTCGAACCGACCGGCTAAGCTCACCTTTCACCCTGTGATGCCGTCCCACCCCTTCTGTCGCTGCCATGTGGGCCCAGGGCCAAGAGATCATCTGGCTCGCTGTCACCCCCTCCCTATGCCTCCCGCGTACCACGCACGTGTTTGGGCCAAAAAGCCGAAAGCCACCCTCGGCTTAGGTTGTTTCCCGCAAGCTAAAAGCAAGAGTTTGACAAATAAATGTCCAAATCTACCCCTTTAGCGATAGAGAAAGTCTATTGCTACCCCCTAGCCAATAAATAATCCGTATCTCTTCCCCGTCCTAACTCCGATTTAGTTGATTCTTGCACCTAAATTCACCTAAAATCAAGCACTACCTACTTATACACCACACAGAGTCTTTTCCAAGGCCGAAAGCCATCATCCTACGCCCAGTCAGTGCATCACACTGGTCCCACAAATAATGGGTGCTTAGTGATTGATTTCGTTGCCCTCCTATTCTCCATAAATACTAAAGGTTCTTGTCTTGGCCTCTCTAAGCCTCATTCTAGACGATTCCGATCTCCAAAATCATCCCCACCAATCGCACACCATCATGTCCTACACTTTCATTTCTTCCTCCTACAGAAACCCCCACCCCGACATCATCATGCGACTACCATACCACCAGTTCCGTTTCCACCCTTGCCGCCTAGGTCCGCTACTTTGGTATTTCCACGACAACCGCTATGAGGCCTGCTAGCGTGGCCGGTAGTTCCCAGCCCAACCCGTTGCCTCTAGCACCACTGGTAAGAGCCACCAACGAATGATCGTGTCTCTACCCCTTCACTTAGTCCAGGTTGTGTTGAGCTCACATTATACCTCGATGTGTGTGTTTTCCTTGTTTGTGCGTGTAGGTTATACCGGAGAGTCTAATCAGTATGCCCCTCACAAGAACCTTCGCGATACTTGAAGAAAGCAACCAGCGCTTGCATCAGATGCTTTACCAGCATGCGTAGTGGATGGCACACCATCACGTCCAGCAGTTAGTACACCAACGTGCTCGGTAGATGATGGTACACCGACGCATTCGGTAGATGATACACCCTCGTCACCAGCGACCAATGCATCGTCTATATCAACAAAACAATAGGCAAGCCCACTGGAATCTCAACTTGATGCATAAATTTCCTTTGTTTCGCAAACACAACCCTTGGCCTGATAATCACAATAAAACTTACATGCTTTGCTTGCTAGGGTAACGTAGTGAAATATAGTCACCTAAGCCTATCTAGATATAGCGCGCATAGGTAAGATTTCTCATTTAATTATATCTATCATAATCTTGACGTTGAGTTAGATTATGGTTGTGTAACATGATGGGTATGGGAAAGTGGATGTGTGGTGTGGTTTTGAAATAAAATAGGAAAGAATCCCGGCAACCGACCTTATCGGAATACGTCTTTGTGCCGAAATAGCCATTTAAGGGTCAGGGTTTTGAACAGGTAACTTAGTAACTCGCGGTTACCCTAGGTCACAGACTTCATGGAGAAGGCCGGGTATGTGGATGCTCGTGGTGTCGAGCAAAAGAAACTGGAAGGTGGAATGGTTCTACCTACACACTGTAAGGACCACGTTGATTTTCATCTTGCATAATTCTTTTCGTATAACCACTCACTCTATATGAGGCATTGGCTAGGCCCGAGCCAAAATGGATAATCTAGCGGCAGCTGTGTTGGTGCACGAGGGTGAAGGTAAGGGGTGTGTGTCACGGGAGTACTGCGGGGTACTGCAGTGACTTGGTGGCCCTAATCCTTAAAGCACTTCTAGACCATGAAAAGATGGCAAATGCTTGGTTTGGAATTCGGACGACTTATTTGGCCGTAAGCAGTCGCTAAATCTAACTTGCGGGTCATAGTACAACCTCTGATCAGAGTAAAATCTATTCGAATAGTCCGTGTCCAGTGGTATGGATGGGTTACGGCTTAGTTCTTCGACTAGCACTTTTCATAAACTAAAATGATGGTTCGTGGTTTGTTTGGGAACAAAATGTTTTTTGGTGGATGTTGGAGCTACGGGGGTGAAATCCCGTAGCGCGCTGTGTGGAAATGTGTTGGCATAGAACTCCATGAACCATGTGGACCGGCAAGTCTAGTGGCAATCCCTTTTTGGGAAAAACCCTGTTTTAAAAAGAATAAAACTTCGTATGTAGATCAAACCCTGCATACAAAATGTTTTTATGCAAAAACTCTCCCTAAGGCTCCAGATATATCCTGCATATATATGTAGCTATACCCCTACTCTGTATGGAGGAAGGTGGGCAGCTGAGTATGTATGTACTCACCATTGCTTTGTTGATGTTTCCAGTGAAGATGGTGCTGTTACCATATACTCGGACCAGTAAGGATTATGACCTGCTTCCCTAACCGTGACGTGTGGAAGTTTGAGCCTATGTTTTATTCTCCACCGCTTAGTTTCAGGGCTGCGCCCCTTTGCTGTCCGACCCGTTCGGAAGGTAATAAAGCACATTTTTAGTCCTATTATGGAATTTGGGGCACTTCAGGTGTATCATAGCGTAAGTTGGCCGTAAGACATAACCCTAAGGTTGGAAAAATGTTTTGAGTCCAAAACCCATTTGAAAAACACCTCTACTCCACATCTTACTCAAATTAAAAAAAGTTTTGGCCCTCCCTTACCCCAATAGCCGTCATCAACCTAGTCAAGCTTCTACTAGAAGGAAGATAATGTTTCTCGTGCAAGCCAAACCAAATAGACATGAGCTCAAGACCAAGCAATAGATGGACGTGATGGGACGATATTAAAGGAATCAATGCTGTCATAAAAGTGAGAAATCAGCATCACAGAGACATCTAGCATGACCCTAAGGTATGGACCACCCTAGCTAAACACTTTGACCTGGGACGTGCACCAAAAACCGAGGAAGACAAGGATATGACCTCTGCAGTATGCTCTATCAATGCAACACAGTTGACAAATGACCCCTCAGGCAGAGTTGTACACCAGCCATGCAGTGCCATTTGGCACCCTATTTGCCACGGACTCTAGGCACCGTAGAAGAAAACCCTAAAAGGAACTACAGGATGTGCCAGCTACCTGCTTAAAAGCTCAGCAGAAAGACCCTTGAGTCGTCGGAGCCAAGTAGTCATGGCAGAAGAAACTCCATACCTCAGTGGCCACCCCGTGCCCCATAAAAAGAGGAAGCACAAAGACCTCTCAGTAGAAATTCTAGAGCCGAAAGGCATACCCGTCATCCTTCCAGAGACTAAGAGCAAGCTAGAGCCCCCAGAATCCCTCCCAAATCCTTCACCAGATCTAGCAGAACTCCTCACCCTAAACAGAATTCTAGCACCAGAGCCAGAGTGCTTCGAAGAAGAAGAGCTACCCAGAGCTCCACCGCCAAGCCCCACCACACACTACAAACCAGAAGATCCACCACCAACCTTATCAACAGAAGAAAGGATAGAACCCTCAGGCATTGCCTCGCCCCAAGGACTGACCGAAGAATACAATCCGTGGAAAACTAGGTTTAAACTACTATTAATCAAGGATTAATCAATTGCTAGCTAGCTCTAATAGATCTAATAAGCTAAAGGATGATAAATGATAATCTAATCACAAACTAGATATAACACTAGACTACTGGGCACGATCAAGATAAGCTAAATACGGCTAAGGGATTAGCAAAAGATACGAGACAAACTTCTTATAAACTAAGAACCACCCTGAGCAAAGATCAAACATGCAACAAAGAATAAACATGATAACGAACATCATAGATTTACTAGAAGCTTTCCCTCCAACCACTTGTTATATAAGTCAGGGTAATCGACGAACTAGCAAGCCTAAACCAAGTCTAAGCATGAGTATATTCAATCAACTAATTAAAGTAAAAAGATCTACTAAAAGACATGTGGATATCAAATCTAGCCAGATCACATGTACAGATGAAGCATTGCAAAGACATGGATCGTATATCATGTATAAACAAAGAACTAATATCCAAAGGATAATTTCATTGATCGAACTCAAGGTTTATCATAGCAAATAAGAAGAACAGAGAGTTTACTCGAAGAACATCATGAACTCAACGCACAAAATTGTCGGTTTCGACGAGATGAAGCACGTAGTCGAAGATGAACTCGAAACTCCCCGGAAACAGCTTGGGTCGGCCGACCCTAGGGTGGTAAGTTAGGCCGAACCCCTCTGTTCCTGCCTCCTCTCGCTACCCTCCTTTCGCCGAGATCTCCTGCTCGACGAGTCTTGCGAAGATGGACACCTAAACCTAGCTTTGGAGCTCTGTTTACGATGAATTGGATGACCTCATCCCTCTAGGGAGGGCCATATATTTATACTCTGGAGAGTCCCTACACATGGAATCTAATAGGTCGGTTCTAAGAGTCCTAAGACACCTAAAACACCTATTTCTATGTAATATACAAGCCTCTAGAAGAGTCCCGGTCGTCCATATACTTCCTTGCTTGGAGATTAAGTCATTGTCCTGGTCCTTCCCGAAATCCAACTTTCCATAATCTGTAGCCTGTAGTATTTCGACCATAACTCCCTCATCTGAAGTCCAAAAAAGGCAAAATCGGACTCTAAATTGTAGAGCTCGAAGAGATCTACAACTTTAGTATTCAGACTTTCTTCATTTAATGTCGTTAAGGTCTCTGAATTGGGTCCACAAGGTGCTGCTAATTTAAAATAACGTTAAACCTTCCCTACTCATAATTATCTAATGAGCAAAAACTTCACTTATATGGGAAATGAGTGTCGAAAGATGAAAGGATTTAGAGGATATGGAATTCAGCAATGCTAGTTCTCCAGTGTAGAACAACTAGTACTGAATATATATGTGGAGGCAAGCAATCAAGAGATAAAAAATAGATGACCAAAATAATACAAGGGATTAAACTATCTAAAGGAATCAAGCTTAACCAAACTCATATGAGATAACTTGGTTATAAACTGGGTTTTCAACTAGGCTCTAATATGATTTATCCTCTCTCTTGACAAAGGGATGGAACACATGATCATAAGAGTTTTTTTTAAATAAATAAATCATCCTCCAAATCTTTCTTAAAGAAGCTTAGCAAAGCTATAAAACATCTTCCTTCTAATCAAAACATGGGTTATGCATTACTAATTAATCTTGTAAGCACCACACTAATCAAATCATAAAAACTAAGTAAGATTAATCATCAAAGTTAAAGTAGACAACAAACTAAAATAAAGTGAGAAACAAAATTACTCTCTTTTTTATTATTTTTTAAGAATCAAAAAGAAAAAGACTCACACAAAAGATGACGACTAACCTCCCCACACTTGAACAAAGCATCGTCCTCGGTGCTTTTTTTTATAAAAAAAATCAAAAGAGATTTATTTCTAAAGAACCGGGGAACACACCGACAAAAAAATAAGACAAAATTGACACAAAAAACACCCTGGGTCGGCCGAGCCTGACCCTATTGGTCAGCCGACCCTGACACTTTTCAAAGCCAAAAGTCGCCAAATTTTTATAGGACGCTAACTATCTTATTTAAAACATAAATGTAAAGAAATTTTGAAAATAAATGAAAGATAAAACACGAATATATATACATAAATATAAGGAGCTTTCAAAATTAAGGATCTGCAATATGATGACGTACCTTTTCCTCCATGAAATTATAGGTATCAATATATTGAATTTGAAATTTGTCTTCTTCGAGAAATACCTTTAGTCGTTGGCCATTCACCATGAGCTCTAGATATGTCATGCATATAGATGTAGCGATACCCCTACCCTGTATGGAGGAAGGTGGGCGCTGAGTACGTATGTACTCACCCTTTCTTTGTTGATATTTTTCCAGTGAAGATGATGTTGTTATCATATACTCGGACCAGTAAGGGTTATGACCTACTTCCCAACCGTGATGTGTGGAAGTTTGGGCATACGTTTTATTATCTACTGCTTAGTTTTAGGGCTGCGCCACTTTGCTGTCCGACCCGTTAGGGCAGATCTATATCACTTTAATGTAAGAATGTGATTGCCAAACCATGGGACGGTAATAAACCACATTTTAGTCCCATTATGGAATTTGGGACCGTTCGGGAATGATGATAAAACTTAATTTTTAGCAACATGAGGTCGTGAGGATGTTTTTGGTTTATTTGCTCAAGTGCACATCCTAAGGATCGGTTCCTCGAGCGATCACCTAAGAAAATAGTGCAACCACAAGGCTCCCATAGGCTCTGAGCTTGGCTAATTAATTAATTAGATGAACTGGGGTTGGGTAGTTTTCTTACCTGAAATATGGCATACGGGGGGCTCTGAATTGTATAGGACTCGCTCTATCTCCTGGGATGCAGTTTGGTTTATCTGTGTTTTTGTTAGTCACACATAAGGAGGAAACTCTTGTACTTGAATAGAGGTAACCTAAAACGAAAGGATACACTCTAGGGATTCTTGTAAAGGCCTCGTAGTGAGATTACCTACCACTCACTGACCCGGGAAGTGTTTGATGGGAGGATCCTCGGCAAATGAGAAATCATGACTCCTAAAGGGGTACGACCTCTGCAATGTGTTATAAAACTAATATACCAGCCATGCTCATGGTCAAGAGAGGGCTCAACCCTCATATTAGATTTTTCATGAAACTGGTTATGTTCATGATGATGCATCATTATACTTTTTTTGATATTTTTAATCAATGGGTTGGTTTACGCTAACTAGTTAATAATAAAACTTGACCAAGCAAAAACAACCGCTTGGCTAGTCCATTATATAAAACCAGTCCACTTTACCTTTATATATACAGAATATTTGCTGGGTATGGCATATATTCAACCTTGCTTTTTTCTAAACCTAATAAGTTGCATCCATTGCAACCGCTGCTCAAATTAAGATTTTACTGCTACTCTGTAGTTCCAATACTACGATGATGAGTTCTAGGCATGTGTCTTCCGCCGTGGGGCATGGTCTTCTTCCGTTGTCATTTCCTTAGTCCTTTCATTAAGTTATCTAGTTTCGTTAACATTGCTCTGTAATAATTCTATTACTTTATCAGGTTAAAGTATTGCGCTGTGACATTTAATTATGCCAATATTGTGTATATATGTGGTTTCTGGTCCTGGCACATACTTGGTTTGCACTCGGTTTTCTAGCCTAAAATTGGGTGTAACAAATGCCCATAAATAATCGATGTGGAATTGTACTAGGTGGTAAAGAAGTACTTTACTACCACGACAAATAGCTCTTTAATTACCTCCAATTTAACGAGAGCCTTTTTATCAATACAACACCAATGACCATATATGATCTAGGCGACTTATTAACTTGATCAGTCTTGTTGTTAGCGGGTGCACATGGCTGCTGCATAATGGTTTACAATATATTTTATTTATAGCATGGATGAATTTTAATAGCATTTTTTCATAAAAGAAGCAATGTTATTGATATAGAAGAAACAATGCAGCAAGGAGATGCAAGGACTTTGGTAAACTTCTGACTTCTGCTTCAAAATACACAACAACATATCAAAAGAAGAAGAATCAAACACACACTCTAGTGATTTCCATTCAACATCATGCTTGAGTAACCAATCACCAAACATATTCCCCATATTATCTGGCTGGTATTTCCCGTGGTTATGTATGTAAAGTGGTCCAAACAGAGTGTAGCAAGTCAATAGTCAAAGAATAAATTGTTAATTATTCATTTCTTATGGCAGAAACAGGTTAAATCTCCTTGCTAATTTGCTTAGCCAAATTGTCTTTTCAGATTAGAAAACTTTTTGGAAAGCATCAGTGCTATGTAGAGAGATTTTACTGGGAACTGCTCAGTTGGAGTCAAGAACTTGTAAAAACCGTCTTTTTCCTGAGTTAATTCAAAACCCACAATGTGGGCATGAAATTCATTCTATTCAATAAGATTTGGTTTGACGAGATGTATAGTCCACGAGGATTTGGAGGTAAGGTTCTTAAAATTGCAAAAAGTCATGAATGATTTTGGTCTAGGGATATCGTAACAAATATCGATCTTTCAAAGGTGTTCTTCCTGTCCATTGGTCTTCCTAGAAGGAGAATTGTGTGATCCGTAATTAATAAAGAGGACGAGCAATAGATTAATATTAGTTTTAGTTTATTAGTATAATGTATGAAATATGCATGATTATGAATGAAATGGAAGAACTCGTTTTCTATCTTTTATGCATTTTGTGTGATGATTTGGTTTAGTTTAAAATGGATGAAATGGAGCTAAAATCTGTCACAGCTGGTATTAGAGGGGCCACCAGCACTCCACATGGGCTGAGATACATTAGTATCGGTGTAGACCACTAACCACTACTAAAAGCTCTCCTTCAGCATCGTGTCATGGAAGCGGCACTAATGAACCTAGGGCATTAATCTTGATTGTGTAATACTGGTTGTGGATCAGTTATCTTAAGTGGGTTTCCAATTGGTACCCAACACTGATTCTACAGTAGTGTTTCCTTGACACCGAGTGCCTTTCGATCCACTTTATAGGAGGAAGCAAATCACTCAAGTCATTGTATGCCGTTGCCGCTTGGTCCCACAACCACAGGATCTTGGCAGGAACAACACCATTTGCCCTTGTGGCAGAACTAACTTGTAGCTTTTGTCTATCTCCTTGTGTGGCTCAAAGAAGAAACATGTGATCACATTGAATGAATGGGGCCTCCAAGACACTGTGTTCGCATGCTTCGCAACTTCAAAGATGGTTTGACAGATCCCTAAGGCCATTTCTAGTGCACAGTTTTATTTCACAGTTACCTAGAGCGCCACATCAAACCTGACTAGATAATTGTGTATCCCAAATTTCATTAAGATGAAACTCCGTCTAAATCAAACTCATATAATCTATCTCTTCATTAATATCTTAACATGTCACCATGTTTACTTATGGGAATGGTATTTTGGCCAATGAAAGCATACAATAGGCAAGATGACTGCAGTGGTTTATCATCATTGGCCTGAGGTAAACTACTAAGATCAATAAAAGCTTCATTTTCCAAAAAAAAAAAAAGAAAAAACATTGGTGTCATGGTATGAACTGGCAGGATGGACTTTTATGAGTTATATTATAAATGAGTTATATTAATTGGCACTAGAACTAAAACATGTTGTGACAATAAATATTTGTTTCCTAACTGTAATACTAGCTACAACCCAACAAGTCCATCAAAAATAAATCCTAGTCTTTCATGCGTAAAAATTTGCTCCTTGTAACCATGTATATATAAAATCAAATGCATTCAAGTGCACTGCAAGAACCCCAAATATTTTCGGCGGCGAAAAATATTTTCGGCGGCCTGGGACAGCCGCCGAAAATAAGTCATCTATTTTCGGCGGCTAGACCCAGCCACCGAAATGTATGAGGCCTTTGAGGAATACAAACACATCACCCTTGTTGAGCACCTAGGCGAAGAGCTTGTTCGGGTTGGAGCCCTCTAGCACTGAGGATCTTAGTGGCACGTGGATGTGTGTGCGGTGGGTTTTCACCTAACGGCTAACGGCGCATAGTCAATCTGTGCTAGAGAGATGCCTACCGGGGAGCTGCATGACGTCAATCAAAGTGACATTGGAGACCCCACCTTTCTCGCCATGGTGCCCCTAGGCTTGTTGAGGTTGGCTGCTTTAAAGAAATCATCTGCATTTACAGCCATGGGGTCCTTGCAAACAAATCCATTCACATTCACTGTAGTAGGTATAGGAAAAGAAAATTAGGTACACATTTATCAGAAATTAGGTAGCACACAAACAAAGTCAAGGGGCATGAAGATGGGTGCGCTGACATATGATTACTGTGTACATCACAACATGAATTAAACAATGTTCATAAATCATACCAGGAGAGTCCATATCAGCTATACAGAAGCCCTGAAGCAGGCTAGGATCAGAGCCGATTGCCTGAGCAGCGACCAATGCCAGAAAAACAGCAAGAAGGAAGTATGAGGCGGCAGCCATTTGCTTTTAATTTCATCTCTTGATTTTGTGTTGGAGCGAGGACCTTGCAGTAGGCTAACCAGCTGGTTGTGTTTGTTTTGTTGATGCTTTGGCCAAGCAGGGAGATGGATGTGCTTGTATAGAGCCACAAAGCATGCAGTACGTGGCATCTTGATTCTTGAACAACTGAACGAGTCCAGTTGAACCGACCAACAGAAGAAATGGTTTCTGGGGTCTGGATCCTGCTGCATCCTACTGAATGCTGACGAAATACGAAGCTGCTATATGTACCACTGTTTCAAACAAAGCTATATGTATATGACTTTGAATATTTTTGCACTCTACTACCGAATCTGCGGGGTCAGGTGGACCCGCGTTCTTTTCTTTTGTGGCAGGTGGCTTTTGGTTAACCTTTCATTTAGAAACGTCCAACGACAAAAAAGTTTGGGAGTAAAGTAAAGGAAAGGTGGAAGAGATTTGTTATAAATTTATTGACACAGTAACAGAGTAGAAGGCTTTGACGTAAGCTTGTCAGTGGTAGTCTGGTAGATTGTGGCAGTTATAAACAAGAAAGATTGACCAAGTTGCGTGCATGGGTCAATCGACGTATATGCACTCTTGTATATATATATGCGGAAAATGTCAAGGCTACCCAAGAAATAATTGTGTCCCTAGCTAGCTAGACAGTAGCCTTATAGTGTTTAATTTGAGACGAGCTTTCACGGCACAGGTTACCGGTTTGTGTTGAAATGGTTACATGCAATAACGAACCCGTATCAAGAATGAGAGAAGGATACGCTGGTAGCGTAGCCGTTGCAAACGCTTTATTTAATTGCAAAAGTTGAACACGTTAGACCTGTACAAATACAAGATCGTGGTTTATTTAGTTGCATGGCTAACGCACTAACTAGGCAGGAAGTGTAGAACATAGTCAGTTTGGCCTCCAGGATTTAGCCATGTCCAAATAGTGCAGAAAGGGAGTCTTAGCCTGTCTGAGTTAGTACTCTAGATAATTATGTCTTGGATCGTTGCCTTGAAACTATCTATGTTTGATGGACATGTATGACCCTGAATGCGGATGAAGCCCACTACGGGCAGAAAGCATGGTAGCATCTCTTCATGGTTAACCATCAAGGGAATTATGACCTAGGTAGATGTTTAGAATCACATTAACCAATATTAATGGATCTTTATAAGAAAATAATATTAATGGATATATAATCGTGTCTTTGTTTTTTGTGCTCCTAGAAAAGTATGCAAGTTGGTTGTGTAAGTTCAGAACTTATTTGAGAATGCAAACATCGACCTATTTGGGACATCACTAAAAGTTCACACTCCTTGTAAAAATGATTTCGGAATGCAAACGTGGACTTATTGCCCATAAGTTGTGTAATTGAAATCATCTTTGAGGTTTTAGTTTTTATTGACAATTCCACTTAAAGTTCTAATGAATCTATTTCAGCACTTGACAAGAAATGATCATATAAGGTGCAAATAATATGGAAGGAGACCCCCCAACACACACACACACACACACACACACTCTCTTTCTCTCTCTCTCTATTCTAGCTCAAATGTTTGGAGTCTCCCCTCTTGGATGGAAGTCTTAGCTTTAACTATGATTTATTTCTTGGGTTAAGAAAAGCTATGCTATCAAGAAGGATCAATTGGTACTATAGCTCAAAATAATCATTATACCAAGTCTAAGTCCCTTCAAAGTTCAATTCTCAAATTTGTGCCTTGTCCGCTTAATGATGACCCGGTTGAACCAGCCTTCAGCATCATAAACCAACCTACATCTCTGCTATCATTTTGGTTGACAGACCAGTTCAACCGCCCCTATGCTATGTTCGGCCAAGCATGTACACTGTGTGGGATTTTGATTCAATTTATTGATGGGCCCTAGGCATTTCTAAACAGTAACAACTAGTTATTGTTCAACCACTATATATAGCACTCCTCTCCTTCATTTACTTCTTCCTCCTCCAACCAACCAAAGACAAAGAACACAAGAGCACTTTACTCCACCCCCACCAAAATCCACTCTCTTGAGCTTGAATTCATCCCTTGCTTGCGTGAGATTTTGTGAGACTTTGGTAGAGCATTCAAGACCTTAATTCTCTTTCTCTCACTCTCTCGTGTTCTCATGAACTTTGTTAACACATTTGGCAGCCTTTGTGGATTTATTCCTTTTGATGCTTCATGCTCTTAGATGGCAAGGATAGCACCATCCCCCTCTTGTGTAGTGGTTCTCTAGGAAGTTTGTATCACCTGCTAGTTTAGCAATCTTAGTAAGTGACCTTTCTTACCTTTGTGGACGGTGAGGGGAGGCATAGGGTTGATATGCGCAATCCGGCCAGCCTCTGTGCTATGAAGTTCGATGCTCGAAGCTGTGCCACACCAATTATTATCTGGTTGGTTGGTCACAAGGGATGAAGGGAAGTCAGAGAGCTGAACCCCATCCATGGTCTTCAGGTGAACCTTGGTCAAGACTTGATTCAATAAATGGCACATTACATCCGACCATGTTATCGTCGCAATAATAGACCCTATCAGGTTTGGTAGTAGAGTGCAAAAATATGGAGTTATGCACGTAGTATCAATGAGGGCTCAAGGCAGTGTTCAGTACAGCAGCAGCAGGCCAAGCTGCCTCCATCCAGGCCGCCACTGCAGTTGGGTCGCTTGCAGCAGTGACAGAATGGTACCGGCCGTTTGTTCCGCGACTGCTGTTGTGTAGGGTAGAGGCCGCTGATGCCGAGCCTCTTGCACAGGGCCGTTGCCGCTTGGGTAGGCCATGAGGTCACTGAGGTGCGGACGCTTGCACTCCAGCCGGTGCACATTGATGCCATAGTTCACCTCGAGAAAGGCATTATTGCAATTGAAAGAGGACATCATCGGTGGTGCAGTGGTGCTTAAACTTAATTACCAATTAATTGATATCTTCATGTTGTATTGTATCCCGTTTCTTCACAGAAACGCTTTATCTACTTCTCGCCACCGGTATTCGCAAGATTCTTTGCATCTCGGCGAACTCGCTCGGGGCACCCCCCCAAGTTGTTTCGCGTCTTTGTTCTGTTTTCCCGACGTCGCACACGTCTCGTTCATGCTGGGGGAAGCGGACAGCGGCATGACACAAATGCCAGGGAAGAGGCGCGCCTGGCTGCTCGGGCGGCAATCCTTTTACGGTCTGCACACGATGTGTCGGGCATCAGCGACGAGGCAGTGAGCGGCGGCCGGGGTCTCGACGTTTTGTGGCTTAATTATTTGTCACAGGTGATTATTAGCAAGATTCGCATGGGTTCAAGGGGGAGGAGCCAGGGGCTTTTGCGCAAAAAAAAATGAATGAACCGTAGGACGGCAGAGGTCGTGGGGCACGGCTGGGTTGTTTGCATTGCAGGCTTGCACGGCGGCTCAGTTGTATGCACCCTAGTTGCTGCCATTAAATCCACAAGCTACATATATTCATGTTTATGCTGGGATCTATAAAAATGGTTTTTTGTGCAAAGAAACATGGTTATAGATTCACGAAGATGTTTTATACACCCTCATGGCTATAGATATATGAAAATATTTTATTTACTTTAAATTCCAAAGATCACTGCACCTCACAGACACACTATAACATTGGCAGTACATAAATAGTTGCCATTTATTTTACTGATTGCATAGTACAAACTGAAACATGTAGCTGCATGTCAAATGCATGTAAAACAACTAAACCATTGAGACTCAGTTTAGTAGTGGTTGTTCTCCCAGAATTGAGCTTGGAGCCAATCAATTGTCTCTTTTCCCACTTGGAATGCCTTAGCCAAGACATCATATGAGATTGGTGGTTTTGATCCAAAGACCGCACTGGCAATGGTAATAACCCCTGGGTTTTGGCTGCTGAGTCCAGCAAGAGCAACAGCAGGCTTGTTGTGGGCAGGGTTAAATTGAAAATGGATGAGTCCTTCGGGGAACACAAATACATCACCTCTGTTTAGAACCTTGGCGAAGAGCTTGTTTGGGTTGGAGGTAACAAATCCGACGTATAGGGTGCCCTCAAGCACCGTGAGGATCTCAGTGGCACGTGGGTGAGTGTGCGGCGGGTTCTCACCTAATGGTGCATAGTCAATACGTGCGAGAGAGATGCCAAGGGTGTTAAGGCCAGGGAGCTGCATGACATTGATCAAAGTGACATTAGACCCCACCTTGCTTCCCATGGTGTTCCTAGGCTTGTCAAGGTTTGCTGCTTTGAAGAAGTCATCTGCATTCACAGCCATGGGGTCCTTGCAAACAAATCCATTCACCTTCACTGTACATGTAGAAGAAGAAGATTAGGTGCGCACACATTGGTCAGAAATTAGGTAGCGCACATATAATCAAATCCTTGGATTACGAGGATGCGTGTGCAGTGACATATGATCGATTACTGTTGTTATCGTTGTGTGTTTATATCCCAAACTTCAGAACAAGAACTAAATAAAGTTCATACATAGATACGTACCAGGCGAGTCCTTGTCAGCTACACAAAAGTCCTGAAGCGGGCTAGGATCAGAGGCAATGGCCTGAGAAGCGACCAATGCCAGAGAAACAGCAAGAAGGAAGTATGAGGAGACAGCCATTTGCTTCTCCTCTTGATTTTGTGTTTGCGAAGGGCCTCGTGTTCCTTTGTGAGGATGCTTTGCCAAGAGGTGTGATCTATGTGCTTATATATAGACACAGCATGTTGCGTGACATTTTGAACAACTTAACTAGTCAAGTTGAAGCGACAAATAGAGAAGAAATGGTCTGTAGTAGTTGCAAGAGCCAAGTCAACTGAGATATATCAGCGTTTGAAAGGTCTATCACTTTCAACATTTTAGCATTCTACTACCTTCTCTGCTCCTGGCAAAGCACAAGTTGGACCTGTTCTTTTCTTTGTGTCAGGTGGCATATGGTTGTTACCCTTTTCAGTTTGAAATCTCCCCAACATCACAATGTCACGGAGTAAATTAGTAAAAGGTGGAGAAGATCTGTACGTAATGATAATGATAAATTAACGGACAGGTTAATAACAGGGCTCGTAGGTGGTGGATTGTGATAGTTGTTTGTAAACAAAGAGAAATTGATCATGGTGCATGCATGCATAGGCCTCATGTATGTAAGCATTCTTGGATATGCCGAAAATGTCAACAGATCAAAGAGCATCATGGTATCCCTATATGGAGCCTTATAATTAATATAAAGTTTAATTGAGGCCACATTTCATCATGATATACAATTATGCTGTAAATATTGGTGGGATCACTCGAATCCTCATGTTGAACCGGTCATGACCATCTTGTTATTATGGAGGGTTATATTAACTACATTACATGTATTAACACATCGGTATCAAGGAGGGGAGAACAGGTATACACGCTGTCGCACATGCTTTATTTACATGCAAGTTGAACAGGTTAAGCTTGTATCAATAGCAGATCAATAACCACACGCATATATAATCTAGTCAACCTTTTGATAGCGCCTTCGGAGGCAACAAGCACCTGCAACGTGAAAAGTGCTAGTTGTGTGTTGTGAGTCCATGTACGTACATGGCTGCAGCAATTGAGCATTATGGTTTTCAATATTAATAGTATGCTGTACAATACGGCTGATTTTTAATAACATATGTGCAGATATTTATTATCATATATGTACGTCTGGCTTCTAGGCTAAATTATTTGTTTCAACACTGAACTGAATTGAAATACTTCATCCAAAAACTATGAGTATTTTCTTGAAATGCTAAATACAAACTATATAATATATGAATGAGGAGGACGAGGGAGAAGATGCTAAATATAAATAGAAATCATATAAGTATTTTATATGAAATGCTACATACAAATATAGCCATGTGGTGAACAAAGTACGCAAGATGTTTGCCACAAAACAAGTACACCATCCACAATAGACGTCATACACGTTAGTAAACCACACGAGTCCTGGCACCCGTGGAGCTCCAGACAGATGCTCCGCAAATGATTCAATATTAGGGCTGGTTGAAATATTTAGAGCAATTTGATAAAATAAATTAACACTACTATAGAAAGGGTTTTACTTGAGGGCTTAAACACATTTAGGCCTTTTTTTGGTTCCATGCGGATCGAAAGGGATTAAATCTTTTCCTATTCAAATTTGATTAGTTGGGTATTTAATACCCTTCAAACCGAACAAGGCCTTACAGTGACGGTTCTATAACATATCACCAGGGATCATCATCATTGTAAATAAGCATTTGTAGCTATTTCACCTACATGCCTTTGTAAATTAAATGCCTTATCTTGTGGCTGGTCATTCCATTGTCCACCTTTCGAATAGATGAAAATGATATTTATCATGGTGGGTCATGATGCCACTAGCCTCAAGAAATGCCATTCATAGAGACGCTCTTTGCTCATAACCGCGTTGGCTGCTGCCATAGCCATCATAATCTCCTCCACATTGGTAGCCCATGTTTGAGTTGTCGAGTTGGCTGTGACCATGCATGGTATGCTAGTCATAGCCACACTGGTACCCTCAACCCTAGTATTGAAACCTAGATTGAAGCTTGGATCATAGGTTTGGTGACCTATGGCTGACCTACCACCATGGCCTACAACAATATCGCCATAGCGTGTACCAACGTCGCATAGTTGCTCCACGGCAATGAACTTGGGGTACAAGGTAGGTTAGCTAGGGTTTGGACTATGTCGTTGCCTACTTCATTTATTAGCAAATAGTGAAAGGTGTTGTTATCGCACGGCCAAAATTAATAAATGGTTGTGCGACTCCTCATCTATTGGTGTCATCATTCCATCTGTTTCCCCTACCTCTGCCGCCCTACCCGTCACCCACCACCTCATTCTATCTCTCTATTAGCCGTCATCAAAATTATTCCTTTGCCCAGCTCTGGCTGTAAGGAAAATGGACCCTAAGCCTTGAGCTCAGTGATTTTTTTGTGGTTGAATGAGAACATTGACATTTGGGACTACTGTGTTTGCTAGAATAGTTATTTCAATCCTAGGGGTACAAGTGATAGACTTAGGATACAAACATCTCAAAGGTGTGATAAAGGAGCACAAGTGAAAACTCTGAAAATGACCAACAAGACTCAGAACATCAACCAAAACAAGGCCTGAAAAACATCAAAGGGATTTTGTGAGGACGAGACAGTCTAATCCTATGGGAATTGCATGGACCTAACAATGAGCATGTATGATCAATGAAGAAGCTTAAAGACCAATATCCAAGCCAAGTTGTATGAACCGAGCAGCCTGATGCCTTGCACAGATGAATGGACCAGAGAATCACTATGTCTGATAAATAGAGGAGGCTTGAAGATAAATGTCTAGTCAATTGAACTAATCAAAGAGTCTACTCCACCTCCAAGTGTGTATGGACTGGATGGGTGCTACAAATGAAGACCAAGTCGCCGAGAAGATGAACTGATCGGATTGTCCGAAGGTTGGCCAAACACATGGACTGGATAGTCAATAGATAACATTCTAGAAAAGAAGCGCATGCCAAATATACTGACCGGACTATCTAATTTGTGGATAGGACAATTATAATTGATAGAATTGATAAGTGAAGGCTTGTCATATTAACCAACCAGACAATCTGATACCTCTTCAGACATTGGATGGGACAATGGTAACGGCTATCTCAATGTCTAGTGTGAATAGGACTATGGGCTGGACTGTCTGATATGCGACACAAAAAGGATCATACTGTCCGGTCAGTCCTAATGTCTAGTTGGCTTTTTGTGTCTATATAGGCCATTCCACCTGGTCATTTGAAGCAAGTTTAATTATTAGAGCTTGATTCTAGCGTTGAGACACATTCTTGAGAGCTTTAGCATCACAAAATGCTTAAGTTCAAATCTAGACATAACCTAGTGTTTTCTTAATATGCTTAGTGCATTGCTCTTGCTTATGACCAACATTTGTAGTGAGGTTTGGGCATCTCTTCTTGTCGGTGCTTGTGCACACCATCTTTGTAAATGTGGGGCTTGTAATTCTTGTGAGACCCTCGAGAGTATGGATTGGCTGCCACCTTAGAGAGAGGTAGGTCCTTGGCATTTTGTCCAAAGATCACTATAGTGAAGACGACTGTGAGCATCTAGGAGAGGTCCATGCATGGGAGTCCCCATTTGTGCATGAAGGAGAGCTGGGATTGTCAATGGAATTACTTGGCTAGGAGCTTGGTCCTTGCACGAATAACCTTGCCCTTGATCCTTGAACGTATTAAGGTATAATGGGATTATAATGAGATAAGGTAGAGGGAGAATACGAGATGGGAGTAATAGGCAAATGATAAGACATATCTAATAATTGGGTTGCACACAACCTATTTTCGATCAACGCACAAAATTTTCATACAATTTCTTGAGTAGATAGTCCTATAAGCTGCTTCTAGAAATTTTTTTGGAGGCGGATCGTAGGGTTGTCCGCCCCTAGAAGTCAACATATTTCTAGGGACATTCCGAAACATGGATTGTCTTTATAGCTCATTGTGATGTGCACATTGGAACTCAGAATCAAGGAACTGGTTGTAAGAAAAATGGGTCCTAAGCCTTGTGCTTAGTTCCCTAATGTGATTTGGTGGTTGAGGTGACAACACGTACCATTTGGGACTAATGTGTGTGCAAGAATTTTTATTTAAGCCCCGGGGTGCAAGAAATGGACTTGGGATACAAACACCTCAAAGGAGGACATCAAAGAGCACAAGAAAAGACCCAAGACTCCATCAAGATGCAGTGCACACCGGATGGTCCAGTGGTGCTATCTACGCAGTGCAGCTCATACCCAACGGCTAGTTTTGAGGCTTGGGCTATTTATACCCCCTTGGCTGGCCTCCACACTATGGTTGGTGACTCCTAAGTTCATTCTAGTGTTTAGGCACATTCTTGATCCATCCTAAGAGCCAATACACACATTTTAGATCCCAACCATCACTAGAGCAAAAGAGACACATCTCGTCATAGCTAGAGCTTGCAAAGCATCTTTGCTTAGGCCTATTTGTCTCACCCATGCTTGCGTGCATGTTTACCTTTGTAAGTGTGGGGCTCGTAAGTCTTGCGAGACCCTCTGGAGTGTGGAATGACCATCACCTTACTTGTGAGAGGAAGGAAGGCCCTCGGCATGTTGGCCAAAAGATTCCTTAGTGGAGATGGGGGTAGCTCTGTGAGAAGGCCTGCAGAAGACCCCTACGGCCCCGACAATCCTCTACGTTTGCGTGGGCGAGGCCATAGTCCAAAGAACTACGCAAGAGAAGGGCACGGGTGGGTGTGTATTGGGGATATCCGGAGACCCGACCGGGTGGGGCTTGACCTTTGCGAAGGTCACTTTTCCATCCTCCACCCTTGTGTGGGCGAGGCCGTATTCCTTTGAGGACTACGCGAGAGAAAGCCCTACGGGGGGCGCCAAACAAGGAGTAGAGGGTAGAGACACGTTGGTCTCCCTGAGCCTCAGGAAAAGAAATCTCCACATCTCCTTCGTGTGCCATCATTGTCGTCATCGTCTATGGAAGTTTGCAATCACTCTACTCATCACTCTACAATCTCAATAATACCACATGGTATTCATTTTAGTGGCCCATGCGCACCCACGATTCAGAGGCCACCTGCTCCGTTTTCTTTGGAATCAGCCGTCCTCTTCCCACCACACTGCTTAACCCTTTGCATGCTCTCCCCATATCTCATGTACTAAAACAGAACACGGAGGCGGGATCCTAGAAGGCAATGCACTGCACCTTGTGATTTCAGAAGGTGACGGCGGGGTGCCCCATGTGACATCATTTTTTTAGGGGCTGCTGGCAGCTTGTCCAGACCCACTCGTGGAGCAGCTGTGCGAGACTGGTCTATTTTCGGTCCACATCTTGAAACAAAATGGTGGCACTGGTAAAAATCAAATTTGTAGCCTTTAGTCGTTTTCTTGCCATTTACATCGTAAATATTGATTTGTGCCAATACAGCAAGGTCTTATAGATTCATGAAGCAGTTTTTTTATATAGAAGCTTCACTTCAAATTTCCAAGGACAGTACATCTCACGGGGATACAATAACACTGGCAGTACATAATACTTGCCATTTATTTTTCTGACTCTGTAGATTAGAAACTGCAACATGGTGCGAAATGTATGTAGACATTAATATTTCAATTCCATCAATCCTCACTTTATTTAATCTAGCGGCAGCTGTGTTGGTGCACGAGGGTGAAGGTAAGGGGTGTGTGTCACGGGAGTACTGCGGGGTACTGCAGTGACTTGGTGGCCCTAATCCTTATAGCACTTCTAGACCATGAAAAGATGGCAAAGGCTTGGTTTGGAATTCGGACGCTTATTTTTCCATAAGCAGTCGCTAAATCTAACTTGCGGGTCATAGTACAACCTTTGATCAGAGTAAAATCTATCGAATAATCCGTGTCCAGTGGTGTGGATGGGTTACGGCTTAGTTCTTCGACTAGCACTTTTCATAAACTAAAATGATGGTTCGTGGTTTGTTTGGGAACAAAATGTTTGTTGGTGGATGTTGGAGCTACGGGGGTGAAATCCCGTAGCGCGCTGTGTGGAAATGTGTTGGCAAGAACGCCATGAGCCATGTGGATCGGCAAGTCTAGTGGCAAACTCTTTTTGGGAAAAACCCTGTTTTCAGAAAGAATAAAAGTTGGTATCTAGATCAAACCCTACATACAAAATGTTTTTATGCAAAAACTCTCCCTGGGCTCCAGATATATCATGCATATATATGTAGCTATACCCCTACTCTGTATGGAGGAAGGTGGGCTGCTGAGTATATATGTACTCACCCTTGCTTTGTTGATGTTTCCAGTGAAGATGATGATGTTACCATATACTCGGACCAGTAAGGGTTACGACCTGCTTCCCAACCGTGACGTGTGGAAGTTTGGGCCTATGTTTTATTCTCCACCACTTAGTTTCAGGGCTGCGTCCCTTTGCTGTCCGACCCATTCGGACGGTAATAAAGCACATTTTTAGTCCTATTATGGAATTTGGGGCACTTCCGGTGTATCATAGCGTAAGTTGGCCGTAGGACATAACCCTAAGGTTGGAAAAATGTTTTGAGTCCAAAACCCATTTGAAAAACACCTCTACTCCACATCTTACTCAAATTAAAAAAGTTTTGGCCCTCCCTTACCCCAATAGCCGTCATCAACCTAGTCAAGCTTCTACCAGAAGGAAGATAATGTTTCTCGTGCAAGCCAAACCAAATAGACATGAGCTCAAGACCATGCAATAGACGAACGTGATGGGACGATATTAAAGGAATCAATGCTATCATAAAAGTAAGAAATCACCATCACAGAGACATCTAGCATGACCCTAAGGTATGGACCACCCTAGCTGAACATTTGACCTGGGACGTGCACCAAAAACCGAGGAAGACAAGGATATGACCTTTGCAGTATGCTCTATCAATGCAACATAGTTGACAAATGACCCCTCTGGCAGAGTTGTGCACCAGCCATGCAGCGCCATTTGGCACCCTATCTGCCACGGACTCTAGGCACTGTAGAAGAAAACCCTAAAAGGAACTACAGGATGTGCCAGCTACCTGCTTAAAAGCTCGGCAGAAAGACCCTTGAGTCGTCGTAGCCAAGTAGTCATGGCAGAAGAAACTCCAAACCTCAGTGGCCACCCCGTGCCCCATAAAAAGAGGAAGCACAAAGACCTCTCAGTAGAAATTCTAGAGCCGGATGGCATACCCATCATCCTTCCAGAGACTAAGAGCAAGCTAGAGCCTCCAGAATCCCTCCCAAATCCTCCACCAGATCTAGCAGAACTCCTCACCCTGAAGAGAATTCTAGCACTAGAGCCAGAGTGCCTGGAAGAAGAAGAGCTACCCAGGGCCCACCGCAAAGCCCCACCACACACAGCAAACCAAAAGCACCACCACCAACCTCATCAACAGAAGCAAGGATAGAACCCTCGGGCATTGCCTCGCCCCAAGGACTGACCGAAGAATACAACCTTGTGACCTCAGCTTAGTCATGGTCAGGAGTCATCATCATCAGCTCTAGTGAAGAGTCCTCCGAGGAAGATTCTAGCCCGTTTTGGGAGTGAAGCCATTGGTCCATTGTAATTGTAGCCTCCCTCCATTTTAGAGTAGGCTGCATAGATCTCGTGCGTTGTAGCTGTCGTATTGTTGCTTATGCTTGTCGTTGTTGTGTTGTGTTAGTTGTAGATCGAGTCTTACGTACCCTGATCATAGGGAAAGGTTCACCTGAGTTACGGATGGTATGGATGGGTTACGGCTTGGTTCTTTGACTAGCACTTTTCATAAACTAAAATGATGGTTTGTTTGGGAACAAAATGGTTTTTGGTGGATGTTGGAGTGTTGACGGCACTTAAGCACGCTAAATCTTATACTGCAAGCGCACAGTATCGGTTGTAGCATTTCCCCTAAGATGAGTATTTAGGGTTTGTCAATCCATGGAAAACTAGGTTTAAACTACTATTAATCAAGGATTAATCAATTGCTAGCTAGCTCTAATAGATCTAATAAGCTAAAGGATGATAAATGATAATCTAATCACAAACTAGATATAACACTAGACTATACTAGGCATGATCAAGATAGGCTAAATACGACTAAGGGATTAGCAAGAGATATGATACAAACTTCTTATAAACTAAGAACCAACCTGAGCAAAGATCTAACATGCAACATAGAATAAACATGATAACGAACATCATAGATTTACTAAAACCTTTCCCTCCAACCACTTGTTACATAAGTCAGGGTAATTGACGAACTAGCAAGCCTAAACATGAGTATATTCAATCAACTAATTGAAATAAAAAGATCTACTAAAAGACATGTGGATATCAAATCTAGCCAGATCACATGTAGAGATGAAGCATTGCAAAGACATGGATCGTATATCATGTATAAACAAAGAACTAATATCCAAAGGATAATTTCATTGATCGAACTCAAGGTTTATCATAGCAAATAAGAAGAACAGAGAGTTTACTCTAAGAACATCATGAACTCGATGCACAAAATTGTCGGTTTCGATGAGATGAAGCACGTAGTAGAAGATGAACTCGAAACTCCCCGGAAACAGCTTGGGTCGGCCGACCCAAGGGTGGTAAGTAGGCCGAACCCCTCTGTTCCTGCCTCCTCTCGCTACCTCCTTTCACCGAGATCTCCTTCTCGACGAGTCTTGTGAAGATGGACACCTAAACCTACCTTTGGAGCTCTGTTTACAATGAATTGGATGACCTCTCCCTCTAGGGAGGCCATATATTTATACTCCGGAGAGTCCCTTACACATGGAATCTAATAGGTCGGTTCTAAGAGTCCTAAGACACCTAAAACACCTATTTCTAAGTATATACAAGCCTTTAGAAGAGTCCCGGTCGTCCATATACTTCCTTGCTTGGAGATTAAGTCATTGTCCTGGTCCTTCCCGAAATCCAACTTTCCATAATCTGTAGCCTGTAGTATTTCGACCATAACTCCCTCATCCGAAGTCCCAAAAAAGGCAAACTTGGACTCTAAATTGTAAAGCTCGAAGAGATCTACAACTTTGGTATTCAAACTTTCTTCATTTGAAGTCGTTAAGGTCTCTGAATTGGGTCCACAAGGTGCTGCTATCCTGAAATCCGAGAATATCTCGAGATTTAATTGGAGTTTGGATTGGACTTGTGATGAACCTTCCTTATTTTCATATTCTCCATACTCAAGCAATCCTTAGCCTCCAGAACCTTCTCCATAATGGGCTTGGGCCTTCTTTTGAGCTTCAATTGTCCTTTTTTTATTTATTATCTCTCCTTCCTGGACTTACATAAATCCTTTCTTCAAGAAATCCTCTCAATTATTGCAATTATACCCTATTTTCCTGAAAAAATCAATATTGCACAAAAACAAAGAGCATTCTCGAAAACGGGGTTATTTGTTAGCAAAACATAACTAAATCATAAGATTAACTTCTAAAAAGGCATAAAATTATATAAAAATAGAGTATAAAAATCGTCGTTATCTTGCGTCAACAACATCCCCACACTTAGATCTTGCTCGTCCTCGAGCAAAAGGATCGATAAAAACTTAAAAGCTCAACTAAATTTAAGCAAGTTCTAGACTATTACTTTTCAAATCAAACTTACTTAGAATTCAATCAAATCATAATATGGGCATTTTAATCAACTTTCAGGCATAGAGATCCCCACAGAAATTTTCGAAATCAAATGAATCATAGCAAAACCAAAACTTCCTTTAGAATCAAAATGTTGGGGTTTTTTAATGAAAAATAATCTCCATGGATCAAGAAATTACATCGGTCCTTCTTTGTCAAGCTCACATGTAGGCACTCATATTTTGTGGCTACCCTATGTAAAATCACACTCTCTCACATCTCACAGGAGTTTAAGTGGAGCTTGGTAAAGGCTTAGCAAAGTTAACTCATCTTATTGTTTAGTTAAGGTATCTTCCTAAAGATCATCTAATCACCTTGACTTAACTTGGTCATCGGAAATAAGAAAATATAAATGCATAAACAGAGAGAAGGAAAAAGATATAGATAGTGAACATGCGCAATATTGAATAAATAAAGTGGGATAATTCCCGAAAATTGCACATGGTTGGAAAAGTGAAAGCTTTTACTCATTACACTAAATAACACTAAGACTCTCTTTTTCTTTTCCAAAATTTTCCTAATTCTACTTTCTTTCTCTCTCTTTTTTTTTCTTTCTTCCTTTTTTTACTTGGGCGCCACTTCTTCTCTTTTTTTTTCTTTTTTTTCTTTTATTATTTTTTTCGCCCTTCTTTTCCTTTCTAAATATTTCTCTCTCTCATTGCTAATTTAAAACAACTTTAAACCTTCCCTACTCATAATTATCTGATGAGCAAAAACTTCACTTATATGGGCAATGAGTGTCGAAAGATCAAAGGGTTTAGAGAATATGGAATTCAGAAATGCTAGTTCTCCAGTGTAGAACAACTAGTACTGAATATATATGTGGAGGCTAGCAATCAAGAGATAAAAAATAGATGACCAAAATAATACAAGGGATTAAACTATCTAAAGGAATCAAGCTTAACCAAATTCATATGAGATAACTTGCTTATAAACTGGGTTTTCAACTAGGCTCTAATATGATTTATCCTCTCTCTTGACAAAGGGATGGAACACTTGATCATAAGAGTTTTTTTTAAATAAATAAATCATCCTCCAAATCTTTTCTTAAAGAAGCTTAGAAAAGCTATAAAACATCTTCCTTCTAATCAAAACATGGGTTATGCATTACTAATTAATCTTGTAAGCACCACACTAATCAAATCATGAAAACTAAGTAAGATTAATCATCAAAGTTAAAGTAGAGAACAAACTTAAATAAAGTGAGAAACAAAATTACTCTCTTTTTTTTTATTTTTTAAGACTAAAAAAGAAAAAGATTCACACAAAAGATGATGACTAACCTCCCCACCCTTGAACAAAGCATCGTCCTCGGTGCTTTTTTTATAAAAAAAAATTCAAAAGAGATTTATTTCTAAAGAACCGGGGAACACACCGACAAAAAATAAGACAAAATCGACACAAAAACACCTTGGGTCGGCCTAGCCTGACCCTATTGGTCGGCCGACCCTGACACTTTTCAAAGCCAAAAGTCGCCAAATTTTTATAGGACGCTAACTATCTTATTTAAAACATAAATGTAAAGAAATTTTGAAAATAAATGAAAGATAAAACACGAATATATATACATAAATATAAGGACCTTTCAAAATTAAGGATCTGCAATATGATAACGTACCTTTTTCTCCATGAAATTATAGGTATCAATATATTGAATTTGAAATTTGTCTTCTTCAAGAAATACCTTTAGTCGTTGGCCATTGACCATGAGCTCTAGATATGTCATGCATATAGATGTAGCTATACCCCTACTCTGTATGGAGAAAGGTGGGACACTGAGTACGTATGTACTCACCCTTTCTTTGCTGATGTTTTTCCAGTGAAGATGATGTTGTTATCATATACTCGGACAAATAAGGGTTATGACCTGCTTCCCAACCGTGACGTGTGGAAGTTTGGGCATACGTTTTATTCTCTACTGCTTAGTTTCAGGGCTGCGTCCCTTTGCTGTCCGACCTGTTAGGGTAGATCTGTATCACTTTAACGTAAAAATGTGATTGCCAAACCTCAGGATGCTAATAAACCACATTTTAGTCCCATTATAGAATTTGGGGCTGTTCGGGAATGATGATAAAACTTAATTTTTAGCAACATGAGATCGTGAGGATGTTTTTGTTTTATTTGCTAAAGTCCACATCCTAAGGATCGGTTCCTCGAACAATCAGCTAAGAAAATAGTGCAACCACAAGGCTCCCATACGCTCTGATCTTGGCTAATCAATTAATTAGATGAACTGAGGTTGGGTAGTTTTCTTACCTGAAATATGGCATACGGAGGGCTCTGAATTGTATAGGACTCGCTCTATCTCCTAGGATGCAGTTTGGTTTATTTGTGTTTTTGTTAGTCACACATAAGGAGGAAACTCTTGTACTTGAATAGAGGTAACCTAAAACGAAAGGTTACACTCTAGGGATTCTTGTAAAGGCCTCGTAGTGAGATTACCTACCACTCATGACCCGGGAAGTGTTTGATGGGAGGATCCTCAGCAAATGAGAAATCATGACTCCTAAAGGGGTACGACCTCTGCAATGTGTTATAAAACTAATATACCAGCCATGCTCATAGTCAAGAGAGGCCTCAACCCTCATATTAGATTTTTCATGAAACTGGTTATGTTCATGATGATGCATCATTATACTTTTTTTGATATTTTTAATCAATGGCCGGGTTGGTTTACGCTAACTATGTTAATAATAAAACTTGACCAAGCAAAAACAACCGCTTGGCTAGTCCATTATATAAAACCAGTCCACTTTACCTTTATATATACAGAATATTTGCTGGGTATGGCATATATTCAACCTTGCTTTTTTCTAAACCTAATAAGTTGCATCCATTGCAACCGCTGCTCAGATTAAGATTTTACTGCTACTCTGTAGTTCCAATACTACGATGATGAGTTCTAGGCATGTGTCTTCCGCCGTGGGGCATGGTCTTCTTCCGTTGTCATTTCCTTAGTCCTTATCTAGTTTCGTTAACATTGCTCTGTAATAATTCTATTACTTTATCAGGTTAAAGTATTGCGCTGTGACATTTAATTATGCCAATATTGTGTATATATGTGGTTTCTGGTCCTGGCACATACATGGTTTGCACTCGGTTTTCTAGCTAAAATTGGGTGTAACAAATGCCCATAAATAATCGATGTGGAATTGTACTAGGTGGTAAAGAAGTACTTTACTACCACGACAAATAGCTCTTTAATTACCTCCAATTTAACGAGAGCCTTTTTATCAATACAACACCAATGACCATATATGATCTAGGCGACTTATTAACTTGATCAGTCTTGTTGTTAGCGGGTGCACATGGCTGCTGCATAATGGTTTACAATATATTTTATTTATAGCATGGATGAATTTTAATAGCATTTTTTCATAAAAGAAGCAATGTTATTGATATAGAAGAAACAATGCAGCAAGGAGATGCAAGGACTTTGGTAAACTTCTGACTTCTGCTTCAAAATACACAACAACATATCAAAAGAAGAAGAATCAAACACACACTCTAGTGATTTCCATTCAACATCATGCTTGAGTAACCAATCACCAAACATATTCCCCATATTATCTGGCTGGTATTTCCCGTGGTTATGTATGTAAAGTGGTCCAAACAGAGTGTAGCAAGTCAACAGTCAAAGAATAAATTGTTAATTATTCATTTCTTATGGCAGAAACAGGTTAAATCTCCTTGCTAATTTGCTTAGCCAAATTGTCTTTTCAGATTAGAAAACTTTTTGGAAAGCATCAGTGCTATGTAGAGAGATTTTACTGGGAACTGCTCAGTTGGAGTCAAGAACTTGTAAAAACCGTCTTTTTCCTGAGTTAATTCAAAACCCACAATGTGGGCATGAAATTCATTCTATTCAATAAGATTTGGTTTGACGAGATGTATAGTCCACGAGGATTTGGAGGTAAGGTTCTTAAAATTGCAAAAAGTCATGAATGATTTTGGTCTAGGGATATCGTAACAAATATCGATCTTTCAAAGGTGTTCTTCCTGTCCATTGGTCTTCCTAGAAGGAGAATTGTGTGATCCGTAATTAATAAAGAGGACGAGCAATAGATTAATATTAGTTTTAGTTTATTAGTATAATGTATGAAATATGCATGATTATGAATGAAATGGAAGAACTCGTTTTCTATCTTTTATGCATTTTGTGTGATGATTTGGTTTAGTTTAAAATGGATGAAATGGAGCTAAAATCTGTCACAGCTGGTATTAGAGGGGCCACCAGCACTCCACATGGGCTGAGATACATTAGTATCGGTGTAGACCACTAACCACTACTAAAAGCTCTCCTTCAGCATCGTAGGAGGAAGCAAATCACTCAAGTCATTGTATGCCGTTGCCGCTTGGTCCCACAACCACAGGATCTTGGCAGGAACAACACCATTTGCCCTTGTGGCAGAACTAACTTGTAGCTTTTGTCTATCTCCTTGTGTGGCTCAAAGAAGAACATGTGATCACATTGAATGAATGGGGCCTCCAAGACACAGTGTTCGCATGCTTCACAACTTCAAAGATGGTTTGACAGATCCCTGAGGCCATTTCTAGTGCACAGTTTTATTTCATAGTTACCTAGTGCACCACATCAAACCTGACTAGATAATTGTGTATCTCAAATTTCATTAAGATGAAACTCCGTCTAAATCAAACTCATATAATCTATCTCTTCATTAATATCTTAACATGTCACCATGTTTACTTATGGGAATGGTATTTTGGCCAATGAAAGCATACAATAGGCAGGATGACTGCAGTGGTTCATCATCATTGGCCTGAGGTAAACTACTAAGATCAATAAAAGCTTCATTTTCCAAAAAAAAAAGAAAAAACGTTGGTGTCATGGTATGAACTGGCAGGATGGACTTTTATGAGTTATATTATAAATGAGTTATATTAATTGGCACTAGAACTAAAACATGTTGTGACAATAAATATTTGTATCCTAACTGTAATACTAGCTACAACCCAACAAGCCCAACAAAAATAAATCCTCGTCTTTCATGCGTAAAAATTTGCTCCTTGTAACCATGTATATATAAAATCAAATGCATTCATGTGCACTACAAGAATCCCAAACATTTTCTGCGGCGAAAAATATTTTCGGCGGCTTGGGACAGCCGCCGAAAATAAGGCACCTATTTTCGGCGGCTAGACCCGGCCGCCGAAATGTATGAGGCCTTTGGGGAATACAAACACATCACCCTTGAGCACCTAGGCGAAGAGCTTGTTCGGCTTGTAGCCCTCTAGCACTGAGGATCTTAGTGGCACGTGGATGTGTGTGCGGTGGGTTTTCACCTAACGGCTAACGGCGCATAGTCAATCTGTGCTAGAGAGATGCCTACTGGGGAGCTGCATGACGTCAATCAAAGTGACATTGGAGACCCCACCTTGCTCGCATGGTGCCCCTAGGCTTGTTGAGGTTGGCTGCTTTAAAGAAGTCATCTGCATTTACATTCATGGGGTCCTTGCAAACAAATCCATTCACCTTCGCTGTAGTAGGTATAGGAAAAGAAAATTAGGTACACATTTATCAGAAATTAGGTAGCACACAAACAAAGTCAAGGGGAATGAAGATGGGTGCGCTGACATATGATTACTGTGTACATCACAACATGAATTAAACAATGTTCATAAATCATACCAGGAGAGTCCATGTCAGCTATACAGAAGCCCTGAAGCAGGCTAGGATCAGAGCCGATTGCCTGAGCAGCGACCAATGCCAGAAAAACAGCAAGAAGGAAGTATGAGGCGGCAGCCATTTGCTTTTAATTTCATCTCTTGATTTTGTGTTGGAGCGAGGACCTTGCAGTAGGCTAACCAGCTGGTTGTGTTTGTTTTGTTGATGCTTTGGCCAAGCAGGGAGATGGATGTGCTTGTATAGAGCCACACAGCATGCAGTACGTGGCATCTTGATTCTTGAACAACTGAACGAGTCCAGTTGTACCGACCAACAGAAGAAATGGTTTCTGGGGTCTGGATCCTGCTGCATCCTACTGAATGCTGACGAAATACGAAGCTGCTATATGTACCACTGTTTCAAACAAAGCTATATGTATATGACTTTGAATATTTTTGCACTCTACTACCGAATCTGCGGGGTCAGGTGGACCCGCGTTCTTTTCTTTTGTGGCAGGTGGCGTTTGGTTAACCTTTCGTTTAGAAACGTCCAACGACAAAAAAGTTTGGGAGGTAAGTAAAGGAAAGGTGGAAGAGATTTGTTATAAATTTATTGACACAGTAACAGGGTAGAAGGCTTTGACGTAAGCTTGTCAGTGGTAGTCTGGTAGATTGTGGCAGTTATAAACAAGAAAGATTGACCAAGTTGCGTGCATGGGTCAATCGACGTATATGCACTCTTGTATATATATATGCAGAAAATGTCAAGCCTACCCAAGAAATAATTGTGTCCCTAGCTAGCGAGACAGTAGCCTTATAGTGTTTAATTTACGACGAGCTTTCACGGCACAGGTTACCGGTTTGTGTTGAAATGGTTACATGCAATAACGGACCCGTATCAAGAATGAGAGAAGGATACGCTGGTAGCGTAGCCGTTGCAAACGCTTTATTTAATTGCAAAAGTTGAACACGTTAGACCTGTACAAATACAAGATCGTGGTTTATTTAGTTGCATGGCTAACACACTAACTAGGCAGGAAGTGTAGAACAAAGTCAGTTTGGCCTCCAGGATTTAGCCATGTCCAAATAGTGCAGAAAGGGAGTCTTAGCCTGTCTGAGTTAGTACTCTAGATAATTACGTCTTGGGTCGTTGCCTTGAAACTATCTATGTTTGATGGACATGTATGACCCTGAATGCGGATGAAGCCCACTACGGGCAGAAAGCATGGTAGCATCTCTTCATGGTTAACCATGAAGGGAATTATGACCTAGGTAGATGTTTAGAATCACATTAACCAATATTAATGGATCTTTATAAGAAAATAATATTAATGGATATATAATCGTGTCTTTGTTTTTTGTGCTCCTAGAAAAGTATGCAAGTCGGTTGTGTAAGTTCAGAACTTATTTGAGAATGCAAACGTCGACCTATTTGGGACATCACTAAAGTTCACACTCCTTGTAAAAATGATTTCGGAATGCAAACGTGGACTTATTGCCCATAAGTTGTGTAATTGAAATCACCTTTGAGGTTTTAGTTTTTATTGACAATTCAACTTAAGGTTCTAATGAATCTATTTCAGCACTTGACAAGAAATGATCATATAAGGTGCAAATAATATGGAAGGAGACCCCCCAACACACACACACACACACACACACTCTCTCTCTCTCTCTCTCTCTCTCTCTCTCTCTCTCTCTATTCTAGCTCAAATGTTTGGAGTCTCCCCTCTTGGATGGAAGTCTTAGCTTTAACTATGATTTATTTCTTGGGTTAAGAAAAGCTATGCTATCAAGAAGGATCAATTGGTACTATAGCTCAAAATAATCATTATACCAAGTCTAAGTCCCTTCAAAGTTCAATTCTCAAATTTGTGCCTTGTCCGCTTAATGATGACCCGGTTGAACCAGCCTTCAGCATCATAAACCAACCTACATCTCTGCTATCATTTTGGTTGACTAGACCAGTTCAACCGCCCCTATGCTATGTTCCACCAAGCATGTACACTGTGTGGGATTTTGATTCAATTTATTGATGGGCCCTAGGCATTTCTAAACAGTAACAACTAGTTATTGTGCAACCACTGTATATAGCACTCCTCTCCTTCATTTACTTCTTCCTCCTCCAACCAACCAAAGACAAAGAACACAAGAGCACTTTACTCCACCCCCACCAAAATCCACTCTCTTGAGCTTGAATTCATCCCTTGCTTGCGTGAGATTTTGTGAGACTTTGGTAGAGCATTCAAGACCTTAATTCTCTTTCTCTCACTCTCTCGTGTTCTCATGAACTTTGTTAACACATTTGGCAGCCTTTGTGGATTTATTCCTTTTGATGCTTCATGCTCTTAGATGGCAAGGATAGCACCATCCCCCTCTTGTGTAGTGGTTCTCTAGGAAGTTTGTATCACCTGCTAGTTTAGCAATCTTAGTAAGTGACCTTTCTTACCTTTGTGGACGGTGAGGGGAGGCATAGGGTTGATATGCGCAATCCGGCCAGCCTCTGTGCTATGAAGTTCGATGCTCGAAGCTGTGCCACACCAATTATTATCTGGTTGGTTGGTCACAAGGGATGAAGGGAAGTCAGAGAGCTGAACCCCATCCATGGTCTTCAGGTGAACCTTGGTCAAGACTTGATTCAATAAATGGCACATTACATCCGACCATGTTATCGTCGCAATAATAGACCCTATCAGGTTTGGTAGTAGTAGTGCAAAAATATGGAGTTATGCACGTAGTATCAATGAGGGCTCAAGGCAGTGTTCAGTACAGCAGCGTGGCAAGATATCACTGCAGCCCAGCTGTATACCGTGTGAGCACACAGTGCGGTGACACCGCACCTCACACTGCGTGCCAATGGAGCCAAAGCCCTCTTCCCATCCAATTGACTATAGAACCACTCACTATAGGAATCTATCTGACTTTCGGCTGCCAAAAACTGCCGAAAATAAGGCTTTTGTTATTTTCGGCGGTTTTTGTTCGCCGAAAATAAGCCTATTTTCGCGGCAAACCGCCGAAAATTAGCTTATTTTCGGCGATTTTAAGCAACCGCCGAAAATTATTCTCGGATAGCTTAATTGTCGGCGGCCCATTTTAGCCACCGAAAATAACCAGCTAATTTTTGGGGGCCTCTTTTAGCGGCCGAAAATTAATGATTTTTTAATTAAAAAATAAATAAGTCGCAAAAAAATATAATAGCACAGAAAATTTCAGAAAAATCATAGAAGCTTTGTACATCACCATATAATTACTTGATGGCAATTGTAGACAAAGTGCATACCACAACGAAAGATTGAACTAATCAAAAGGCCAGTATCTACTTGTGAATACCAACTAGTTCATGAACAGAATTAAAAAAAGCTCAACTAAGGGGCACTTCATTGGAACCAAATGACTCGCTGCTAATCCACCACCTGATGTGAGCTGAAGCTATATTGGACATACAACAAGGAGAACTGTTAAACCAGGTTTTAGTCCGGCCTAATAATACATTTAACTTTCAAGCCGAACTACAAAACCTTAACAATAGATCGGACTAATGCTAAATAACACTAGCAGTTTGCCGAAGGCACCCTAAATAACAGTGGACCGAAATGATCCAGCAATTAGCTAGATAGGCATACCAAGACCGTACTGATGCAATGATATGCATCTGGCACACCAAATAGCATTTCACACTAACAATGATATGCAAAATTTGTGGCAGGTCCACTCTAATGCAAGCAAAGAAAAGCACAGATTAAAATGCTACACCAGCAGGCAACCACCAACGAATACATGGAGGAGCAATATAACAAGCTAAGCTCCTTCCAGCACCGATTAATTGCCAATGAACACATGAATATGCATACACAGCTTATTTCATTTAACTCCATAGATAATACTGTACTCGTTTGTGTGGGTCTATCACGAAACAACGCTTCAGATCATTATATACAACCCATGTGTCTGCCTAGGGACATTATAATTAAACTCATATCATCGGGAGGATTCACGCCCATCTAGCGCATCCGCCCCGGTGACAAATGGCCTCGGCCGCCGCGTGGCAACCACACTGTGATGGAGGTCAGTTGCGCTGTCCCATCCTGCCCTCCGTCCCAATAGCTGCCGCACCACATAGCGCCGCGGACCCCCCACCCCACCCCCAACAACAAAAAAAACGAGCACTCTGTATCGATCAGGAAATGACATTCCGATCATAGACAATGCCATTGATTGATCTATACACACACCTTGATTTATCGTTCTTAATCTGTTTACACACAACTATATCGCAATGCAATTCACAACCAACGAGCTAGCTAATCCATTACATTCTCATCACCCTTACTCTATCCGTTAATTTATTACAAATCTTTTCCTTTTACTTTACTCCAAATAACATTTGAAGGCGAATTCAAAATTGAAAAGGCCAAAAGGGTAACACCCATCCGCCATCTGACACAAAGAAAAGAATGGGTGCAGCATATGTTTTGTCTGGAGCGAAATAATAAGACCCCATCGGATTTGGTAGTAGAGTGCAAAACTATTGAAAGGGAAATATCAACGTTGATATAGGTGTATAGTTTCATCAGGGCTAGCTTCTGTTGGTAGGTTCAACATATCACTTGTTGTCACACCCCAAATTTTTGAATTTGTAATGTGACTCTTTTGGCTTAAATTATTACAATGGATTTGTTGAATATTTAAAATTTTGTCCAACTGCTATATAATTTTTAAGATATTTACTATAGAATATGTGTGTTTCATATGCTAGTTTCATGGTGTTCTTGAGTGATAAAAGTTATTTAAATGTGTTTAAACGCTGAGTAATCTTTCACGGGAATTTTCTACATTTTCCTAGAAGCTTTTCCTATTTTTCCTAGAGAAGAAAAAATTATTGGAGGCTCTTAAAAATCTTAATTGAGCTCTAAATATTTAATTTGGGTTGATAATGTCCAAACTTATTTATAGAATATTTTGTCAAATTTTTGAGACCATCGAATAATTTTTAGGACTTTAATACGGATTCTAGTCTTTTCTAGAATTAATTCTTTGCTAGAATTAAATAATAGTTAAATGAAAAGGTATTAGGAAAACATTACATTGCAAAACAGATTATAAAACAATAAAAAGTATATATAATGAAGTTTTTTACATTTGTCATGAATTGCGTTGAGTTATTTGATGAAAATGAATTCATAGTGATTTAAAAATTCGAATAGTAATATTGAGTTATTCGATGAAACATAAAATTTGAGCATTTAAAAAAATGCAAATAGTCTATAATTCATATTTAAGGTCCAGAAAAATATCTCAATGGTCTCCAAACTTGTCGAAAAATTCTAAAAATATTTTTAGACCCAACAAATCCAATTAAAATATTTGGGATATTCGGAGCTCATTGAGCATTTTTTTAAGAGCATGAAACGAATAGATTTGCCCCTAAGAAAAAGGGAACACTTCTAGAAAACGTAAACAATTAGGAAAGGTTACTCTTTGTCTAAGTTATTGTGTTTAGAAAATTTTTAGCACTCAAAAATACACCATGCACAACTGGTATGAATATGCAACATATGTATGTATAACACATATAAATACAACCCACTAAAAATCATTAAGTCCAACATGCAAGCTATCCACGTTATCTTTGACTCTACTAAGTTAATTTGCTAGAAGCTACTTCACCATCCTCTAGGATACTCTAGTTAATGTCTTACGTTGATCTTCTGTGGCTAATAAAATACATTCATGTTACTATTAGTCCTTGCAAGTACTCTTCTATAAAATTCCAGCATCTGTTACACCCGGTTTTAGAAACAAAACAAGATGACACCATATGTGTGCCCAGGGTCTATTTTCCACACATACAGCCGACTTCATCAGTGAATATCAATAGACAGTGCATTATATAAGCGTATAAAACTTACATTTGACACAAAGGTCATTAAATCAGAGTATAGCGGAACTTCTATCTCGTAGCGGAACTCCAATCTTCACAGGAAGGTTGACTGGGGCACGTACGTCTAAACACCTCGTAGACTTCTGGGCCGACTTCGTCTTCAAAGTATCATCAACTTGGATAGAAGCAAAGCTATATTGTTTGGAATAGCAAGGGTAAGTACATGTCGTACTCAGCAAGTATTCCGTTTAGGATAAAGTGGACTGGCTTTATAGTGGACTGGCATAGCGGTTGCTTTTAGTTGATCAAATTTTAGTACTAATAATAATTAGCAGAACCCATCCCATAAATGTAATATCATAAAAACAGTAAAGTAAAATGAGCATAAAGCATTGTCATAACTGTCACCATTACCATCATCACTTCCTTTATTACGCCATAGGAGCCTTTTCTTTTAAAACGCTAATCTGTGAGGGTCCAGGCCGCTCTTAACCGTGAGCACGGCTGATATATCAGTTTTAAACACTCTCGAGAGGTTGTACATCTTTACCCACAAGTCGTGATCTCCATTTGCCTCGGGCTGTACGGGCCCTCAAAAACTGTCCTTTGGTGAGTCGACAGGGTTTCACTACGAGACCTTTACAAAAAATTCCTAGAGTGTAGCCGCCCATTCTAGGTTTCCATTACCAGGCATAAAAGTCCCCTCCCAAAGGGTGACCGACAAAAACCAAATAAACCAAACTGCACCCACTCAGGAGAGCGAGTCTTATACCCAGCAATGCCCCCCTTACGCCATCTTTCAGGTAGCCAAACCATCCGCTCTAGTTCATCTAATTAATCAGTCAAGGGCGTCCCATTCCACCCCTTGTGGTTGTACTGTTTTCCTGGGTGGTCGCTCGGCGAACCGATCCTTAGGGTGAGGCAATCGAGCAAACCCACGAAACATGCTCAAATCCCCATGTTACAAAGTAACCAACTTATATCATCATTGTCTCATTAATTAATCAATATTAGCAACATGATTAAAATGCGTTGAGCGACAGCATTAAATTAAACATCACAGCCCTCCCATAGGATGAAATATTGATAGAAAAATAAGTGACTAGTCATCCTTAGGTTGAGCATGCTTGGTTGTACTGATTAATTAAGTTTTCAATGTGAATAGGACATGGGTCAAAGAATACTTGCCTTTATTCCTAAGTATATAGCTGCTCAAAGAATCATCACTTGTAGGTTTCGAAGAACTTGACCTTCACTCTTACAGTATGATACTCGTTCTACGTGTGACAACGCAAACAACATACAAAGCAGATAAACTATACATGCATAAAAAACAATACACCAATCAAAGGAAAAGATTTATAAAACACGTGCTCAAAGATATGGCTCCTCACTATGGTGACAAGAGCGCAAGAAACGCCAAAAACGGAGCTACGGTTCTGAAGGTGCAACTAGTGTAATATATGCATTATGGATCACAAAGAAAAGACTATAAGCTATATTTATTTTAATTAATAAAATACATGTCAATGGATATTACAGGGAAATAACCAAATAGAGTTTATCCAGATTATATTTGGATTGAAAACCGCAGTCAAAATAATTATACTTTACTTGTAGATAGGTGTTTTATAGGAATTATACAATTTAAAAAAAATAAAATATGAAAGACAAGTGAGATCAACCAATTCGAGCTTTTGCACACACCGTGTTTGAACTGAACAAGTTATAATTGAAACAACATGATAATTGTTATTAATCAAATTAATATAACTTTATGAAAAGCTGAAGTGTAAACCTATACATATCTTAAATTAGAAAACCTTTAATAACTATTAATCAAGTTACATGCATTAATATAAAACCGAGGATCAACCTAATTAGATTAATCTAAAAAAATTGGAATAGGAATTAATCAGATTAACATGCGTTTAGAAAAACTGACATTAAATCCTAAATTGCTTTTATTTACAGAAATAATGAGAATAGCATTAATCCAATTAAAATTTATATCTAAAAACCATAACACCGAAATAAGATAAACATGAACAATAAAGCGTATGTTTCATCGTTACAAATCTAACGCAAAAGGAACGTCATAAAACGGAGCTAAAACGAATTAGATATAAGAGATTAAAGATCAAACGGGATGAACGCGTACCTTAGGAACTAACAAATAAGATTCATGGCTCGATGAACAGTACTCGTGAGTTGGTCAAGGATCAAGGTTAGGCGAGAGATCATCAGCACCTTCATTGAGGCCTTGTTTAGAAATCCCCTTTCTTCTAATCTCCACGATGCATGCATCTGCTCCTGGCTTCCCGTCGTATTGGGACCATGCTGCTCGTACGTGACTTGGCGTAGGGAGGCTGGGATGGCAGCGGTGCTGCTGTAGTGAGCCTGCCGAGTCGCCGGCTGCGCCGTGCACGCACTGCACGCGTGAGGACTTGCACGGGTGAGCAGAGGCTTGCCGGCTTGGCTCTTCTGCTACAGCATGCGAGGCACGGTGACGAAGGATGGTAGCAGATGGGACTCAACTCGCTGGTGTGCTTACCGATGACCGAAAGGTAGGCGTGGCTGATCCCAACTCCCAAGGAAGAGGTGGCGGCGGCGATGTGCAGTTTCGCGAGAGACAACAAGAGGCCGATAGGGCTCCCGGAGGGGCCGGTCAAATGCATATATACGCAAAGGGCGACGACGCGTACGGAGCATGGACACCTGTTGCGAGAGACCCTTTGGTGGCGCCTTGGCGATCGAAGTGGCCCATCGGACTTTTGGATTAAAGGGATTGATCCTTGAGCTGATGAGAGTCCATCTATTAAACTATTTAATTAGCATATTGTTTCCAACGTAGAGAGAGGGACCAAATAAGTACAGTACATGACTGCTGGATGACAAGGTGAATTAGGCCTTAGAAAAGTGAGACGGAAAGGGAGCGAGAGATTCAATTTTGGTTGCTGTTTGTAAGATCCGGGAATAGATGACGGTTTGTGTGGGGATAATTCACATGAGCAAAGATTTCCTCCAAAGACCAAAGTGAAATAGAAAAAGAAATTGGTAATGGTCAGATAGGCCTAATGTGTGACCACATTAAACATGCAAGAAGTTAGGATCGTGCACGAGATTAAAAGAAATTTAGCCAAAGAAGAGGTTGAGAAATTTTATTTTAGAGAATAGAGATTCACACAAAAACGAAGTCTAGCCGCATTTTTTTTCAAATAATTTAACTTCATTTGTCTTGCAAACAAAACATCATGCAAAACGGCATGAATGCAACACACATTATTATAAGCCGGAACATAGCTGTTTTACTTTATAAAATAATTATTTTGAACATAGCTATGTAAATGTTAGGAAAGATAATAGAGAAATTCATTGCAATATCTTAGGATAAAAGAGTCACATTCCAAATTGAAAATTTGGGGTGTGACAGCATCATGAACAGAAAAAGGTTAAAAGTTGATTTCTCTCTACCAATGTAAATATCTTACCAAGCATAATATCTTTAAAAAATGTTGTTATATAACCTGTATATTCCTACCTTCAAAGTCCATTTTTAAAATCAATTTAAAAATTTCCACAACAATGACGTGGGGCATCACCTAGTATTATTAAAACCTATGTCATATTTGTTGTCTTAAAACATCATGTTTGTATGGAATCCATCCTAATGGTGTGTGATTGTCACATCCGGTTTTAAGAACAAAACTAGATGACACGTATGTACGGCTAAGATTAATTTTTCACACATACGACCGACTTCGTTAGAAAATTTTCAATCGACAATGCTTTATATAAGTGATTAAGAACTTACGTGTGACACCAAGAACTGCAGTTTGCCCATTATACAACAGCTATTGTGAAACAATCGAGTTGCTTACTGCCACAACCGGAGAACAGGCAATCCATTCCCGTAGATCCGTCCTAGCGGGAAATGGAGTCGGGACTGATAGAAGATTCAGTCCCGGTTCTAAAGGCTAGGACCCTGGTGCTGCCCTAGGGGATGATTAGTCCTGTTTGGTAATGGCAAGGGCCCCCCGTGGGAGGATCAGTACCGGTTGGCGTCACCAACCGGGACCAAATCTTCCGCAATTTAGTCCGGGTTGGTTGGTTAGAGCAACCGCGACTAAATCTCTTTTTTAGAATAAACAATGGAGGGGAGGCGTTTAGTACCAGTGGATGACACCAAACGGGACTAATCGACTTCCCACCATATCTCGCCTCCTGAGCGGCGTCTTATATACTTCAGGGCCACTTTCGCTAAACACATCGATGCACTAGCGGCGCGCATCAACACAGTAACCCTAGAGGAGCGCCTCGCAGCGATGAAGCACATGGATCACCGCCACCTCGAGCAGCGGCGTCGGTGTAGGCTCAGCGCACTTCGGTCGTTCTCTCGCGTGTAGGGAAAATGGCCTCATGTGCCATATTTCTATGGTTGTGCTTTGGTGATTGATTCACAACCAACAATTAGACTAATGGACTTGTCTAGATACACATTCTCAAGTGTTTAGGTCCAAAGGATGATGAAGAAAAACCGAAGGCAAGGCCCAAAGGGCTGCCCCGATGGGGGTCGGAGGGGGAGCCGCCCCTCGTGGATCTCAGGCAGCACCCTGAAACCTCACAAGGTTTGTGAGGACCAGAAAATCCAGTTTACATGACCGGACATACCTCCGGACCAAGTTTCCAGGAAGGGGTGAAGATTGAGGAAGCCTGGAGAAATATGAAGATCAAACAGTCCGAAGTTAGTGAAAATGAACTGACCGGACAATTCCAATAGAAAGCAGTTGAAGCGACCAAGACAACAACGGACTGGACAGTATGGTCTAAAAGACCGAATAAAGGTTCGGACAAAGATGGCCGAGGATGTGAAGACTGAAGCCAAGGGAGATTTCAATGGACTGGATGGTCCTGGTTTGTGAGACCAGACAAAGAACGGATGGTCCGGTTTGTGAGACCAGACAAAGAAACCCGAAGCTATGCAGTTTGAGTAGCTGAGGAAACCAATGCAATGGATAGTCCGATTAGGAAGATCGGACAAACCTCTGGACATTTCAATGGCTAGTGTAACGACTAGTTTTGTGACCGTTGGAAAAGTGAATGGACCGGATTGTCTGAAGTCAGAAAAAAGCTGTGGACCGAACAATCCGAAGTACACTGTACCAGCAGCCCTTTTGGCCCAACGACTAGTTTGAGTTTTGGGGGCTATATAAGCAACCATCCAGCCATTTCGATGGAGTTGGAACCACTGAAGTATTCCAAGCACATCTACCAGTCCAACCACCATACGTGAGATTAGTGCATAATCCAAGCTAGTTAGAGATTAGAGAGAGTGAGCTTGCGAGCTCTTCTTAAGTGTAGCTCCTGCATGAGCTAGTGGAGAAGCCTTGGCTGCGGTCAAGCCACTTATACTCATTGCTAAACCCTCCTTCTTGGTGTAGAGTGGCGGCGACAACTTGTGCAGGAATGAGAAGACCCTACAAACTCCATAGTGAAGCATCCTGTGCCTTTGTGACTGAGATAGACAGTGACGTTGTCTAAGCCTTGGTGGTTTAGTGGCACTTAGCCTTTGCTTTCCGTGAGCCTTGGTGGCGAGCGCAAGACGGTGATCGGGAGAGTCTTGGTGCCTGGCTCGGATTTTGTCTTCGTTGGCAAACCCGTGGACATACCCTTAGCATTGAACCTCGTTAAATCCTCGTATTTTCTCGGGAGTTTGCATCCCCCTACCATTACCTCTTTATTTACTGCATTTATGTTTCCACATTTACTTAGTTGTGTGCCTTTAGATTTCCTAGTTAGTTTGCTTAGGTTTGTTCTAGGTTGCAAGTCTTTTGGGTAAGTTAGAGAAATCATAGATAAACCTTAGACTTAACTAGCATGTGTAAGACGCGGTAGGTTTATCTTATGCACTAGATGGCCCTAGGTTTTAGAAGAGCGGTTAGCGACCCAATTCACCCCTCTACCTCTTGGGTCGGATACCCCGACACATTCCTTACATCGCGCCATAGAGCTCCTCCTGAACAACCGCTATCATCGCCACCGCCGCTAGGAGGAAGGCGTGCTGTGCCGCCGGCGCATCTACTCGCGGGGGTAGCTTGTTTAGTCCCTGTTGGTGCTACCAATCGGGACTAAAGGAGCATTTAGTACCTGGCCATGCACCTTGTACTAAAGTTCGATGGCTTTAGTCCCGATCGCGTAGTACCGGTAGGGACTGCAGCACTGACGGCTGTTCCCAACCGGGACTGATCGGTCGTTCTCCAGTAGTGTGCGCGTGGCAGCAGGAATAGAAGAATGAGGTCGGCTTAATGAAGCTATCCTCACCAGACCGCCCAGCTTAGGCTATCCTCTTCAGACTGTCTATCTCACTGCCTATATTTTAAACTTTCTTTTGCACCTCCATTTAAGGCTAGTTTGGAATGCGGGAAAAAATTCTGTGTTCCTGCATTTTTCCTATGAAATTGAAGCGTTTTCTGTGAAATTTCTATGCGATTCCTGTGAAATTCCTATGTTCCAAACGGGCCCTTAGACTCTGTCAATATAGCATTGCTTTCGTACACGTCATGTGTGACCAGAGCCGGGATGACACAGCCTGGTCAGAGGCGTGTGCTGCAAGCTAGGAGATTGCCTGGTGCGAGGCGTGCGCTGCAAGCTAGGAGATTGCTAGGGATGCAGCTGATAAGAAAACAAGAAAAGAAACGAGCCTGTAGAAAAACTTACCGGCCACGAAGGAGCATGCGGGCTAGCTATAGAAGAACCCTAACCTAGGGGCCTCCCGTACGATATGTTTATTTTTAAGTGCAACAGAGTTGGGTTTATTTTATAGGAAGAAAACCCGTTACACACGAATCAGTTAGCAATACAGTAATAATCGATTTGCACCTCACACCTCTAGTAATGGGCTTAATGTGATCAGAGACATTAGAAAACACACAAATGGACCTTTGAGATTTATTGGAATTCATGTATATTTAAATGGACAAGCCCGTATAAACTCAGGAATTTATAATTTTTGAAATAAAAGTAATTCTAGGGAAATGTAGAATCTATATATTCAAGGTCTGGAAAATATTCTGTTGGTCCCGAAAAATCTATGAAAAATCCTAAAAATAGTTTTGGTACAACTTTTATGATGGTCGGCATTAACATGAGCCTTCCATTCCATAGAATCTAATGGCTTAAAAAATGGAAGTACTAACAAAAAAATAACAGTAACCAGTGAGAAAGTACCCAAAAAAAAAGGTGGGCCAGTACTAAAATGAGGTGTGACTAGTACCAAAAGGAGGTAGGGACCAGTACCAAAATCGTTTTTCTTTTTATTAATTCAAAGGGTACAAGGGAATTTTGCATCGTGTCTGTGGCCGATCCCCTTCAGCTCCCGACGGGCTCTCCGATTTGCGCTGGCTCGCGAGGCAACAGCCGCTCGGCGGGAGTTGCACTGCGCTGCCGCTGCTCGCCGTAGGAGTGCGGCGCCCGCCCCGTCCAGTCGCCGGTCGCCCGTCGTAGGTGAAACGCGCCTCGCCGCCGCTGCTCGCTGCAGGACTGCGGCACGCCGCCCCCCGCACAGGTCGCCAGAAGACTCCGCTTCACCGCCTCGCCGCCGGTCGCCCCAAGAGTCCACCGCTTTGCCGCGTGGCCGCTTTCCCACCATGTACCGGCTGCCTCCTGTCATGACGCGCAGGCGTCAGCGCCAGGTTGGATGACCCCTCAGCGTCCATTGCAGCCTCGCGTGGCTGCTGTGCGCATGTCCCACGGGCGCCCACGTCTACCTCGACTACGAGCTCCCGCCGGGCGCCGCCACACGCTGGCGGCGTGCCTCCGCAGCCCCCGCTACCCAAGCTTCATCGCGCTCCGCTCTTGGTTGTCTGGCGTCCAGGATGCTGCCGACGTCGCCCACGGGCTGGATTACAGTCAACCACCACGCGGGCGCTGTTGACGGCCGCGTCTCGCCCTCCTCCGTGGCCTGTGGGAAACATTTTTCAGTACAATTACCATGGTGGCCTCCAAAGCAATTATTTAATTAAATGAATTATAATTGATAAGTACCTGTAAGTACCAATTGTACTTTTTAATTTTCCTATAAGTATCAATGGTATTTTCTAATTATTATAACAAGCCTCGTAGTTTTGGATACAGGGAACCCAAATACCATATTTGGAGCTCATGGAAAAACTTTTAAGAGCTTTCAATAAATGGATTTTGCTCTTAGAAAAAGGGAAAGACTTCTATAAAAATCTAGAAAGTTCTGAGAAAAATTACTTGATGTTTAATCGCATTTAGAAAACTGTTAGCACTCATGAACACTATGCAAACCACCGTGAATGCAATACACATCTCTACTCCTTAAAGAGGCAGGTGGCCGTGCGTCGCGCACTGCCCCCGGCGGCCCGGCCCCTCTCCCGCTCCAAGCTGCCGTGCCCCCACTAACCCAGCGGTTTCATCTGCAAAAACAGTCATGCATCCAAGATTCACGAGTTGAGAAAAGACCACACGTGCTGAATATATTCCGTTCCGCCTCCATCGCTGGTTACATCGTTGCGCTGCGCCTCGGCCTCGCCAACATCTCGCCTCCACGGACCGCTGCGCACCGTCGGAGGCCTCGCGCTGCCGTCGAGCCCCGGTGCCGCGCGACGCCCCCGCCCTCGCGCACCGCTTGACCTCCGCTTCCCCATCCCGCGCCCCGGCCCGATTCCCGATTCCCTCGTCAGGCTCGCCAAGCTGCAGGAGCTCCACCTCGAGGGAAACAGGCTCAACATCCGGGATCGCCGCGCTTGTGCACCTCAAGAACGGAAGAACCTCTCCGGCGCGGTGCTCGTCTGCCTCGCGCGCAAGTTCGCGGAGCCCGTGTTCACCGGGAACATCCAGCTCTGCGGCTACTCCGTCTCCATGCCATGTCCCGCGGCGCCTGCGGTGGAGGCGCTTGGAGGCCGCCGCCGCAAGTTCGGCATCAAGCCCCCATGCTCATCATCGCCGGTGTCCTTCTCCTATTGCTCCTCTGCTGCCTCATATTCTGCTTCCTCACACGGAAGCAGCCTTCTAGGAATACGACGAGGGACGGGAAGCAGGCGGGCAAGGAGGCCGAAGGCGGCGGCGCGGGTGGCACCGCGGCGGCCGGGGGTCCGGCGCGGCGGAGGTGGAGTCCGGCGGCGACGTGGGCGGCAAGCTCGTGCGCTTCGACGGCCTGCTCGCTTTCACGGCTGACGACCTGCTCTGTGCCACCGCAGAGATCATGGAGATGAGCACCTACTGTATGGTGTATAAGGTCACGCTAGTCGCTGGAGGATGGCAGCCTGGTGGCTGTCAAGCGGCCCCGGGAGATGGTCACCAAGGCCGAGGCTGCACAAGGAGTTCGAGTCCAAGGCGGCTGTGCTTGGATGGACGGAACCGCCTCGCGCTCAGGGCATACTACCTGGGGCCAAAGCGGTGTTGTTGCTATCCAGTACATAAGGTGTACATCTTAACTGAATTCTTTAATTCATAAGTTCTTTTAATTACTTGCAGCCATCAAATTATCATGATTCATAGTTTGTTTCTTTTTTTAAACTACGGAGAGAGCTTATGGTTCTTGAGACGATTCATTTTGTTCCATAGCATTACCGGCCCACCTAGATTTGCTTTCTGCTTCAAGGTGCAAAAGATGAATAATACTGACATTTGCCAATAATAATGTTCTCCTGTCAATGAGCTCAGTCTCAATGAACGGAATGACACCTGGAGATATATTTGGGGATCAACACTCTTCACCACCAGAAAAGCATGCAAACATCTTTCAGGATCTAGGCAAGTCCATCCGAGCTTTAAATGGTTATGGGCTTCGTCATGTCAGAACAAGCACAAGGTTTTTTTTCTGGCTCCTTCTCCATGATCGGCTAAGTACCAGAGAAATTCTTCGCAAGAAATCAATGAGTCTGCCATCCTATAATTGTGAGCTTTGTGCTGATTCTCAAGAAGAAAATCTTGAACACCTGTTCTTGCGATGCAGTTTTGCAAGGGCTTGCTGGGCTTCCATTGGTCTTTCTACACCTCACCATCTTGATAAAGTTCAGATGTTTGAACACTTCAAACTCAGCCTAGCCGTTCCATTCTTCATGGAAATCATAATCTTAATGTGCTGGTGTATTTGGAGATCAAGAAATAATCTTATCTTTGATGGCATACCAGCTGTGGTAAACTCGTGTAGAGACATGTTTTGCATAGAATTTGCCTTAGTTATCCTAAGAGCAAAAGATAGTTACTTCCCTCTGATTGATTTCTGGCTAGAACCCTTCTTGTAAACTCTTGTAGACACTTTTGTACATATCTTTTTTTTTTCAATAAAATTAAACTGTAGGGGAATACCCCTCCAGTATTCGTAAAAAAAAAAAAAAAAAACAAGGCCACGTTGTTTACTGAATAGCTACCTGAGTATATTTATATAAATATATACTAATGCAGGTCCAGTAAAGTATAGTTCATTTGAGTTCAGTTCGGTCCTGCTAGAAAATGTTGTTGTTTTCAGATATACTGCTTTTAGTATCGCAACACCATATTGATTGGTTACATATCACCGTATAGGATTTCTAATCGCTAGATAGGAGTAGATAGCATAAGTCTTAGTCTCCTGAATGGTTAAGTATGATAGTGCCATATCGTTTGGCTTAGTATCATAGCACCATGTATAGGAGTACCGATACTAGATATAACTGCGTCGGTTTAGTCAAGTTGTAGTGGGTTTCAGTTCAATTCAATACTGCTGAAAAATAACCTATCACTATTTATGTCCGTTCTCACCCCCTCTTTCCTTATTATATACCTTTTAATTGCTTAGAAATAGCTATCTTGACATCATTTTTATTAAACACATTTTATGGATTAATGGCACCAGCTGGAATTGGCCAAAAGAAAACAGACTCCCAGGCTGTTAGTTCCTAGGTGAGTTTAGTTCACCTGCCACAACAACTTTGATGTACCTAGCTATCAAGATAAAATGTGCATTTTATATCTGGAGTTAAGTTGTTGATGGCGTTTAAGATTTCGTTGACCTACCATCATCATTTATTAGGAGTGGAAGGGATATGTGAGGATGATACATGGATGCCATGTCAGTAGTGCAGAAGTATTAAAAAACAGATCTTTTTTCTCATCATGACTTGTAATGCTAAGTGAGAAGAAAAAAAAAGAGTTCAAACTAGGCCAAACACTGAAACTGATCTGATGTTGTTCTGAAAGTGTGTAGAAACAAACTAGAAGCTTCGATCGAAACGTGTATTTGAACCAAGGATACCGTAGCAACGCATGGGCACTCTACTAGTATTATTATAAGCTAGGACACTTGTTTTGCCACTACTGGAGAACAAACCATCAGTCCCGGTTGGTAACCTCCTTCAGTTCCGTATTCCTGGCCGGGACTACGGAAGTGGGACTAAATTCTTCAACCTTTAGTCCCGGATGCATGGACCGGGACTAAAAGCTCCTTTAGTCCCGGTCAGTAGCACCAATCGGGACTAAACTAGCTTCCCTGGCGTTAGCAACCCACATGGCTGCGCACCCCTACAGTACCGGGCGGTGCTACCAACTGGGACTAAAGGGGACAAAAATATTGAGATTGTGGCCGATGTTTACATACACGCATATCACGTTGTTTTACACAATTGTGTATGAACTCACAAACATAGTATCCACATACATTGGTGCCTTGAGACTGTCTAAAACACTAAAATATAAAAAGTTAGTATACATTATTGTCAAAGAAGATACGACATGCATGCGGTCATGCATTCATACCAGAAAGTTTGGTTTAAGCTTAAGTTCTTCTTTAAGGCCTCATTGGCTTTTGCACAGTTCTCTCCATGCACTGCACATGAAAAAGAACGATAGAGTTGAGATGATGAAATGCCATTAACATATTAGATAGTTGAGATGAAATGACATGAATTACTTGTTAAGGACGTCGACGACTCTGTCGTAGTCAGAGGTTGGCTTCCTCATGGAGTCAAGCACGTTTATAATTCTACTATCCATCTCTATGATAAAGTATCCAGTGGAAGCTGAACAATTAAACATAGAAAGCATATTAGACGAAACAAGGTATAAATGGAAAACGTAAGAGGTACTAGATAATAGACACTAACCCCCAGTTGTAAGGTAGAAGCCCACTGGGTCCATGAAGTCCACATCATAAATCCCCTCTTTACGACACATTTGGATCTCCATCCTGCAATCGGTGTGAAGTATGTGTGAGGACGACACAAAAATGATGAATGTATAGATGACGGCTAAGGAGAGATGCATGAAAGCACACTTACAGAACCCAGCAGCTGACGAGAGAAATGTAGAGGGTGCCTCGATGATATATCTCATAAATATCTTTGCAGTCCAGATAGAAGATATCAACGCCATTAAAGTAGTCTCCTTCTTTCACACGCACAACAATAAGTTGGTGCGGATTGGTCGCATGATTTCTTCATTTACCAGGCATGGAATCTACGCATTTGTGTTGGCAGAAGATTGATAAGATCTGGCCTGACTAGTGGCTTTCCAGGCTCAAATTTCCCAACTTCTTCCACTGCCTGAACTTCTTTATGCCCTAGCAGTTGTGCCACTGTAAGGCCGGCTTCTTTGGCCATCCTCTCCAGATCTTCTTGGGGCATGTCAAGAGTGCCTTGTGACTGTTGTCCAAGCTGGATCAGCTCGTCATCCTTCTTACGACGCTTCTGTGCACAAGCTGCTTTCATCACTGTGCGATCAAAGTCTGATACAAGTTGTCTCTTGGCACCTTTTCTCATGTTAACAAAAAAGGCTTTCGTAGTTGGATCTATTAGTGTTTTTTTCGGAGGACTACTCTTCCTGCATATTTGCCTCTGGCACTCCTCTTCCACATGAGCATCCAACTCCTCTTGAGTTTTGTCATAAGCACGCTTCTCTTGTGTCGGCTTAACTGAGGAGCTGCTTGTCTACTGTGACTTGCTCCGACTCTTTCGTTGTCTCATCGGTCGAGGTGTTGCACCTGAGGGGGCCTTCTTTGGAGGGGCATTCTTGCTGCTGCGTGGAGGTAGTGGTGAGGGGCTCCTACATGAAGGTGGCGATGGGTTCTTGCGTGGAGGTGAGGGGATCTTCTTTGGAGGTAAGGGGCTCTTCTTTGGAGGTGAGGGGCTTCCATGTGGAGAACCTGCAGGTGAAGGAGCCCTACCTGCAGTCATTGTCTTGGGTTCACCTGTAATTACAAGTAACGCTTGCTTCCATAGAATGAATCCGTCGAGAGCCTCTGACAATCGCCTTTCTCCATCACCGCTTGGGACTGGGAGCTCTAAGTCTGCAAACCCTTCGCACACTTCATCCACGCAGACAACCGAGTACCCTTTTTGAATCTCTTCACCGTGGTATCTCTAATTTGGCAGAGGAGCAGAGGCCATACCATAAGCCACCCTAGTGGCCAGGTTCATCACTGGTATATGAAGCTCACAGCGCATTCGATGTTGGATCCTATCCACGGGGTATCGCTGATCAGGGAGCTCCGTGGAAGCACAACTACTTCCATATTGTACGGCCCGGATGCTCAGGGCTAAGCATGTCAGCAGGAGGAGGAGGCAGTAACCCTTGCATCCGTATGGAGTCCATTGCAATTGCCACTTGACGTGTGACCTCGCTGGGAATAGATGCTTTGGTTTGAGCTAGCTCATTTTTCAAGTTACGCACCCTTGCCTCTTGTATGGCCTTGCTTCTATGTCGGCTTTTATATGACTCTGCATCCGCAGTAAAGGCATACTTCCACGGCAAATTTCTATCCTCTTGTACGTCCCGGGTGCTCTAGGTTCTGCAGGACAAGAGTTAGCTCATCCTTTTCCCTGTCAGGGGCGAATTCACCTCTCGTTGACTTCTCGACAGCTTCAACCATTTTCTTTGTTGACTCTTTTGCCTTGTCATTCTTGTAGACCAGGCTATCTTCTGCAAGTGTTCCATGGTGGGCATAGTACCAGTGCTTTAAGCGTTCTGGCCAGCCGTGCGTCGCTAGGGTGACACCTTTTTTCTCAAGTTATGCTTCCATCCTGGCTCACTCCTCAGCATGTGCTTTGTAACCACCTAGGCTGAGCCCGTGGTGATATTCCTTTTCTTAGCACTCGCCTTGTTTTTTGCCGAAAGTGCAATTGCCTCTTCCGATTGCTTGTATCTTATGAACTCATCCCAGTGTCCCTTGTACTTTGGGAAATGGTTCAAGTCGAATATCTTCCCATGCTTTTTGAAGACAGCATATATTATCTTCTTATCGGTTCGAAATAGCTCCGTCATCTTCTTTAGAGTCCAATCTTCAACCTTTTTCTGATGTTTTTGAGGGATGTTAAACTTTTGCTTCACAGAGTCCCACAACAGAGGCCTAGTGCGGCGGCGTGAGGCCAGTCGGGGAGGTCGTGTGCGGCGGTGCGAGGCGGCTAGGGAAGTGGTGGCGGGGCGGGGAAGATCGATGGGAATGTACCTACGACAGGGACGAGGACGTGGTCAGCGACGTGGACGGAGATGCCGGCCGACGGCGGCGTGGACAACGTGGATGGGGATGGAGACAGAGATGGAGACGATGCGCATGGCGCGGTGGGGACGGCGGGGATGGTGACAGGGATGGCGATGGGGTGACAGGGATGGCGTGGTGGCGGAGGCGATGACGGTCGGGTGCGCGTGCGGCAACGAGGCGAGAAGGGGACGGAATGAGTGAAAATGTGCGCGCGAACACAAAATTTAACTGGTACGAAGGGCTTTCGTCCGGGGTCATAAGCGCAGCAGGGACTAATGACAGTCTTAGTCCCGGCTGTGGTTGACCTGGGACTAAAGGTTTTGCCACCGAGGGCACCTAGGGGACGTTTAGTCCCTAAGGTTTGGACATTTAGTCACGGTTGTTAACTACAGCCGGGACTAAAGTTGTTTTAGTCCCAGCTTTTGTTACGACCCGGGACTAAAGGTCCTTGGGGCACAGCCGGTTGTAGGGCCTTAGGGCGTTCTGTTTTCTCTAGAATTAGAATTTATTAACTGGTACTATTAAGTAGGAAAACAACTATTATATAGTATTCAATAGTAGGAAAACAACTTTTAAGTTAGAATTCTCTAGATAACAATAGTTTAATCATTACAACTCATATTGGAACAGTAATATACTTCCTCTTTACAAGTGTCCCTTCATTATGATCGCTACGCAAGTAAGGAGCTTCCTCACTAGCCAACAACACACTTGTATCAACTGGTACTGCGAATGGAGGGATATCATCGAGCTTATTTTAATCTTCTTCATGGCTGACCTCGTCAATTCCCACGATCTTTCTTTTGCCTGAATGAACTATGTGTCGCCTTGGCTCACCAATGGATTGAACATTGTGCTTTGCTAACCTCTTGTTGGGTACTGTAGACATGTCCTTCACATAAAAAACTTGAGTGACATCCTTTGCTAGGACGAAAGGTTCGTCTCTATATCCAATATTGTTGAGGTCAGCGGTTGTCATACCATATTCTGAATCAACCATGACACCTCCATTTAACTTCACCCATTGGCATCGAAACAGAGGGATCCTCATGTAAGGGCCATACTCGAGTTCCCATATTTCCTCTATGCAACCATAGTATATGTCCGTGTTTCCATCGTTGTCTATGGCATCAATCCGGATGCCACTATTTTGGTTGGTGCTCTTTCTGTCTTGTGCTCGTGTAAAAGGTATACCTATTTATCTTGTACCCCTGGAATGTCACAATATTTGAGGATAGACCCCTAGCCAACCATGCTAGTTGATTATTAATACCCTCATCATGCATGAGATGGATCTGCAACCATCCTGCAAAACCCTCGATGTGCTAACATGTAATCTAGGCCTTAGATTTCCCCGGGTGGTTAGCAGCAAGAAGCTTCTTGTGCTCCTCACTATAGGGAGCCACCAAAGAAGATTGTTGCAAAACAGTTGAATGAGCCTTATGGAATGAAGAGTTGTCAGTAGTCCGGATCACTTTCCTTCCCATTGTGCCCTTCCACGCTAATCTTCCATCATGCCATCGTAAAAGAACACCAATTGGCTTTAGTTCATCAATATAGTCAGTGCAAAGCTCAATAACCTCCCCCGTCGCATAACCTTTAGCGATGCATCCTTTAGGGCTAGACCGTTTACGAACATACTTCTTTAGAACTGACATGTACCTCTCAAAAGGGAATATATTGTGGAGAAAAACCGGCCCGATAATGCCTATCTCTTTGTCAATATGCACTAGGAGTTGAGTCACAATGTCAAAGAATGATGGTGGAAATATTAGCTCGAAACTGACCAGATATTGGGCACTGTCATTCTACAGCGTTTGTAGACCACGAGGGTTGATTGCCTTCTGTGATATTGCATTGAGGAATGCACATAACTTTGTGATTATTTTCCTGACATTCTCTGGTAGAACACCCCTCAGAACAACTAGTAGCAATTATGTCATCAACACGTGGCAATCATGCGACTTTATGTGTACAAATTTCATTTCCTTCATATTTATTAGCCTCTTAACATTGGATGAGTAGCTTTTTGGGACCTTTATACTATTCAAGCATTCGAACATGCCATCCTTTTCTTTTTTGCTAAGAGTGTAGCTAGCAGGAACTAATTAGTAATGACGTCCTTCGCCTCCATTTTCTAGATGCAGCCTATCTCATTCGTTCATAGCTTCCAAGTCCCGCCGTGATTCTAGTGTATCTTTGTCCTTCCCATAAGTACCTAGGAAACCTAATAAGTTCACGTAAAGGTTCTTTGTGAGGTGCATCACATCAATTACGTGGCGAACATCTAACACTTCCCAATAAGGTAGGTCCCAAAATATTGACCTCTTCCTCCACATGGGTGCTTTTCCATCTTCATTCAGAACAAGTTGGCTACCAGATCCCTTCCCAAAGACTACGCGGAGGTTCTTTACCATCTGGAATACCATTTTTCCATCACGATGAATTGGCTTATTACGATGGTCTGCTTTTGCGTAGTGCTTACCTTTTTTCCTTAACGGGTGTTTGGACAAAAGGAATTGACGATGTCCCATGTAAACAACCTTCCTACAGTGCTTCAAATACATAACGTTAGTCTCATCTAAACAATGGGTGCAGGCCCTGAATCCTTTGTTTGATTGTCCTGACAGGTTTGACATTGCAAGCCAGTCGTTGATGGTAACGAACAGCAAAGCATGCAGGTCAAAATCTTCCTATTTGTACTCATCCCATATACTAACACTAGTCCACAACTCTAGGAGTTTCTCAACCAATGGTTGTAGGTATACATCGATGTCATTGCCGGGTTGCTTTGGGCCTTGGATAAGTGCCGACATCATAATAAACTTCCGCTTTAAGCATAGCCATGGAGGTAGGTTGTACATACATAGAGTCACAAGCCACGTGCTATGACTACTGCTCACCTCACTAAAAGGATTCATGCCATCAGTGCTTAAGCCAAACCTTATGTTCCTTGCATCCTCTGCAAATTCCGGGTACGCTCTGTCAACTTTTCTCCACTGCGATCCGTGAGCGGGGTGCCTCAACATATCATCTTTCTTATGGTCTTCTTTGTGCCCATGCACCATTTTTGCATGCTCTTTATTCTGAAACAAACGCTTCAGTCGTGGTATTATAGGGAAGTACCACGTAACCTTAGCTGGGACTCTCTTCCTTAGAGGCTCCCCCTCAACATCACCTGGGTCATTTCGCCTTATCTTATAACATGAATCTTGGCACACCGGACAAGCTTCCAAATCTTTGAGCTCCTTACCACGATAGAGTATACAGTCATTTAGACACGCATGTATCTTTTGTACTTCCAAACCTATAGGGCAAATGACCTCTTTTGCTTCGTATGTGGTCTCGGGCAATTTGTTACCCTCTGAAAGAAACTCTTTAATGAGTTTTAATAACTGAGTAAATGCCTTGTTTGATATACCATTTGTTGCCTTCCATTGCAATAGTTCCAACATGCTGTGCAACTTCTTGTGGCTCCTTTACAATCTGGGTACAACGGAGTTTTATGATCTTCCATCATGCGCTCCAGCTTCTTCCTGACATTTTCATTATCACAATACTTCTCTGCAACCTGCAGCATTTCACCTAAAGCATCGATATCTTCAACATCTTTTGCATCAGCCATTGCAGTATCTGCAAAGAAAGGATACTCAGCATAGTCTAGATTGTGAAACACTTCTTTGTCGTCGTCATCGTCTTCTAGCATAACACCTAATTCTCCATGCTTTGTCCTACACACATAGTTTGGCATGAAACCCCTTTTCATCAAGTGCACTTGAATATCTCTTGATGAGGAATAATCTTTCTCATTATTGCAATATCTGCACGAACAACAAATAAAACTAGAGTCCATGTGGCTCTCAAGGATATTGAGAAATTTATGCCCACCATTAATATATTCTTTTGAGTGCCGATCCGCATTGTACATCCATTGCCTGTCTATCTGCAATATTTATGTAAAACCATATCAGTTGTAATTTAACTTTATAGACTGATAAATACCACTTATAATTTAACTTTATGGACAATTAAATACACTTATGAATAGTATAAATTAAATCCCACTTATAAATACACTTTAGTACCAGTTGGTTGCAAGAACCAGGACTAAATATGTTAGACTCATGGGATCCAGAGATAGTAAAGCCAAAAGCATCAGCATCATAATACATTGCGCTTTTAACTTTTACTGTCCTTGGATTCTCCAATGTCCCATGAGTCAGGCCCATTTAGTACCAGTCCTTGCAACCATCCGGTACTAAATGACCCTTGTGTCGGTGCTTCCCCGGCTATAAATAGCACCTCAGACTCTCAGCCCGTCACACATTCTAAACACTCTCCTGCAATGCCTCCCATACTAGTTTCTATCTTGTGCACCTGATTCGCAGGGCTCTTAGTAGTTGTAGATGAATCATTTTTGAGCTGTGGGAAGATCCTAAATTCTCACTTAGGAATACCATGAAGAGAGGCACGGAAATCCAAAAGAAAGGCCCTGCTAGGTGTATTATTGTGCTTCTGGCTTTTGCTGTCCCTGGTGCATGTGTCGGTGCTTTAAACGAACCGGTAATAAAGGTCCTTTAGGTGTATTATTATGCTTTTGGCATTTACTATCCTTAGATCCCGTGACTCTAACACATTTAGTATCGGTTGTTGCAACCAACTGGTACTAAATGTGCATGTATTGGTGCTTCCCCGGCTATAAATAACACCTCAAACTCTCACATGGTCGCACTACAATCTCAAAACTCCCTAGCAATGCCTCCCCATATACTCACATCTTTCTTTGCTGCCCTGGTTCGCATAGCTCTTTGTACGTGTGGATCAATCATTTTTGAGCTGTGAAAAAAATTCTAATCTCTCCCCGTGTTAAACTACATGGGTAGAAACTGCCAGCAGCTAGTATGGAGTTGAGTCCTGACCCCCACAGATGCCACACTCAAGCGGTGTTGGCACCATAGACATAGTGGAGTTTGAAATATATGCGATGGATATGTAGGCGAAGGTGAGGGTCAGACGAAGAAAGCTCTTTGGACAATGTTATGCTTTAGCTTATTGTAAGGATATTTATTTTATTTTCATGTTAAGCATGGCTATGTTAATTCAAGTCAAGATGTATGTTTCTAATTTTTTGTCATAATAAATATTTCTATCTTTCCGTGTGTCATCCCCATCAGTACATTCAAGAACATGTATATGATCTATTTCAAATAAGCCACAAAATATACATAGGGAAATAAGGAAGAAGCTATCATAACTAAAGTAAAATGTGAGAAGAGTAATAAGTGTCTAACCTTTGTATAACTCTTGGATGGGTGAAATCTTGTAAATCTTGAGGAAAAAATTGGACAGCACCTCCTTAGATGAAGGAAAGTTGGTGCCAATGCAAGAATAGAGAGCTCTGTTCACGGCTGGGGAGGAGGGAGGAAGAAGGGCAATAAATACAATATGTTAATGGTCCCGGTTGGTGTTGCCAACCGAGACTAATTCCCCTTTAGTCCCTGAGTAACACCAACCGGAACTAAAGTCCCCAGTGCTTACCTGCCCTGGGGGAATTAGCCCCGGTTGTTGTAACCAACCGGGACTAAAGTCCCCAGCCTGGCCATAAGTGTTCACCTGCCCCAAGAGAATTAGCCCCGGCTGTTGTAACCAACCGGGACTAAATAGAACTTTAGTCACTTTAGTCCCGGTGGAATCATTTATCGGGACTAAAGCCCCAGGGGCAAGTGACCGTTGAAGAACCTCCATTTTCAGAGAACACTCATCTTCAAGAACACATAGATCGCAACAATGATTCACAGATTTTAACACAAAGATTGAAACACAAGATTAGAAAACACACACACACACACACATATATATATATAACATCGTACTAAGTTCTTACATATAACATATAATAATTTCTACATTTCTACTCCTCGGCCATCAGTGCCATCCAATCGATCTGGTCATCTTCAGCATCGGAGATGGTGATGACTGGCGGAGCCAGCTCTGGCGCAGGTGCCGGCGCCACATGGCCGGCGATGTAGTCAAGAATGGTAGCCTTGGCGGTTACGGGTGTGGGTGCGGTCGAGGAGGAGGAGCCCACCTCATGGCGAACAGATGGCCCGGCAGTGGCGAGGCGGCAACGGTGACGGAGTTTCGAGAGGAGCTTGCCAACACACCTGAACGATGGGCTAAGCGCTCCACTAGGGTCTGTGCATAGAGGCGGTGCATTAGTGCTCTTTTCTCCGGGGTACCATCCATTGAGGTGGCGGCGGAAGAGGAGATGAGAGGAAGAGGAGATGGCACTGGGGCAAGCTGGTGGGAGATGTTAAAATGGTGGGAAGGGCCGGACTAATATCCTCCACGCCATTGTTTATTCTAGGAAAATATTTAGTCCTGGTTGGTGTTAATAACCGATTGGTGACACCAACTAGAACTAACTTTTCCACGGGTGCCATTGGCGTTCCCAACCTAGACCGATGAGTCCTCAGAAAGCCCCTTATGGCACCCCAAGGGGTCATGTGCTTTAGAACCGGGACTGATTCTCCAATCAGTCCTGGTTCCATTTCCCACTGGAACGGATTTAGTAGACCGATAGCCCGTTCTCCTGTAGTGTGCCTTTATAAAATATTTATTCTCTACACTAAATAACTTGATAAATATATAACAGTTGGTCAAATCAATTTTAAAAATTCAGAAATTTATTGTATTAATATAAGTCAAAAGTGTCACATTCCAAATTACTCCCTCCGTCCTATAATAAGTGCTGTTTTAGGATTTATAGGGCATGTTAGGAAGGATTGGATGACGCATGTACCCTTGGTTAACAAATTAATATTTCCTTTTTTTTTTGTGTATGCATGCATGATATCTGTTTTCTCTTAGAGCCTACTAATCTCTTATAAGATAAATTTTGAATCATAAAACAACACTTAGTATGGGACGGTGGAGTAGAAAATTTGGGGTGTGACAGTGATACCAATGGAGCCTATGTGTGGAGCACTCATCCAACTATGCGGTGAAGAAAATGGAAAAACAAAATTGGAAATAGGTTAGTTATAGTTGGGTAATATAATGATCAAAATTTTGTAGAGGTGAAAAAAAAGGGAGGGGACGAATAATGTAGGGATATTTTACTAAGGAATTATTATATAGAGAACATCTCCAGAAGACTACTTAGAACGCCTCTTAAAAAACTTACATAACGTACCTCTCATTATTACTCTCTTCATCCCACAAAACAAGTCATCCTGTAGTGTCTTTTTATAAATTAGTGAAGTGTTAAAATGACCATCATATCCCTCTTAAACAGGATATAAAAACAGAATTACACATGAAAAAGAAGTTGTGCAGGGAACAGATTGGTTGTCCTTTATTTTAGTTAAGAAACTCAACCAATTCCCATGCATAGGAATTGAATCCTCTAAAATTTGTTTGTTTTTTGTCCATCCCAAGGGAGGCCTTAGTGGTGTAAGCAGCATGGCTTATTTTTTTTTTTTTTGGATAAATTTTGAAGTCAAGCATGACTTTTTTTCTGGGAAAGGTGGGAGTAGTATAGTGCTTTTTTTGTCAGCTTCTCGAGAGGGCGTTGCATAGGGGCAGGGCAGGCCATATTTTTCCTTTGAATTTTGAATACATACGCTGCACATAAGCAAGAAACGTAATACTCCTATATTTATGTGGCCGCATCGTTAAACCTTGAACCTCTTTCAAATATCAAATTGAGTTGTAGTTTCCCTGCTTACTATAGATCGATACGCCATACCATGAATCCATTAATTAATATGGCCACCAAAATAGACTGCACAATAAATGATTGCTTTCTAAAGATAGACTAGATCATATACAGCTACTTCTTCCATTCCAAATTGAAAGGGGATAGCCTAATTGTCCATATTCATATGGATGTTAATAAATCTAAACACATGTTGAACACTCATATATATACATAGTAAAATGAACGAATCTAGTTGATATATAGAACCCGTTGCAATTTGAGACAGAAGAGTACTTACTAAAAATCAGCAGCTAAATGACAATTCTGGTGGGAATCCAAGTAACGGACACGACAGCTTTATAATTATGAAAAGGCAGAATGCCACACAAACTGTTGCGCACGCCGATTTCTGGAGCCGGAAATCAAATCTCGCTGCCGCCGTCGTCCTCAACCTTGCAGCTCCAGCCGGTGTCCAACCTCGTCGCCCCCTCCGCTGCTCCGCTTAGCGGATCGTGTTCTGTAGCCACCGACTTCGCCAGCAGCAAGATGCTAAACCAGCCAGCTAAATATAACGCACAATAAATGATTGCCATCTAAAGATGCACTCGACTCATATACAACTGCTTTTCAGAAATCACGAGCTAAATGACAACTCCGGTGTGAATCCAAGTAACAGACACGGCAGCTTTATAATCATGAAAAGGCTGAACACCACACAGCTGTTGCGCACACCGATTTTTGGAGCTGAGCCGGAAATCAGATCTCGCCGCCGCCGTCGTCCTCAACCTTGCAGCTCCCGCCGGTGCCCAACCTCTCGTCACCGCCTCCGCGGCTCCGCGGTCGACCAACAGGATCGGAAGACGGTAATAAAAACCAGCCATCTCTTTGTCTGCAGCAAGCTAAGCTCCCGCGTAGTTTTTCTTTTATTTCGAGGTTGGTTCCCCATTGTTTATTCCTCTTTGGGTGCTAAACGTACGGGCAGCAGGGCTGGGCCCATCGCTACCCGTGGTTCACTGGTTCGTGTACGGATGAGGATAGGTGGAGCAACTAGACTGTGCAGGTAGGTGGATGATGGATCTCTGAGGTAATCAGCAAACGGATCAGCACGGGCAAACAAGCTATTCGGAGTCTGTTAGGTTAGACCATACTAACAGAAAGCCCAAAAAGATGCCTAAAACACTATTTTGCATCGAGAGAAATTTAAAATATGAACGGTTGTATAGGTTTTTTGGTGGGAATAATCTTAGGATAATAGTACGTCTCTTGTGCTAGCTCTTATCCGTGGCGACGTTGAGTTTTGCGTCACGTTCTTGATCCCATGCTATCTGAGCACAATCTCACTGTCTCCAAGAGCATAGAGCGATGACTCGTAGAAAGTATGGTATTGAATTCTAAAGCCTATTTTTTATCATCTCATTTCTGTCCCACCTTTACTTGACTATTCTTTCGGAGTATTTTTCCGGTCCACCTAAAAAGCTGAGATCTCCCATCCACCCACCCCTCTCTATTTCACCTGAGATTTCAGCCCAAGGTGGCCAACTACTCCCTCCTCACTTCTTGGCCACTGCCGCTAATGGCAGTGTTCTCCTTGCCGATTCCTTGTTCCACCAGGTCAGGGCCAGGGTTTCAGGGACAGGGTTATTGGGGCTGATATTGATATCCGAAACCTAGTTTAAAGGTGAGGCTAGTGGGGGCGCCGGTCATCATGGAAGCAATGGCGCGACAAAGCATCGACACCATGTAGTTTTGCCATATTAGGGGCTAGGGTTCTGAGGCTGACAAGGACATACCCAGCCTTGAATTGAAGGGGAGGCCGCAGGGGCATCGGTCAGCATGGGCTGTGGCAAACGAGGCGATGGCGGCACTACCGGTCAGGCAATGGATGATGGCTAGCAGGGGTCCGAAGATGGGAGAGAGCTCCATCTAGCTTTGTGGAGGGCAGTAGTGATGGTCTGTTGCAAGCCCACAACATCAAGAAGGTTGTAGTGATCGGCCGAGAGGCAGCTTGTGGGGCGGCACTATCCGGGCGGTGAAGAAGAAGCTGGGGAGGAGAGGGAAAAGGCTGGGTGTACTGAGGGCCCCTTGTCCAAGCATATCTACAGGGTAGTAAAACATTGTAAAATTAATCAATTTTGTTTCACACATTGATTCCTGTAGTAGTCCCCCCCTCTTTGTGGTGTTGAGGTGGTGTCAAAGTCCTGGATTTGACTTGGGAGCGAATTTAAATAAAAAGGATGTAAACATAATCAGTTTTCTTATCACACTCTTCCTGCCAATTGTAGATGCACCTCTTTGGGTTGTTGAGGTCATGAGCTCGAATTTCTATGAAAGAAAATTTAAATAGGGTTGTTAAAAAATCTCCCTTGCTCGCATAGGCCAGGGTTGAGGGGGGGGGGGCGGGGGTTCTCAACTTGTTAAGGTTGGGTGTCTTGTACCTTAATTACAAAGCCATGTGGGTGGCTATTCCCCCATCTGTTGGTTTTTTTCTCATGGTCAATTTTCTCATGAACATGCCATGATTAAAATAAGACTTTTCCATTCTTCTCCCCCATGAGTTGTGTTTCATACATTTGTGTTTTCCGCTATTTTATCGGTATTGCTGTTTTAGCATCACATACAGGGCAAACACTCTCTCAAGGCAATATACAGCTGAGATCCTTTCAGCAAGCATCGCAGCACATGCTCTATGCCCCTTGACACACGCCACATCCATTGGTTCTCCACTGCTGATGACACTCTCTATCGTCACTGCCTAGTAAAGTGGCTCTCCAGTATCTTAACTTTTAAACACCAAATATTGCCTATATTATCCCCAATTTGCTTTTTTTAATAATGGAAATATACTTTCTGGCTTCATCTCTCATAGCGAGAGAATCAGACTGCAATTTATTACAACTCACATCAAGAGACTTAACAGCTATGCCTTCATATCTATGAGGCTCATGAGGCACGTCTACACATGATAAAGTATATCCTTCACTATCTCAAGGTTAACAATTTTGGGTTGCAGCTCATATGCTTCTCCACAATTTACTACCTTACCATGCGGACAGCTATTGGGCTGACTGCCAAGGCTCGGCCTAAGATTTTGAGGCACCAACGAGGAACAAAAAGAATGAAACCCTACATTTGGGGAAATAAAAAAATAACCACATGTCTTTGGATATTGCTGTATAACTGCAATTTTAGTTTTTAAATTACCAGGAAATAGAATAGAATCTTTCTTACCAACTGCATAACTAATACCAGTATTCCTTGAAATGAAATATTCAATTATATCTTAGTATTTGATCTCCCCAGAAAATCATTTTCAAGGTCCATTGTCATCAATCCTTTTGTGTAGGGGTGTAGATGGTACGGATAATACCGTCCGTATTCGAGTTCTCCATTTAGAAGGGTTAAGATCTGATCCGTATTCGAATTTAGACATTGAGTATTCGATCCGTATCCGTATCTGAGTACTCAAAGTTGGATAAATATGATGCCGATAACCATTCAAATCTTATCCGACACATTTGATCATATGCGCATCCGAAAAAACAATATGAAAACAAATACGGTATCAGCAATATCCGTCCATATTCGATCCTATTACACCCCTACTTTTGAGTCCTTGAGTCACGGTACTGCACATTTAGGACTCTAACAACCTCAATTTCAAAAGGTAGTTTCTGTAGATACAACTACCACAACAATATTTAACATAAATTTGTATGCAATAAGGCCATTGAAAAACAACCCATTTGCTTCACAAATTTCAGAATATCAAGAGACCTCATTTTTCACGTAGAACAAAACTAGTTAATGAATAAATGTGCTTATCAGAGATGAAGATGAAGTTTATGGTAATCAGGAAATGGGAAAATTTACTTGCGATCAAATATTGACGTGATTATGCAGAGTTGCTAGACCCAAAGCAGCAGGTGATATGACATGAGCTGGAAATCAGGAATAAGTAGAAATTAAATTGGAAGGAGGATTAGTGGAAAAACAGCGGCGACATAGCCTATTGTTTGAATTCAAAGTGGATGACTTGGCAGCGAGGAGCCCAGGATGGACCATATAGTCTATGGAAGCAAATTGCCAAACACCAAACTCGTCAATTTCAAGAATATTGAGACAAAGAGCCTTGGTCAGGAATAGATAAGGATATGAATCTGCAGAAAATTATACTAATTGGGCTTTGTTTTGCTAGTGTTTGTGACAAAGTAGTAGCTTGATTTGGGGCACCTAACTTTCAGGTGCCTTTATAATGTTGTACTGCTTGAACCGACTGCCAAGGCACTAACTGGTCCACCTTAGAGGCTATTTCTTGTTTCATGGTGGCAACCTCATGTTGTGGTCTTACAACTGCAAATGCATTATACCATGATTGTGATTGCTGAGTTTGTGCAGTAATGCAGTAATGCCAATAATGCAATGGCTACATATTGCTTTAGCTACATCAACTGAGGTTGTATTCTTCACTATGTTAATGCTTACCAAACTACTGTTCCAGGAATTCTGATACATTTTAAACATCCATGCTCCTCCCATTGAGAGTACAACCTTCCCACATATTTTGTAGTATACTTATCTCTTTCGTTTATTGTAATCCGACAGATGTTAGCTCTTGATGCAAGACAGTTGTAAACCTTTGATATTATATCACATCTGGATTTTTATGAAAAATTGACAACACAACTATTAATGGAAAAGGTTATTCTATATACCATCGACATACTACCAAGAAGTAGATGGTGGAAAAATAATCTATTTGTTACATAAGCACCTCTTCTAAGCAATGGCATTGTTCGTGTTCTATAACCATACATCAAATAGTTATCCAATTGAAAGCTAAGGTGCTTTTAATTTAGATTGATGACTAATGAAGTTCACTAATTTTCTTCTTGTTAAGCATTAATTATATCCATGTTTTGTTAGACTCTACCTTGTATTCAGTATTGATGTTCCTTGTAAACATATGTTCATCACACTACATGTGCATCCAACAAACTTGGCTTTTATTGCGTGTTCAGCTTCCCAAGTCTCTCTCCCTCTCCCTCTCCCTCTCCCTCTCCCTCTCTCTCTCTCTCTCTCTCTCTCTCTCTCTCTCTCTCTCTTGAGTGAAGACTCATGAGAGTGTGGCCAGCTCAATAGTGCCATAGTGAATATGTCATGCGATCCATCAATATATATAGCCACGATGATCTGGCCCATCTTAGGTACAGTCTCCTTCCTCACCTCAGTAGTTCTGGCTTCTGGGTATCAGGCAACCCTAATGATACCCCACTTCGGTCGAGAGCTAGACCATCCTATCCATATGATGATGACTTGTTATTGTACTCGACCCACCTCCATGACAACAAAGATACCTGCATCCAAACCTTAGCAACAAGTTGGATTCATATGGTACAAATTGCAATAAGTACTCTCCAATCCGTTGAATGGTAAATGGAGGACCGAGCCTAGCTCGGGTGGCAAGCCTTGCCATCGTGCAGGCTGCCCACCCGGGTTCGATTCCCACCGTGGACGAATTCCGGGTGACTTTTCTCCTTCTTAATTGATTGGTGGGTTTCCCACCACTTCATTTTTTGAATGGTAAATGGGTCTGCATGACCATAGTGCAAATTGCAATAACTACTCTCCAATCCGTTGAATTGTAAATGGGTCTGCATGACCCTGTGCCTGTGGGACCCTTCTTTGCTCATTTGTTTGGTTTATTTGTATGAGTCCAATATCTATTGGAAATGAGAAGAGGTGGTCTTTTTTTTAGATTGTCTACAATAAGATAATTTATGACTAGATTAGTAGTAATGTGTAGTTCAATGTCTATTTTACTGATGAATACAATTAGTTTTCAGATGGCCTCAGAAATTGTGAAAAGGAGGAAACCTGTTGACTATGATAATGCTATTCTTGCATTACCAGCACGCAAGAAGCCGACATTCCATGCCAAGGAACATGTGATGCATCCTGCAGGTAAATTATAACCCATCCAATTGGTGGCCCTACAATAGCAGGGAAGAACTAAAACTATTTGAATGTAATATTTCTATAGGCATAGTGCAGCAACAAAACCCTGCAAATGCTAGAGAAGACATTCTTGTCAACAATCCTGCAGGTTTGCTACTTCCCTGAAATTTATTCATATTATGGTTTTGTTTAATTTCACCAAGGTATTCTATAATATTATGTTGGTGTTCTAATTTATACTATTAATTTAATCCAGCCACAAATGATGTATTTGACATCCCCTTGAACAATCAACCGATTGATCTCCCAGACACTGAAGAAGGTATTCCAAAGGATACTACATGTTCTTCATTCAATCTTCATCCTCCTTTTAGATTCGCGATGATGGGCTAAATATGCATCAATTTTTTCTAGGTGTTCCAAAAGAAATAAATGATATGAATACTGAAAACAGGCTAGATGAACAAACAGGTAAGCATAACTCGTCTAATTTGACAATATTCAAAGAGTGTAGTTACTTGATAACTTAGATTTTATGGTGTAATATTTCTGTAGGCGTATTACAGGAACATAACCTCACAAATGCTATAGAGGACATTCCGATAGAGCCACAGCCATCTGCAGGTTTTTAAATCTGTGAAGCTTTCTCTTGCTATGATTTCATTTGATTTTGCCAATGTATGTTACACTATTCTGATGACATGTCAATTTTTCAGTCATTGACAATATATTCGAGTTTGCAATAGAAAATCCACTAATGGATCTCAGAAACATCAGAGTATATAATGGGGAGGATCCTACAGGTAATGTTGTTTTTATCTGAATTTTTATTTAGACATTTGTTTCATTTCTTTTCATCCTTTCTTATATCTATGTTGATATATACACTAATATATATTGATAAACTTTTGTAGGTTTTGATCAACAACCGAATGCTATGATAAACGAACAACATATTCCACAGGAACAAGCAGGTATGTTATAACTTGTCCATTTTGGGACCCTTCAAAGAGTACAATGGAGAACTAAGACACTTATCCTATTTCATTTAGTTGACCAAAGTATTCTACACTATGCATGTCAATATCCTAATATTTATTAATTTCTTTCAGCCACAGAAGACATATTCGACTTTCCTATAAAGAATCAACTGATCGACCTTGACTCGGATGATTCGCTTGATATATAGCCAATGTTATTCAAAATTCTCTCGATCAAAATATTACCAAAGATTCTAGTATTAAACATTTTCAGAATAACCCCATTCTCCTAAAAAGAACATATATTATGATGCAAGTATTTGTTCCTAGTTTCTTACTTTTCCGTCATTGTATGTTATGCCTACAATTCAGATTATTGCTCGGTAGTCGGTATGTTTATGTATTGTAGCTTCCATACAGGACAGACAATGCAAACCGTTACATAGTAGCCATTCACTAATTGTGCAGTCTATCCACAACAAGGTATATAGGCAGCTCATACTATTGTATTACGAAATGAAGTGGAGGACGCTGAGCTTAACTTGTGTGATGAAATCACTAAGATTAACTAGGCAGGTGGCTGATCAGTTATTGATCTAGTCTGGATTATTGCCACACATCAGTAAATAAAGGTAGCTTTATACCAGCACTGCCAGAGAATCACTATAGCGATAAGGCAGTGATGCTATCACTACCAAGCTTAAGTACCAGTCAAAAAAATGATAGTGAAAATATTCCACATCACTGCCCAGTATTACTGCAAGTTCGTGGCTCAAATTGGAAGCGACATGTCATTCACAACTATCGTTTGATTTTTAGGGCATGAAAAATTGTTGCTGCGCAAATGGATTAGTAGCATTTTCATATATACGAACTTGGATAGAGGCATACTTTATATTAAAATTATCGAGCCCAATGAGATCTTAGTTGACAACTTTTGCAATAGAGTTCATTTATATTCTCAAATGTTTATGTTTTCTAAAATATAAAATTTAGAATCTTTTAACCACCTGGGATGGAGTCAAGTTCTATAACAAAGTTGTAGTTGCTCAATGAGCGAGACCATTTACATAATTAGGTGAAGTTAATATATATAAAAGAATAGCACCCCTATATAATTAGATGTGGCTTGTAGGGCAGTGCCAGAGAAGGGTCGCCGTGCAAGGCTTGGTGTTCGAAACCATAGATATACATTCACACAGAAAACCACATGACTTCTGACTTGTGCAGGTGTGTGGTAGCTCCGGCCCCTGGAAAAAAAATTGACACCATTTGCTATTTTTATTTCACGTTTTATACGTCAAGAACTGGTAGTGACAAAGGTTATCACTGCCATGCTAGGAAGCAGCAATCCACCGCAGACTCCCAAAACTAGCAGTATGAAGTTTTTTTTTGTCAGATACTCTGTTTATCAAATAGATGATAATTCCAAAATATCACCAAATAGTGATCACCAAATCATCAATTGCACAAATAATTTTTTACAAATTTTACGGTAGTTGGAAAAATAGGAGCCATTCATCAGAAAAGATCTAACGGTTTATAAATAGGCGGTACCACGGTACCGGTACCAGATGATACGAAATAGAAGGGTCTCGTACCAAAAATGGTGGGACCGGTACCCATATTTTTGTTTTTTAATTCTATAAAAAAGGCATAAATGCTTTTGAAAAAACGTGTTAATGTTCTAGACAACTTTTGTAAACAAGAGGAGTATTGTTAATGCCCTAGACAATATTATAGAAAATACAATGCATTCTCTTAACTGTTGTGCATAGATTTAATAACGGCCATGGCCCAGCAGCCAATAGGCATATATGAGTTTAGCACATAGTCATATTGTTGAAATTTCGGCATCAAAACTCCATCTATTAATTCCCTACTTTGTTCCTTGTTCTTCAATTCTTTGCTGCTCAAATTACAAAATTTCAAACATGCTATTATACAGCATCAGCTCAGTGATCATATTTGAAAATACATCATCAGCTGGGACCTTCAAAGATTCTGTATGCATGTACGCACTGCCTTAGATATGCATGCACTATATATGCATTTAATGCATGTGAATGGATTTATATTTATTTCAGAACGGCCTTATACCCCCCTGTTCAATAGACCACACAGTACCACTGATTATGGCATCCCATATAAAACAAAATCATTTGTAACATCCACTATAAGAATCACTGAAAGGTTGTCGGTATCTCGATATGTATCGTGGTACCTTACGATACTACGATACTACAAAGGCTAAACCATACATACCGGACTAAAAATCTTTTTATCCTATCTATGTAGGATCATGATACCGATTAATTGTAGTATCCTTAGTACTATGATACAAATGTGATCCCATGCAACTATATGGTGTTTGCCTTTATTTGTGGTTTCAACCGTGGAGGCTAGCTTGCAGCCTGCCAAGCCATGCATCGCTGGTGCCTGACAAAGCACTGTGTTGTTTGTTCACGGTCTCGTGGGGCTAGCCTGTGGCCTTGCAAGCCACCGACGGCAGAGCATAACGATTGAAGGCGAGAAGGAGGTGATTGGCTGGCGCATGATGATCTAGCTCAAGTATGTTGTCATTTTGAAACAGTTTGTATGCAATAATAATATTATTGTTTTCTTTTTAAAAAAAAGAACAACCATGCTCAATTAATGTGAAAACAAATTAAAATTAGCTTAAAAAGGGAATGTCTTAATATCCCGATACAATGATCCAATTCTCGAACAAAAATGATACCACGTAGGCCTTGTTTGGCATCACTTAATTTTAAAAAGCTTTTGCAAGAAGCAAGCTTTTCACAGGGTGTCCACGAAAAGCTCCTTCTAGAAAAATCTAGCCAAGGTCTTTGGTATGTTAGGCTTCTCGCCAATGAGCGGGGTTCTTCATCCTCATCGTCGGCGGAGGAGGATGGTGCAGATATAGGCAACTCTCCACAGCAAAGGGTGCCGAAAGTGGAGTGGACGTAGAGAGGGACAAGGTGGAGTGGATGTAGAGAGGACACGGTGGTGTGGACCTAGAGAGGGACACGAATTGTAGAGTGGTGTTACTTGCATTGGAAAGTTTATCTCTTTATCCCTTTAGTTTTCAATCAACAAATAAAAAATTGAATACAGAGTCAGTATATGACATGGACAACGTCCATTTCATATAGCCAACCCACTACTGCTGTTTGAACTGAGCTTGCGAATAAATTCGAATTTAATTTGGATTTAGATTAGACTTGTAACAACAGTTATTTTATAGTGTGATATCGGTCCACCTGTTATTTCTACAAGAAGACAAAAGAAGAAAGCTTGTTATCTTTAATATTATTAAGTAGAGAAAAAACAAACAGTCCCAATATGTAAGCATTTGTTTGGATCAGAGACAACGTGAGATCGCATGGTTTCATCCCAGATTTTGGGAACGGAACCGTCCCATCTAGTGTTTGGTTAGTAAAGATAGAACCATCCTCGTTTTTTGTTTAGTCGTAGCGATTGAAGGGTAGGTGATGGATGGCGTCCACAGGTCGTTAGGCGCTATTGGTGTCTGGCTCACGTGTGAGACATGGGGCACAATTGTCAGCCACATAGCCTTCTTCCTCACGCGTCTGCCTCCTTCCGCTGCCGCTCCTCTTCTATCCACTCCTCCTTGTGTTAGCCAGTGGCCCGCCGCCCCTCTCCTCCGTTCGTCCTCGCGTCGCGCCTGCGACCCACCGCCCTTCCCCTCACTACAAAGATTTTGTTGATACATGATGGTTCGCTTTCGTCACAGAACGTTGAAAAAACGTCACAGATAAACATCTATGACATACCAAAATTTTGTCATGTATTGAGCGTTATACATTGTTTGGCTCACTAGAACCGTCATAGATCAACAAAATCAATCCGTCATGAATCAATTGGGTGGCCATGACTGCACTGCCGTTAAATATAGCTAGTGACAAAAAATTTAACATCACAGATTACCATATTATCAAAAAATTATCAGAAATTGTTTCCGCTTACTATTTAGCTCAAATACATTAACATTTATTACATGATACAACAATAATACGAACATATATTTGTTTATTCATGAATCGGAATCAACCATTGTCACATAAATCATATTACAAATCGGCCTAAGTTTGAGCAAACACAAAACTTCAATCAATTCACAATTATAACTACAAGATATTCAGATCTAGGGTCCTAACTATATAGAAATCAAACTATATCTAGGGTCCTAATACAAACCATGAACTACAGGGGCCGGAGGCGCAACTAGAGTGGCACCAGTCATGGAGGAGAGGCACATGGAGGAAGGCACCAGGGGGCGGGTGAGCGGAGGCCGCGCCGGGGGGTAAGTGGTGCCCGGGCCTCTAGGTGGCCGACTGGCGCATAGCTACAGCCTGCAGGCGTGGATCCGGTGTGGTGGGGTGTGGTCCGGCATCCGGCGGGGCTGCCGGCGTGGACCGAGGTAGCGGAAGGCAGAGGGCGGAGGCTCGTCGAGGACCAAAGGCTGAGGCGGCGAGGTGGGATGGGGATGGGGCCACGTACTGCGGGATAGGGGCAACCGGGCGAGGGTGAGGGTGATGGCGAGCGTAGTGGCTAGGGTAGGGGGACGGCCCCAGGGAGGCTTCAGGCTAGCAGGGGAGGTGGCTAGGAGGGAGCGGGGAAGGGATGGAATGGATCTAGATTGGGAGGGGCGACTTGGTGTTGCGGTAGGGTTCATTCACTAGGTTGGGCCGTATTAATGCTATGAGCCGACACGATCTATGAGGTCCAAATTAATCAAGCTATGAGGCAATTATATCATGCGTCATAGATGAACTATCTGAATTACAGGATGTTATAGATCTATAGAAACTATGACGTTTCCTTAAAACGTCACTCGAAATTCGTCATGTATCAACGAAATTCTTACAGTTCCTCTGCTCCACCTTGCGTCACCGGCTTTGCTCCTCTGCTCCTCGAGCGGCCGCTCCTCCTCCCGCCGTCACTCTCCGTGATGCCCCTCAGGCCCCGCTCCTTCTGGCGTCACTGGCTCACCCCCAAGCTCACCCCACCGCCCCACTCCTCCTCATGTTGCTTGCTCGCCGCTGAACTAGCGTCGCCATCTTGTCGAGTCGTCGCCGAGTTCGCCCCGCTGGACCCGCTCCTTCTTGCCCCGGTGGCACCACCTCCCGTGCCATCATGCTCGCCTTGCTGGCCAACCTCCTACAAGGAGGGAGATGGAGCAAGACCTGGACGATGGGGGACATCCCTGTCTGCCTGATTTGAGGGGGCGGTGCCATGCCATAAAGGAGGACCATCCTATCACATCCTCCTTCATCCCTCCAACCAAACGCATGCTAAGACGATGGCGTATGCGGATAACTGGTGGACTGTGATAGTTGTGTAAATACATTGGAATATAAATGTAGAAAGAGTTATGCAAGATTACTGTGTGTGTGTGTGTATCTCCAATGTTGACATTGTTCATCAATCATCAATTGGTTACAGTCTTGCAAACACACTATCATCTATGATTTCAATAATGCATCCATACCAAGGGTGAACCGGTAGTACAAGGGTCGCACACGCTTTACTTTTAAGTTAATCAGGCAACGATAAATCCATCGTCAGCGCCAAATCAAACCATGTACGGTTACCGCTCTACCACATAATAAGGGGCTGTTTGGTAGCACTCCAACAGCTCCGCTCCGGCCAAGAATCACTCCATGTCTGCCAAATGGTAAAAGTGCAAGCAGCTCCACGTTCAGAGCGGAGCGAATCAGGCCACAATTTTGTACTAGTGCGATGGAGCGGAAAATACATGCTCCCCGCGGATTCACCTCCTCTGCGTCTCACGTGGAAGTAGGTGGGAGTAGCGGGAGCTGAAGCTGGTTGAAAACATTAGCCAAACGGTACTGGGAGCTGGTGGGAGTAGGTGGGAGCAAGAGCAGTAGAGAGCTGAGAGCGCAGCGGAGCAGAGCTGGGTGAGAGTGCTACCAAAGGGGCTCTAAGGATTCAACTAGTTGACTTGTTCATATGATACCATCGGAAAGGATACGATTGGTCAAAGCTCTCAGGCATGATTTGACCCATTTGAGGCTGACCCGTTGGGCCTGGGTCCACTTGACAGCGAACCGTGAGAGCCAAACAGTAGTTGTTTAACTTGAGAGTCATTATATAGGTTTTCCCGGATATTTTAAAAACATTAAAAGGTTTTTAATTAAGTTGTAAAATCCATATAAAGGCATGGAGATTTGTGGAAGATGAGAAAACAGCAGCTCGCTCGACGCCGGCTGTTGCTGCATCTGCTATATATGGGCTCCGGGTGGATGTGTTCCAACGACCGGCACTGTACTGGCTGCTGTCACCTGTAGATTAGCGAGGCAGTCCCTCAACTGAATTAATTGTGTTGTTGAATACTTTAATTATAGGGTGGCTTGATAGTAATATAATAGGATAGGAATGGAGATGATAATGGGCTAGTTGCATGTTGGCCTTCGCAGATGGCTCTCGGTACATCTTTGTATCGACCTCATGGGAACTGGACACATTGGAAATAAAAATGAAGGGCAGGTTACAAAATTTATAAGGTTCATTGATTGTACACCAGCGGACTAGCGCCACTCTAACAACTAACTCGCCACATGCGCAGGTCAAAAGAGAAAAAAAAAACCAGGCTAATGGACTTCTTTTTCTCCTATTGTTGAAGGATATAGTAATAGGTACACGTTGATATGTATTCCATTATAAACCAGGGTCTCAAATATATTCATGTAACACATCTTATCATATATATAATTCTGTGTACAATCTTCAAGAAATGTTATTTAAATTTTCCGTTATGGACATGGTGTTAACCAGTGTATCACTAACAGGGACACGATTGACAGTATAGAAATAGTGACATTTATTTATTCAATCATAGCATAAAAAAATACATGTACTAGTTCCCAAAATGCATAAATGTTTTATATCTCTCTCTACAATAAACACACACTTTCTTGACTTAGTTGTGATTGTTCTCCCAGAACTGAGCCTGGAGCCAATCAATTGTCCCCTTTTGCACTTGGAAGGCCTTAGCCAAGACATCATCTGAGATCGGAGGCTTCGATCCAAAGACTGCATTAGCGATCGTAATAGCCCCAGGGTTCTGGCTGCTCAGTGCAGCAATTGCAACCGCTGGCTTGTCATGGATGGGGTTGAATTGGAAGTGGATGAGCCCTTGGGGGAATACAAACACATCACCCTTGTTCAACACTTTGGCAAATAGTTTGTTGTCTGTGTTGGAGGTGACAAATCCAACATAGAGTGTGCCCTCGAGTACCGTGAGGATCTCCGTGGCACGCGGGTGGGTGTGCGGAGGATTTTGTCCTAAAGGTGCATAGTCAATGCGGGCCAATGAGATGCCCAGGGTGTTGAGTCCGGGCAACTGCATGACGTTGATCAAAGTGACATTGGATCCAACCTTGCTCTTCATGGTGTCCCTGGGCTTGTCAAGCTCGGCTGCTTTGAAGAAATCATCTGCATTCACGGCCATGGGGTCCTTACAGATAAATCCATTCACCTTCACTGTAAACGGAAAAGATGGGAAAATATTAGGTACATTAATATTAGAAAATTTTCATCCACAGATAAGAATGGTTGTTGAACGAAGGTGTAGATTGTAGCGTAAAGTGAGTGCTATCGCATACCTGGGGAGTGGATGTCAGCGACACAGAAATCCTGGAGCGGGCTAGGATCAGAAGCAATGACCTGAGAAGAGACCAATAACCCTAGAAGTGCAACGAGAAGAAAGTAGGAGGCAGCCATTTGATTTTCTCCTCGCTTTATGAGTTTGTTCTCTGCTCTCTCTAAAATCGGTACGGAGCTGGTTGTGTTTGTGTATGCTTTGCTGGGTGCTTTGGGCATCGAGCTATGCTGCACTTATATAGCTTGCCACGGCATGTGGAAACGTGAACCCTTTAACGATGACCGGATCAACAAGTCTATACATTGAACAGAGCAACAAAGAAACGGTCTCTGGCTGTGGCTGCTACAATCTCTGCTGATGAAACAACATAGTTATCTTAATAATATAAACTTTTCAAAGCTACGGTCTCTTTGCTCCTAGCACAACATCAGGAAACTGTACCATTCCTTTATTTCTAAACCGTTGTTGGATTTGGATCTGCCTCTGATGAATGGCTTTTATTTTTTTCCAACCGCTATAAAACTTGTATGCCTTTAAATATCTATATATTACGCTTCATAAAAAATCGATTCTTAATAAATTAGGGATTAAACTGTACAATCGAAATTTCTAGTAAAAACAAAATTGATCCACAGATCCCCGTGCTGGTAAATTGAGTTCTTTAATTTGCTGTGGAAGGTACTGTTGTCCAAATGTTTGTTGACGATTTGAGTTGTAAAAGGAAGCAGACGGTGAGACGGATTCACGATATAAGCAAGACAGCTGACGTAGGCACCTGGCTGCTGGATCTGATAGTTGCGTAAACTGGAAACGTAAATGGTGCATCTGTGCTTGCGCTCATATACTAATCATAGAAAGAGTCAATATCAGGTTACTGTATCCAACGTTTACTTGGTCACCATTTTGTTGGAGTCTTGCAATAAATATAATCTTATCCACAGTTGAATGCATCCGTACCAAGGGTGAACTGGTACAAGGGTAGGTGCCGCACACGCTTTACTGTTGCAGATGTCGAATTCCAAGTTAAACAATGCTTTTATCAATCTCTATTCTCTACTCCAATTAGCTCCAAAGGCGATCTGCCGCCCCCGTTCTGCCATCGCTTCGGTCTGCCCACCCCCACCCCCCACCGCCCCTGCCCCGCCAGTCCCCGTGCCCCTACCCCGCATCCCGCCACAGCAGCTCTCCTACCGAGGGCCCGCCCCCGCCGCCACCCCTACACCCCCACGTCTGCGCCCAGATCCGCCTCGCCCAAGCCAGCCCATCCCCCGTGGCAGCGGCCAAGGCTCCACAGTCTAAGGCCACTGCACCTGCCCGGCCGCCACTCCTCACGCCGCTGCCGATGCGCCGGCCTCCACTACCCCTGCTGCTGTTGAGACGCTAGCCGCCACGCCCCACGCACCCAACTGCTGCCGAGGCATCGACGGCCACACCGCGCGTGCCCTGTCGCGCGCGCCCTCGCCCGGCCCCGCTCGTCCGCTGCCGCTCGCCGCCTCACCAGCCCCTGCCCTGCGCGGGGAGGAGGACATGGCACCAGCGACCTTGCTGCTGCTCGGAATAGAGGGGACACGGGGAGGCGAGCTGAGGGCGCCGGAGTAGGGGAGAGAGGAGGAGCAGCGGTGTCCGGTGCATGCTTGCTAGCCGAGGGAGGCAGGGCCGGCTAGCAGATTTGCGCATGCTGCCGCCCATGTAGAAGGAGGCGCAGGTGGAGGAGGGCACTGTGGATGGAGGGGAGGCGCAGGGAGGGCGCCAGGCATGGAGGGGATGGGAAGACTGGTGACCAAGCCGGAGAAGAGGACAGGCGGTTGGAGGGACAGGGGAAGGGCGGCGGCGTTCTCCCACCAGAGAAACAGCGGCACGGGGGAGACGAGAGAAGCGTAACGGAGGAGGGGGACAGGCTGGTGTCGCCCTTTCGGCTTAGTTGGCTGCCTGAAGTTTTCCTCGCTGTTCTATGAAAAAAATGATGTTGCCAAACTAGTCCGAAAAAATAGGTAAGACGGTTGAATTTTCTACCAGACCACTGGTCCACTTGCAAGAAAGAGGATAGGTTGGGTCTAGCCATCGGAAGAAGGGCCGCTGGCCCACTTGCAAGGAAGAGAATAGGTTGGACCTAGCCATCAAAAGAGTGAGAAAAAAATAGTTCCTTTCGAATTTTGGGTAGAAAATCATCCTGTTTAACTAGCAGATTAGAAGATTAGAAATTAAAAAAAGAAATTAAAAAAAAGATTATATACCAAAGTTGTTTAGAATTTTATGGTGTACTTTCGTATTCAAAGTTTTTCTTGAAACAACCTAAAAATTAGTAGAATTTAGAGAATGACATGCAATGATAAAAAAGAAAAAAAATCTGCGCCCTGTTCGCTTGAGCTACTTTCGGTTTCTTTGCATCCGTAGAACAGTATTTTTCTCTCATAATCATTTAGCCGGAACAGTGTTTTCAGCTGAAAAGAACTGCAGCTGCAGTGCAGCAAACGGGGCCTAAGATTATGTACTTGTATTGAGAATGACATGGACTTTTGAATGTATTCGTGATATTTGGGTGTGGGTTGAATTGATTGTTATTAGAGTTAGATGTGCGATTGTTGTCACCTGTGGTGACGCTTATATGTATGCATATTGTCTTGAAATATTGTTGGATTCCCGTGACAACGCACAGACATAAATCTAGTACCGGATGAAGCAACGATGTGCAATTTTACTAGTCAACTTCTTGACTTGTTCGTGCATCCTACCCGCTTCTTTCGAGGCGATAAGCAGTTGTATATCAAAAGTGTTGTTTATTTGTTACTACAGGAAACTCGAAGATTTTTGCGGGCCCTATCAACAGGGCTGATAAAACCCCACCAAATGGACATTGTCCGCACTAAACGTATAGTTAGGGAAATGGTTAGGCGCGTTGCTATATAATGTCCTTGACAACTATTGTGTATGATTTTATGGTTTGTAATTGTTGAGCACCAAAAGTCACAGGACAGGGTTAGCTGCCTGCCCTAGATAATCTGGTGCATATATAGGATCGGATAGTTCGGTGCTACCGGATAATCTGGTGCACAGGACTAGACAGTCCGATCATCATGAGTCCGACTACAATCTGCGGTTTTGTGCGTGAACTGGTTAGATCTCGGCTTGTACAAGGGTCCAGACCTCACTCCTTATAAATATGAAGGGATACGGCCGATTAAAGCATCATCCAATCGAACTAATCTACTATGCATTTACCTTTTCTTCTCTAAACACTACTTTCTCTTACTACCCTCTTCCGTGCTGTTCATCTTCTGATCTCTATGAATAGGGATGGCGCCCAAGGCTTGCTAGCTGACGTAGGGCACACTGGCGACACCTATGCACTGACAGGGTCCTTTCCAGGTGTGATCTTTGGTGGTTCCTTTGCTAGTTTGCCGGTAAGCTAGTCGTTCTTCGTCATGTAAGCACATTATTTATTCTTCGCTAGTTTGCTTGTAAACCTCGTCCTTTACCATGTAAGCATCATAGTTATCTCCCTCAGGCGCTGCTTAGTCTTCTTGAGTTCCCTACCCTGCACTCGACAGTCTAGCACTGCTGCCGAACAATCCGGCACACTAGACAGTCCGATGCCCACAGAGGCTGATCCCAAGACGTCTTGTTCTTTGAGGGGATGTTGTAATGTTTGTTAGTATTTGGCCCTAATTTGCTCCAACATATTTTTTGGTGACTCTGCTAGGGATAGAGATTGTTTCGCCTTGGATTCACAGCCAAATAGCCTTGCCCTAGCCAATTGCTTACTTGCCCTAATCTATTACTTCACTTCTACAATTGCATCAGGCTACCTAGGCCGGTCATTTTTGTCTTGTTGCTGCTAGTCTGGCTAGGCACAGGCCATCTATTATCGCAACAAGTTCACTACTAGGGTGTAGTCATATCTACTCATGGGATCTACGAAGTCTTTGCACAACAATACTACCGCGGCAAGTCCAAGGTACAATTTGCAAATGAGTTAAATAATTCTAATATTATTTTATAAATATCATGAATTCTCACGTTGATGTTGCTATCTATGATAGTAGGCATATTGCATTTGTGGGAGATATTGCATTTGTGGGGGATAGATATCCCCGGTCCCTCATATAATGGATTCGGCGCGTGGACCTGAGATGCATAGCAACTTGACGCACAAGAAAGGACTTGACGTATATAGGGAATGATTAAGAGAAATCCTAATAGAAGATGAAACCAATCCTAGTAGGACTAGAACTCCTTATAACCCAAGCCACGCCGGACTATATAAGGCGGGCTAGGGACCCCTGCTAGATACATCTCTCCACCTCCATATCTCAACTCATCGCAATCCACCAAACGTGCTCTGGAGCAAATTCCTAGTCCTCATTGTAACCTCGAGAACTCGAAGCAATACAATCAGCCACAAACAGGACGTAGGGTGTTACGCATCTCGCGGTCCGAACCTGTATAAACCTTCGTGTCCTTGTCGTTTCTCCGGTGAACCATCGAGCTACGTCGATCTCGCCGACCCACAAAAACACCACATGACCTATCATGTGGTGCACTGTCGGTACTAAACCCGAACAGTTGACGCGCTAGGTAGGAACCCGGTGACATCGACATCGAGTTACTCCATGGCTGTGATCGTCGTCGACAAGAGCCAATCCAATCTATTATCTCGCTATTGAGCCTGTGCAAGTCTGAAGCCGAGTCGAGTTCGCGACGGAACCCGTTGGTAGCTATTGTCAACTCTCTGTACATATCAAGGCCAGATCGGAAGGAGTCAGATTAATTTCGCTGGATAATAATCTGCCGAGTTTGACGAGGAAAAGATGGAATCTAATTCGGTCCGAGCCACAGGATATTTGCTAGACCTGTTGGAGATCAAGTCGAGCGTTGATCGTGTGCTGCGCACAGAATTCGAGGTGGAGTGGTCAACCGAATCTGATCAGAAAAAGCCAGAGAGTACAAGTGCATGTGTCCAGCAAGTCGTACCTGTGATGTTGTGGTTAATCATGCTATCCGTACCACAGAATTTAGTTGAGTCATATTGGTGTTCCTGCTAATCGTGTGCAATGCCCAATTAAATATTATCAAGCACTCACGTGAAGCGTCGCCTGTCGGATGCCCAATTAAATCCAAGTCAATCAGCAACTCGGACTCAGATCCAAACAAGTTGGCGACACGCTCAGCTACGTTATGCATAGCTAAGTCATTTTAATATTATGCATTTAATTATGCTACTTAATTTTTCGTCCATTCGACTGATTCGGTTTAGTCTTTCCGCCGTTATTTATATCTAAGTTTTTTTTTTAAAAGATACTGTTCGGATTATTTCTTGATTATTATTTCAGAAAAATTCTTTGGCCTATCGTAAGCTTATGGCTCATGTTGGAGGCTGCCCGCATTCCAATCAGGCTCCAACGAAAACTAGTCGGCATTGTTTCTAGATCACACGGGATGCCAGATCACTCGGTCTGATACAGAAGTCAGTCGACGTAGTTCAAAAACAGCTAAGTCGTTTTCAATAATACATCTAAATCTTGCAATTATTTTTTATCCATACCCTTGCTACTGTAACGGGCATCATGAACTCTAAATGACCCCGGATCGTTTCTAAGTCACTCAAAGTAACGAGCGTCATGAACTCTAAATGGCCTCGGATCATCTCTGAGTCACTCAAAGTAACGAGCGTCATGAACTCTAAATGGCCTCGGATCATCTCTGTGACACTCAAAGTAACGGGCGGCATGAACTCTAAATGGCCACCGTTGCGCGAGTGGGACAGTCGGTCTTTTGCATCGCTAATTCCAACCAACCGAAATTCCAAAAATATTGTTTAGCTTCTTTAATTCCGACTAACCAAAAGAATGCCCCGTTATCTTGTAGGATCAGTTCAGGTTTGGGGGCTGCGTTGTCAATGTGCCGCCTTACTGAGTGTCTCATCAGCTCGGGGATTGTGCTGTGGATGTGCCGCCTCGCCGAGTGTCTCTTTGACTCAGAAGCTGTGTCGCTATGTCGCCACTTCGCCGACTCACTTCGCCGACTCAAGGGCTGGGCTGCCGCCCACCTTACTGACCCACTACTTCGTCGACCTGAGGCTAGGCTGTTGCCCGCCTCGTCGACTCACCGTTTCGTCGACTCGGGAGCTACGCTGTTGCCCGCTTCGCCGACTCACTGCTTCGTCGACTCAGAGGCTGGGCCGTCGCTCGCTTCGCCAACTCACCGCTTCGTCGATTCGGGGGCTGGACTACTGCCCGCCTCGCCGATTCGCTACATCGTCAGCTCGTGGGCTGCGTCGTCGCCGCGCCGCGTTGCAGACTGACGACTTCGTCTACTTGGAGGCGTGTTGCCGCGCTGCCTCGCTTACTGCTTTGCCGCTTCACCAAGATCACTCAGAGGAACAAGTCACCTGACCCTCAACCTGATTATGCTAATCAGATTGAGGCTCGGGGGCTGCACGGAGGATACCATCAGAATTTTTTAAAAAATTACAAGACAAGACATTTAGAAAGCAGAATTTAGATCTTCAAGCTGATTGTTACTAAAGTCAATTTGAAGCTCGAGAGCTACACCCAATGGGTGCATCTAGTCGGTGCAACCATTCGAGGGCTGAACTAATTGACTCGGAGGAGGTTTCTGATTTTACGGATCTTCAAGCTGATTGTTGGTCAAGTCAACTTGAAGCTCGAGGGTTACACCCATTGGGTGCACCTAGCCGGCACAACCAATGAGGAAGCATATGATGTAACTCGGAGATATTTTCAGAGCTGTGGATTTCTTTGGAGTCTCGAGTCAATTGCCTTCAGAATTGACTTAAGCCTCGGGGGCTTGTGGAGGATAGATATCCCCTGGTCCCTCATGTAATGGATTCGGCACATGGGCCTGAGGTGCAGAGCAACTTAACGCACAAGACAAGGACTTGACGTATATAGGGAAGGGTTAAGAGAACTCAATAGAAGATGAAACCAATTCTAGTAGGACCAGAACTTCTTGTAACCCAAACCACACCGGACTATATAAGGCGGGCTAGGGACCCCTCCTAGATATATCTCTCCACCTCCATATCACAACCCATCACAATCCACCAAATGTGCTCTCGAGCAAAGTCCTAGCCCTCATTGTAACCTCGAGAACTCGAAGCAATACAATTAGCCACAAACAGGACGTATGGTGTTACGCATCTCGCGGTCCGAACCTGTATAAACCTTCATGTCCTTGTCGCTTCTCCGCCGAACCATCGAGCTACGTCGATCTTGCCGACCCACAAAAGCACCTCGTGACCTATTCCGTGGTGCACTGCCGGTACTAAACCCCGACAGCATTGGCTAGTCATTATTCAGATAATGCTTCTTACTATGCATGTTATAATTCTGAAAATTACATGCAAAGGCCAATGCAACATAATATGCATGCTTCTGGATTTAATTCTACTCGCAACATACATCACGTGCATTCTTACACATCGGTGGAACAAGATCGAATACCGATGTATAATTATCAAGGCCAAACTAACATGCTGAGTGCGACCGCTCGATACGAAAGATCACATGCTAGAGGTTCTCATGATATGCATTGGGATGTTTCACCATTTTATTCATTGACAACAAATTTACAATATGTGAGTCCATCACAGGATATGCTGATGTATGAGAGAATTGTCCATGCTAATACTAGTCCAGTGACCAATTATTCTCAAGTGTCATGTGCTGCACAGTATGGTTCTAATATTCATGATTTAGCTTCTTATGTCACCGTTAACTCCAGCCAAATCAATGAAACTTCAGCACCGTATGTAACTTCTAATTCTCATGATTCGGTTTCTTGTGCTACTACTAGTTCTAGCTGAAATAATGAAATTTCAGCACCACATTCTAGTACTAATATTCATGATTCGGTTTTTTATGCTACTACTAGCTCCAGCCGAGTTAATGGAAATTCAGTACCATATACGGATCATAATAGTCATGGTTTTGCTTCATATACTTTTCATAATGCTACCTGAACCAATAAAGGTTCAGAACGTTACGCCTATTCTAGCGATCACAATTCGGCTTCATATGTTGCTCTTAGTTCTAGCCGAATTAGTCACAATTCAGCACTCAACACAGCTTCTGATACTTATGATTCGGCTTCCTATGTTATTTCCAACTCAGGCTAAATTAGTGAAGATTCAGCAAGCGCATGTTTACCTTCACCTGACTTACATCCTCTGTCTAAGCATCATATGGATGTATTCTTCAATCAGATTCGCGAGGTTCGCGGGTATGTGGGTTTGATTCGAAATCCTCAATTTGTTAAGTACAATGGAGAGGATGGTGCGAGCACATGTGAGTATGTTAATCGACATGTGGCAGCATTGGAAGGAGCTACAAATAATAAGAAATATAATTTGTTTCAATATTTGTTGACTGGGGCTGCTTCCCAATGGTATAAATCGTAATGTAGTATCATGTTTTTTATGGGGTCCATGTTAGAGCAAAAGTTTCATGCTGAAGTTTGTGGATCGCCCACACATTTTACACTTTTTATTATAACAGAGGATCATTAATTTCAAGCACATTAAGTCCTGGTGACATCTATGAGTGTGTCTGTACCCTTTCTAAATGTTTTGAACCATTCCAAAACCAATAGTTAATATTTCACTTTTATGTATTGAAAAAGCAACAATCAAGAAAAAAAACAAGAGGAATCTGTGGCATGGCATGAAGTTCCCGTGTTTGTGTTATTGTATGCATTTTATTTGCCAAGTTTAGTTGCAAAGTTCATATTTATGTTTAGATAATTCATCTTGACCGAAGTTTGGTACCATTGTTACATGCTCATTGCACACTTACTGACAACTTTGGTAGCTGTTACTAGTTAGCAGCTCTTTGCTTTGATTTCATCAATTACACTAATTGTCTTTTTTTAGAATTATATCGCTATGAATGTGAAAATGTGTTTCTTACTTACTGTAGGTCTATTAAGCTCCCAGTTTGAACCTTTACCTTTCTATGTCAAGATATCATTTCCTTATTATTCATTTTAACATTATTCACATGAGTTTACATCTACTCCTTGCTTTCTTTCTATAGCTAGTAAACATTTTTCCTTCCATGCAATATATAATGTTGTCCATAGCAGCTAATGAGTTCAACCTAATGGGAATATTTGATCCATGGGAAATAAAAATGAAGGGTGGCATGTTACAAAATTTACAAGGTCCATTCATTGTACAACTGCGGACCAGTGCCACTCTAACAACTACCCTCAAACATCATATTGTTGATGGCTATTGTAACATGTACACGTTGATATGTATTCCACTATAAACCAGGGCCTCAAAATATATATTCATGTAACACATCGTGTCGTATATATAACTCTTTGTACAATCTTCAAGAAATATTATTCTAAGTTTTCGATATGGACATGGTGTTAACAAGTGTAGCAGGGACACGATCGCACTGACAGTATAGAAATAGTGACATTTATTTAATCAATCATAGCGTAACAGAAATACATGTAGTTGTTCCCAAAATGCATAAATGTTGTATATCTCTCTCTACAATAAATAAACCCAAGCCTTGTTGACTTAGTTGTGATTGTTCTCCCAGAACTGAGCCTGGAGCCAATCAATGGTCCCCTTTTGCACCTGGAAGGCCTTAGCCAAGACATCATCAGAGATCGGCGGCTTCGATCCAAAGACTGCATTAGCGATCGTAATAGCCCCAGGGTTCTGGCTGCTCAGTGCAGCAATTGCAACCGCTGGCTTGTCATGGATGGGGTTGAATTGGAAGTGGATGAGCCCTTGGGGGAATACAAACACATCACCCTTGTTCAGCACCTTGGCAAATAGTTTGTTGTCTGTGTTGGAGGTGACAAATCCAACATAGAGTGTGCCCTCAAGCACTGTGAGGATCTCCGTGGCACGTGGGTGGGTGTGCGGTGGATTCTGGCCTAAAGGTGCATAGTCAATGCGGGCCAATGAGATTCCCAAGGTGTTGAGTCCAGGCAACTGCATGACATTGATCAAGGTGACATTGGATCCAACCTTGCTCTTCATTGTGTCCCTAGGCTTGTCAAGCTCGGCTGCCTTGAAGAAGTCATCTGCGTTCACAGCCATGGGGTCTTTGCAAACAAATCCATTCACTTTCACTGTACACACAGATGATGGGAAAATATTAGGTATACATAAGGATCATAAATTATTCATCCGCACATAAAAATGTTTGCGTACGAAAGGTGTAGATCGCAAGGAATGATATTATGGTGTCATTTTAGATTTCGTACAGGAACTCAACATGGCTAGCTTAAAACGAGTGCGTTTGCATACCTGGGGAGTGCATGTCGGCGACACAGAAGTCCTGGAGCGGGCTAGGATCAGAAGCAATGACCTGAGAAGTGACCAATGCTAGAAGAGCAACGAGGAGAAAGTGGGAGGCAGCCATTTGATTTTGTTTCCTGGCTTTATGGGTCTGTTCTCTCTCTAAAGCAGGCTACGGAGCTGCTTGTGTTTCTGTATGCTTTGTTGGTGCTTTGGGCAAGGAGCTGTGGTGCACTTATATAGCCTGCCGCAGCACGCGTGTGAAAACGTGAACCCTTCAACCACACGACTCGATGAGCAAGTCTTCGTTGAACATTGCAACAGAAGAAACGGTCTATGCCTGTGGCCTGTGGCTGCTACAATCTGCTGATCAAACAATACAATTATCTTAATCATACGGACTTTCTCAAAGCTACCTTGCTTATTAAATTTTAATACTATACTAGAGAAGCTGCTGTGTACGTCTCTTTGCTCCTAGCACAATGCACAACATTAGGAAAATATGCCCTTTCTGTAAAACTTGTTTTCTTGGATATATCTATTACCATTCAAAGATGATTCTTAATAAATTAGTATTTAAACAGTTCAATCGACATTTCTGGTAATCAGAAAAGCGTGATGGAGATCCCTGTGCTGGTAAATGGAGTTCTTTTATTATTGCTGTGGAAGATACTGTTGTCCAAATGTATGTTGACGGTGATAGAGTTCTAAAAGGAAACGGACTTATTAACGATATAATCAAGACGCTGGTGTAGGCGCGTAGCTGCTGGACTGTGATAGTTCCGTAAAAAATGGGAAAATAAATGGCACATCGGTCAATAATCTGAGCTTGGGCTCACACACTAATAGAAAGTGTCAATAGCATGTTAATGTAATGCTTACTTGGTCACCATTTTGTTGGAGTCTTGCAAAAAAAATATAATCTTGTCCACAGTTGAATGCATCCGCACAAAAGGTGAACTGGTACAAGCGTGTAGCTGCCACAGGGGCTTTACTTTTGCAGATGTTGACTTCCAATATAAACAAGTACAGTAAATCCTTTTCAATACCTGATGAAGCAATGACGTGATATTCCTAGTCAACGACTTGTTCATATAACCTTACCTGCTCCTTTTAAGGCACAATAAGTGTCTTCTTATCAAAAGTGTTTCTCCTTCGTTGTAAGTTAGAGATTGTTTGATCTTTTAACACCAAGTTTGACCAATTTGTCTTATTAAAAAAATTATGAAAATTTAGAAAAATGCAGGTCATAGTTAAAGTACATTATATGCTAATTTGAACAACAATTAAAATAAATGATAGTTATGAAACTTTTTAAAAAAGACAAGTAAGTGAAATTTGATGTCAAAAAAGTAAAACGATCTATGAATTAGGATGGAGGGAGTATTTATTGGTTAGGAAACTGGAATATTTTGTCGGCCCTTCCGTTGAGCTCATAAAAATTTTCTTTCAACCCCACCATATGGCCTTGGCCCACTCTGAAAGGTTTTATTCTATTCAAGACTATCAAAAAATCTTTAAAAATATGGTTATCTTTGAAACGATTAGGCATTGCTGTATAATATCCTTGCCAATTATAATTGTGTATAATTTTATGCTTTGCAATTAATACTGAACATTTCTATATGTGTGTGTACTCATATCCATTGCTTGCTGCGTTATGTGGCAGATGTCATCACTTTCAACGATGCTTAAAATCCATTGTAAAAGTAAGACGCCCCGTGACTTAGATGTATGCCACATTTGTGTCACTAGAATAATATTCTTGTTTCGAAACATTTTTTTAGGTAAAATGTATTAGCGGTTCCTGAACTTGTCTAGTTGTGTCATCTAGATCCCTCAATTTACCAAATGCATTTTATATTAGCTACCCAAACTTGTCATATGTGTCATCTAGGTACAATATACAAACCCAAACCGTTAAGCCCACATGGGGTGCCAAGTTAGGTCATGTGGGACCCACTACTATCTGGGCCCACAGGTCAGCTCCTCTCCCACTCTTTCAATTCTCCTCGCTGGCCGCGCTGCTAGACCAGGCGGAGCTCCCAGCCGATGAGCCCCTCGCGAGCTGCTTCTCCTCGCTGCCACGCACTAGTTCCGCCCATGGGGTAGGAGCACATGACGCCACTGCTGAGAAGACTTTGGGCGATGCCTCCGCACCAACACCATCGACGGTTGTAATGCCTACCTCGACATCCGTCCCGAGAATGGGAACGGGCGTGGTGGGGTGCATTGAGCGTGTGTTTTCTTACTGACTCAATGTTGTGCTCCTGACCTAGCCTAACAGTGTAGTTTGCGTTGGCCTGGACCTCATTGGTAACGACTCCGTCTCCGGCACTCTCGCAACGCGGAAGCTGCCGCGGGGGTTACCGACGTCGCTGCAGTCATGGATGCTGAAACAGTAGGGAAGGGAACCGTGGCAACTATGGCTGGAGGCAGACGAGGCAGTCGGTGATTGGCCGGTGAGCGTAATGGGGATGGGTAAGATCAGTAGGGCCGCAACGATGCTGACAGTGCTAGGGAGGATGTGCAAAGAGAGTAGCAGAGAGAGGACGAGTAGGATAGAGGCTATATGTGGGCCACATAAAGTAGGCGGGCCCACATGGGCCATCTTGGCATGCCACGTAGGCTTAACAGCTTGGGTTTGTTCCCTTTTGCTACTATATAACACCGCGAGGGTTACCGCGGTCGTTGCAGTCGTGGATGCCGAAACAATGGGGAGGGGAAGCGCGGCAACTATGGCTGGAGGCAGTCGAGGCAGTCGGTGAGTGGCCGTTTGGTGTAGTGGGGATGGGGAAGATCAGTAGGGTGGCAACGATACTGATAGTGATGGGGAGGATGTGCAAATAGAGTAGCAGAGAGAGAAGTAGGATAGGGCCTCCATGTGGGCCCCAGAAAGTTGGTGGGCCCACATGGGCCATGTTCGCATGCCACGTTAGGGTTAACTTGTTGGGTTTGTTCTCTTTTGCTACTATATGACACAAAATACAAGTTTGGAAGACAAAAATGCATTTTGAAAGTGGGGGGAGGGGCGGTCTAGAAGACACAACAGGACATGTTTGTGGATCACCCATACATTTTACTCTTATTATAACGGAGGATCATTAATTTCAAGCACATTAAGTCCTGGTGACATCTATGAGTGTGTCTGTACCCTTTCTAAATATTTTGAACCATTCCAAAACCAATAGTTAATATTTCACTTTTATGTATTGAAAAAGCAACAATCAAGAACAAAAACAAGAGGAATCTGTCGCATGGCATGAAGTTCCCGTGTTTGTGTTATTGTATGCATTTTATTTGCCAAGTTTAGTTGCAAAGTTCATATTTATGTTTAGATAATTCATCTTGACCGAAGTTTGGTACCATTGTTACATGCTCATTGCACACTTACTGACAACTTTGGTAGCTGTTACTAGTTAGCAGCTCTTTGCTTTGATTTCATCAATTACACTAATTGTCTTTTTTTAGAATTAGATCGCTATGAATGTGAAAATGTGTTTCTTACTTACTGTAGGTCTATTAAGCTCCCAGTTTTAACCTTTACCTTTCTATGTCAAGATATCATTTCCTTATTATTCATTTTAACATTATTCACATGAGTTTACATCTACTCCTTGCTTTCTTTCTATAGCTAGTAAACATTTTTCCTTCCATGCAATATATAATGTTGTCCATAGCATCTAATGAGTTCAACCTAATGGGAATATTTGATCCATGGGAAATAAAAATGAAGGGTGGCATGTTACAAAATTTACAAGGTCCATTCATTGTACAACTGCGGACCAGTGCCACTCTAACAACTACCCTCAAACATCATATTGTTGATGGCTATTGTAACATGTACACGTTGATATGTATTCCACTATAAACCAGGGCCTCAAAATATATATTCATGTAACACATCGTGCCGTATATATAACTCTTTGTACAATCTTCAAGAAATATTATTCTAAGTTTTCGATATGGACATGGTGTTAACAAGTGTAGCAGGGACACGATCGCACTGACAGTATAGAAATAGTGACATTTATTTAATCAATCATAGCGTAACAGAAATACATGTAGTTGTTCCCAAAATGCATAAATGTTGTATATCTCTCTCTACAATAAATAAACCCAAGCCTTGTTGACTTAGTTGTGATTGTTCTCCCAGAACTGAGCCTGGAGCCAATCAATGGTCCCCTTTTGCACCTGGAAGGCCTTAGCCAAGACATCATCAGAGATCGGCGGCTTCGATCCAAAGACTGCATTAGCGATCGTAATAGCCCCAGGGTTCTGGCTGCTCAGTGCAGCAATTGCAACCGCTGGCTTGTCATGGATGGGGTTGAATTGGAAGTGGATGAGCCCTTGGGGGAATACAAACACATCACCCTTGTTCAGCACCTTGGCAAATAGTTTGTTGTCTGTGTTGGAGGTGACAAATCCAACATAGAGTGTGCCCTCAAGCACTGTGAGGATCTCCGTGGCACGTGGGTGGGTGTGCGGTGGATTCTGGCCTAAAGGTGCATAGTCAATGCGGGCCACACATCAGTTATTGATCTAGTCTGGATTATTGCCACACATCAGTAAATAAAGGTAGCTTTATACCAGCACTGCCAGAGAATCACTATAGCGATAAGGCAGTGATGCTATCACTACCAAGCTTAAGTACCAGTCAAAAAAATGATAGTGAAAATATTCCACATCACTGCCCAGTATTACTGCAAGTTCGTGGCTCAAATTGGAAGCGACATGTCATTCACAACTATCGTTTGATTTTTAGGGCATGAAAAATTGTTGCTGCGCAAATGGATTAGTAGCATTTTCATATATACGAACTTGGATAGAGGCATACTTTATATTAAAATTATCGAGCCCAATGAGATCTTAGTTGACAACTTTTGCAATAGAGTTCATTTATATTCTCAAATGTTTATGTTTTCTAAAATATAAAATTTAGAATCTTTTAACCACCTGGGATGGAGTCAAGTTCTATAACAAAGTTGTAGTTGCTCAATGAGCGAGACCATTTACATAATTAGGTGAAGTTAATATATATAAAAGAATAGCACCCCTATATAATTAGATGTGGCTTGTAGGGCAGTGCCAGAGAAGGGTCGCCGTGCAAGGCTTGGTGTTCGAAACCATAGATATACATTCACACAGAAAACCACATGACTTCTGACTTGTGCGGGTGTGTGGTAGCTCCGGCCCCTGGAAAAAAAATTGACACCATTTGCTATTTTTATTTCACGTTTTATACGTCAAGAACTGGTAGTGACAAAGGTTATCACTGCCATGCTAGGAAGCAGCAATCCACCGCAGACTCCCAAAACTAGCAGTATGCAGTTTTTTTTTGTCAGATACTCTGTTTATCAAATAGATGATAATTCCAAAATATCACCAAATAGTGATCACCAAATCATCAATTGCACAAATAATTTTTTACAAATTTTACGGTAGTTGGAAAAATAGGAGCCATTCATCAGAAAAGATCTAACGGTTTATAAATAGGCGGTACCACGGTACCGGTACCAGATGATACGAAATAGAAGGGTCTCGTACCAAAAATGGTGGGACCGGTACCCATATTTTTGTTTTTTAATTCTATAAAAAAGGCATAAATGCTTTTGAAAAAACGTGTTAATGTTCTAGACAACTTTTGTAAACAAGAGGAGTATTGTTAATGCCCTAGACAATATTATAGAAAATACAATGCATTCTCTTAACTGTTGTGCATAGATTTAATAACGGCCATGGCCCAGCAGCCAATAGGCATATATGAGTTTAGCACATAGTCATATTGTTGAAATTTCGGCATCAAAACTCCATCTATTAATTCCCTACTTTGTTCCTTGTTCTTCAATTCTTTGCTGCTCAAATTACAAAATTTCAAACATGCTATTATACAGCATCAGCTCAGTGATCATATTTGAAAATACATCATCAGCTGGGACCTTCAAAGATTCTGTATGCATGTACGCACTGCCTTAGATGTGCATGCACTATATATGCATTTAATGCATGTGAATGGATTTATATTTATTTCAGAACGGCCTTATACCCCCCTGTTCAATAGACCACACAGTACCACTGATTATGGCATCTCATATAAAACAAAATCATTTGTAACATCCACTATAAGAATCACTGAAAGGTTGTCGGTATCTCGATATGTATCGTGGTACCTTACGATACTACGATACTACAAAGGCTAAACCATACATACCGGACTAAAAATCTTTTTATCCTATCTATGTAGGATCATGATACCGATTAATTGTAGTATCCTTAGTACTATGATACAAATGTGATCCCATGCAACTATATGGTGTTTGCCTTTATTTGTGGTTTCAACCGTGGAGGCTAGCTTGCAGCCTGCCAAGCCATGCATCGCTGGTGCCTGACAAAGCACTGTGTTGTTTGTTCACGGTCTCGTGGGGCTAGCCTGTGGCCTTGCAAGCCACCGACGGCAGAGCATAACGATTGAAGGCGAGAAGGAGGTGATTGGCTGGCGCATGATGATCTAGCTCAAGTATGTTGTCATTTTGAAACAGTTTGTATGCAATAATAATATTATTGTTTTCTTTTTTAAAAAAAGAACAACCATGCTCAATTAATGTGAAAACAAATTAAAATTAGCTTAAAAAGGGAATGTCTTAATATCCCGATACAATGATCCAATTCTCGAACAAAAATGATACCACGTAGGCCTTGTTTGGCATCACTTAATTTTAAAAAGCTTTTGCAAGAAGCAAGCTTTTCACAGGGTGTCCACGAAAAGCTCCTTCTAGAAAAATCTAGCCAAGGTCTTTGGTATGTTAGGCTTCTCGCCAATGAGCGGGGTTCTTCATCCTCATCGTCGGCGGAGGAGGATGGTGCAGATATAGGCAACTCTCCACAGCAAAGGGTGCCGGAAGTGGAGTGGACGTAGAGAGGGACAAGGTGGAGTGGATGTAGAGAGGACACGGTGGTGTGGACCTAGAGAGGGACACGAATTGTAGAGTGGTGTTACTTGCATTGGAAAGTTTATCTCTTTATCCCTTTAGTTTTCAATCAACAAATAAAAAATTGAATACAGAGTCAGTATATGACATGGACAACGTCCATTTCATATAGCCAACCCACTACTGCTGTTTGAACTGAGCTTGCGAATAAATTCGAATTTAATTTGGATTTAGATTAGACTTGTAACAACAGTTATTTTATAGTGTGATATCGGTCCACCTGTTATTTCTACAAGAAGACAAAAGAAGAAAGCTTGTTATCTTTAATATTATTAAGTAGAGAAAAAACAAACAGTCCCAATATGTAAGCATTTGTTTGGATCAGAGACAACGTGAGATCGCATGGTTTCATCCCAGATTTTGGGAACGGAACCGTCCCATCTAGTGTTTGGTTAGTAAAGATAGAACCATCCTCGTTTTTTGTTTAGTCGTAGCGATTGAAGGGTAGGTGATGGATGGCGTCCAGAGGTCGTTAGGCGCTATTGGTGTCTGGCTCACGTGTGAGACATGGGGCACAATTGTCAGCCACATAGCCTTCTTCCTCACGCGTCTGCCTCCTTCCGCTGCCGCTCCTCTTCTATCCACTCCTCCTTGTGTTAGCCAGTGGCCCGCCGCCCCTCTCCTCCGTTCGTCCTCGCGTCGCGCCTGCGACCCACCGCCCTTCCCCTCACTACAAAGATTTTGTTGATACATGATGGTTCGCTTTCGTCACAGAACGTTGAAAAAACGTCACAGATAAACATCTATGACATACCAAAATTTTGTCATGTATTGAGCGTTATACATTGTTTGGCTCACTAGAACCGTCATAGATCAACAAAATCAATCCGTCATGAATCAATTGGGTGGCCATGACTGCACTGCCGTTAAATATAGCTAGTGACAAAAAATGGAACATCACAGATTACCATATTATCAAAAAATTATCAGAAATTGTTTCCGCTTACTATTTAGCTCAAATACATTAACATTTATTACATGATACAACAATAATACGAACATATATTTGTTTATTCATGAATCGGAATCAACCATTGTCACATAAATCATATTACAAATCGGCCTAAGTTTGAGCAAACACAAAACTTCAATCAATTCACAATTATAACTACAAGATATTCAGATCTAGGGTCCTAACTATATAGAAATCAAACTATATCTAGGGTCCTAATACAAACCATGAACTACAGGGGCCGGAGGCGCAACTGGAGTGGCACCAGTCATGGAGGAGAGGCACATGGAGGAAGGCACCAGGGGGCGGGTGAGCGGAGGCCGCGCCGGGGGGTAAGTGGTGCCCGGGCCTCTAGGTGGCCGACTGGCGCATAGCTGCAGCCTGCAGGCGTGGATCCGGTGTGGTGGGGTGTGGTCCGGCATCCGGCGGGGCTGCCGGCGTGGACCGAGGTAGCGGAAGGCAGAGGGCGGAGGCTCGTCGAGGACCAAGGGCTGAGGCGGTGAGGTGGGATGGGGATGGGGCCACGTACTGCGGGATAGGGGCAACCGAGCGAGGGTGAGGGTGATGGCGAGCGTAGTGGCTAGGGTAGGGGGACGGCCCCAGGGAGGCTTCAGGCTAGCAGGGGAGGCGGCTAGGAGGGAGCGGGGAAGGGATGGAATGGATCTAGATTGGGAGGGGCGACTTGGTGTTGCGGTAGGGTTCATTCACTAGGTTGGGCCGTATTAATGCTATGAGACGACACGATCTGTGAGGTCCAAATTAATCAAGCTATGAGGCAATTATATCATGCGTCATAGATGAACTATCTGAATTACAGGACGTTATAGATCTATAGAAACTATGACGTTTCCTTAAAACGTCACTCGAAATTCGTCATGTATCAACGAAATTCTTACAGTTCCTCTGCTCCACCTTGCGTCACCGGCTTTGCTCCTCTGCTCCTCGAGCGGCCGCTCCTCCTCCCGCCGTCACTCTCCGTGATGCCCCTCAGGCCCCGCTCCTTCTGGCGTCACTGGCTCACCCCCAAGCTCACCCCACCGCCCCACTCCTCCTCATGTTGCTTGCTCGCCGCTGAACTAGCGTCGCCATCTTGTCGAGTCGTCGCCGAGTTTGCCCCGCTGGACCCGCTCCTTCTTGCCCCGGTGGCACCACCTCCCGTGCCACCATGCTCGCCTTGCTGGCCAACCTCCTACAAGGAGGGAGATGGAGCAAGACCTGGACGATGGGGGACATCCCTGTCTGCCTGATTTGAGGGGGCGGTGCCATGCCATAAAGGAGGACCATCCTATCACATCCTCCTTCATCCCTCCAACCAAACGCATGCTAAGACGATGGCGTATGCGGATAACTGGTGGACTGTGATAGTTGTGTAAATACATTGGAATATAAATGTAGAAAGAGTTATGCAAGATTACTGTGTGTGTGTGTATCTCCAATGTTGACATTGTTCATCAATCATCAATTGGTTACAGTCTTGCAAACACACTATCATCTATGATTTCAATAATGCATCCATACCAAGGGTGAACCGGTAGTACAAGGGTCGCACACGCTTTACTTTTAAGTTAATCAGGCAACGATAAATCCATCGTCAGCGCCAAATCAAACCATGTACGGTTACCGCTCTACCACATAATAAGGGGCTGTTTGGTAGCACTCCAACAGCTCCGCTCCGGCCAAGAATCACTCCATGTCTGCCAAATGGTAAAAGTGCAAGCAGCTCCACGTTCAGAGCGGAGCGAATCAGGCCACAATTTTGTACTAGTGCGATGGAGCGGAAAATACATGCTCCCCGCGGATTCACCTCCTCTGCGTCTCACGTGGAAGTAGGTGGGAGTAGCGGGAGCTGAAGCTGGTTGAAAACATTAGCCAAACGGTACTGGGAGCTGGTGGGAGTAGGTGGGAGCAAGAGCAGTAGAGAGCTGAGAGCGCAGCGGAGCAGAGCTGGGTGAGAGTGCTACCAAAGGGGCTCTAAGGATTCAACTAGTTGACTTGTTCATATGATACCATCGGAAAGGATACGATTGGTCAAAGCTCTCAGGCATGATTTGACCCATTTGAGGCTGACCCGTTGGGCCTGGGTCCACTTGACAGCGAACCGTGAGAGCCAAACAGTAGTTGTTTAACTTGAGAGTCATTATATAGGTTTTCCCGGATATTTTAAAAACATTAAAAGGTTTTTAATTAAGTTGTAAAATCCATATAAAGGCATGGAGATTTGTGGAAGATGAGAAAACAGCAGCTCGCTCGACGCCGGCTGTTGCTGCATCTGCTATATATGGGCTCCGGGTGGATGTGTTCCAACGACCGGCACTGTACTGGCTGCTGTCACCTGTAGATTAGCGAGGCAGTCCCTCAACTGAATTAATTGTGTTGTTGAATACTTTAATTATAGGGTGGCTTGATAGTAATATAATAGGATAGGAATGGAGATGATAATGGGCTAGTTGCATGTTGGCCTTCGCAGATGGCTCTCGGTACATCTTTGTATCGACCTCATGGGAACTGGACACATTGGAAATAAAAATGAAGGGCAGGTTACAAAATTTATAAGGTTCATTGATTGTACACCAGCGGACTAGCGCCACTCTAACAACTAACTCGCCACATGCGCAGGTCAAAAGAGAAAAAAAAACCAGGCTAATGGACTTCTTTTTCTCCTATTGTTGAAGGATATAGTAATAGGTACACGTTGATATGTATTCCATTATAAACCAGGGTCTCAAATATATTCATGTAACACATCTTATCATATATATAATTCTGTGTACAATCTTCAAGAAATGTTATTTAAATTTTCCGTTATGGACATGGTGTTAACCAGTGTATCACTAACAGGGACACGATTGACAGTATAGAAATAGTGACATTTATTTATTCAATCATAGCATAAAAAAATACATGTACTAGTTCCCAAAATGCATAAATGTTTTATATCTCTCTCTACAATAAACACACACTTTCTTGACTTAGTTGTGATTGTTCTCCCAGAACTGAGCCTGGAGCCAATCAATTGTCCCCTTTTGCACTTGGAAGGCCTTAGCCAAGACATCATCTGAGATCGGAGGCTTCGATCCAAAGACTGCATTAGCGATCGTAATAGCCCCAGGGTTCTGGCTGCTCAGTGCAGCAATTGCAACCGCTGGCTTGTCATGGATGGGGTTGAATTGGAAGTGGATGAGCCCTTGGGGGAATACAAACACATCACCCTTGTTCAACACCTTGGCAAATAGTTTGTTGTCTGTGTTGGAGGTGACAAATCCAACATAGAGTGTGCCCTCGAGTACCGTGAGGATCTCCGTGGCACGCGGGTGGGTGTGCGGAGGATTTTGTCCTAAAGGTGCATAGTCAATGCGGGCCAATGAGATGCCCAGGGTGTTGAGTCCGGGCAACTGCATGACGTTGGTCAAAGTGACATTGGATCCAACCTTGCTCTTCATGGTGTCCCTAGGCTTGTCAAGCTCGGCTGCTTTGAAGAAATCATCTGCATTCACGGCCATGGGGTCCTTACAGATAAATCCATTCACCTTCACTGTAAACGGAAAAGATGGGAAAATATTAGGTACATTAATATTAGAAAATTTTCATCCACACATAAGAATGGTTGTTGAACGAAGGTGTAGATTGTAGCGTAAAGTGAGTGCTATCGCATACCTGGGGAGTGGATGTCAGCGACACAGAAATCCTGGAGCGGGCTAGGATCAGAAGCAATGACCTGAGAAGAGACCAATAACCCTAGAAGTGCAACGAGAAGAAAGTAGGAGGCAGCCATTTGATTTTCTCCTCGCTTTATGAGTTTGTTCTCTGCTCTCTCTAAAATCGGTACGGAGCTGCTTGTGTTTGTGTATGCTTTGCTGGGTGCTTTGGGCATCGAGCTATGCTGCACTTATATAGCTTGCCACGGCATGTGGAAACGTGAACCCTTTAACGATGACCGGATCAACAAGTCTATACATTGAACAGAGCAACAAAGAAACGGTCTCTGGCTGTGGCTGCTACAATCTCTGCTGATGAAACAACATAGTTATCTTAATAATATAAACTTTTCAAAGCTACGGTCTCTTTGCTCCTAGCACAACATCAGGAAACTGTACCATTTCTTTATTTCTAAACCGTTGTTGGATTTGGATCTGCCTCTGATGAATGGCTTTTATTTTTTTCCAACCGCTATAAAACTTGTATGCCTTTAAATATCTATATATTACGCTTCATAAAAAATCGATTCTTAATAAATTAGGGATTAAACTGTACAATCGAAATTTCTAGTAAAAACAAAATTGATCCACAGATCCCCGTGCTGGTAAATTGAGTTCTTTAATTTGCTGTGGAAGGTACTGTTGTCCAAATGTTTGTTGACGATTTGAGTTGTAAAAGGAAGCAGACGGTGAGACGGATTCACGATATAAGCAAGACAGCTGACGTAGGCACCTGGCTGCTGGATCTGATAGTTGCGTAAACTGGAAACGTAAATGGTGCATCTGTGCTTGCGCTCATATACTAATCATAGAAAGAGTCAATATCAGGTTACTGTATCCAACGTTTACTTGGTCACTATTTTGTTGGAGTCTTGCAATAAATATAATCTTATCCACAGTTGAATGCATCCGTACCAAGGGGTGAACTGGTACAAGGGTAGGTGCCGCACACGCTTTACTGTTGCAGATGTCGAATTCCAAGTTAAACAATGCTTTTATCAATCTCTATTCTCTACTCCAATTAGCTCCAAAGGCGATCTGCCGCCCCCGTTCTGCCATCGCTTCGGTCTGCCCACCCCCACCGCCCCTGCCCCTGCCCCGCCAGTCCCCGTGCCCCTACCCCGCATCCCGCCACAGCAGCTCCTACCGAGGGCCCGCCCCCGCCGCCACCCCCGTGGCAGCGGCCAAGGCTCCACAGTCTAAGGCCACTGCACCTGCCCGGCCGCCACTCCTCACGCCGCTGCCGATGCGCCGGCCTCCACTACCCCTGCTGCTGTTGAGACGCTAGCCGCCACGCCCCACGCCCCCCACTGCTGCCGAGGCATCGACGGCCACACCGCGCGTGCCCTGTCGCGCGCGCCCTCCCCCGGCCCCGCTCGTCCGCTGCCGCTCGCCGCCTCACCAGCCCCTGCCCTGCGCGGGGAGGAGGACATGGCACCAGCGACCTTGCTGCTGCTCGGAATAGAGGGGACACGGGGAGGCGAGCTGAGGGCGCCGGAGTAGGGGAGAGAGGAGGAGCAGCGGTGTCCGGTGCATGCTTGCTAGCCGAGGGAGGCAGGGCCGGCTAGCAGATTTGCGCATGCTGCCGCCCATGTAGAAGGAGGCGCAGGTGGAGGAGGGCACTGTGGATGGAGGGGAGGCGCAGGGAGGGCGCCAGGCATGGAGGGGATGGGAAGACTGGTGACCAAGCCGGAGAAGAGGACAGGCGGTTGGAGGGACAGGGGAAGGGCGGCGGGCCTAAGATTATGTACTTGTATTGAGAATGACATGGACTTTTGAATGTATTCGTGATATTTGGGTGTGGGTTGAATTGATTGTTATTAGAGTTAGATGTGCGATTGTTGTCACCTGTGGTGACGCTTATATGTATGCATATTGTCTTGAAATATTGTTGGATTCCCGTGACAACGCACAGACATAAATCTAGTACCGGATGAAGCAACGAAGTGCAATTTTACTAGTCAACTTCTTGACTTGTTCGTGCATCCTACCCGCTTCTTTCGAGGCGATAAGCAGTTGTATATCAAAAGTGTTGTTTATTTGTTACTACAGGAAACTCGAAGATTTTTGCGGGCCCTATCAACAGGGCTGATAAAACCCCACCAAATGGACATTGTCCGCACTAAACGTATAGTTAGGGAAATGGTTAGGCGCGTTGCTATATAATGTCCTTGACAACTATTGTGTATGATTTTATGGTTTGTAATTGTTGAGCACCAAAAGTCACAGGACAGGGTTAGCTGCCTGCCCTAGATAATCTGGTGCATATATAGGATCGGATAGTTCGGTGCTACCGGATAATCTGGTGCACAGGACTAGACAGTCCGATGATCATGAGTCCGACTACAATCTGCGGTTTTGTGCGTGAACTGGTTAGATCTCGGCTTGTACAAGGGTCCAGACCTCACTCCTTATAAATATGAAGGGATACGGCCGATTAAAGCATCATCCAATCGAACTAATCTACTATGCATTTACCTTTTCTTCTCTAAACACTACTTTCTCTTACTACCCTCTTCCGTGCTGTTCATCTTCTGATCTCTATGAATAGGGATGGCGCCCAAGGCTTGCTAGCTGACGTAGGGCACACTGGCGACACCTATGCACTGACAGGGTCCTTTCCAGGTGTGATCTTTGGTGGTTCCTTTGCTAGTTTGCCGGTAAGCTAGTCGTTCTTCGTCATGTAAGCACATTATTTATTCTTCGCTAGTTTGCTTGTAAACCTCGTCCTTTACCATGTAAGCATCATAGTTATCTCCCTCAGGCGCTGCTTAGTCTTCTTGAGTTCCCTACCCTGCACTCGACAGTCTAGCACTGCTGCCGAACAATCCGGCGCACTAGACAGTCCGATGCCCACAGAGGCTGATCCCAAGACGTCTTGTTCTTTGAGGGGATGTTGTAATGTTTGTTAGTATTTGGCCCTAATTTGCTCCAACATATTTTTTGGTGACTCTGCTAGGGATAGAGATTGTTTCGCCTTGGATTCACAGCCAAATAGCCTTGCCCTAGCCAATTGCTTACTTGCCCTAATCTATTACTTCACTGCTACAATTGCATCAGGCTACCTAGGCCGGTCATTTTTGTCTTGTTGCTGCTAGTCTGGCTAGGCACAGGCCATCTATTATCGCAACAAGTTCACTACTAGGGTGTAGTCATATCTACTCATGGGATCTACGAAGTCTTTGCACAACAATACTACCGCGGCAAGTCCAAGGTACAATTTGCAAATGAGTTAAATAATTCTAATATTATTTTATAAATATCATGAATTCTCACGTTGATGTTGCTATCTATGATAGTAGGCATATTGCATTTGTGGGAGATATTGCATTTGTGGGGGATAGATATCCCCGGTCCCTCGTATAATGGATTCGGCGCGTGGACCTGAGATGCATAGCAACTTGACGCACAAGAAAGGACTTGACGTATACAGGGAATGATTAAGAGAAATCCTAATAGAAGATGAAACCAATCCTAGTAGGACTAGAACTCCTTATAACCCAAGCCACGCCGGACTATATAAGGCGGGCTAGGGACCCCTGCTAGATACATCTCTCCACCTCCATATCTCAACTCATCGCAATCCACCAAACGTGCTCTGGAGCAAATTCCTAGTCCTCATTGTAACCTCGAGAACTCGAAGCAATACAATCAGCCACAAACAGGACGTAGGGTGTTACGCATCTCGCGGTCCGAACCTGTATAAACCTTCGTGTCCTTGTCGTTTCTCCGGTAAACCATCGAGCTACGTCGATCTCGCCGACCCACAGAAACACCACATGACCTATCATGTGGTGCACTGTCGGTACTAAACCCGAACAGTTGACGCGCTAGGTAGGAACCCGGTGACATCGACATCGAGTTACTCCATGGCTGTGATCGTCGTCGACAAGAGCCAATCCAATCTATTATCTCGCTATTGAGCCTGTGCAAGTCTGAAGCCGAGTCGAGTTCGCGACGGAACCCGTTGGTAGCTATTGTCAACTCTCTGTACATATCAAGGCCAGATCGGAAGGAGTCAGATTAATTTCGCTGGATAATAATCTGCCGAGTTTGACGAGGAAAAGATGGAATCTAATTCGGTCCGAGCCACAGGATATTTGCTAGACCTGTTGGAGATCAAGTCGAGCGTTGATCGTGTGCTGCGCACAGAATTCGAGGTGGAGTGGTCAACCGAATCTGATCAGAAAAAGCCAGAGAGTACAAGTGCATGTGTCCAGCAAGTCGTACCTGTGATGTTGTGGTTAATCATGCTATCCGTACCACAGAATTTAGTTGAGTCATATTGGTGTTCCTGCTAATCGTGTGCAATGCCCAATTAAATATTATCAAGCACTCACGTGAAGCGTCGCCTGTCGGATGCCCAATTAAATCCAAGTCAATCAGCAACTCGGACTCAGATCCAAACAAGTTGGCGACACGCTCAGCTACGTTATGCATAGCTAAGTCATTTTAATATTATGCATTTAATTATGCTACTTAATTTTTCGTCCATTCGACTGATTCGGTTTAGTCTTTCCGCCGTTATTTATATCTAAGTTTTTTTTTCAAAAGATACTGTTTGGATTATTTCTTGATTATTATTTTAGAAAAATTCTTTGGCCTATCGTAAGCTTATGGCTCATGTTGGAGGCTGCCCGCATTCCAATCAGGCTCCAACGAAAACTAGTCGGCATTGTTTCTAGATCACACGGGATGCCAGATCACTCGGTCTGATACAGAAGTCAGTCGACGTAGTTCAAAAACAGCTAAGTCGTTTTCAATAATACATCTAAATCTTGCAATTATTTTTTATCCATACCCTTGCTACTGTAACGGGCATCATGAACTCTAAATGACCCCAGATCGTTTCTAAGTCACTCAAAGTAACGAGCGTCATGAACTCTAAATGGCCTCGGATCATCTCTGAGTCACTCAAAGTAACGAGCGTCATGAACTCTAAATGGCCTCGGATCATCTCTGTGACACTCAAAGTAACGGGCGGCATGAACTCTAAATGGCCACCGTTGCGCGAGTGGGACAGTCGGTCTTTTGCATCGCTAATTCCAACCAACCGAAATTCCAAAAATATTGTTTAGCTTCTTTAATTCCGACTAACCAAAAGAATGCCCCGTTATCTTGTAGGATCAGTTCAGGTTTGGGGGCTGCGTTGTCAATGTGCCGCCTTACTGAGTGTCTCATCAGCTCGGGGATTGTGCTGTGGATGTGCCGCCTCGCCGAGTGTCTCTTTGACTCAGAAGCTGTGTCGCTATGTCGCCACTTCGCCGACTCACTTCGCCGACTCAAGGGCTGGGCTGCCGCCCGCCTTACTGACCCACTACTTCGTCGACCTGAGGCTAGGCTGTTGCCCGCCTCGTCGACTCACCGTTTCGTCGACTCGGGAGCTACGCTGTTGCCCGCTTCGCCGACTCACTGCTTCGTCGACTCAGAGGCTGGGCCGTCGCTCGCTTCGCCAACTCACCGCTTCGTCGATTCGGGGGCTGGACTACTGCCCGCCTCGCCGATTCGCTACATCGTCAGCTCGTGGGCTGCGTCGTCGCCGCGCCGCGTTGCAGACTGACGACTTCGTCTACTTGGAGGCGTGTTGCCGCGCTGCCTCGCTTACTGCTTTGCCGCTTCACCAAGATCACTCAGAGGAACAAGTCACCTGACCCTCAACCTGATTATGCTAATCAGCTTGAGGCTCGGGGGCTGCATGGAGGATACCATCAGAATTTTTTCAAAAATTACAAGACAAGACATTTAGAAAGCAGAATTTAGATCTTCAAGCTGATTGTTACTAAAGTCAGTTTGAAGCTCGAGAGCTACACCCAATGGGTGCATCTAGTCGGTGCAACCATTCGAGGGCTGAACTAATTGACTCGGAGGAGGTTTCTGATTTTACGGATCTTCAAGCTGATTGTTGGTCAAGTCAACTTGAAGCTCGAGGGTTACACCCATTGGGTGCACCTAGCCGGCACAACCAATGAGGAAGCATATGATGTAACTCGGAGATATTTTCAGAGCTGTGGATTTCTTTGGAGTCTCGAGTCAATTGCCTTCAGAATTGACTTAAGCCTCGGGGGCTTGTGGAGGATAGATATCCCCTGGTCCCTCATGTAATGGATTCGGCACATGGGCCTGAGGTGCAGAGCAACTTAACGCACAAGACAAGGACTTGACGTATATAGGGAAGGGTTAAGAGAACTCAATAGAAGATGAAACCAATTCTAGTAGGACCAGAACTTCTTGTAACCCAAACCACACCGGACTATATAAGGCGGGCTAGGGACCCCTCCTAGATATATCTCTCCACCTCCATATCACAACCCATCACAATCCACCAAACGTGCTCTCGAGCAAAGTCCTAGCCCTCATTGTAACCTCGAGAACTCGAAGCAATACAATTAGCCACAAACAGGACGTATGGTGTTACGTATCTCGCGGTCCGAACCTGTATAAACCTTCATGTCCTTGTCGCTTCTCCGGCGAACCATCGAGCTACGTCGATCTTGCCAACCCACAAAAGCACCTCGTGACCTATTCCGTGGTGCACTGCCGGTACTAAACCCCGACAGCATTGGCTAGTCATTATTCAGATAATGCTTCTTACTATGCATGTTATAATTCTGAAAATTACATGCAAAGGCCATTGCAACATAATATGCATGCTTCTGGATTTAATTCTACTCGCAACATACATCACGTGCATTCTTACACATCGGTGGAACAAGATCGAATACCGATGTATAATTATCAAGGCCAAACTAACATGCTGAGTGCGACCGCTCGATACGAAAGATCACATGCTAGAGGTTCTCATGATATGCATTGGGATGTTTCACCATTTTATTCATTGACAACAAATTTACAATATGTGAGTCCATCACAGGATATGCTGATGTATGAGAGAATTGTCCATGCTAATACTAGTCCAGTGACCAATTATTCTCAAGTGTCATGTGCTGCACAGTATGGTTCTAATATTCATGATTTAGCTTCTTATGTCACCGTTAACTCCAGCCAAATCAATGAAACTTCAGCACCGTATGTAACTTCTAATTCTCATGATTCGGTTTCTTGTGCTACTACTAGTTCTAGCTGAAATAATGAAATTTCAGCACCACATTCTAGTACTAATATTCATGATTCGGTTTTTTATGCTACTACTAGCTCCAGCCGAGTTAATGGAAATTCAGTACCATATACGGATCATAATAGTCATGGTTTTGCTTCATATACTTTTCATAATGCTACCTGAACCAATAAAGGTTCAGAACGTTACGCCTATTCTAGCGATCACAATTCGGCTTCATATGTTGCTCTTAGTTCTAGCCGAATTAGTCACAATTCAGCACTCAACACAGCTTCTGATACTTATGATTCGGCTTCCTATGTTATTTCCAACTCAGGCTAAATTAGTGAAGATTCAGCAAGCGCATGTTTGCCTTCACCTGACTTACATCCTCTGTCTAAGCATCATATGGATGTATTCTTCAATCAGATTCGCGAGGTTCGCGGGTATGTGGGTTTGATTCAAAATCCTCAATTTGTTAAGTACAATGGAGAGGATGGTGCGAGCACATGTGAGTATGTTAATCGACATGTGGCAGCATTGGAAGGAGCTACAAATAATAAGAAATATAATTTGTTTCAATATTTGTTGACTGGGGCTGCTTCCCAATGGTATAAATCGTAATGTAATATCATGTTTTTTATGGGGTCCATGTTACAGCAAAAGTTTCATGCTGAAGTTTGTGGATCGCCCACACATTTTACACTTTTTATTATAACAGAGGATCATTAATTTCAAGCACATTAAGTCCTGGTGACATCTATGAGTGTGTCTGTACCCTTTCTAAATATTTTGAACCATTCCAAAACCAATAGTTAATATTTCACTTTTATGTATTGAAAAAGCAACAATCAAGAACAAAAACAAGAGGAATCTGTCGCATGGCATGAAGTTCCCGTGTTTGTGTTATTGTATGCATTTTATTTGCCAAGTTTAGTTGCAAAGTTCATATTTATGTTTAGATAATTCATCTTGACCGAAGTTTGGTACCATTGTTACATGCTCATTGCACACTTACTGACAACTTTGGTAGCTGTTACTAGTTAGCAGCTCTTTGCTTTGATTTCATCAATTACACTAATTGTCTTTTTTTAGAATTAGATCGCTATGAATGTGAAAATGTGTTTCTTACTTACTGTAGGTCTATTAAGCTCCCAGTTTTAACCTTTACCTTTCTATGTCAAGATATCATTTCCTTATTATTCATTTTAACATTATTCACATGAGTTTACATCTACTCCTTGCTTTCTTTCTATAGCTAGTAAACATTTTTCCTTCCATGCAATATATAATGTTGTCCATAGCAGCTAATGAGTTCAACCTAATGGGAATATTTGATCCATGGGAAATAAAAATGAAGGGTGGCATGTTACAAAATTTACAAGGTCCATTCATTGTACAACTGCGGACCAGTGCCACTCTAACAACTACCCTCAAACATCATATTGTTGATGGCTATTGTAACATGTACACGTTGATATGTATTCCACTATAAACCAGGGCCTCAAAATATATATTCATGTAACACATCGTGTCGTATATATAACTCTTTGTACAATCTTCAAGAAATATTATTCTAAGTTTTCGATATGGACATGGTGTTAACAAGTGTAGCAGGGACACGATCGCACTGACAGTATAGAAATAGTGACATTTATTTAATCAATCATAGCGTAACAGAAATACATGTAGTTGTTCCCAAAATGCATAAATGTTGTATATCTCTCTCTACAATAAATAAACCCAAGCCTTGTTGACTTAGTTGTGATTGTTCTCCCAGAACTGAGCCTGGAGCCAATCAATGGTCCCCTTTTGCACCTGGAAGGCCTTAGCCAAGACATCATCAGAGATCGGCGGCTTCGATCCAAAGACTGCATTAGCGATCGTAATAGCCCCAGGGTTCTGGCTGCTCAGTGCAGCAATTGCAACCGCTGGCTTGTCATGGATGGGGTTGAATTGGAAGTGGATGAGCCCTTGGGGGAATACAAACACATCACCCTTGTTCAGCACCTTGGCAAATAGTTTGTTGTCTGTGTTGGAGGTGACAAATCCAACATAGAGTGTGCCCTCAAGCACTGTGAGGATCTCCGTGGCACGTGGGTGGGTGTGCGGTGGATTCTGGCCTAAAGGTGCATAGTCAATGCGGGCCAATGAGATTCCCAAGGTGTTGAGTCCAGGCAACTGCATGACATTGATCAAGGTGACATTGGATCCAACCTTGCTCTTCATTGTGTCCCTAGGCTTGTCAAGCTCGGCTGCCTTGAAGAAGTCATCTGCGTTCACAGCCATGGGGTCTTTGCAAACAAATCCATTCACTTTCACTGTACACACAGATGATGGGAAAATATTAGGTATACATAAGGATCATAAATTATTCATCCGCACATAAAAATGTTTGCGTACGAAAGGTGTAGATCGCAAGGAATGATATTATGGTGTCATTTTAGATTTCGTACAGGAACTCAACATGGCTAGCTTAAAACGAGTGCGTTTGCATACCTGGGGAGTGCATGTCGGCGACACAGAAGTCCTGGAGCGGGCTAGGATCAGAAGCAATGACCTGAGAAGTGACCAATGCTAGAAGAGCAACGAGGAGAAAGTGGGAGGCAGCCATTTGATTTTGTTTCCTGGCTTTATGGGTCTGTTCTCTCTCTAAAGCAGGCTACGGAGCTGCTTGTGTTTCTGTATGCTTTGTTGGTGCTTTGGGCAAGGAGCTGTGGTGCACTTATATAGCCTGCCGCAGCACGCGTGTGAAAACGTGAACCCTTCAACCACACGACTCGATGAGCAAGTCTTCGTTGAACATTGCAACAGAAGAAACGGTCTATGCCTGTGGCCTGTGGCTGCTACAATCTGCTGATCAAACAATACAATTATCTTAATCATACGGACTTTCTCAAAGCTACCTTGCTTATTAAATTTTAATACTATACTAGAGAAGCTGCTGTGTACGTCTCTTTGCTCCTAGCACAATGCACAACATTAGGAAAATATGCCCTTTCTGTAAAACTTGTTTTCTTGGATATATCTATTACCATTCAAAGATGATTCTTAATAAATTAGTATTTAAACAGTTCAATCGACATTTCTGGTAATCAGAAAAGCGTGATGGAGATCCCTGTGCTGGTAAATGGAGTTCTTTTATTATTGCTGTGGAAGATACTGTTGTCCAAATGTATGTTGACGGTGATAGAGTTCTAAAAGGAAACGGACTTATTAACGATATAATCAAGACGCTGGTGTAGGCGCGTAGCTGCTGGACTGTGATAGTTCCGTAAAAAATGGGAAAATAAATGGCACATCGGTCAATAATCTGAGCTTGGGCTCACACACTAATAGAAAGTGTCAATAGCATGTTAATGTAATGCTTACTTGGTCACCATTTTGTTGGAGTCTTGCAAAAAAAATATAATCTTGTCCACAGTTGAATGCATCCGCACAAAAGGTGAACTGGTACAAGCGTGTAGCTGCCACAGGGGCTTTACTTTTGCAGATGTTGACTTCCAATATAAACAAGTACAGTAAATCCTTTTCAATACCTGATGAAGTAATGACGTGATATTCCTAGTCAACGACTTGTTCATATAACCTTACCTGCTCCTTTTAAGGCACAATAAGTGTCTTCTTATCAAAAGTGTTTCTCCTTCGTTGTAAGTTAGAGATTGTTTGATCTTTTAACACCAAGTTTGACCAATTTGTCTTATTAAAAAAATTATGAAAATTTAGAAAAATGCAGGTCATAGTTAAAGTACATTATATGCTAATTTGAACAACAATTAAAATAAATGATAGTTATGAAACTTTTTTAAAAAGACAAGTAAGTGAAATTTGATGTCAAAAAAGTAAAACGATCTATAAATTAGGATGGAGGGAGTATTTATTGGTTAGGAAACTGGAATATTTTGTCAGCCCTTTCGTTGAGCTCATAAAAATTTTCTTTCAACCCCACCATATGGCCTTGGCCCACTCTGAAAGGTTTTATTCTATTCAAGACTATCAAAAAATCTTTAAAAATATGGTTATCTTTGAAACGATTAGGCATTGCTGTATAATATCCTTGCCAATTATAATTGTGTATAATTTTATGCTTTGCAATTAATACTGAACATTTCTATATGTGTGTGTACTCATATCCATTGCTTGCTGCGTTATGTGGCAGATGTCATCACTTTCAACGATGCTTAAAATCCATTGTAAAAGTAAGACGCCCCGTGACTTAGATGTATGCCACATTTGTGTCACTAGAATAATATTCTTGTTTCGAAACATTTTTTTAGGTAAAATGTATTAGCGGTTCCTGAACTTGTCTAGTTGTGTCATCTAGATCCCTCAATTTACCAAATGCATTTTATATTAGCTACCCAAACTTGTCATATGTGTCATCTAGGTACAATATACAAACCCAAACCGTTAAGCCCACATGGGGTGCCAAGTTAGGTCATGTGGGACCCACTACTATCTGGGCCCACAGGTCAGCTCCTCTCCCACTCTTTCTCTCTGTTCCCTACTCTTTCAATTCTCCTCGCTGGCCGCGCTGCTAGACCAGGCGGAGCTCCCAGCCGATGAGCCCCTCGCGAGCTGCTTCTCCTCGCTGCCACGCACTAGTTCCGCCCATGGGGTAGGAGCACATGACGCCACTGCTGAGAAGACTTTGGGCGATGCCTCCGCACCAACACCATCGACGGTTGTAATGCCTACCTCGACATCCGTCCCGAGAATGGGAACGGGCGTGGTGGGGTGCATTGAGCGTGTGTTTTCTTACTGACTCAATGTTGTGCTCCTGACCTAGCCTAACAGTGTAGTTTGCGTTGGCCTGGACCTCATTGGTAACGACTCCGTCTCCGGCACTCTCGCAACGCGGAAGCTGCCGCGGGGGTTACCGACGTCGCTGCAGTCATGGATGCTGAAACAGTAGGGAAGGGAACCGTGGCAACTATGGCTGGAGGCAGTCGAGGCAGTCGGTGATTGGCCGGTGAGCGTAATGGGGATGGGTAAGATCAGTAGGGCCGCAACGATGCTGACAGTGCTAGGGAGGATGTGCAAAGAGAGTAGCAGAGAGAGGACGAGTAGGATAGAGGCTATATGTGGGCCACATAAAGTAGGCGGGCCCACATGGGCCATCTTGGCATGCCACGTAGGCTTAACAGCTTGGGTTTGTTCCCTTTTGCTACTATATAACACCGCGAGGGTTACCGCGGTCGTTGCAGTCGTGGATGCCGAAACAATGGGGAGGGGAAGCGCGGCAACTATGGCTGGAGGCAGTCGAGGCAGTCGGTGAGTGGCCGTTTGGTGTAGTGGGGATGGGGAAGATCAGTAGGGTGGCAACGATACTGATAGTGATGGGGAGGATGTGCAAATAGAGTAGCAGAGAGAGAAGTAGGATAGGGCCTCCATGTGGGCCCCAGAAAGTAGGTGGGCCCACATGGGCCATGTTCGCATGCCACGTTAGGGTTAACTTGTTGGGTTTGTTCTCTTTTGCTACTATATGACACAAAATACAAGTTTGGAAGACAAAAATGCATTTTGAAAGTGGGGGGAGGGGCGGTCTAGAAGACACAACTGGACATGTTTGTGGATCACCCATACATTTTACTCTTATTATAATGGAGGATCATTAATTTCAAGCACATTAAGTCCTGGTGACATCTATGAGTGTGTCTGTACCCTTTCTAAATATTTTGAACCATTCCAAAACCAATAGTTAATATTTCACTTTTATGTATTGAAAAAGCAACAATCAAGAACAAAAACAAGAGGAATCTGTCGCATGGCATGAAGTTCCCGTGTTTGTGTTATTGTATGCATTTTATTTGCCAAGTTTAGTTGCAAAGTTCATATTTATGTTTAGATAATTCATCTTGACCGAAGTTTGGTACCATTGTTACATGCTCATTGCACACTTACTGACAACTTTGGTAGCTGTTACTAGTTAGCAGCTCTTTGCTTTGATTTCATCAATTACACTAATTGTCTTTTTTTAGAATTATATCGCTATGAATGTGAAAATGTGTTTCTTACTTACTGTAGGTCTATTAAGCTCCCAGTTTTAACCTTTACCTTTCTATGTCAAGATATCATTTCCTTATTATTCATTTTAACATTATTCACATGAGTTTACATCTACTCCTTGCTTTCTTTCTATAGCTAGTAAACATTTTTCCTTCCATGCAATATATAATGTTGTCCATAGCAGCTAATGAGTTCAACCTAATGGGAATATTTGATCCATGGGAAATAAAAATGAAGGGTGGCATGTTACAAAATTTACAAGGTCCATTCATTGTACAACTGCGGACCAGTGCCACTCTAACAACTACCCTCAAACATCATATTGTTGATGGCTATTGTAACATGTACACGTTGATATGTATTCCACTATAAACCAGGGCCTCAAAATATATATTCATGTAACACATCGTGTCGTATATATAACTCTTTGTACAATCTTCAAGAAATATTATTCTAAGTTTTCGATATGGACATGGTGTTAACAAGTGTAGCAGGGACACGATCGCACTGACAGTATAGAAATAGTGACATTTATTTAATCAATCATAGCGTAACAGAAATACATGTAGTTGTTCCCAAAATGCATAAATGTTGTATATCTCTCTCTACAATAAATAAACCCAAGCCTTGTTGACTTAGTTGTGATTGTTCTCCCAGAACTGAGCCTGGAGCCAATCAATGGTCCCCTTTTGCACCTGGAAGGCCTTAGCCAAGACATCATCAGAGATCGGCGGCTTCGATCCAAAGACTGCATTAGCGATCGTAATAGCCCCAGGGTTCTGGCTGCTCAGTGCAGCAATTGCAACCGCTGGCTTGTCATGGATGGGGTTGAATTGGAAGTGGATGAGCCCTTGGGGGAATACAAACACATCACCCTTGTTCAGCACCTTGGCAAATAGTTTGTTGTCTGTGTTGGAGGTGACAAATCCAACATAGAGTGTGCCCTCAAGCACTGTGAGGATCTCCGTGGCACGTGGGTGGGTGTGCGGTGGATTCTGGCCTAAAGGTGCATAGTCAATGCGGGCCAATGAGATTCCCAAGGTGTTGAGTCCAGGCAACTGCATGACATTGATCAAGGTGACATTGGATCCAACCTTGCTCTTCATTGTGTCCCTAGGCTTGTCAAGCTCGGCTGCCTTGAAGAAGTCATCTGCGTTCACAGCCATGGGGTCTTTGCAAACAAATCCATTCACTTTCACTGTACACACAGATGATGGGAAAATATTAGGTATACATAAGGATCATAAATTATTCATCCGCACATAAAAATGTTTGCGTACGAAAGGTGTAGATCGCAAGGAATGATATTATGGTGTCATTTTAGATTTCGTACAGGAACTCAACATGGCTAGCTTAAAACGAGTGCGTTTGCATACCTGGGGAGTGCATGTCGGCGACACAGAAGTCCTGGAGCGGGCTAGGATCAGAAGCAATGACCTGAGAAGTGACCAATGCTAGAAGAGCAACGAGGAGAAAGTGGGAGGCAGCCATTTGATTTTGTTTCCTGGCTTTATGGGTCTGTTCTCTCTCTAAAGCAGGCTACGGAGCTGCTTGTGTTTCTGTATGCTTTGTTGGTGCTTTGGGCAAGGAGCTGTGGTGCACTTATATAGCCTGCCGCAGCACGCGTGTGAAAACGTGAACCCTTCAACCACACGACTCGATGAGCAAGTCTTCGTTGAACATTGCAACAGAAGAAACGGTCTATGCCTGTGGCCTGTGGCTGCTACAATCTGCTGATCAAACAATACAATTATCTTAATCATACGGACTTTCTCAAAGCTACCTTGCTTATTAAATTTTAATACTATACTAGAGAAGCTGCTGTGTACGTCTCTTTGCTCCTAGCACAATGCACAACATTAGGAAAATATGCCCTTTCTGTAAAACTTGTTTTCTTGGATATATCTATTACCATTCAAAGATGATTCTTAATAAATTAGTATTTAAACAGTTCAATCGACATTTCTGGTAATCAGAAAAGCGTGATGGAGATCCCTGTGCTGGTAAATGGAGTTCTTTTATTATTGCTGTGGAAGATACTGTTGTCCAAATGTATGTTGACGGTGATAGAGTTCTAAAAGGAAACGGACTTATTAACGATATAATCAAGACGCTGGTGTAGGCGCGTAGCTGCTGGACTGTGATAGTTCCGTAAAAAATGGGAAAATAAATGGCACATCGGTCAATAATCTGAGCTTGGGCTCACACACTAATAGAAAGTGTCAATAGCATGTTAATGTAATGCTTACTTGGTCACCATTTTGTTGGAGTCTTGCAAAAAAAATATAATCTTGTCCACAGTTGAATGCATCCGCACAAAAGGTGAACTGGTACAAGCGTGTAGCTGCCACAGGGGCTTTACTTTTGCAGATGTTGACTTCCAATATAAACAAGTACAGTAAATCCTTTTCAATACCTGATGAAGTAATGACGTGATATTCCTAGTCAACGACTTGTTCATATAACCTTACCTGCTCCTTTTAAGGCACAATAAGTGTCTTCTTATCAAAAGTGTTTCTCCTTCGTTGTAAGTTAGAGATTGTTTGATCTTTTAACACCAAGTTTGACCAATTTGTCTTATTAAAAAAATTATGAAAATTTAGAAAAATGCAGGTCATAGTTAAAGTACATTATATGCTAATTTGAACAACAATTAAAATAAATGATAGTTATGAAACTTTTTTAAAAAGACAAGTAAGTGAAATTTGATGTCAAAAAAGTAAAACGATCTATAAATTAGGATGGAGGGAGTATTTATTGGTTAGGAAACTGGAATATTTTGTCAGCCCTTTCGTTGAGCTCATAAAAATTTTCTTTCAACCCCACCATATGGCCTTGGCCCACTCTGAAAGGTTTTATTCTATTCAAGACTATCAAAAAATCTTTAAAAATATGGTTATCTTTGAAACGATTAGGCATTGCTGTATAATATCCTTGCCAATTATAATTGTGTATAATTTTATGCTTTGCAATTAATACTGAACATTTCTATATGTGTGTGTACTCATATCCATTGCTTGCTGCGTTATGTGGCAGATGTCATCACTTTCAACGATGCTTAAAATCCATTGTAAAAGTAAGACGCCCCGTGACTTAGATGTATGCCACATTTGTGTCACTAGAATAATATTCTTGTTTCGAAACATTTTTTTAGGTAAAATGTATTAGCGGTTCCTGAACTTGTCTAGTTGTGTCATCTAGATCCCTCAATTTACCAAATGCATTTTATATTAGCTACCCAAACTTGTCATATGTGTCATCTAGGTACAATATACAAACCCAAACCGTTAAGCCCACATGGGGTGCCAAGTTAGGTCATGTGGGACCCACTACTATCTGGGCCCACAGGTCAGCTCCTCTCCCACTCTTTCTCTCTGTTCCCTACTCTTTCAATTCTCCTCGCTGGCCGCGCTGCTAGACCAGGCGGAGCTCCCAGCCGATGAGCCCCTCGCGAGCTGCTTCTCCTCGCTGCCACGCACTAGTTCCGCCCATGGGGTAGGAGCACATGACGCCACTGCTGAGAAGACTTTGGGCGATGCCTCCGCACCAACACCATCGACGGTTGTAATGCCTACCTCGACATCCGTCCCGAGAATGGGAACGGGCGTGGTGGGGTGCATTGAGCGTGTGTTTTCTTACTGACTCAATGTTGTGCTCCTGACCTAGCCTAACAGTGTAGTTTGCGTTGGCCTGGACCTCATTGGTAACGACTCCGTCTCCGGCACTCTCGCAACGCGGAAGCTGCCGCGGGGGTTACCGACGTCGCTGCAGTCATGGATGCTGAAACAGTAGGGAAGGGAACCGTGGCAACTATGGCTGGAGGCAGTCGAGGCAGTCGGTGATTGGCCGGTGAGCGTAATGGGGATGGGTAAGATCAGTAGGGCCGCAACGATGCTGACAGTGCTAGGGAGGATGTGCAAAGAGAGTAGCAGAGAGAGGACGAGTAGGATAGAGGCTATATGTGGGCCACATAAAGTAGGCGGGCCCACATGGGCCATCTTGGCATGCCACGTAGGCTTAACAGCTTGGGTTTGTTCCCTTTTGCTACTATATAACACCGCGAGGGTTACCGCGGTCGTTGCAGTCGTGGATGCCGAAACAATGGGGAGGGGAAGCGCGGCAACTATGGCTGGAGGCAGTCGAGGCAGTCGGTGAGTGGCCGTTTGGTGTAGTGGGGATGGGGAAGATCAGTAGGGTGGCAACGATACTGATAGTGATGGGGAGGATGTGCAAATAGAGTAGCAGAGAGAGAAGTAGGATAGGGCCTCCATGTGGGCCCCAGAAAGTAGGTGGGCCCACATGGGCCATGTTCGCATGCCACGTTAGGGTTAACTTGTTGGGTTTGTTCTCTTTTGCTACTATATGACACAAAATACAAGTTTGGAAGACAAAAATGCATTTTGAAAGTGGGGGGAGGGGCGGTCTAGAAGACACAACTGGACATGTTTGTGGATCACCCATACATTTTACTCTTATTATAACGGAGGATCATTAATTTCAAGCACATTAAGTCCTGGTGACATCTATGAGTGTGTCTGTACCCTTTCTAAATATTTTGAACCATTCCAAAACCAATAGTTAATATTTCACTTTTATGTATTGAAAAAGCAACAATCAAGAACAAAAACAAGAGGAATCTGTCGCATGGCATGAAGTTCCCGTGTTTGTGTTATTGTATGCATTTTATTTGCCAAGTTTAGTTGCAAAGTTCATATTTATGTTTAGATAATTCATCTTGACCGAAGTTTGGTACCATTGTTACATGCTCATTGCACACTTACTGACAACTTTGGTAGCTGTTACTAGTTAGCAGCTCTTTGCTTTGATTTCATCAATTACACTAATTGTCTTTTTTTAGAATTATATCGCTATGAATGTGAAAATGTGTTTCTTACTTACTGTAGGTCTATTAAGCTCCCAGTTTTAACCTTTACCTTTCTATGTCAAGATATCATTTCCTTATTATTCATTTTAACATTATTCACATGAGTTTACATCTACTCCTTGCTTTCTTTCTATAGCTAGTAAACATTTTTCCTTCCATGCAATATATAATGTTGTCCATAGCAGCTAATGAGTTCAACCTAATGGGAATATTTGATCCATGGGAAATAAAAATGAAGGGTGGCATGTTACAAAATTTACAAGGTCCATTCATTGTACAACTGCGGACCAGTGCCACTCTAACAACTACCCTCAAACATCATATTGTTGATGGCTATTGTAACATGTACACGTTGATATGTATTCCACTATAAACCAGGGCCTCAAAATATATATTCATGTAACACATCGTGTCGTATATATAACTCTTTGTACAATCTTCAAGAAATATTATTCTAAGTTTTCGATATGGACATGGTGTTAACAAGTGTAGCAGGGACACGATCGCACTGACAGTATAGAAATAGTGACATTTATTTAATCAATCATAGCGTAACAGAAATACATGTAGTTGTTCCCAAAATGCATAAATGTTGTATATCTCTCTCTACAATAAATAAACCCAAGCCTTGTTGACTTAGTTGTGATTGTTCTCCCAGAACTGAGCCTGGAGCCAATCAATGGTCCCCTTTTGCACCTGGAAGGCCTTAGCCAAGACATCATCAGAGATCGGCGGCTTCGATCCAAAGACTGCATTAGCGATCGTAATAGCCCCAGGGTTCTGGCTGCTCAGTGCAGCAATTGCAACCGCTGGCTTGTCATGGATGGGGTTGAATTGGAAGTGGATGAGCCCTTGGGGGAATACAAACACATCACCCTTGTTCAGCACCTTGGCAAATAGTTTGTTGTCTGTGTTGGAGGTGACAAATCCAACATAGAGTGTGCCCTCAAGCACTGTGAGGATCTCCGTGGCACGTGGGTGGGTGTGCGGTGGATTCTGGCCTAAAGGTGCATAGTCAATGCGGGCCAATGAGATTCCCAAGGTGTTGAGTCCAGGCAACTGCATGACATTGATCAAGGTGACATTGGATCCAACCTTGCTCTTCATTGTGTCCCTAGGCTTGTCAAGCTCGGCTGCCTTGAAGAAGTCATCTGCGTTCACAGCCATGGGGTCTTTGCAAACAAATCCATTCACTTTCACTGTACACACAGATGATGGGAAAATATTAGGTATACATAAGGATCATAAATTATTCATCCGCACATAAAAATGTTTGCGTACGAAAGGTGTAGATCGCAAGGAATGATATTATGGTGTCATTTTAGATTTCGTACAGGAACTCAACATGGCTAGCTTAAAACGAGTGCGTTTGCATACCTGGGGAGTGCATGTCGGCGACACAGAAGTCCTGGAGCGGGCTAGGATCAGAAGCAATGACCTGAGAAGTGACCAATGCTAGAAGAGCAACGAGGAGAAAGTGGGAGGCAGCCATTTGATTTTGTTTCCTGGCTTTATGGGTCTGTTCTCTCTCTAAAGCAGGCTACGGAGCTGCTTGTGTTTCTGTATGCTTTGTTGGTGCTTTGGGCAAGGAGCTGTGGTGCACTTATATAGCCTGCCGCAGCACGCGTGTGAAAACGTGAACCCTTCAACCACACGACTCGATGAGCAAGTCTTCGTTGAACATTGCAACAGAAGAAACGGTCTATGCCTGTGGCCTGTGGCTGCTACAATCTGCTGATCAAACAATACAATTATCTTAATCATACGGACTTTCTCAAAGCTACCTTGCTTATTAAATTTTAATACTATACTAGAGAAGCTGCTGTGTACGTCTCTTTGCTCCTAGCACAATGCACAACATTAGGAAAATATGCCCTTTCTGTAAAACTTGTTTTCTTGGATATATCTATTACCATTCAAAGATGATTCTTAATAAATTAGTATTTAAACAGTTCAATCGACATTTCTGGTAATCAGAAAAGCGTGATGGAGATCCCTGTGCTGGTAAATGGAGTTCTTTTATTATTGCTGTGGAAGATACTGTTGTCCAAATGTATGTTGACGGTGATAGAGTTCTAAAAGGAAACGGACTTATTAACGATATAATCAAGACGCTGGTGTAGGCGCGTAGCTGCTGGACTGTGATAGTTCCGTAAAAAATGGGAAAATAAATGGCACATCGGTCAATAATCTGAGCTTGGGCTCACACACTAATAGAAAGTGTCAATAGCATGTTAATGTAATGCTTACTTGGTCACCATTTTGTTGGAGTCTTGCAAAAAAAATATAATCTTGTCCACAGTTGAATGCATCCGCACAAAAGGTGAACTGGTACAAGCGTGTAGCTGCCACAGGGGCTTTACTTTTGCAGATGTTGACTTCCAATATAAACAAGTACAGTAAATCCTTTTCAATACCTGATGAAGTAATGACGTGATATTCCTAGTCAACGACTTGTTCATATAACCTTACCTGCTCCTTTTAAGGCACAATAAGTGTCTTCTTATCAAAAGTGTTTCTCCTTCGTTGTAAGTTAGAGATTGTTTGATCTTTTAACACCAAGTTTGACCAATTTGTCTTATTAAAAAAATTATGAAAATTTAGAAAAATGCAGGTCATAGTTAAAGTACATTATATGCTAATTTGAACAACAATTAAAATAAATGATAGTTATGAAACTTTTTTAAAAAGACAAGTAAGTGAAATTTGATGTCAAAAAAGTAAAACGATCTATAAATTAGGATGGAGGGAGTATTTATTGGTTAGGAAACTGGAATATTTTGTCAGCCCTTTCGTTGAGCTCATAAAAATTTTCTTTCAACCCCACCATATGGCCTTGGCCCACTCTGAAAGGTTTTATTCTATTCAAGACTATCAAAAAATCTTTAAAAATATGGTTATCTTTGAAACGATTAGGCATTGCTGTATAATATCCTTGCCAATTATAATTGTGTATAATTTTATGCTTTGCAATTAATACTGAACATTTCTATATGTGTGTGTACTCATATCCATTGCTTGCTGCGTTATGTGGCAGATGTCATCACTTTCAACGATGCTTAAAATCCATTGTAAAAGTAAGACGCCCCGTGACTTAGATGTATGCCACATTTGTGTCACTAGAATAATATTCTTGTTTCGAAACATTTTTTTAGGTAAAATGTATTAGCGGTTCCTGAACTTGTCTAGTTGTGTCATCTAGATCCCTCAATTTACCAAATGCATTTTATATTAGCTACCCAAACTTGTCATATGTGTCATCTAGGTACAATATACAAACCCAAACCGTTAAGCCCACATGGGGTGCCAAGTTAGGTCATGTGGGACCCACTACTATCTGGGCCCACAGGTCAGCTCCTCTCCCACTCTTTCTCTCTGTTCCCTACTCTTTCAATTCTCCTCGCTGGCCGCGCTGCTAGACCAGGCGGAGCTCCCAGCCGATGAGCCCCTCGCGAGCTGCTTCTCCTCGCTGCCACGCACTAGTTCCGCCCATGGGGTAGGAGCACATGACGCCACTGCTGAGAAGACTTTGGGCGATGCCTCCGCACCAACACCATCGACGGTTGTAATGCCTACCTCGACATCCGTCCCGAGAATGGGAACGGGCGTGGTGGGGTGCATTGAGCGTGTGTTTTCTTACTGACTCAATGTTGTGCTCCTGACCTAGCCTAACAGTGTAGTTTGCGTTGGCCTGGACCTCATTGGTAACGACTCCGTCTCCGGCACTCTCGCAACGCGGAAGCTGCCGCGGGGGTTACCGACGTCGCTGCAGTCATGGATGCTGAAACAGTAGGGAAGGGAACCGTGGCAACTATGGCTGGAGGCAGTCGAGGCAGTCGGTGATTGGCCGGTGAGCGTAATGGGGATGGGTAAGATCAGTAGGGCCGCAACGATGCTGACAGTGCTAGGGAGGATGTGCAAAGAGAGTAGCAGAGAGAGGACGAGTAGGATAGAGGCTATATGTGGGCCACATAAAGTAGGCGGGCCCACATGGGCCATCTTGGCATGCCACGTAGGCTTAACAGCTTGGGTTTGTTCCCTTTTGCTACTATATAACACCGCGAGGGTTACCGCGGTCGTTGCAGTCGTGGATGCCGAAACAATGGGGAGGGGAAGCGCGGCAACTATGGCTGGAGGCAGTCGAGGCAGTCGGTGAGTGGCCGTTTGGTGTAGTGGGGATGGGGAAGATCAGTAGGGTGGCAACGATACTGATAGTGATGGGGAGGATGTGCAAATAGAGTAGCAGAGAGAGAAGTAGGATAGGGCCTCCATGTGGGCCCCAGAAAGTAGGTGGGCCCACATGGGCCATGTTCGCATGCCACGTTAGGGTTAACTTGTTGGGTTTGTTCTCTTTTGCTACTATATGACACAAAATACAAGTTTGGAAGACAAAAATGCATTTTGAAAGTGGGGGGAGGGGCGGTCTAGAAGACACAACTGGACATGTTTGTGGATCACCCATACATTTTACTCTTATTATAACGGAGGATCATTAATTTCAAGCACATTAAGTCCTGGTGACATCTATGAGTGTGTCTGTACCCTTTCTAAATATTTTGAACCATTCCAAAACCAATAGTTAATATTTCACTTTTATGTATTGAAAAAGCAACAATCAAGAACAAAAACAAGAGGAATCTGTCGCATGGCATGAAGTTCCCGTGTTTGTGTTATTGTATGCATTTTATTTGCCAAGTTTAGTTGCAAAGTTCATATTTATGTTTAGATAATTCATCTTGACCGAAGTTTGGTACCATTGTTACATGCTCATTGCACACTTACTGACAACTTTGGTAGCTGTTACTAGTTAGCAGCTCTTTGCTTTGATTTCATCAATTACACTAATTGTCTTTTTTTAGAATTATATCGCTATGAATGTGAAAATGTGTTTCTTACTTACTGTAGGTCTATTAAGCTCCCAGTTTTAACCTTTACCTTTCTATGTCAAGATATCATTTCCTTATTATTCATTTTAACATTATTCACATGAGTTTACATCTACTCCTTGCTTTCTTTCTATAGCTAGTAAACATTTTTCCTTCCATGCAATATATAATGTTGTCCATAGCAGCTAATGAGTTCAACCTAATGGGAATATTTGATCCATGGGAAATAAAAATGAAGGGTGGCATGTTACAAAATTTACAAGGTCCATTCATTGTACAACTGCGGACCAGTGCCACTCTAACAACTACCCTCAAACATCATATTGTTGATGGCTATTGTAACATGTACACGTTGATATGTATTCCACTATAAACCAGGGCCTCAAAATATATATTCATGTAACACATCGTGTCGTATATATAACTCTTTGTACAATCTTCAAGAAATATTATTCTAAGTTTTCGATATGGACATGGTGTTAACAAGTGTAGCAGGGACACGATCGCACTGACAGTATAGAAATAGTGACATTTATTTAATCAATCATAGCGTAACAGAAATACATGTAGTTGTTCCCAAAATGCATAAATGTTGTATATCTCTCTCTACAATAAATAAACCCAAGCCTTGTTGACTTAGTTGTGATTGTTCTCCCAGAACTGAGCCTGGAGCCAATCAATGGTCCCCTTTTGCACCTGGAAGGCCTTAGCCAAGACATCATCAGAGATCGGCGGCTTCGATCCAAAGACTGCATTAGCGATCGTAATAGCCCCAGGGTTCTGGCTGCTCAGTGCAGCAATTGCAACCGCTGGCTTGTCATGGATGGGGTTGAATTGGAAGTGGATGAGCCCTTGGGGGAATACAAACACATCACCCTTGTTCAGCACCTTGGCAAATAGTTTGTTGTCTGTGTTGGAGGTGACAAATCCAACATAGAGTGTGCCCTCAAGCACTGTGAGGATCTCCGTGGCACGTGGGTGGGTGTGCGGTGGATTCTGGCCTAAAGGTGCATAGTCAATGCGGGCCAATGAGATTCCCAAGGTGTTGAGTCCAGGCAACTGCATGACATTGATCAAGGTGACATTGGATCCAACCTTGCTCTTCATTGTGTCCCTAGGCTTGTCAAGCTCGGCTGCCTTGAAGAAGTCATCTGCGTTCACAGCCATGGGGTCTTTGCAAACAAATCCATTCACTTTCACTGTACACACAGATGATGGGAAAATATTAGGTATACATAAGGATCATAAATTATTCATCCGCACATAAAAATGTTTGCGTACGAAAGGTGTAGATCGCAAGGAATGATATTATGGTGTCATTTTAGATTTCGTACAGGAACTCAACATGGCTAGCTTAAAACGAGTGCGTTTGCATACCTGGGGAGTGCATGTGGGCGACACAGAAGTCCTAGAGCGGGCTAGGATCAGAAGCAATGACCTGAGAAGTGACCAATGCTAGAAGAGCAACGAGGAGAAAGTGGGAGGCAGCCATTTGATTTTGTTTCCTGGCTTTATGGGTCTGTTCTCTCTCTAAAGCAGGCTACGGAGCTGCTTGTGTTTCTGTATGCTTTGTTGGTGCTTTGGGCAAGGAGCTGTGGTGCACTTATATAGCCTGCCGCAGCACGCGTGTGAAAACGTGAACCCTTCAACCACACGACTCGATGAGCAAGTCTTCGTTGAACATTGCAACAGAAGAAACGGTCTATGCCTGTGGCCTGTGGCTGCTACAATCTGCTGATCAAACAATACAATTATCTTAATCATACGGACTTTCTCAAAGCTACCTTGCTTATTAAATTTTAATACTATACTAGAGAAGCTGCTGTGTACGTCTCTTTGCTCCTAGCACAATGCACAACATTAGGAAAATATGCCCTTTCTGTAAAACTTGTTTTCTTGGATATATCTATTACCATTCAAAGATGATTCTTAATAAATTAGTATTTAAACAGTTCAATCGACATTTCTGGTAATCAGAAAAGCGTGATGGAGATCCCTGTGCTGGTAAATGGAGTTCTTTTATTATTGCTGTGGAAGATACTGTTGTCCAAATGTATGTTGACGGTGATAGAGTTCTAAAAGGAAACGGACTTATTAACGATATAATCAAGACGCTGGTGTAGGCGCGTAGCTGCTGGACTGTGATAGTTCCGTAAAAAATGGGAAAATAAATGGCACATCGGTCAATAATCTGAGCTTGGGCTCACACACTAATAGAAAGTGTCAATAGCATGTTAATGTAATGCTTACTTGGTCACCATTTTGTTGGAGTCTTGCAAAAAAAATATAATCTTGTCCACAGTTGAATGCATCCGCACAAAAGGTGAACTGGTACAAGCGTGTAGCTGCCACAGGGGCTTTACTTTTGCAGATGTTGACTTCCAATATAAACAAGTACAGTAAATCCTTTTCAATACCTGATGAAGTAATGACGTGATATTCCTAGTCAACGACTTGTTCATATAACCTTACCTGCTCCTTTTAAGGCACAATAAGTGTCTTCTTATCAAAAGTGTTTCTCCTTCGTTGTAAGTTAGAGATTGTTTGATCTTTTAACACCAAGTTTGACCAATTTGTCTTATTAAAAAAATTATGAAAATTTAGAAAAATGCAGGTCATAGTTAAAGTACATTATATGCTAATTTGAACAACAATTAAAATAAATGATAGTTATGAAACTTTTTTAAAAAGACAAGTAAGTGAAATTTGATGTCAAAAAAGTAAAACGATCTATAAATTAGGATGGAGGGAGTATTTATTGGTTAGGAAACTGGAATATTTTGTCAGCCCTTTCGTTGAGCTCATAAAAATTTTCTTTCAACCCCACCATATGGCCTTGGCCCACTCTGAAAGGTTTTATTCTATTCAAGACTATCAAAAAATCTTTAAAAATATGGTTATCTTTGAAACGATTAGGCATTGCTGTATAATATCCTTGCCAATTATAATTGTGTATAATTTTATGCTTTGCAATTAATACTGAACATTTCTATATGTGTGTGTACTCATATCCATTGCTTGCTGCGTTATGTGGCAGATGTCATCACTTTCAACGATGCTTAAAATCCATTGTAAAAGTAAGACGCCCCGTGACTTAGATGTATGCCACATTTGTGTCACTAGAATAATATTCTTGTTTCGAAACATTTTTTTAGGTAAAATGTATTAGCGGTTCCTGAACTTGTCTAGTTGTGTCATCTAGATCCCTCAATTTACCAAATGCATTTTATATTAGCTACCCAAACTTGTCATATGTGTCATCTAGGTACAATATACAAACCCAAACCGTTAAGCCCACATGGGGTGCCAAGTTAGGTCATGTGGGACCCACTACTATCTGGGCCCACAGGTCAGCTCCTCTCCCACTCTTTCTCTCTGTTCCCTACTCTTTCAATTCTCCTCGCTGGCCGCGCTGCTAGACCAGGCGGAGCTCCCAGCCGATGAGCCCCTCGCGAGCTGCTTCTCCTCGCTGCCACGCACTAGTTCCGCCCATGGGGTAGGAGCACATGACGCCACTGCTGAGAAGACTTTGGGCGATGCCTCCGCACCAACACCATCGACGGTTGTAATGCCTACCTCGACATCCGTCCCGAGAATGGGAACGGGCGTGGTGGGGTGCATTGAGCGTGTGTTTTCTTACTGACTCAATGTTGTGCTCCTGACCTAGCCTAACAGTGTAGTTTGCGTTGGCCTGGACCTCATTGGTAACGACTCCGTCTCCGGCACTCTCGCAACGCGGAAGCTGCCGCGGGGGTTACCGACGTCGCTGCAGTCATGGATGCTGAAACAGTAGGGAAGGGAACCGTGGCAACTATGGCTGGAGGCAGTCGAGGCAGTCGGTGATTGGCCGGTGAGCGTAATGGGGATGGGTAAGATCAGTAGGGCCGCAACGATGCTGACAGTGCTAGGGAGGATGTGCAAAGAGAGTAGCAGAGAGAGGACGAGTAGGATAGAGGCTATATGTGGGCCACATAAAGTAGGCGGGCCCACATGGGCCATCTTGGCATGCCACGTAGGCTTAACAGCTTGGGTTTGTTCCCTTTTGCTACTATATAACACCGCGAGGGTTACCGCGGTCGTTGCAGTCGTGGATGCCGAAACAATGGGGAGGGGAAGCGCGGCAACTATGGCTGGAGGCAGTCGAGGCAGTCGGTGAGTGGCCGTTTGGTGTAGTGGGGATGGGGAAGATCAGTAGGGTGGCAACGATACTGATAGTGATGGGGAGGATGTGCAAATAGAGTAGCAGAGAGAGAAGTAGGATAGGGCCTCCATGTGGGCCCCAGAAAGTAGGTGGGCCCACATGGGCCATGTTCGCATGCCACGTTAGGGTTAACTTGTTGGGTTTGTTCTCTTTTGCTACTATATGACACAAAATACAAGTTTGGAAGACAAAAATGCATTTTGAAAGTGGGGGGAGGGGCGGTCTAGAAGACACAACTGGACATGTTTGTGGATCACCCATACATTTTACTCTTATTATAACGGAGGATCATTAATTTCAAGCACATTAAGTCCTGGTGACATCTATGAGTGTGTCTGTACCCTTTCTAAATATTTTGAACCATTCCAAAACCAATAGTTAATATTTCACTTTTATGTATTGAAAAAGCAACAATCAAGAACAAAAACAAGAGGAATCTGTCGCATGGCATGAAGTTCCCGTGTTTGTGTTATTGTATGCATTTTATTTGCCAAGTTTAGTTGCAAAGTTCATATTTATGTTTAGATAATTCATCTTGACCGAAGTTTGGTACCATTGTTACATGCTCATTGCACACTTACTGACAACTTTGGTAGCTGTTACTAGTTAGCAGCTCTTTGCTTTGATTTCATCAATTACACTAATTGTCTTTTTTTAGAATTATATCGCTATGAATGTGAAAATGTGTTTCTTACTTACTGTAGGTCTATTAAGCTCCCAGTTTTAACCTTTACCTTTCTATGTCAAGATATCATTTCCTTATTATTCATTTTAACATTATTCACATGAGTTTACATCTACTCCTTGCTTTCTTTCTATAGCTAGTAAACATTTTTCCTTCCATGCAATATATAATGTTGTCCATAGCAGCTAATGAGTTCAACCTAATGGGAATATTTGATCCATGGGAAATAAAAATGAAGGGTGGCATGTTACAAAATTTACAAGGTCCATTCATTGTACAACTGCGGACCAGTGCCACTCTAACAACTACCCTCAAACATCATATTGTTGATGGCTATTGTAACATGTACACGTTGATATGTATTCCACTATAAACCAGGGCCTCAAAATATATATTCATGTAACACATCGTGTCGTATATATAACTCTTTGTACAATCTTCAAGAAATATTATTCTAAGTTTTCGATATGGACATGGTGTTAACAAGTGTAGCAGGGACACGATCGCACTGACAGTATAGAAATAGTGACATTTATTTAATCAATCATAGCGTAACAGAAATACATGTAGTTGTTCCCAAAATGCATAAATGTTGTATATCTCTCTCTACAATAAATAAACCCAAGCCTTGTTGACTTAGTTGTGATTGTTCTCCCAGAACTGAGCCTGGAGCCAATCAATGGTCCCCTTTTGCACCTGGAAGGCCTTAGCCAAGACATCATCAGAGATCGGCGGCTTCGATCCAAAGACTGCATTAGCGATCGTAATAGCCCCAGGGTTCTGGCTGCTCAGTGCAGCAATTGCAACCGCTGGCTTGTCATGGATGGGGTTGAATTGGAAGTGGATGAGCCCTTGGGGGAATACAAACACATCACCCTTGTTCAGCACCTTGGCAAATAGTTTGTTGTCTGTGTTGGAGGTGACAAATCCAACATAGAGTGTGCCCTCAAGCACTGTGAGGATCTCCGTGGCACGTGGGTGGGTGTGCGGTGGATTCTGGCCTAAAGGTGCATAGTCAATGCGGGCCAATGAGATTCCCAAGGTGTTGAGTCCAGGCAACTGCATGACATTGATCAAGGTGACATTGGATCCAACCTTGCTCTTCATTGTGTCCCTAGGCTTGTCAAGCTCGGCTGCCTTGAAGAAGTCATCTGCGTTCACAGCCATGGGGTCTTTGCAAACAAATCCATTCACTTTCACTGTACACACAGATGATGGGAAAATATTAGGTATACATAAGGATCATAAATTATTCATCCGCACATAAAAATGTTTGCGTACGAAAGGTGTAGATCGCAAGGAATGATATTATGGTGTCATTTTAGATTTCGTACAGGAACTCAACATGGCTAGCTTAAAACGAGTGCGTTTGCATACCTGGGGAGTGCATGTCGGCGACACAGAAGTCCTGGAGCGGGCTAGGATCAGAAGCAATGACCTGAGAAGTGACCAATGCTAGAAGAGCAACGAGGAGAAAGTGGGAGGCAGCCATTTGATTTTGTTTCCTGGCTTTATGGGTCTGTTCTCTCTCTAAAGCAGGCTACGGAGCTGCTTGTGTTTCTGTATGCTTTGTTGGTGCTTTGGGCAAGGAGCTGTGGTGCACTTATATAGCCTGCCGCAGCACGCGTGTGAAAACGTGAACCCTTCAACCACACGACTCGATGAGCAAGTCTTCGTTGAACATTGCAACAGAAGAAACGGTCTATGCCTGTGGCCTGTGGCTGCTACAATCTGCTGATCAAACAATACAATTATCTTAATCATACGGACTTTCTCAAAGCTACCTTGCTTATTAAATTTTAATACTATACTAGAGAAGCTGCTGTGTACGTCTCTTTGCTCCTAGCACAATGCACAACATTAGGAAAATATGCCCTTTCTGTAAAACTTGTTTTCTTGGATATATCTATTACCATTCAAAGATGATTCTTAATAAATTAGTATTTAAACAGTTCAATCGACATTTCTGGTAATCAGAAAAGCGTGATGGAGATCCCTGTGCTGGTAAATGGAGTTCTTTTATTATTGCTGTGGAAGATACTGTTGTCCAAATGTATGTTGACGGTGATAGAGTTCTAAAAGGAAACGGACTTATTAACGATATAATCAAGACGCTGGTGTAGGCGCGTAGCTGCTGGACTGTGATAGTTCCGTAAAAAATGGGAAAATAAATGGCACATCGGTCAATAATCTGAGCTTGGGCTCACACACTAATAGAAAGTGTCAATAGCATGTTAATGTAATGCTTACTTGGTCACCATTTTGTTGGAGTCTTGCAAAAAAAATATAATCTTGTCCACAGTTGAATGCATCCGCACAAAAGGTGAACTGGTACAAGCGTGTAGCTGCCACAGGGGCTTTACTTTTGCAGATGTTGACTTCCAATATAAACAAGTACAGTAAATCCTTTTCAATACCTGATGAAGTAATGACGTGATATTCCTAGTCAACGACTTGTTCATATAACCTTACCTGCTCCTTTTAAGGCACAATAAGTGTCTTCTTATCAAAATTGTTTCTCCTTCGTTGTAAGTTAGAGATTGTTTGATCTTTTAACACCAAGTTTGACCAATTTGTCTTATTAAAAAAATTATGAAAATTTAGAAAAATGCAGGTCATAGTTAAAGTACATTATATGCTAATTTGAACAACAATTAAAATAAATGATAGTTATGAAACTTTTTTAAAAAGACAAGTAAGTGAAATTTGATGTCAAAAAAGTAAAACGATCTATAAATTAGGATGGAGGGAGTATTTATTGGTTAGGAAACTGGAATATTTTGTCAGCCCTTTCGTTGAGCTCATAAAAATTTTCTTTCAACCCCACCATATGGCCTTGGCCCACTCTGAAAGGTTTTATTCTATTCAAGACTATCAAAAAATCTTTAAAAATATGGTTATCTTTGAAACGATTAGGCATTGCTGTATAATATCCTTGCCAATTATAATTGTGTATAATTTTATGCTTTGCAATTAATACTGAACATTTCTATATGTGTGTGTACTCATATCCATTGCTTGCTGCGTTATGTGGCAGATGTCATCACTTTCAACGATGCTTAAAATCCATTGTAAAAGTAAGACGCCCCGTGACTTAGATGTATGCCACATTTGTGTCACTAGAATAATATTCTTGTTTCGAAACATTTTTTTAGGTAAAATGTATTAGCGGTTCCTGAACTTGTCTAGTTGTGTCATCTAGATCCCTCAATTTACCAAATGCATTTTATATTAGCTACCCAAACTTGTCATATGTGTCATCTAGGTACAATATACAAACCCAAACCGTTAAGCCCACATGGGGTGCCAAGTTAGGTCATGTGGGACCCACTACTATCTGGGCCCACAGGTCAGCTCCTCTCCCACTCTTTCTCTCTGTTCCCTACTCTTTCAATTCTCCTCGCTGGCCGCGCTGCTAGACCAGGCGGAGCTCCCAGCCGATGAGCCCCTCGCGAGCTGCTTCTCCTCGCTGCCACGCACTAGTTCCGCCCATGGGGTAGGAGCACATGACGCCACTGCTGAGAAGACTTTGGGCGATGCCTCCGCACCAACACCATCGACGGTTGTAATGCCTACCTCGACATCCGTCCCGAGAATGGGAACGGGCGTGGTGGGGTGCATTGAGCGTGTGTTTTCTTATTGACTCAATGTTGTGCTCCTGACCTAGCCTAACTTTGCGTTGGCCTGGACCTCATTGGTAACGACTCCGTCTCCGGCACTCTCGCAACGCGGAAGCTGCCGCGGGGGTTACCGACGTCGCTGCAGTCATGGATGCTGAAACAGTAGGGAAGGGAACCGTGGCAACTATGGCTGGAGGCAGTCGAGGCAGTCGGTGATTGGCCGGTGAGCGTAATGGGGATGGGTAAGATCAGTAGGGCCGCAACGATGCTGACAGTGCTAGGGAGGATGTGCAAAGAGAGTAGCAGAGAGAGGACGAGTAGGATAGAGGCTATATGTGGGCCACATAAAGTAGGCGGGCCCACATGGGCCATCTTGGCATGCCACGTAGGCTTAACAGCTTGGGTTTGTTCCCTTTTGCTACTATATAACACCGCGAGGGTTACCGCGGTCGTTGCAGTCGTGGATGCCGAAACAATGGGGAGGGGAAGCGCGGCAACTATGGCTGGAGGCAGTCGAGGCAGTCGGTGAGTGGCCGTTTGGTGTAGTGGGGATGGGGAAGATCAGTAGGGTGGCAACGATACTGATAGTGATGGGGAGGATGTGCAAATAGAGTAGCAGAGAGAGAAGTAGGATAGGGCCTCCATGTGGGCCCCAGAAAGTAGGTGGGCCCACATGGGCCATGTTCGCATGCCACGTTAGGGTTAACTTGTTGGGTTTGTTCTCTTTTGCTACTATATGACACAAAATACAAGTTTGGAAGACAAAAATGCATTTTGAAAGTGGGGGGAGGGGCGGTCTAGAAGACACAACTGGACATGTTTGTGGATCACCCATACATTTTACTCTTATTATAACGGAGGATCATTAATTTCAAGCACATTAAGTCCTGGTGACATCTATGAGTGTGTCTGTACCCTTTCTAAATATTTTGAACCATTCCAAAACCAATAGTTAATATTTCACTTTTATGTATTGAAAAAGCAACAATCAAGAACAAAAACAAGAGGAATCTGTCGCATGGCATGAAGTTCCCGTGTTTGTGTTATTGTATGCATTTTATTTGCCAAGTTTAGTTGCAAAGTTCATATTTATGTTTAGATAATTCATCTTGACCGAAGTTTGGTACCATTGTTACATGCTCATTGCACACTTACTGACAACTTTGGTAGCTGTTACTAGTTAGCAGCTCTTTGCTTTGATTTCATCAATTACACTAATTGTCTTTTTTTAGAATTATATCGCTATGAATGTGAAAATGTGTTTCTTACTTACTGTAGGTCTATTAAGCTCCCAGTTTTAACCTTTACCTTTCTATGTCAAGATATCATTTCCTTATTATTCATTTTAACATTATTCACATGAGTTTACATCTACTCCTTGCTTTCTTTCTATAGCTAGTAAACATTTTTCCTTCCATGCAATATATAATGTTGTCCATAGCAGCTAATGAGTTCAACCTAATGGGAATATTTGATCCATGGGAAATAAAAATGAAGGGTGGCATGTTACAAAATTTACAAGGTCCATTCATTGTACAACTGCGGACCAGTGCCACTCTAACAACTACCCTCAAACATCATATTGTTGATGGCTATTGTAACATGTACACGTTGATATGTATTCCACTATAAACCAGGGCCTCAAAATATATATTCATGTAACACATCGTGTCGTATATATAACTCTTTGTACAATCTTCAAGAAATATTATTCTAAGTTTTCGATATGGACATGGTGTTAACAAGTGTAGCAGGGACACGATCGCACTGACAGTATAGAAATAGTGACATTTATTTAATCAATCATAGCGTAACAGAAATACATGTAGTTGTTCCCAAAATGCATAAATGTTGTATATCTCTCTCTACAATAAATAAACCCAAGCCTTGTTGACTTAGTTGTGATTGTTCTCCCAGAACTGAGCCTGGAGCCAATCAATGGTCCCCTTTTGCACCTGGAAGGCCTTAGCCAAGACATCATCAGAGATCGGCGGCTTCGATCCAAAGACTGCATTAGCGATCGTAATAGCCCCAGGGTTCTGGCTGCTCAGTGCAGCAATTGCAACCGCTGGCTTGTCATGGATGGGGTTGAATTGGAAGTGGATGAGCCCTTGGGGGAATACAAACACATCACCCTTGTTCAGCACCTTGGCAAATAGTTTGTTGTCTGTGTTGGAGGTGACAAATCCAACATAGAGTGTGCCCTCAAGCACTGTGAGGATCTCCGTGGCACGTGGGTGGGTGTGCGGTGGATTCTGGCCTAAAGGTGCATAGTCAATGCGGGCCAATGAGATTCCCAAGGTGTTGAGTCCAGGCAACTGCATGACATTGATCAAGGTGACATTGGATCCAACCTTGCTCTTCATTGTGTCCCTAGGCTTGTCAAGCTCGGCTGCCTTGAAGAAGTCATCTGCGTTCACAGCCATGGGGTCTTTGCAAACAAATCCATTCACTTTCACTGTACACACAGATGATGGGAAAATATTAGGTATACATAAGGATCATAAATTATTCATCCGCACATAAAAATGTTTGCGTACGAAAGGTGTAGATCGCAAGGAATGATATTATGGTGTCATTTTAGATTTCGTACAGGAACTCAACATGGCTAGCTTAAAACGAGTGCGTTTGCATACCTGGGGAGTGCATGTCGGCGACACAGAAGTCCTGGAGCGGGCTAGGATCAGAAGCAATGACCTGAGAAGTGACCAATGCTAGAAGAGCAACGAGGAGAAAGTGGGAGGCAGCCATTTGATTTTGTTTCCTGGCTTTATGGGTCTGTTCTCTCTCTAAAGCAGGCTACGGAGCTGCTTGTGTTTCTGTATGCTTTGTTGGTGCTTTGGGCAAGGAGCTGTGGTGCACTTATATAGCCTGCCGCAGCACGCGTGTGAAAACGTGAACCCTTCAACCACACGACTCGATGAGCAAGTCTTCGTTGAACATTGCAACAGAAGAAACGGTCTATGCCTGTGGCCTGTGGCTGCTACAATCTGCTGATCAAACAATACAATTATCTTAATCATACGGACTTTCTCAAAGCTACCTTGCTTATTAAATTTTAATACTATACTAGAGAAGCTGCTGTGTACGTCTCTTTGCTCCTAGCACAATGCACAACATTAGGAAAATATGCCCTTTCTGTAAAACTTGTTTTCTTGGATATATCTATTACCATTCAAAGATGATTCTTAATAAATTAGTATTTAAACAGTTCAATCGACATTTCTGGTAATCAGAAAAGCGTGATGGAGATCCCTGTGCTGGTAAATGGAGTTCTTTTATTATTGCTGTGGAAGATACTGTTGTCCAAATGTATGTTGACGGTGATAGAGTTCTAAAAGGAAACGGACTTATTAACGATATAATCAAGACGCTGGTGTAGGCGCGTAGCTGCTGGACTGTGATAGTTCCGTAAAAAATGGGAAAATAAATGGCACATCGGTCAATAATCTGAGCTTGGGCTCACACACTAATAGAAAGTGTCAATAGCATGTTAATGTAATGCTTACTTGGTCACCATTTTGTTGGAGTCTTGCAAAAAAAATATAATCTTGTCCACAGTTGAATGCATCCGCACAAAAGGTGAACTGGTACAAGCGTGTAGCTGCCACAGGGGCTTTACTTTTGCAGATGTTGACTTCCAATATAAACAAGTACAGTAAATCCTTTTCAATACCTGATGAAGTAATGACGTGATATTCCTAGTCAACGACTTGTTCATATAACCTTACCTGCTCCTTTTAAGGCACAATAAGTGTCTTCTTATCAAAAGTGTTTCTCCTTCGTTGTAAGCTAGAGAATGTTTGATCTTTTAACACCAAGTTTGACCAATTTGTCTTATTAAAAAAATTATGAAAATTTAGAAAAATGCAGGTCATAGTTAAAGTACATTATATGCTAATTTGAACAATAATTAAAATAAATGATAGTTATGAAACTTTTTTTAAAAGACAAGTAAGTTAATTTTGATATCAAAAAAGTAAACCGATCTATAAATTAGGATGGAGGGAGTATTTATTGGTTAGGAAACTGGAATATTTTGCCAGCCCTTTCGTTGAGCTCATAAAAATTTTCTTTCAACCCCACCATATGGCCTTGGCCCACTCTGAAAGGTTTTATTCTATTCAAGACTATCAACAAATCTTTAAAAATATGGTAATCTTTGAAACGATTAGGCATTGCTGTATAATATCCTTGCCAATTATAATTGTGTATAATTTTATGCTTTGCAATTAATACTGAACATTTCTATATTTGTGTGTGTACTCATATCCATTCCTAGCTGCGTTATGTGGCAGATGTCATCACTTTCAACGATGCTTAAAATCCATTGTAAAAGTAAGACAGCCCCGTGACTTAGATGTATGCCACATTTGTATCACTAGAATAATATTCTTGTTTCGAAACATTTTTTTAGGTAAAATGTATCAGCAGTTTTGAACCATTCCAAAACCAATAGTTAATATTTCACTTTTATGTAGGTCCTTTGAAAAAGCAACAATCAAGAACAAAATCAAGAAGAATCTGTCGCATGGCATGAAGTTCCCGTGTTACTGTAGGTCTATTAAGCTCCCAGTTTTAACCTTTACCTTTCTATGTCAAGATATCATTTCCTTATTATTCATTTTAACATTATTCACATGAGTTTACATCTACACCTTGCTTTCTTTCTATAGCTAGTAAACATTTTTCCTTCCATGTAATATATAATGTTGTCCATAGCAGCTAATGAGTTTTTTGGTTTACTAAACACTTCGGCCATAGTGTCTTGTCTAGCATTTGAATTGAGCTAGCTTCCTTCTTAGTGACCCAGGTCATTGATCAGAGAGGGGATCGAGTTCCATCCATTGTCAGGTTAAAAAATACCTGTTCGGAATGTTCTCTCCTACTACTGAAGATGTTCTTGGATGGCTTGAAGGGCTTTTGAACGAACTCCATCAATAGAAGAGATGACGGCTCTGCCGGGTTCGTCTGCGCCAGGCAACACGCGAAAGGTCAACTCCCTGTCCTTGGCCAGCCCTATCTTCAGTGCTTCCTTCACTTTCTCTTTGTCAGTCTTGAGTTGCTCGAGCTCGGATCATGCATTCTTGATATCCTCATCGACTGTGGAGAGTTTTTGCTAAAGACGTTGTATTTCTTCGGCGATTTCATCTCTAGTCTTCTTCAGGTCTTGAAGTCTTGAGGATAGTTGCACTAGAACATCATCATTGTCCAAGACGGCCTTCTGTTGATTCAAGGTTGTACATTTGTCCGCAATGTCTTTTCTTAAGGAAGATTGAGCCTCTCGCGTTGCAATGCGGGCAGAAGCTGCTTCTACCTCTTCCCACTCAATTAAAATGTTACTGGGTCTTCTAGTAAGACATTAATTCCATTCATTCACTAGGAATTGAACTAACAACCTCATGTATCTTCTAAGACTTCCACTCCACTACACTACGAAAGCACTTGTGTATGATAAAGCGATGTTTTCTTTTTCTATACACTATGATGAATTTTATATTGTATATTTGAACCCTTAAATAATCTTAAATGAAAAAACTCTCAACTGCAAAGTTTTAGATCTTGTCAAATACTACATCTCTGGTATAAGCCATGTATCCAAATGAGGTTATTTGATAAATTCCAAGTTATGATTTTGCGAATATGGAAAAATATATTGGAATTTATAGGGGCAATAAATGTTTTCAAATGGAAAATTTATCAATTATAAGGTTGTGGATCTCATCGAGCACTATAATTTTGTTATCGTATCTTCACAATTACGACTTTTTACTAAAACAACTATTTCTAGTCGCAGACAGTAATATGGTCTGCCTCTAAAAATCATTTTCAAAGGAGGTTCATGCTGCAGATCGCCTCTAGAGCATCTTTAGAGATGTCCTGTAGTATGTACCGCATCTGAAAAAGAGTATTTTGAATGATGATGTATGTTATGAATCATCTTTGTAAACAAGGGCTATATCTAGAGGTGGCCTGTAATATGGACGACCTCTAAAACCTAATTCTGGGGGTAGCATTTTAGGTGGAGCCCATTCTAGCAAGAGCGTATGCGTCTCTATTTTTAGCTGTTTTTACAAATAAATAAAAAGGAGGAGGTGCGTGCTATGTTTGGTACTAAATGGTATCATATATATGTCTTTGTAACACTTTATAAGTAACATTACTTTGTGTTACTGTATGGTATATTTTTCATCATGTTCTATATGTTCCATCTATGTGTTACAATATATACGATCTTTGTAACACTTGAAGAGTAACGTAACCTTATGTGTTACTATAGTCATTATTTGTAACATATTTTTTCCGATCAAGCACTATGTGTTACTAGCTTCCACGGTAACACATAGTTTGTGTTGCTATAAAAATTTTTTGTAGCACATTGATAGACGTGTTACAAAAGCGTGTTACAATAGCTATGTTTTGTAGCAGTGTCTCTAAAAAAAACCAAGTTATGCTGCGGGCCGGAGTACTTGCCTTAAAGTGACGGGGAGCTGATCTACCACCGGATCCAAGGCTGCGCGGATGGGCGCACAGTCCTTGACCAGCTGCGTGACTGGCGCGTCAAGCAGCCTTGCCATGTCTCGGAGCCGATTCGCTTCATTGGCTGGCACAGGCTTGGGTGGTGATGAAGCTTTTATCTTGCCCTGATTCCAAATCGATACCCAAGGTGGAATGGTCAAAATTGAGCAGCGCTGACAAGTTGAGAGACTGCACATATAGCAGGTGTATACATAGCATCAGTTGAATTCAAGCTAAGCGAACAAATTTTTTTACCTCGACGGCTGTTTCATTTGCACGATGGTGGGTCGCTAGTTTGGGACCGATCTTCTAGCAAGAAATATCAGTGTCGCTAGAGGAAAGGTTGATCGGTCGAAGATCTTGGCACTCGGTCTTCTCAGGATGGTGACGCATTACCACTATCAAAGGAGCCCTTCCGACTGTGATGAGACGAGTCATCAAGAGCGCGAATATTGGGAGAAAAAAGCCTCATTACCAAGGAAAGAAAAGCACTGATGACTCACTGGCGATTCGGCATGTTTAGAACCGGAGGGCATAGGAGATCGTGCTTTGGAGCTCCTGGTTTTTTCATAGTGAGTCCTATTGATCGGTGATCCACCCACATCATCGCGTCAATGCTTCGAACGGCCACCAGAGAGCAGCACCTTCTCAAGCGAGGGAGCTGATTTCTTGTATAGTGGTACAGGAGCTGTTGGAGAATAACGGAATGGCTTTCCTGACTCATCAGTTGGTATTGGTTTCTCTTCACGCTGCACCAAGACATTAAGACAATTCAAGAACCATAAACAGAATACGGTCAAAGCCGCTATGGCAGAAGGGCTTACCCCGTCTGGTAGAGGTTCATAGCAAGATTCGTTGCAGCGAAGTATGGTGCCGAGCGAACAGCGAAACAAGTGTGGCTTCCAGCTATTCCACCAGGTGTCAAAGCCCTCTGTTGTATAGATGAACTCCATGTCATACGGGATCGGGATAGAGAATTCAGAGAAGAGTGTGTATGCACGAAGGGCTAACAGCTGTTCGGTGAGATCGGCTCGGCTTAGGAATTTCTCATGAATAATAAGGCATGGTGGGATTTGGTTCAGACCAAACTACCGTGCGGCTAACATTGGCTAGTAAGACTCATAGCCGGGCTTGGTGATTCTATTACTAGCACTCATACTCACAGGCAGCAAGCAAGGACAAATCATGATTGCATATCTCTGCTGAGTCTCATCGTCATCGGCAAAAGTGTCTAGTCTAAAAAATGAGGGATTTTCAAAATGTTCGGATTCAGAATAGATATCAAAGGTGGCCATGGTATGTTTGTGATAGAGTAATTTGAACCACTTGGCCATCTCTATTTCATTAGGTTTACTGCCAAGGAGCCGATATAGCACTTGACCAAAGGAGGAGCATTGGATGAGTTTGCCTGAGGGGTTTGGAAAGGATACCTATTGCAGGCGAGTAAACCACGGCATATACCTCTGGAAGTATAGCTGACACCAGAGCTATAAGAACCACCAAGGCCCACCACATCTAATGCGATCATTACTCAAAGCCTATTGGTGTTTAAGGATAGGTGTCGGTACAGGATGCCCAGGAACAATTTTCCTAGTGCAAAGGGCTAACCATTAGCCAAAGCATGGGCCAGCCAAGTTTAGGTAGTTTTTGGTTGGAGCAAGGGAAAGGCCACAGAAGAGGAAATGGTCCAACTAGAGGTTCAGAAAAGTTGTGTGGACTCTATGATCAACTATTCCTGAATGTTTATTGTGGTGATCAATGTATTGGCCCCAGTTTTTAGCTGTGGCCATATCAACAATTTTGTGCCTACATTCTTCCAGAGAAAAAGGGGAGGGACAGGTTGAGTGGATGTCCAGACCTAAGATCATGGTTACATCCATCAGAGTAGGGGTCATGGGACCACAGCCAAATAAGAAGCAATTCAAGGAGTCAGACCAAAAATAGCCAATTGTCCTCAAAAGGTTCTCATGTTTCTCTATAGGAGATAGGGTTAAAGAAAGGGCATCGTCTCTGCCTACCTTTTGCCAAATGGATGAGTCATGGTATTAGCCACCCGTTTATAGTAGTTTACCCATCCTTCCATGGGGAACGGCCAAGCCCTAAGTTGGTCCATCCAGTGGTCTGGATCTAGATTTTGAGCCACAAAGGGGATTCGATTTGTCTTGGTTGCGATGAGATCTAGGGGAGGCTCAAAGGATTGAGGACCTAGACTGAAAGATTTGGAGGTGGGCAATTGGGGTATAAGAATGTCACATGCCTGAAAACCCATAAATACAGATAAATGGAAGTTCTTTACTTCTAGACATATAGGAGAAAATGCTAAAGGATGTACCTTCAGGCCGGAATTTTTTTGGGGTAGCATCTCCACCGCCATCATGCTCGATATATCCACCATGCTTGAGATTAGAGGCTAGCAGGTGAGGAGGAAGCTGTCTCTATACTGGTGTGGGCCGATGACGCGTCGGAGTCTGTTTGGATTCCAAAATCCCATGAGAGTCCCCCATCGTCGTACAACAATGGGAGATCCGATGGTGGTGATGGTGGTGGGGGCGGGCCCGTGGAGGCAACCCTGGCACATCCTCATGCTCCGCCGGCTCGTCGAGACCGAAGAAGGCTAGCCAAGCGACGTCTTCCACAGTGAGTTCTACCTCCTCCCCCGCGCTGGCTGCTGCAATTGGCGGTGCCTGTTCTACCCCCGCTGTGGCAAGGGGAGCGAATCCTGGTGGTACATCCTAGCATGGAGGCCGAGAGGGCGGTGACAACGGCGGGGTGGCATTGCTGCCAGTTGATGATTCCATCAGGAGATTTGGTGGCTAGATGGAAGGGGATTCCGCTACCGATGAAAGTGGGGAATAGAGGGAACTGTAGCCATGGTGCCGGCTAATTACTACTCCAATGAAGCTAAAGGGGCACTGCGAGTGGTTTTCGAGGAAGGTGTATGGATGGGACATGACTGGAACCACAGAACCATGTGGCTCTTCGGGTTCGTTATTTTTTTCTTGGTTCTAGAATAATTATTATTGCCAAAACTAGGGGGCATGTGTTATCGCCAGAAATCGGCCAATCCTTTTATTGGGCCGGATCGGCTGATGGGCTGAGTAGTAGCTGCTCAAGGAAGAAGTTGCCGATTTAATATTAGAAGGTCCGATGGCCGATGTATCTAGTAAATCGAGTTGGATTAGAATTAGCCCAGTTTAGGTAGGTTTTTTGGGGCTTGCCACCCAAGTCTGTGGACTATAAATATGTATCCATACCTACATAATAAGATTGACGACAAACGTTCCCAAGCAGTGGTTGCCTCCATATTCTCTCGGCGCATCGGCACCCCTAAGCAATTAGGGTTTTTCAAGGTAATCGTCATGCTTTCCTAATGTTTCTTTCCTATATTCGTTAGGGCTTCAAGGCATGATCCATATGGTGAACCTCGTACTGAAGCGTTTTTTATGGTGAGGTTTGCTAGTTATCCCGATGAATCTCGTATCAAGCCTTGCTTAATGCGAGATCTGTCATTTACCCAACATGTCTATTGATTTGTTTATGAATGTGTGCTTCAAGTAGTAGATCGATTTTCATGCAGCTTGTTATATGTTACCTAACCATTTGTTACAATCCATGACGTGCGCTGCAACACGTGCATGCGACATGCCGATAGATTAACGTTTATCAAGTACCCTGTCTATACATGTCAGTATATGTATCTGCCCTATCTACATGAGTTTCTATGGAAGCTCTAGGAATGTTCATGTATGTTTAGATCGGCTCATGTTGCTTTTCATTCATGCATAGCAAGAATTGATCTAGGTAACCACATCCTTTATATCATGGTTATAGATAGGTTTTATCTGTTATTTATTACGGATGCGGTTCTCAAATACTTCATCATGCTTCAGTCAAGATCGGCAAACTTGCCAATGGACTCGCACAATTTTGTGATGCCGATCTGAGCGATCTGGCAAGAACTTAACGTTTATACATGTTTTTGTTTGGTTTTTGCAGGAGAATTAAGGTCAACCACTGCATCCACCATCCTTCCTAGGCTATAGGTCAAGCTAGGTGGCACGTCGCACTACTGCTAATCGGCTTTTCTCATAGCCAATCAAAGCCCCACTAGGAGAGGCGACCGCAGTAGCAGCGCGATCTCCTGGCTCCTCGTGTGCTCGACTACTAGGATAAATGCCTGTCGATTTCCTGTGGCAACAGGGTCAAGAACAGTAGAGAAGAAAACAAGATCCAAGTGGATCTCGAGCCTATTGCTCAGATTGAAGAAGAAAGGGAAGGGGAAAGCCAACCTAACCCTAAGAATCCCACATGCCTGCCCCAAGAACCCTGAAGTGGGGAAGAATACCTATAGTGGGTACTCACTAGGCTAGATCTGGACCACCAGGACTCTTTGTCGATCGTAGGCCTGCCGGTCACGACTGCCATGAACCCTTGAAGTCAGGGGAGCAAGCGAGCGTGGGGCCATGAGGCACCACCTCGCGGCCTCTTGATGGTTGTGCGCTCACCCACATGGGAGCGTGCTCACCGGCGAGGAGCTACACAGCGATGCCGGGCACCGGCTGCGCTCCTCTCTCTCATGCGCACGGGAGATCCGAGCAAAAGAACAGAAGTGGTGCGAGTGAGTTCCCATTTGGTGGGATCCCAACCAGCTCTGCTCTACCCTGCTCCTCGCTTCCTGCTCCTTCCCCACTGAGCTGCTCCCACCGCTCCAACCAACCGTTTAGTAGTGCTCCAACACTGCTCCTGCTCCAAGCATAGACGGGTCGCGCGAATAGGAGCCCCGAGCAGGCTGTGGTTGGACCCTTAACGGCGCTAATGGAGCCCGGGCCAGCATGAATTGAGGTCCGGTGGCACGAATTGAGCCCGGCAGTGAGGGACGAGGTGGCACACGCAAGCAAGGGCACGCCGGCGGCTAAAGAGGAAGGCGACCCGACGGGCAGAGGCTGAGGGCGTGCCAGTGGCTAGAGGCGAGGGCAACCAGGTGGGAGGAGGTAAAGGCAAGGCAGCCGGCGGAGGCGAGGCGCACCAGCAGCGGGAGGCGAGGGCACACCGGCGGGGGGAGGTCAGGGTGCACTGGCGACGGAAGGGATGGCGCGCTAGCGGTCGGAGCCGAGCGCGACCTGGCGGGTGAAGCCGAGGGCACGATGGGAGGCTGACGTGAGGATGGGGCTGCTCGGCGGGTGGACGCGAGGAGTGCGGAGTGGAGGAGGGAGCTGGGGAAGCGGGTTTTTTCTGCTTCCCCACGCCTGAAGGAAACTGGCAGAGCGATTTGCTCGCTCCCACACGGGAGCTATTCGATTTTGCCTATTTGGCTACCGAGAAGCGATTCTTGTGCGAAGGGGAGCTGGGGGAGTGCTATCAAACTCCCCCTGAGAGAAGAAAGGCGGCGAGTGCGCTCACTGCAAAGGGGCCATGCAGCGGAGCTGTCCAAGCCATCGGCTCTCTCGCTCCACCGTGCCCCCTTGCGTCGTCGTCGGAGTTGGTAGAGATGAGAGCGGCGACTGTGGGGGAGGAGAGCGAATGCCCTAGGGTTTCGGGGGCTGCCGGTTTTTTTGGTTTTTACACCAAGTGCAAAACGAAGCCAACTGTCGATCTTGAGATGGACGGCGAAGGGTGACCCATCGCGGTCATGGGCCAAATCCGGCCTAGGTGAGTAGACACCAACCCGGGCCAGGCCCAAATCATGGCCCTGGTGCGCAAGAGGTGCTGCCAGAGCAGGCCGATGGGCCTGCCCCCTTGCGTCGTCATCAGAGTTGGTAGAGAAGAGAGCGGTGACCGTGGGGGTGGAGAGTGAATGCCCTAGGGTTTCGGGGGCTGCTGGGTTTTTTCGGTTTTTATACCAAGTGCAAAACGAAGCCAACCGTCGATCTTGAGATGGACGGCGAAGGGCGACCCATCGCTGATCATGGGCCAAATCCGGCCTAGGAGAGTAGACACCTACCCAGGCCAGGCCCAAATCATGTCCTGGTGTGCAAGAGGCGCTGCCAGAGCAGGCCGATGGGCCTGTTTGGACCTTTTTTGGCCGAAGGCACAGTGTGCTTAAGAGTTTCCTTGTTTTCTTTTCAAGTATATATATACTTGTATATTTCGAGGCTATACATGTGTTAAAGATTACATACATGTTTGGAGCTGAGAATTGAATACAGAAATTTAGAAAATGTTTCCGCTGCAAAGATGAAGTTTAGTCATGCTTTTATTTGGATAATTTGAAACCAACGTGGATAATTAATGGAGAAATGCATGATGATAATATATTGATGGCATTGTTGTTAATTTTGACCAACATTATTTTTTATGACGAGCCTTGATTTTGATAATGAGCCATGATTATGATTTGATTTAGTTCTATTTTTCTCCCACTGATGAATTTGGCCTATTGAAATTCAATAAAGATTTTTTAAGCATGTGTTAACTTTAGCCGACGTTAATGTTGCCTCGTGCAAGATATTTGATTCAGAAAGTTGAAATGATATTCTGAGTGTGTTTTAATCCTGGGAAACATCAAGTTTAACTCTTGATAGATACTTATTTCAGATAGAATGTTTTGGGTCCATTTTGATCTAAGATATATTTTTTTTCTTATGAAGGCTCGAATGGTATTATGATTCTTAGATAATTGAGGACCATAGAATTGGCTAAACAGGGTGATAACTCCAGTTGGCATGAGTAAGAAAATATGGCGTTTGCTCGAAGTGAGCAAGACTTGGCACCACAGCACAACAACTCCAAGATAGACAACAAGAGGAAGATGGCATATTTTCCAATTCATGTATGCACTTGTATGTGCCGCATGAAGAATGGATTCTGTGAGAAGAAGATTTTGCTAAGAGTAGCAAAAAGAATTGAAGTTTTGCTTATGCAAAAGAATGTCATGTCAAATCCATAAATAATTTCTTCTAGAAATTGACGAGAATTAGATGACGGCTTTGTATGTAAGATATATTTTATATGTTTCCTCCTTGTGGAGAAACATGATTTTTAGATACTATGATAGAAAACGAGCACATTATTGCAATGTTGGGAATCATGAATGCATTAGTCAGTGTAATAATGAGAATGAGAGTCTCGCCTTCTGACGAGATATGATTTGTTTGCTTTCCCTATGCAATGTTTTGTGAATGAGATGAATTTAAAAGAATATGAGTCTCACCTCCGTCTGATGAGACATACTCTCTTTGCCTCCTTCTGCAAAGTTGAAAAGAGAAAGATACATCCGTTATTATAAGCAAGAAATCATACGGTGGAGAAACTTTTGTCGAAATTGTGTCTTTATTACTTACATCACATTTCGGGGGGGAAGTTAGATAGTTTGCTTGATTAAAAGAAGAAACTCCCCATCCACCAGACTTCATTGACTTAGAACGATGCATTGATTGCATATAAGAATTTTAACAGAGAAACATAGCCTAAGAGTACAAGAAATATTTCATAAAGATCTTCGTGGTATTCCACTAAAAGGGCAATTTGTGTTTATGACTTGTTTGTAATGTTCATAGAGAATGCACTCAATATGACTACATCTACTGAAGCCTTGAGATACAGCTTATAAGATATTTCATAACTGAGATAGAAAGTTAGTATGACTTAAAGACTAAAGAGGTGAGATCCGATCATAGGGAGTACTACGGTCACCATACACCATGTTAACAAGTTTTAGGAACTTTTTTGCAAGGTGCCTGCAAGAGAATGACCAAGATTCCTAGTATATTACACTGGGCAAACCTGTGGATGGAGGTATTCAAAACTGTAATTTATATATAGAATAAGATTCCTAGTACATGAGTATATAGGATACCGACTAAGATAAAGAGAAAGCTCATGACAAACTATTTGCAATTTGGGACTATTGAGCTGAGGCTAAGATATTCATCCTTGCTAAGGGATACTTGGATGAGAAGATAGTAAGGTGCCATTCCATTGGCTATCAAAAATCGAAGTGTTTCGGTTTTCACTGTCAAGATAAGACATGAAGTTTGTAGAAACGAGACACATAGTGTTTCTAGAAAAGATATGATGTGGGGGATGGTGTTTGAGGAATAAACCTTGAGGAATAGAGGATGTGCATCCTAATTCCAATGGTTGTAGAACCATATATCTCGATACCTACTAAGGTTGCACTTTTATCTCACATGACTGTTGTTGCGACCCCTACTGTGGATGTTGGCTCATCAAGCACAACAATAAACAAAGAAGCATGCTGATGACTCACCACCAGAGCAGCCAACGGTGAAAGAACAAGGCATTCTTATCATAAGGTCATAGAAATTTAGAGATCCCTGACGAATATGATACATATCTCAGTAAAGATATATACTCTCAGAGCGAGATCCCTCTTGGTATGAGAAGATGTAAGAAGTGTCAACTCATTAAATGGCTGACGCCATAGAAGATGAAATTAGATATATGATTTTGAATTTAGTATGGGAGCCAAGACAATAGGCCATTTCTTTTGGTCTACAAGATTAAGAGAGACTCCAAAAGGAATACAGAAACATAGAAAGGCTTGTGACAACAAGCTTTACAGAAACAAGAAGTTGACTATGGTGAAACATTCTAGTTATTTTCACCAAAAGACTCCTTTAGAATCATTATGGCACTAGTTGCTTATTTTGATTTAGAATTAGATCAATCGGATGTCAAGACATCTCTCCTTAATGGAGAGCTAAAAGAAAACATTTATATGGCTCAACCTAAGGGTTTTGTCATGAAAGAAAAGAAAAAGATGGGTTGCCACCTAAAGAGATCTATTTATGGGTTAAATAAAAATTTAGGTGTTGTACCTAAAGTTTTGATAAGATTATTAGAAATTTTTATGTTAAAGGAGGACAATTGCATTGCTTTTATGCAAGGATTATTTAACAAGAGGTATATCTTCCTAAAGCTATGTGTAGATGGCATTCTACTAGCTAGAAATAATGAGCATATCCTCGAATTATGATATAAAAACCGTGGGATAGGCACCCTGTGTCCTGAGGATTCAAATCCACAGAGACAGAAACAAGAGCATACTAGAAAAATATCCTGAAAAGGCATAGTATGCAACCCTGTAATGCAGTGTTTGCTCCAATAGTCAAGGGCGATAGATAAGACAAAAATGTCACAAGAATATGAGATAGATGAGATGAAAGTGACACAATAATATAATAGAGATTAGATGGAATTAATTCCATATGCTTCAATGATCAGAGGGAAAATGTGTGCTCAAGTATGCAGTTGTCTTGACTTAGCTTTTATGACCAGGATACTTGGTTGGATAACTGAAAATCTTGTGAATCTTGCGAGGGACAAAAGACCTCATGATTATTTATAGAAAGACAGATGCCCTAGAGATCTTTGGGCTGTAAAGATAAAGACTGGACAGGGTGTAGAGACACTAAGAATTCAATGCCTGGATATGCGTTCACTCCAGTAGGAGAAGCCGTACTTTAGAAAAGAGTTAAAAATAGTCAATTTTTACATCGTCAACAATGTACACTAAACATTGTAGCTTATCATGAGGCAATGGGCAGACAATGTGGCTAAAGAAATTGTACCCAGATTGAGAAGTGGTTGACATTATAGCGAAACCACTTAAGATACTCTGCGACAATAAGTCAGCAATATTGTACTATCACAACAAGAAGTCAAGTGTGGCTACCAAGCACATTGACATTGAAATTCCAGAATCATACATTCAAGAATGAGCACATGATAGTTGAGAGTATGCTCGTGAATCCGCTCACTAAGGTATTCCACCCAGCGTGTTCAGAGAACACACAGCCAGCATTTGGGGTTACTAGAAAGCTTATGATTCTGGATTTAGGGCTATTCAAACAATAGTCTGAAGAGGAAAAGAAAAGCCTCATTTTGTGATAGGAAAGTTTATTGTAATCGATGAGTTAAGTGGCACGTAATTGGCCGTCTGCAACACATTGGTCTCGATATATTAATATATCTAGGGATGGAGCATAGCACTTACAAGAGATACCAAGATCAAGGGGAAGAATGTTGAATTAATCTCAGGCTTGGAATGGAGACATCCTGACCGAGCCTAAATCTAGAACTAGGCCTTGATCGGAGGCCCAAACCCCCCTGAGGTTGTAGCCCCTCCTCATGATGGAGAAAGTTCAGTCGGAATCTCCTCGTGCCCATGCATCCCAAGGGGACTGATCTCCTCGGAGCGGGAGTGAAGGGAAACGTCACCGCCGCCGGTCCCTGCTGACGACTCCCCACCATCACTGCTGGTCATCCGTGTCCTTCCTGTCCGGAGCCATGGGAAACCCCGTTGCCCCCATAGCACCAGGTCAAGCTCAAGAAACTGGAAGGTACTTCTTGCTCTCTCTCTCTCTCCCCCCTCCAGACTCTCATGAACTCTCACGAACTCAACAAGAACCCTAGTGGTTTTGGGTATGGGCACTAGGTCCACAAAGAAGAAACTCTAACACCATGGGGCCTGGGGTCCACTTGACAATGAAGCGTGAGAGCCAACAATAGTTGTTTAACTCAAGTGGCATAGCAAAGGTCACTACATAGGTTTACCCACACATTGAAAAATATTAAAAGGTTTTTAATGAACTTGTAAAAACCATATAAAGGCATAGAGAAAAAACCTAGGCTAATGGACTTCTTGTTTTCCTATTGTTGAAGGATATAGTAACAATTACACGTTGATATGTATTCCATTATAAACCAGGGCCTTAAATATATTCATGTAACACATCTTATCATATATATAATTCATTGTACAATCATCAAGAATTGTTATTTAAACTTTCTGTTATGGACATGATGTTAACAAGTGTAGCACTATCAAGGACACATTTGACAGTATAGAAATAGTGACATTTATTTATTCAATCATAGCATAAGAAAAAATACATGTAGTAGTTCCCAAAATGCATAAATGTTTTGTATCTCTCTCTACAATAAACACACACTTTCTTGACTTAGTTGTGATTGTTCTCCCAGAACTGAGCCTGGAGCCAATCAATTGTCCCCTTTTGCACTTGGAAGGCCTTAGCCAAGACATCATCTGAGATCGGAGGCTTCGATCCAAAGACTGCATTAGCGATCGTAATAGCCCCAGGGTTCTGGCTGCTCAGTGCAGCAATTGCAACCGCTGGCTTGTCATAGATGGGGTTGAATTGGAAGTGGATGAGCCCTTGGGGGAAAACAAACACATCACCCTTGTTCAGCACATTGGCAAATAGTTTGTTGTCTGTGTTGGAGGTGACAAATCCAACATAGAGTGTGCCCTCGAGTACCGTGAGGATCTCCAGTGGCACGTGGGTGGGTGTGCGGAGGATTTTGGCCTAAAGGTGCATAGTCAATGCGGGCCAATGAGATGCCTAGGGTGTTGAGTCCGGGCAACTGCATGACGTTGATCAAAGTGACATTGGATCCAACCTTGCTCTTCATGGTGTCCCTAGGTTTGTCAAGCTCGGCTTCCTTGAAGAAGTCATCTACGTTCACAGCCATGGAGTCCTTACAAACAAATCCATTCACCTTCACTGTAAACAGAAAAGATGAGAAAATATTAGGTACATAAGGATCAGAAATTTTTCATCCACACGTAAGAATGCTCGTTGAATGAGGGTGTAGATTGTAACGAGAATGATATCGTGGATTTAGTGTAAAGTGAGTGCGATTCCATACCTGGGGAGTGGATGTCAGCGACACAGAAGTCCTGGAGCGGGCTAGGATCAGAAGCAATGACCTGAGAAGAGACCTATAATCCTAGAAGTGCAACGAGAATAAAGTAGGAGGCAGCCATTTGATTTTCTCCTCACTTTATGAGTTTGTTCTCTGCTCTCTCTAAAGTCGGAACAGAGCTGCTTGTGTTTGTGTATGCTTTGCTAGGTGCTTTGGGCATCGAGCTATGCTGCACTTATATAGCTTGCCACGGCATGTGGAAAGGTGAACCCTTTAGCGTTGACCGGATCAATAAGTCTCTATACATTGAACAAAGCAACAGAAGAAACGGTCTCAGGCTGTGGCTCTTACAATCTGCTGATGAAACAACATAATTATCTTTTATGTCAACTTTTCAAAGCTACCTTACAATAATATGTTTGAACTATAGTAGCGAATCTGCTTTGTGGTCTCTTTGCTCCTAGCACAACATTAAGAAAATATACCATTTCTTTATTTCTGAACCGTTGGATCTCCTCCGATGAACGGCTCTTAACTATTTTTCCAACTACCATAAAATTTATGTACTTTTAAATATCTTTAATTTACCCATCTAAAAATTTGATTCTTGATAAAATAGGGATTAAACTGTACCATCGAAATTTCAAGTAATCACAAATGTGATCGAGAGATCCTCGTGCTGGTAAATTGAGTTCTTTAACTATTGTTGTAGAAGGTACTGTTGTCCAAAATTCCAAATGAATATTAATGATTCGAGTTCTAAAAGGGAGCAGACTGATTCACAACATAATCAAGACGCTGGCGTAGGCGTCTGGCTGCTGGACTATGATAGTTGTGTAAACTGAAACATAAATGGTGCATCTGTGCTTGCCCACCATTTATCAGGTTACTGTATCCAATGTTTACTTGGTCACCATTTTATTGGAGTCTTGCAATAAATATAATCCTATCCACAGTTGAATGCATCCGTACGTGTGGCGGAACCGCCTATTTAATCCGAGCTAAGCACACCTGCCACCTCTGGCTCGCAGTGCATTTAGACCGAACTAAACCCGGTCCTCCGTCGAGAGTCATTCGGCTCTCGATATTACCAAATCCTAGAAGAACCGACATCATACACATCCAGCCATCGATGGAGCCACAACAGTTACATCATCACAGGCAATTTAAATAGAGTATAAGTAAATTTACTTTACAAACTGGTTCAAAATAAAATACAATTTCAACATAATGCCATACGAAGACAAGTTCGAATCAAATAGCGGAAGCGATATCAAAAAAACATCTCGCAGCGGAAACGAAATACTTTAGTAGTCTTCGTGCAATGATGATCGAGGCGAGCAGCACCAAGCCCACTGGTACTGCCCTCCTCCAAGCACTTGTCCAGATGTCGTCGGTACATGTACTCAAAAGGTGGGGGCAAACCCTGAGTACTGATCACTCAGTAGGACTTAATGGAGTGGCTTACGGCTGACGCAAAGTTTGCATACTATCACGTGGATCCTTAGCCATTGATTTTAAAACAGAGATATAGTATCATAAAGTAACAAGTTTTATCTTTTGTATATAACTCCGTAACAATAATAACTTGCAGAAATGTAAACAACACAGTGGTACAAGCTTGTAGGTATAGTATATTCAAGTAATTATTACAATAAACGTTAATGGTATTGGCATTCCCACACCTGGTGGGCATTAGTGATTCGAATCGATTTTAATTTCCTGGAATAACTATCATGCTAGGGGCATATCCTTACTGGCCATCGCGTTCCCACATATAGTCCCAATCTTAACCTGTCGTCCCAAGCTTGATCCACTCTCGCCTAGCCTCCGGGTTGTGCCCCCGTGGTGAGCCTGCCGACATCTCGGTCTCCCCGCCATGAGTACCAAGCTCCCCCGGGCCACCTTCCTCTCAACCCGCTCACCAGCGGGTAGAAACGTGTCTCTGTGCTTCGGACAAGTACAGGAAAGACTTTACCGGTCCCATTTCCCAGTTAAGCACTCTAGCAACGTTATGCCGACCAATAGGCAAACGACACGGGCGGAGCCAAATGATACAATAACACACACCACAAAATAAAATTATTCTCCGCCCGGTCTCCATTTAAATCATGAGCATAATATTACTTCCCTAATAGTAAAAGTTTTGAAATCTTTGAAATCACCTACGCGACGAGTGACTCCTTTCACTCGTGTCTACTCGCACCTAGCAATTCTAGGCAACTCGTCCTACTAACTCTAGATATAGGTGCTAGGGCCAGGGCGGCCAGGGAGTCTAATGCAAGGGTTTTCAATCAACTCCTAATGCGGATGCGTAATCATCAATCAAGATAATATTAGCTGGGAAATTCATGGTCCTACCTACCTTTGCTCATTCTTATCAAAACCAACAAACTAAACTAAGTTAGTTTGACGGATTGTGAGACTTTGCCCCAGGCAACCCCTTGATCACTTGGACAACTCCGCCTTCCAAATATCACTTCATGGGCCTATAGGTGGTATTTGGGTCTTAGTTGGTCTTTTGGACACCGTTGCTTGAAGTAGTCCCACGCACTTACGTTTTGATCACATATCTGCATCAAGCGTCACTAAATGAATGACATGCATGATGCAGAGAATGAGATGCATTAGTATCAAGCCCTCATATGTATATCAATCGTTTTAGGGACATCTAGAAAAGTGATCGATAAACTGCTTAAATAGGAATTACTTTTGTGCCTAGGATAAGCTTATGTTAAGCATTGAATTGTTTGATCACCCAACTAGATTTGAGCAGAAGTGTACGTTTCATTGCATTATAACATTTCCACTACGTCGAGTGTAGTATAGAAGACAAATCATGAGCCTAACTAAGCACGTTAACCTTCCCCTTTTATTTTCTTTACTTTTGATACTTATCTAATGTGAAATGTTAGACTTCTCACGTAACACGAGCCACAAATTTATGTTAGAGTCACTTAAGCATGTTTACACACTAATATGGATGTAAGAAGCTTGGTGGGATTTTTGAGCCTATTAAGCCCTACTTCTCTATTTTATTATGTTCAATTGCACAGCCTTAATTATTTTCAAATCACCCAGCAAACAGCAAATAATGCACATAGAACTTTATTTTTGGTCTATACTAGACTAAATGAGTTCAACATATCTACTAGGGATTTATTTGAGCACAATTCATAAAGCATGTATTTTATTATTTAATAATTATCTAAAAGTGGACCCTACGGGTAGATCTGTCATTTTCTAGTAATAACTAGGGCTATCAAAAATATATGTGACAATACTTGACATAAACAGTACTCAGTCCAAGTTTCATAATTTTTTGAACCCATTTAATCTATTTTTGCCATTTGTTTTCTTTTGACATGCATTCATCAAATCAGGGGCAAAATAGTCATTTCCTACCTAACCACCATACCTATTCCATAGATCTAGCTAAGAGGAGTACAATGCAACAAAGTTTGTATTTTTTTTATTTTTATTTAATTTACTATGAATTTCCAAAGTTTCAGCCGAATTAATGGTCATTTAAATTAAAACCCACAAATCTAAGGACCTTTTTGTTATTAAATGTAAACTGCAGGGGGTGGAATGTAAGTTCTACACGACTCAATGAACAGCTGCCGCTTTGATCGTGTAAAAATAAAGGTCCGGGGTCTTCTACCTCGGTCAGGGGCACGAGGCGCGCGGCGGGCCGGCTTCTCGCGCGCGGCGCGTCGCGTGGGGGCGCGCGCTTGGAGCCGAGCCGGTCCGAGGGTGTGTTCCCGGTGCAGAGCCTCCCTTCCCCCAAGGTCGCGTCACGCGAGGAGGCTGCAGTGGCCGAGGAACGCGCGACGAACCCGCGGTGAACCCGGCAATGAGGTCCGGCAGCGCGCTCCTCGATCCGGCGCTATCGGCGGGGTAGGGGGCTCCAGTTAGGCGCGTGAGCTGCGCGGTGTCGAGGCGACCTCGACGCAGGCAGTTCGAGGCGCGGGGGATGAGCCGGGGAGGCGCCCTGAGCTTGACTCGGAGCTCGGTCGCTCCAATGGCGGTGCGAACTGGAAGGCGCGGGCGGCTCTGGTGGTGGAGGGGGCGCGGGCCCAAGAGAGGCAGGGAGAGGCGGGCGAGTGAGCGGAGGGAGTAGGGCGTGGCTTCCCCTTGAAGCCGAGCCGGGGAAGGGGGCAGTCGGGCCGACCGGCGCCCATGTCGGCCTTGGACAGGCCATGGCTACCGCATGGGGGCGAAGGAGAGGGAAAGAAGGGAGGTGAGGGTGCGTGGACGCGGTCCATGGGCCGCGGGATGCCGACAGGTGGGACCGGGCGAGGGCAAAGATGAAAGGTGCACTGGACCGAGTTTGGGGAAGCGGACGAAGGTGGGACCTACTGGCGCGACGTGTCCCAACCGCGTGACCTGGAATCCATTGGCCTTACAGGTGGGGCCCGCTCGTCATTGACACAAGGATGAAAATAAAATTCGAAAATAGTAAAAGGGTGTTTGACTGCTAGAACCCCTTGTCTGAAAATCTCATTTTTGAAGCATTTAACGGCCGAATTAGTGAAAACTCAAAATACAAGAAGTGATCTACACTTCATGATCTACAACTTTGTTTTAATTTGTGTCACCATGTTTTATTCAAATTTTAGGAGAAATTTGAATTCAAAATCTGTGACCCCAGTTTGACCAACAGCACATTCCAATTTGAAAATTCCATATGTCCATTTTGGGTCCACTTTCACATAAAGATTTATATACCATTATTGTTCATAATTCCATTCCCTACAACTTTCATAAACGTCCGATGCCACAGTAGATATTGGACGTCCGTACCGTAGCGTTCTCGATAGTTTTTTTATTGGAGCCTATCAATATACAATGTCCTTGCTAGATATTGTGTATGGTTCGGAATTAATATTGAACATTTTTGTGAGACGTGTATTTTCACAGAGGCTTGTTACAATGATTGGAAAGTACCAATAGTACTTTTAGGATAATTGATAGATATTAATGGTATTTTTAGGATAATTGATAAGTAGAGATGGTACTTTTATATAATTACAAAATGTGGAATATTTTTTTACCCTTTTATTTTTTTTAAAAAGTTAAATTTGATAGTGGGCCCACGTCTTTTTGGTAGAGGCCCCACACATTTTTTGTACTAGTCTCACTCATTGGTACTTTTTGATTGGTACTTTCTAATTTTAAAATCATTGGATCTCATGAAATGGAGAATTCACGTTAATCCTAAAACTAGTAATATTCATAACCACTGCTTTGCTATCTCTGTGTCGCTGGTTTCATCATTTCGCTGGTGCTTAAAATTAACTATAAAGCAAGATGGGCTTGTGACTTAATCTATATCTATATAAGCTATATAAGTGAAGCCTGCTAAAAATCATTTAGTCTAATTCTCTAAAAATGCAACGTGTCCACGTCATGTTTGGCAGTCCACCAGGCACCCATCCCACCACCTCCACCTGCCCACCTCAATTGCCACTCCCTCATGCTGCCACATATCAGCACGACTGGTCGACTACCTATCTCCCTTCGTCGTTTCAAGTTCTCCAAATCCAGAAACTGATCCCCCTATCAACAAGTATATAAGAAGCATGTTACTATCCATGCCTTATCTTTGACAACTAGCCAGCCGTTCCCAACCAACAGAGCTGGCCCCGTCGGCGACGCTGTGTCGTAGGAGGTAGTGTCCTCCATGGGCACGCACACGGGACATCATGGAGGAGCTCACAGGACGGGAGCAGCGGTGCTACTGCTGTGCTTGGAGCCTTGGACACCATCGCCACCGAATCGACACCATCGCCAGTCGCCACCGAATCGAACTTGAAAATTGCTGGCATCATACGGATCTGGCCTTCCCCTACACGGATCCGGCCTTCCTCTACACAGATCAGTCTCCTTCACGTGGATCATGCCACCAACCACGCCGGCAGGTGGCGGAGCAAGAACACAGAAGACGGAGAAAGGAGAGAGGCATGAAAGAAAAGGAAACCGAGGTGTCCCTGCTACCACCCTCATTGCAGTTCGTCAACCAAGTTAGGCAGAAGCGGAGATGGGGAAGGTGAGGAGGTACAGGTACTTGCACAGAGGACCGGGGTGGTGTCGGCGGATCGGGGAGGTTGAGAAACGGCATGATGACGGGAAGGCGCTGTATGACCGGCTGCCGGCATAGAGGAGACGCAGCCCCACGGAGGACGAGAAGCCCTCGACGGCATGGGAAGCACGACGGCCACGCAGAGGCAGAGGTGTCCGATGAGCGCCGAGCGGTGAGCCGGGTCCGACGAACTGCGGACAGTGGGCGAAATGAACGGGAAAGAGGATCGAATGGATTTGACCAGAACGTGTGGTCCAATGTCCATATTGATAGGAGATAGGGACGTGGTGGGACCCCTGCTACATATTTTTTTTCAAGAAATGATTTAGTGTTGATAAATAGGAAGAAGCAAGGTGGAGTATATACTAGCTCGCATCGGAAAGCTTGAAATGTAAAATGAAATTATGCGATTCAATTAAATAACGAAGCTTCATGATGTAGCCTATTCAGCCACTATGCAACAATTTTTGTTTTAAATGAGTCAGTAATTATCAACGTTAATTGTCTATTGAATTTAATTAACAACGCAAAAGTTATATTAACAATGGACCCGTTTAGTTTGCATGGATGAGCTTGAAAAAAGGTCATACGTTGAAGAGTTAGTGGAAGAGGGAAGCATAGAAAAATTGGATGGTGCGGTATAGGCGACGCTGTTGAAGAGGATTATGATATAGAGGATTAAATATTTTTAGGAGAGGTTATAATATTCTTTTGAGGGTCAAATTTGACAAACACCTTTATTTTCAGACTCACCAAGCAAGATCCATGTGCCTGCAAGGTTGCCAATATTTCCTACATGAAAGGAGGGGAATCATACAGCCATCGCATTTTCAATCATAATTGCAGCTGCAAAAATAAAAAAAATTAGTAGTTTCCTTAGTACACGTATGCTATATTTGTACTTAATATATTCACACTTAATGTACTACTCTATTCTAAAGTACATGATATCTATTTCCCACATTTGCATTCATGTTATATCATTCATTAATCATCCAATGCTCATCTAAAATTATTCTCAGATTACCGCGGCAACGTCACTAGAATAATATAATCTAGTTTCAATATTAATGTTTTTTCATGATGAAGGAAGATACTTATTAATAACAAGCATGTGGCACCTAGGTACAAATCCCTGAAATGTCTCTCGGCCTCTACTTGCCATTAAGATAAATGACATCCTACTGGCCACACGCTAATAATGGCTACCAAACCAAAGACTAGTCACATGGCCACCTGCTCCAAGCAATGTGTTGCTCCACCCGCTGTAGCATGACCCATGTACGAAAGCCAGTGGAAGATGGCGAAGATGACCTATAAAGGAGATGAATTGGTTTCCTTTTCTAAAACAATCTTATCCCTACTTGACCATAAAGACCAACAAGTCATTGTGTCGCTCCTAGTAAAGCGACATCGGTCTTTAAAATTCTTATCAAAATTACTAAGCCAGCTCCCAGTGTTGGCTACAGTTGATGGTTTATGTATACCAAAAGCTAATTTAATTTATTAGGCACCAAACCATACGGCAAAGCGACAACAACAATCAAAGAACATATGCTTTCTCTGTTTTATACAAAAGCAACATGTTTCCAACCCAGCCAGTTGCGCTTAGCCATACTCCCTCCATCCCACCAAACAAGGCGTATAAGTCTTGGGCAAAAATCCCACGAAACAAGGCGCGCAGGCAACTTCTGGTCGCAACGGACGCATGTACCCCTGGTGCATGTGATTAGTTGTTAATGACGCCGCGGGAGTATATGGCAGTTGAGAGATTTGAGGAACGGCCGCATGCACAGATAGGTAGGTGAGACCGTGACAGATTTGAGGCATACAATTCCATACATGCACGACGTCTTTCCTCGTAATAAGCTTAGCCATCGCTACCTTGGTGATCCATCCGGCATCCCTCTAATGGACCCTGTGCGTGCGCCATCGAGGGGTGAAGTCACCGCACCGGCGAAGGAACTTCAGAGCGACGTGTTGGCCGGTCTACGTAAAGCGGCGAACGCCCTCAATGCAGCAGCTGCGGACGGACTCCACGCAGCAGTTGCAGATGGCTTGCTCGCGGCGGCCGCCGCCTTGTCTGAGACACGGAACCTTCTACATGGTGAAGTGGCGTCTGGGATTGGTGTCGCAGGTACAGGACTGCGCCATGCAGGAAATTTTCTGCGTGCAGTGACCTGTTCTCGTTGCGGACTTGTTCACAAACACTACGATTCCTTTGCTTGGGCTGAGGGCCATGAGAAGTTTGATTGCCGTGTCATCTTCCATGACTCGTCATCTCGTGAAAAGTGGCTTTTGAAGAATGCTACGGTGGAAGACTCTGTTGGTGATCACGACGTCCCAAGCTTTGTGGCAGACTCCATCACCGACGAGTCTGATTCCATCACCAAGACGGCAAAGTGATCTACCTACGGCAGCGGCAAGTATGCTCGTCTAATCTACTAGTGCAGTAGCGCACGTTATTTGAGGATTTATGTTAGTGTCTCTTCTAGCTTTCATATGTGTTCCTTGGAAGAAGAAAAACAGTATGGTATGGTTTGTTTGTACGCTTGTTTGGTTTATTTTCACATTGCTTGTTGATGGTCAACACGTTTGCAAAGAGGTGCTCAATGAACAAAAACGAAAAAAAATACTCAAACTTCATTGGCGCAAAGCAACACTCTTAAAAAGTACTCCAACAGTTTACATGCATCAGAAGGTGAAACTAATCCAGGAGTAAATAAAATTTAACTAAGACTTCACAATTAAACTAAGAACTGGAGTACTGAACTCATCAGAAACTACTCATTGGCGTACTGAACTGCCTGCCTCACAACCTCAGGATCACAAGTCAAGGAAATTGGCAGTATACCTTTCCTCTCTAGTGCAGCTTTCTTCAGATGAGGTATTGGATAATGTTGGCTACCATTCAAACGCATTATCTCACGCATACAGGACTGGTGTGTGAGAAAAATCCGGTTGCTAATGTTGGCCGAGTAGTTGTTGTAAGCTTCCTCTACCTTCTGCACAATGTCAGCAATTCCTTTTGGTGAAGTTTTTTGATATACAGACTGAAGTGAAGAGAAGAAACCAAGATCCAGAATGTTTAGGTCAGGAGAGTTTGGTGGTTGGCACATCAACCTTATGTCAAACCCATCTGCAGATGCCGCCTCACAAAAAAATGGATCATCAACAGCAACATGTGTCTTTGCATTATCCTGTTGTATGAATATTGGAGTACCACGCTCCTCTGCTGGCCACTTCTCTTTTATAGCGGGCAATACCTTGTTCACAAGATAGTCACGGCTAACATCTTTAGTCACCGATGGCAGTACCTTAGTAACCATTGTACCTGCAGGCCTATTGACACTACTCCTTTTAGCTGGCTCAACTGTAACAAAAGCCCAAGTACCAATCTTTCCTGAAAATATACAATTCCCATCACTATCAAACCTAGGCCTAGCAACTGCCGTCAGAAACATCACCTTCTCTATAAAGTTCTTGCTCTGTGTTGTTCTCTCGGGTATAGTCTCATCTAGCGCCATGTAGTACTTCTGAGTTTTCTTAGTGCGATAAAACCATTTCTCATCAATGTGCACAATGTTGTACATTTCGTTAAATCTTGGTTCATGTGGCACACTAGATGGATCGAGCATTGACAGACAGAACCGAACTCTAGCCTTTTTGTTTTCTTCATTCAATGTAGGCTTGATTGCATTTGTGTGACGTCTAAACTCTCCCTCTTTGAATCTCCTATGAACCGTTGACTTTGACATATTGAGATGATTGGCTAAATCCTTGAAAGTTGTTCTGTTTTCCAATGCTATTGATTTGATTCTGTCTGGGTCAAATGGCTTTTTTTTAGGACCACTGTTTTTTGGTTTCTTGCTCACAACACCGTTAACCCCGCCGCCCTTTTTTGCATCGTACCATATGCGTTGGACTACTCTCCAAGGTACTCCAGTTTCAAGCGAAACAGCCTTACTGACCCCTTTGTTTAACTTGCCCACACTAGTTCGCTCTAAAAGCATGCCATAGATAGATTGTTTAACTTCATTGCTGTATGTGTTCCTCCTCCTAATCTCTCTTTCATCTACGAATAGAGTACAGTATCACCATATAAGTACAGCTCCGTCTTTGTGCAGTTATGAAAAAATTGACCTTCTGTTTGTGCAGTTAGGAACAGTAGAACCACCTTGAGCAGCATGGCCGACACGAGGTCCCTTGATCCTTCTGCATGGGGTTCATGGTGGACGTCCTCCTGCCTGGACGTTGTTGCATGAGCACGTCGTGTGAGGCCTAGACTAGCACGACCACGGTTGGCATGAACAGCGCCATCGCGTTGCCCGCGCCCAACAATGTAACCAACACCACGCCCTCGACCAGCCAGACCAAGCCTACCACGAACTGGACCTGCTACTGCATCTGTAATTGGATTATTCATTTCTTTTCAACAAAACGGGAATTGATATGGAATTCAGTTATTGGCAACAACGTCCTTACTTTGTGTCTGCGTATGGCCACCGTCGTTGTGTGTTGTGTTTGCATGGCCGGCGTCAACATGATGACCTTCTCCGTGAATGGCCGCTCCATGTTCGTCGCGGACTGCAGGAATAATCAAAGGAATGGTTCATTTGAGTGGCAAGACAACTATAGACCGGTAAAGAAATGTAGCAACAGATCGATGAAACGAAATTGAATTGACCTACCTTCATCCACTATGGCGTGCGGATCTTCACCTGGACCAAGAAGACACGCCAGGAGCAGCATGCATCGTGCAAAGAGGGCCATCAGGTCATGAGAGAGGCAGCGAATGAACAGCGCAGTGTTCTTCATGGGGTATTTATAGTGCTAATTTTCCCTCCAAAATTTTCAAGGCCAAAATTTTTCGTGGCCAATTTTTTTGGCAGAGTAGAGAAAGACCCAGGCGGCACATATCCTCGGTGACGCGCGGGAAACAAAGTTGTTAGGCGCGCGCAAAATTTCGTCTGATCTGCCAGCCTGCATGGTCCTCGTCCTTCCATCCATGCAGCGGAATCTGTTCCTTCCATACGTCGTGTCCATTCTTCCATCCATGCAGCGGGATTCTGTTCCTTCCATGTGGTCGCTATCCTTCCATCCATGCAGCTGCTTGCATGCAGCTTCTCCCGATTTGTCTCCCGCACGATTCGCTCGATCCACAATTCTCTCGCCCGCGGCCACGCATGCAGGGGCAGGCGTTGGAAAAAAAAAGGCACGCTAATTTTCGTGCAAGCAAGTTACACGCCTTGTTTAGTGGGATGGAGGGAGTATTATATATCCTTCATCAGGCTTGTAAGATACTACAAAAAAATTATCTTTAGTGGGACTTTGAGCTTCCATATACTCTCTTGCTTATAATGGGCAATGGGCACATAAATCAAATCCTAATAATGGGATTTAACCAAGAATTGTCTTGTGTGTCAGAAAATCCAGCAGAATTTACCATCAATATTTGTTAATTGTAAGTTGGACATCTGTGAAAGCAGTCCAGTCCATGCCACCAACTATTGCATAATTACTGATTGTCTCCAAGATATGTTTGGTTGTTATGCACTTCATACCTCAGCAAATGTTTATGAATTTGTTAACTGTGATACTATATAATTAACCCAGGGCATTGATTTTTTACACCTCGTTTTCCAAGCTGCTTAAGTTAAAATAAAATTTTAAATGTTGAATTTTGCTATATAGCCGTGGTGTGAAGTGGAGAATTTTATTTCTTTTTACATTATGATGGTTATAGTGTGTATTATACAAAAGAGATCTGGATGGCCCAGATTTCCAAGTCTTTGCAACATGGAATAGGAACAAAGCCTGTTTTACACCACATAACATGTTGCTGAATTCGAAAAGCATGATTCAGCTCAGATACACTACTGGAGAATAGGCCCTCCGTCAAAGGCATTAGTCCCGACCAGAGTTGCAGTCCACCAGCTGGTATTAATCTCCCAGACGTCGTAACCAACTGGAGTTAATGCTAGAAGCCCAGAACCTCATCAACTGGTACCAAATACCCCACAAGGGTATTTACGGTCTTCTTCCTCAACCCCCCACCCCACCAGGCCATGGTGGCTATTTCTTCCTTGTTCTGCGGACGTGCTGGCAATTTGTTTCCTCAAAATTGTCAAGAGTTCACCGATCCATGTATGTTAAAAGGCTAGGTACTCCATCCTTTCACATTGTATTATTATGATAGTTTCTTATATTGTTTATATACTTAGATTTTTGTGTTTTCCTTGAACTAGATTATGGAGAGACTTTTCTCTATTTGAAGCAGATTTATAGAATGTTTTTGTATGTTGCTTGAATGTAGTAAATAGATGTTTGATTCCATGAAGTTTTGGGTTTCATAGTATTGTCCATGCTTATGTTTACTAGTCGTGGAGAGATAGAACAAAATGATTATAGTCACAACAGAAAGGACTAAATTCTCAAATACTCGTTATGATAAAAAAATCGTAAAATACTTATTGGACATGAGAAGTTCAATTAACATTATCACCCTTAACATACATAAAACCTAAAATATTTTTTAAAAATTACAATAACAAGCATAAGGTTTACCCCTCTGTTCTAGATTGCCCAAAAACGTCTCTTCCTCGGCATTGTTCACCTTAGAGACGAGAGTGGGCAAGTAGTGTGCGAAACATATATGCATGTGGTTGTAACACTACAGGGAATCTAAACTATGGAGAAGATCTAACATTACACATGGTTCTTGCACCTTGGCAGTTCTCCCCATGTATAAGAAGCGATACAACTAGTAAGAGCCCTGCAAATCAGGGCACCAAAGCAAAAAAAAAAAAAAAAAGACTATATGGAGAAGCGTTGCTAGAGTTTTAGGAGTGTGTATGACGAGCAGAGGAGTTTGAGTTGTTATTAATAGCTAGGGAGGCACCAACACTTGCACCTTTAGTATTGGTTGGTCTAAAGAACCGATACTAAATGGAACCTAGGTACAGTGGAAGGCAAAAGGCACAATAATAAAGGACCATTAATACAGGATGCTGAATAATCGGTAGTAAATATACCTTTAGTACCGATTGGTCAAAGGAACAGCTACTAAAGGTCAAATGTTACTGGTCCTTTTGTCCCAAAGGAATGAAGAGATGAAGGCATCTTCAAGAGCACAAATCGTGAAGTCCAAATTCATTAAATATGTAAAATGATCATAAAATCAAATAAGCAGATAATAGAAAAAATAAATTTCATTATTCATTAATAACGTTGTAGATAAAACACAACATACATTTTTTTACAATAAAATCATGAATACCATTCACCCTCAGATTTCCCTACATATATGAGAGTGAATATAAGAGAATGTTGCCACTTTTTACAACAATAACATTAAGCGCACGGAGTCACCCTTTCTTTTTTGTTTCCCCAACATATATAAGACGTAACTATAAGGGAACCCAATAGACTGTGGGATTTGCGTGTGGCATATGCTAGAGTCATGTAATCAAACCCTGCATTCGAGTGGCATTTGCAATATAACTCCCCTCCAGCAGATGCCATGATGCCTGCCCTCGGTGTCGATGTCACATTGCTGGGTGGGAATCACACGGTTTCCATGCTGACCAAGCTGTGGAGAAGTTCATTAGGAACTTCTTGTAGCTTGGCAGTCCTCCCGTATAGCTTACAAAGTGGACAGTTTAGGATCTTCTCAAAACTCTGAAGTCATTGATCTACAACTACTAAGATGCCTACGAATCATAGCACTAAACCAGGAAACAAATATATGGGAGACATTGCTAGAGAGTTTTGAGAGTGCGATGGGATAAGAGGGACATGGTACTGATAGTATAGAAATATTGACCATTTACTTCATAAATCATATCATAACAACAAAATACATGTAGTTCCCAAAATAATGCATAAATATTTTATATCTCTCCCTACAATAAACCCACACTTCATTGACTTAGTTGTGATTATTCTCCCAAAACTGAGCCTGGAGCCAATCAATTGTCCCCTTTTGCACCTGGAAGGCTTTAGCCAAGACATCATCTGAGATCGGTGGCTTCGATCCAAACACTGCATTAGCGATTGTAATAGCCCCAGGGTTCTGGCTGCTAAGTGCAGCTATTGCAACCGCTGGTTTGTCATGGATAGGGTTGAATTGGAAGTGGATGAGCCCTTGGGGGAATACGAACACATCACCCTTGTTCAGCACCTTGGCAAATAGTTTGTTGTCTGTGTTGGAGGTGACAAATCCAACATAAAGTGTGCCCTCGAGTACTGTGAGGATCTCCGTGGCACGTGGGTGGGTGTGCGGAGGATTCTGGCCTAAAGGTGCATAGTCAATGCGGGCCAATGAGATGCCCAGGGTGTTGAGTCCGGGCAACTGCATGACGTTGATCAAAGTGACATTTGATCCAACCTTGCTCTTCATAGTATCCCTAGGCTTGTCAAGCTCGGCTGCCTTGAAGAAGTCATCTGCGTTCACAGCCATGGGGTCCTTGCAAACAAATCCATTGACCTTCACTGTACACACCAGATGACGTGAAAATATTAGGTATACATAAAGATCATATATTATTCATCCACACATAGGAATGCTTGTTGTATGAAGGTGTAGATTGCAAAGAATGATATTTTGGTGTCATTGTAGATTTATCACAGGAACACAACATGGCTAGCTTAAAGTGAGTGCGTTTGCATACCTGGGGAGTGGGTGTCTGCGACACAAAAGTCCTGCAGCGGGCTAGGATCAGAAGCAATGACCTGAGAAGTGACCAATGCTAGAAGAGCAACGAGAACAAAGGAGGAGGCAGCCATTTGATTTTCTCCTCGCTTTATGAGTTTGTTCTGTCTCTAAAGGAGGCTACGGAGCTGCTTGTGTTTCTGTATGCTTTGTTGTTAGTGCTTTGGGCACGGAGCTGTGCTGCACTTTATATAGCCTGGCACAGCATCATGTGGAAACGTGAACCATTTAACAACACAACTGAGCCGATGAACAAGTCTACCTTGAACATTGCAACAGAAGAAACGGTCTCTGGCTGTGGCTGTTACAATCTGCTGATCAAACAATAATCTTAATTATACGAACTTTCTCAAAACTACCTCGTTTATTATAATTTTTTCTACTATACTACTAGCCAAGCTGCTGTGTACGTCTCTTAATTTGCTCCTAGCACAACAATAGGAAAATATACCCTTTCGGTAAAACTTGTATTCATGGAGATACCTACCCTTCAAAAAATGATTGTTAATAAATTATTAATTAAACTATATACAATCAAAATTTCTAGTAATCAGAAAACGGCGATCGAGATCCCCGAGCTCGTAAATGGAGTTCTTTAATTATTGCTGTGGAAGGTACTATTGTCCAAATGTTTCTTGACTGTGATAGCTGCGTAAAAAATGGAAAAATAAATGGCACATCGGTCAATAATCTGTGCTTGGGTTCACACACTAATAGAAAGAGTCAATAGCATGTTAATGTATCCAATGTTTACTTGGTCACCATGTATTTTGATGGATTCTTGCAATAACAATAATCATATCCTGAGTTCAATGCATCCGTACCGAGGGTTAACTGGTGCAAGGGTTGCTGCCACACACGCGCTTTACTTTTGCAGTAAGGCCTTTTCAATACCTAACGAAGTAACCACGTGATATTCCTAGTCAAAGACTTGTTCATACCCTTTTCGTATTTAAATATAATTCACGGTTGACTCTTTTTTTAAAACTTCAATTGTTCGTTATATTCAAATAAGTATAACTTATTATTTATTTTGTTCTGATTTATTTTATTATATTATAGAGTTTGAGTATGATTTGTTTTCTTATATGTTTACGCAGTTTTTTGAATAAAACAACGGATTGAAGTTTTGAAAAAAAAAAGTCAACATCGACTTATACTTAAATACGGAGCAAGTATAACCTTATCCGCTCCTTTTGAGGCATGATAAGTAGCTGCTTATCAAATGTTAATTTATTAGTTAGGAAACTGGAAGATTTTGTCAGCCCTTTTGACGGGCTGATGAATATTTACTTACAGAGATGATTAAATGGAGATGCCTCTCCATTTAGTCTTATATGGAGATCCTACCTTAAAAGGAAATGTTCTTTTTTTCAGAAGCACTTGCATACTTAAAATATTTTACAAAAAAAGGGTCACTTTTTAATTTTTTATATATCAAATATTACTTTTTGTGCATTTAATGTTACTTTTTATGAATAAAAGTTACTGTATAAAAATTTACTTTCCACATATCCAATGTTTACTTTTAACATTACTATTTTCTGAGTGACATATTGTGATAGAACAAGTAACCTTCGATATGAAGTGACTTAGAGAAGCAAAAAGAAAGTAACTTATTCAAAGGTGCATTACAAAGAAAAGTACCTTATTATTTAATTTTGTGATGACTCTATGTGAAAAGTAGAAATTTTGATTAAAAAGTAACTTTTGTTTGAAGAAAATAACATTTGATACATAAAAATGTAAACATAGAAAAAGTAATATTCATTATGTAAAAAGTACATTTTCAGTAAAAACTAACTTTGTTGTGAATAAAAAATATAACTTAATTTACCATGTAATGGAAAAAGTAACATTATGGTAGAGAAAGTAAGTTTTCAATACATATTGGTTTAAAATGGTAACATTATGTTTGTGAAAGTAGCATTCCATGAAATTTGATGCTTAAAAATTGACATTTCTATGCAAAAAGTAACTTTTATAATACTAGTTTGAATAAAAAAAACATAGTGAAGTGAGATCTTATTTTGAAGTACTTGCTTAAACAAACTAGATGGCATGATCAGTTTTTTTATTTGGATGCTCGACTATAAAACTACTGATTTTTAAGAGCTGAAAGTGAATTTTTCTGTCATTGACAAAAACGTCATTTTTTCTTCACGGGGAAGCTACTTTTTCTTCCACAAAGTTACTTTTGTAATATTTATATCTATCAATTGTAATGTATATAAATTAAATTCCTTGTTGTAGTAAAATAGTGGGATCATGTGCTTGTATTTTAGAAAAATTTGAGGAGTCTCTCTTTAAGCCAAAATGGAAACCCCTCCATTTAGCTTTTGGATTTACTTTTTAGCCCACCAAATGGCATTGGCCCACTTATTGGAGACTATCGAAAAATCTCGGAGAATATGGTAATGCTTGGAAAAATTAGGTGTTGCTATATAATATCCTTGCCAACTATATATTACGTATTATGCTTTGCAATTAATATATACTAAACATTTGTATGTTATATAGGCATATTCATATTCATTGCTTGTTATGATTATGTCACAGATGCCATTATTTTCGCAGGTGCTTAAAATTAATTGTAAAAGTAAGATGGCCCTATGACTTAGATGTATGCAACATTAACATCACTAGAATAATAATATAGTTTCAGAACATTTATTTCGAGTAAAATCCATGGTCCATTTCTGAATTTGACCAGTTGTGTCATCTAAATCCCTCAATTTGACAAATGTATTTTTAGATACCCAAACTTGTCATTTGTGTCATCTAAGTCCAAATAGGTACAAACCCAACATCTTAAGACCACATGGAAAGCCAAGCTGACCTAAGTAGCCCCCTTACTATCTAGGCCCTCATGTCAGCCCCTCTCCCACTCTTTCTCTCTCTTCCATGCTCCCTTCATCTTCTCGGCCATTGCCTCGCCGGTTCTCCTCGCTGGCCGCGCTGCTAGCCTAGGTGGAGCACCCTGCCAACGAGCCCCTCGCAACCTACTTCTCATTGTTGTTGCATTGCCGCTGTCACGAACTGGTGGCACCCATAGAGTAAAAGCACATGATGCCCCTGCCAAGATCGAAGCCTCTGGGTGATGCCACCACGCAGGCGTCATCAACGGTTGCGATGCCTACCTCGACATCTAGCCTTGGGACAGGAGCGAGCATGGTGGGGGCACGATGACAACATGCTGTCCTACTCCCTCAATGACGTGTTCCAATCCTAGCCCTCGGCACCCTGGACCTCAGCGGCAGCGGTGGCTCTGTCTCCTGTATGCTCACAATGGGGATTTTGCCATGTGGGGGGTCACCATGGTTGTGGATGATGCCGGAGCACTGGGGAAGGGAAGTGCGATGACTATAGCCGGCAGGCTAGGCAGTTCGTGGGTGGGTGGCAGGCAGTAGTGACGAGGAAGATGAGTAGGGTAGCAGCGATGGCGATGGTGAGGATGATCAAAGTGAGTTCAGGGGAGAGAGAAAGAGTAGGAGAGGGCTTACATGTGGGCCCTAGGCAGTATTGGACCACATGGGCCAACTTGGCACCCCCACATAGGCTTAACAGGTTGGGTTGTACCGTTTGGAACTAGATGACACAAAGTATAAGTTTGGGTATCCAAAAAATTCATTTTGGAAGTTAGGGGATCTAGATGACATAGCGCAACAAGTCTGGGGACCGTCCATACATTTTACTCTTTTTTTATGATGGAGGATCATTAATTTGAAGCACGTTACATCTTGGTGATATTGGTCAGTATGTCTATACCCTTTCTAAATCTTTTGAACCATTCCAAAACCAATAGTTAATGTTGCATTTTTATGTAGGACCTATGAAAAAGCAAAAATCAAGAAAAAAAAACAAGTGGAAGCTCTCGCATGCCATGAAGTTCGCTTCTTTGTGTTATTTTATGCATTTTACTTACCATGTTTAGAAAGAGAAGTTCATATTTATGTTAGACATGCCCTAAACGCCGCCGATGCCGCTGGCCCTCGCTAGCCGCAACCACCACCATGGGCCACCACTGAATTTGGTGTCCTGGGAACTAGATCTGGTGTCCAAGGCACCGGCCCTAGCCTTGCTGGCTCTCTGCGGTTACGTCTTGCTTGTTGGTGTCCGCTCCATGGCGATCGTCAGATTGGGTAACCTATCTTCTCCTCACAACAAGATCTTCATAGTAGTTTGCTAATGTTGTTCATATGTGCTTTGTGACGTACTTCATCTTAGCATCTTTAGATGAATTCTATGGACTGGATGTGTGCCTTTGGCTTGTCGTGGTTCAGTTATCCTAGAGTTGCAAGGACCGAAAGGGCGACCTAAAGGGGGGTGAAAAGGTTGACACCTAAAACTTGCAACCCAAAAAACCCTCTCTTCTCTATTAAGCAAGATCACATAGCAACTAAGTGCTACTGACCCTCGGACTCAAAGAGGCAGCGAAACAGCGAAAGAAAATCGCTCAAACGCCCACAGAACGGACGAAAGCAAAAAAGACCAAAACCTAGGCTAGCGAGCCCTACCAGCCACTCTACACAATCAAGTGCCTCTCCGAATCAATTGATGAGCTCGAGTCTAAGCATGCAGTAGAGAGATACCAGCCAAAAGGCTCAGTGAAACACCCAAGCAAAAAGAGCCAAAAGAGGCAAATACCAGGTGTCTGCCGGACTGTCCGGTAGCTTACAACGGATTGTCCGGTATCCACTGGACTGTCTGGAAGAGTAAGCCGGACCATTCAATAACCACACATGGCACAGCTAGGCACCGGATTATTCGGTGGCCCTCACTGGACTGTCTGGTAGAGTCCACTGGACTGTCCGGTAATCCACCGGACTATCCCACAGAGCTTGCGTGACTTGAGCTCCCAAAGCCTAAACTTGACCAAATCTTCTCCAAACTTCACGAAATTTGGCATAGCCTATCTAGACCCTATTCCAAAGTTTTTTCCCAAAATATCTACTGAAACAGATCACCGGATTAGCGGAAATTTCAGATCTCGTGAAGAGTGAGTCTTTGGGCAAGAAAGGGGAAAACTCAAATCCGACTTGCTAGCGGCAATCCTATGGGATTGTGATGTTCTAAGACATAATCTCCACGTCCTTGTAGGTCCAAAACAACAAAAGAGAAGGGGAAATCTCGTAGGCAAACCAAAGCACCGAAAGCCCTTGAGATTTCACCCAAAAAATCAAAGGGAAGGGGGGGAAGAGATTGCTGCACACAAGCACTTAAGACTTGGCCACAAAATCCACTCTATTGCATTTCAAAACAGGTCACAAGGACATATTACAAGGTGGAACTCATTCTCCAAGCTGCCTCCCACTTCCTACCCTCTTCCAATGGGGCTAGATCACTCTAAGACCCTCTAAACTTGAAGCTCTTGCTTGGAAACGAAAATGGCTGCCTAAACCTAAGCCTAAGCAACCCTAAAACCAGCCAAGAGAGATGTCTAATGGCAGCCACCTCCTTATCTATACTACAGACTAAGCTCTAAGGCAATTTTGCACTTGACCCCCTATATTACAGACTCTTACACTAAGAAGGCCCGTAGGGGCTAGAAAAGACTGCAATAACTCAGATGAACAGCCACGATAGAGTCCTTGCAACTTCGGTTTCTCCACCTTGTTCCGATGTCCTTCACGTGTCTAGTAACTCATCCCTCGGGGGTAACTTTGGTTTTGGGATACCGGCAACCAAGCCCATGGTTTTGATGCTCGAACTAGGAAACGATAGTTGGGCCTGCAATCTTGAGTGATTTTATGGCTCACGACACCATCCCACACCCAAGGTCTCTCTTTTGGGCTGAGTCTAACTTGGGCCGCAACCCAAGCCACATGCCGGTCCACTTGGCGGGGATTTTGTCACGCCTCGGTCACACTCGGGTGCCGCCACCAGGTCACACTTAATTGGACTTCTGCTCGCTCTTCCTTTAGCAAGACTTCGGTGTTGACAAGCGCTCATCACTGCCAGGACAAAAGACCGGACTTGGTACACTTGGCTCCCTCAAGTTGCTCATCTAAGGATTGTTTGTCTTTCGTAGCGCTTGTGGTCGTTGTTTTGGGCTAAGACTAAGTGATATGGCAACACTAGCTCGGTTTGAGGGTGGTGGCAGCATTTAGGAATTTCTGATATGGTGGGACTCATGTGTATCAGTTTCTTTGGTTTTAGGGAGAAATCCCTAGGTCTGATCTTAGCTGGTTGTACTTGACAACGGTATTATTGAAGCCATTGTTTAAAATTCGAGGATTGCTCTCTGTGGTGAAAACTTAGGTCTGGCCTTAATTGGTTGGATCATCTCAACTGGCGGTGCGTAAGCATATCGTGTTCTCCTTGGAGGCGTTGATGTTAGAGAGCCTTATCGGATCCAAGTGTTGCTTTGTTGGTGGTCCAATAAAGCTTCCTTTTCCCAAAATGCATTACAATAATCTAATGTAATTTTGCAGTGACACCAATAACCACCTTGTAATAGTTGTGGATTCTATGCTGCCCATCATTTGAGGATTTTCATGAGAAAAACAAATTTAGAAAAATATGAGGTAATGTGATAGCTTTTTCTTTGTATATAGATGAGGGGGTGAAGACAAAAACACATGATATTTTAGTTCACTTTTCATTTGGATGTAAAAAACATTGGCTTAGATGGTGTGTAACCAGTATTAGGCACTTTATTAGATGAAACATTAGGGGCGGTCTACGTATTATGGACCGCCCCTAAAATGAATCCCATTTTCAGAGGCGGACGGTGGTATAGACCGCCCCTAAAAACTGGCTTTCAGGGGCGGCCCTTCAGCTTGGGAGCATCCAGCCACTATCAGGGGCAGCTCAAATGTTGAACTTACCTAGGGCGTCTTGAAAAAATCGTTTCTGTAGTAGCGTGTCTTACATGATGAGACTAGTGCCTTCACATATCTTCAAAACGTACAGATTTTGGCCTTGGCTGAAGTAACCATAATGAATTTACTTATCAGATAATTCGTCTTGGCTTAACTTTGGTACCATTGTTCCATGCTCATTGCACACTTGCTGACAAATTTGGTAGCTGTTACAAGTTAGATGCTCTTTGCTTTGATTTCATCTATTACACTAATTGTCTGTTTTCAGAATTATGTCACTATGAATGTGACAATGAGTTTCTTGCTGTAGGTCTATTAAGCTCCCAATTTTAACTTTACCTTTTTATGTCAAGATATCATTTCCTTATTATTCGGTTTAACATTATTCACATGCGTTTACATCTGCTCCTTGCTTTCATTCTATAGCTAGTAACCATTCTTCCCACCGTGCCATATAGAATGACGTTCATAGCAGCTAATGAGTTTTTATTTTACTAAACAATTACTTGTTGGACATAAATCTTCCTACGAACCATGTCGGATAAAATGTCTTGTCCAGCATTCGAATTGAGCTCGTTCCCTTCTTAGTGAGCTAAAGGTCATTGATCAGAAAGGGGAGTTCCATTGTCCAAGACCTGGGTGTTGAATGAGCTTGCTTCTTGTTGTAGTATTTGGTTGAATGAACCTTTCTCTGAATTTATGTGCATGTGTGAACTTGAAGAACGATGTCCTCAATGGTTGTAAACCTGAGGCTCTGTCACCTTTTGTGTATGTGAAAATGAATGCGATGTCATGTCTGATTTGAATGTTGCCTGTTATTTGAATGCATGCTGCCTATGATCTGAATACATTATTTTGCCTATGATCTGAATGCATGCTTTCAAAATAGTGACATGGCTTTCATAAAACACGTCACAGATATATACATCACTGGTGCACGAACTAGTGACATGGTTTTCTTAAAAACATATCACTGATGTTGGGTTAGGCGGCTTCTGGTACCAACATTAGATACAGGGGCACTTAGGCTATTCTCACCAAAGAGTCCATCCAAGTGGCTATATTTCAAACTATTCTCTATCTACGGCGCAAAACTGTATTTTGGGACACTCTTTTTTGTTGTTTAGTGGGCATGGTCTTACTAGGTGTGCGCACTCAATCTGCAGGCGGCGCTCGATTCCTGCTGTCCACCAGCCGTGGACGCTTTCTTGTCTTTTCCCCCTTCCCGTGTCTAGCTTTGGTGTTATTTTACCAATGTTTTTGTGCGCGGAAAAAAATGGTTGCCGTTGTTTCCCCTACTTCGCATGTCTACCTTGTCCGAGTCATTTTGATGATTTTTTTCTCCCTTTTGGGATAGTGGTGGACGGAGAGAAGAAAAAGGAGGGAAAATATTTTCACATCTATATCGACGTGGAAATTTGTGTTTGGATAATTTTGTTTTGGACAAAAGAGAAAAAGTTCATTTGATCGTAAAAAAACAAGGGAGGGCAGAATTTGCCTTTCATGGCAAACCAAGGAATATATGAATACGTCGTCAAAACAAGTATAAGTCATATTAAATATAAACAACAGTAATTGTGCAATTTTTAGCCACAAACAAAATAAAAGACACATGTACAGTGCATAAGAATCTACATTGATCACTGAAAAATAAAAATATTCAAGATAATATTTATATAGATTGGATATATACTTTTATTTACAAATACATAAAGATTTTTGTTACAATGTTTGATTTTCTTCAAACTTAGTTATAATTTTTATTTAGATTAGAAAAGTGATAAATGGTAGTATCTAGTTTTTGCATGTAGTTGCAATGCTCTTCTCGGTAGTAATAAGGCTAATCACGGTGCAAAGTATCGTACTACGATATCCAAGAATATCACATAGGATAAAAAAGTATGATACTATTATGAAGAAACATTCTTCACAATGCATTATATCACACATAAATATTTACAAAAATTAATTAGTGTTATGGTTGTGTCTATGAAAGTGGACCCATCGTATTAAATTTTGTGTCATGGCCTAAGATATTGTAACAAAACAGTATCTTGCTGAACATACAGCTTTTCTCTCTCACATACTAAATATTGTACCACATCAGCTAAAAATCCTACGTGGCATCTCATTCAAGAATAAGATGCTACCCCATTAGGAATAGCCTAAGGCACCGGCAGCCATTGCCATCGCATGCACGCTCAAAAAAGCATATTGAATGGGGGGGACGGCAATAATTTTCCTCATAGTTCAGATGGTTTACTATGGACGGTCACATTTGTTAATTCCCAAACTGAGAAAACAACAATATTTTTATGGAATAATTAAAAGTTTTAAAACCAAAAGTTTTATGGATCGACTTCAAAGTTTCCGGTCCTAAATCAAAAGTTTCTAAAATAAATCTAAAGTTTCTATGGACTAATTAAAAGTTTTAAAACCAAACATTTTACGGATTGATTTCAAAGTTTCCTTGATTTGTTTAAAAGTTTACCAATCTGAAAAGTTATACTACACCAACCTGAGAATTATAGTAAAACATTTAAAAATCCTCAAAACAAAATTTTATTCATAATAAAATGTAAAGCTCTATTTTCTTCATAATAAAGTTTGAAAGTGTTTAGTGTGGCAATATAAAGTTTTAGTTTGCAAGAATAGGTGAGAAAAATTTATGGATCAATATTAATACTTTCCACAATTCTATTTGGAATAATTTATTGATTCAAGAGTTATACGCAAAAATCCTCTTTGTATAACTTTTAGATTTTTATTAAATGAATCAATATATTTATAAAACACAATCACTCACACCATGATTTAGCATTTTTCTATAAAAACAAGCAAAACCACCAACAGTTTTTCTATAAAAGGCATACATATTATAGCAGCAATTTTACACAGCCCGCAAGAAGGGCTATACTTCAATAATACTCCAAAGAGACCTCCGAATACAAGCATGAAGAAGACGACACAACGGATGTAGTGAACTTTCAAGTTAATTTCATAAAACTTTGAACACTGTGGAACTATTATTTCAGATTTTTAAACTTGATTTTTGCAAACTTTTAAGTTTATTCATAAATTGCTTTGAACGTAGGAAAACATTCAACATGGTTTATGTGGCTCCAATATGCTGATGATGCTCCGCACGTGGCTAAGATGCAGTGGAGTTCCCATGCTTGGTTCATAAGTATGCAGGGTTAGAGTACCAGCAGCGCGGCTAGGCATTTCATCGAACATATGCCAGGCCCTTCAGCTTGCATACTGCAAAGATGGATGTTGCTGTCAGGCGAAGTTGTAGCAGCTAGGTGAGGTTGACGACAAGCTCGCAGCTTTAGAGCCCACGGGAGGTGGATCTCGCGGTGGCTGAACCTCGTAGACGCAGCAATGGAGCTCGCCGTGGCCACCTGGTCGGAGCTCGTGGAGGCAGCGATGGAGCTCGCCGTGGTCACCTGGGCGAAGCTCGTGGAAGAAGCGACAGAGGTCGCCGTGGCAGTGTCGAGCTCGTGGGAGGCGTGTCGGAGCGGAACCAGCGGTGGCCGCAGATTTGATCGCCCGCGTAATGGCGTGAGGATGAGGATGAGAGAGAATCAAGAGGATAAGAATTACGGGGAGTCCACGGAAGTGACTGGACGACCTCTTGTAGTATGCTGCCTGCGTGTTACTCGGACACAAACTGCCCGTTTGCGACGCGCGCGCCCAATAAGGATTGGGAACAATACCATCACAGGGTTTACTTAAAGAGCACTCACAGAAATAGTTCGTTTGGCGTAGTGTGTTATAATTACTGGTCAGCATACGCATGCATGCGCACGTGATCAAATAAAAAATTTATTAATTGAAATATCTATTTAAGTAAATATAGTTCATATAAAACGTTATGGTAGATTTGTTTCATTTGTCATCGTGATAAAAAGCTGTTAATTAACATTCAACAAAGTCTAGTTTGTATCTAAAGTAACTGAATGACCATACAAAATAAGTATGGTCTTATCGATACGTACAGCTATTAGTTTTCATCAATGCACCTAGCAATTATGAATGCTTGAAAATGGCAAATAGATGTATAAAATAATTATACAATGTAATACATAAAAGAGAGGCAAAAACAATGTAATACATAGAAGAGAGGCAAAAACAATAACCCTGCTCTCCTCGCGTCCCCCGCATCCCAGGCCAAACAACCTGTGTCTGGGCCGGGAAAGTGGGCCGAATCCATCCCGTCGCGCTCCGATTCGATCTCAGCCATTCATCGTCAATCAACGGTCTGCATTCTCCGAACCTAAGTATAAAAAGGCGAACCACACCCCCGAAACCCTAAGAGCTTCACTCTCTCCCTCTCCCCGTGGCGCGCGCTCTCTCTCTCTCTCTCCACTTCCTTGGCGAACACCAGAGCGGCGGCGCTGCCCGCCGGGCCCCTCGCCGGCGCGCGTGTCCACCCCTAGGTGAGTGCGCGGACTGTCGAGCGGCCTAGCGGCGGCGCCCCTTGACGGCCGGCTCGGCCCTCCGCCACTCCGCCACCTGCATCCGCGCCTAGCCCGGTTGCCTCATCCCCGTCGACTATCGTACCTCTGCCCCCGGCCGCCAACATCGTCACCTCCACCTCTTCTCCCTGATCCGCCTTGGCCGCCACACCACTCGTTCCGCCTCAACCTCATGCCTAGACCGGTCGTCGACCGCCCAGCAGGGACCGCCTGCCTCCCCGGCGGCCGGATCCGCCCAGCTGTCGCGCCCTTCCTCCGGTTGTAGGCGGCATGCCGCACGCCAAGGGCCGGGGCACTCCGGCGGGCTCCGCGTGCCCGCGCCGACGGCGGCGTGATCTGGTATGATTGTTTTCCTTTCCCCGATTCATTCCAGGCAACCCAGACACTCTCCTCTCCTTTTGTTTCATTCGGGGCTCGCTACTTCTCCTCTGTCCGATCATGTTTCCTTCGGACGAGCTTGATTGTTCAATGATTTTGGGCATGCTTATTCATCACCTAAATAGCGATTTGGTATTATATACTATTGGATTCGATGAGCATCTGTGATGTTTTTATTATGTTTGGGCTTTAATCAATCAAACTCGTAGGATTAATGGGCTGCAATGTGTTGAGCCTTGTCCAGTCCAATCCGATCCGAGGTCGCCACAAATGAATTAGCCGGTGGGTAAAAAAGTTGGTGAAAATTTTTTTTAGGTTGGTTACTGCCCGGGACGAAGCCTATGGCAGGCCTAGGCAGAAACGGCCGTTCCGTTCTGCCTGTCAAGCGTAACAGGGCCAATGTAACATGAGGTGGGGACCGCTAGATGATATATGTGGTGGGACCGATGTTTAGATCAACGGTGGAAAAATAAAGTGGGTAGAGAATATGTGAGTAGATGTTATTATTTTTTAACTCGCTCTTTTATATGGTAGATTACTGAATTGTTCTTCTATTGCACAAAACTTGGTGTGGAAGAGTTGGTGTAACGTATAAACATAACCTTTGTTAATATACCAAGATGTCGATGTCTCAATAAAAAAACAAATGCAATAATCTGTATATAACCCTATACTTTGGTATACAAGGATATATTAAAATGTTTTACACTATCGGTAAGGGAACCATCAAGTAATAGAAAAATCATATAAATTATGTATCTAATTAACGGTTGAGCATATATATGTACTATGCTAAAAGCATTCTTTATTTAGTTGTGGTTGTCTGCCCAAAACTGTGCCTGGAGCCAATCCACAACCTTCTTGTCCACCTGAAACGCCTTGGCAAGAACATCATCCGCGATTGGAGGGTTTGATCCAAATACTGCATTGGAAATAGTAATAGCGCCACGGGTTCTGGCTGCTGAGTGCAGCGATGGCAACCGCAGGCTTGTCATAGCTGGGATTGAACTGAAAGTGGATTAGTCCCTGTGGGAACACAAAAACATCCCCCTTGTTGAGCATCTTGCTGAAAAACTTGTTGTTCGGGTTAGACGTGACAAAACCAACAAAGAGTGAGCCTTCAAGAACGGTTAAGATCTCAGTGGCTCGGGGATGAGTATGCGGTGGGTTCTGTCCTTGAGGAGCATAGTCAATCCTAGCCATGGAGATGCCAAGGGTGTTGAGACCTGCCAGCTTCATCACATTGATCAGCGTGACATTTGACTTGACCTTGCTCATTGATGTATCTCTTGGCTTGTCAAGGTGAGCTTCTAGGAAGAAATCATCAACCTTCACATCCTTTGCATCCTTGCAGGGCAAGCCGTTCACACGAACTGCATAAAAAATGTGGCATATGTGTGTTAGGAAGCTAACCAAACGCACGCCATGCGCTTTTTTATAAAGTTTCTCCTTCAATTCTTGTTGTTGTTGTAAAAATCACCATTTTACATACTTATACAACTATACAAGTAATTACACAGTTGATGTGCATACCATGGGAGTCTTTGTCAGCCACACAGAAGTCCTGGAGAGGACTGGGATCCGAAGCTTTGGCCCCAAAAGCGATCAAGGCGAGAAGAACAGTGACAAGAAACAAGTTAGAGGCAGCCATGTCTGTATAACTAGACAGGCTGGAGTTTAATCGCTCTCTCCTATGGAACTAGTTGATGTGTGTTTGTGTGTGTATCTATGGTTAACTGGTGCTTTGTCCATGGAGGTGGTGCATGCATGTATATATAGCAATAGAGATTCTGAAGAGGTCAATTATCTGAGACGACCTGCTCTATAGAAATTGTTTAAGGTGAAGCAGCAACTATTTGATTTGGTCAACACGGTCTTGAGTAGATCAGTATCTAATCCAAGGACAGCAGGACGCAGGGTGAGGTGACCTGGTAAACTGGTGGCTGCGGTCTGCTCGTCATGGATGACAATATAGACAGGAGATCATGTGATCCGTCTGAAATCTGAATGTGTAAGCCATGCCGTTATGGTTAACTGTAAGATCTGGAGATTAGCAAAAGCTCAATATGTAAGCCATGTCTATGCATTTTCTACGTACAAATAGTTGTCACATCCCTGCCTTATTAGTCCAGCTCATGCTATATTAGCTTGAAATATACCTAGCGGATCACCGTCAGTTGTGGGTATTTCATTGAACTGAAAAGTGTATTTGTTTCGCAATGGTATTTCATTAAATTGAGAAATGTATTTCACTATATAGACATGCCAACCAAGCGGATATTCTCAGCGTCCTCAGTGTACAGTAGTAGCAGGAAATCTTTCACTATCTTGGCATATTCGTAAAAATCGTGTTTTTGTTGGCCTAAAATCTCCCTCTCTCTCTCTCTCTCTCTCTCAAGGAAAAGGATTAATCGATTTCTAGATGGGATCCACGCTAAAGCTAGGTCGGTTCCCATGTACTGGATATATTACTTGGGAATTATTAATTTCTAGCATGCATGCATGTTAAAAAGTTAGCCCCAACACCTCGATTCTTTTCACACATACAAACATGGCTCTTGATAAAAGTAGTACTCGCAGAAAATGTCACCCATGCATTTGAAAATACAGAAAGATGAAGTGGTAAAAAATAATAGTTGCCCAGTCTCATTCATGACCTCTTCAGGTTATAGTAGTTACCCAACACATACAATCCTACATACAGCAAATACACTGTTGTGGCTGGTCAGAGGCTCAGAGCATGCGCTGCATTGATAACGACCGTGTCAACCCTGCAATGTTGCTTTTCCGCTTGACTTAGTCCCAGCCTCACCTACTCTCTGCTATTATAAATAGATGCCCATCTTCTCCGTGGACAAAGCATCAGCCCCAGAAGCACAACCAGCACCAAGAGCTACAACAAATGGCTTCTTCCACCACCTTCCTTGTTCTCGCCGCCCTTCTTGGATTGCTCTCTTGGCAAGCCATTGCTTCTGACCCAAGCCCTCTGCAAGATTTCTGTGTTGCTGACAAGGATTCTCCTGGTATGTGTGTTCACATAAAATCCGAATCATGGTATCGTTACTTCTCAATATTTTTCAAACTTATTGCCAGCATTCTGATATATCTTGCACCTATTTTTATTCCCTCGGTAATGCAGTGCGTGTCAATGGATTCGTTTGCAAAGACCCAAAGGACGTGAAGGTTGATGACTTCTTCCTAGCAGCCAACCTTGACATGCCAATGGACACGACAGTTAACAAAGTTGGCTCTAATGTCACATTGATCAATGTTATGCGCATCCCAGGCCTCAACACTCTTGGTATCTCCTTGGCACGCATTGACTATGCTCCACTAGGGGAAAACCCTCCTCACACGCACCCTCGTGCCACCGAGATCCTAACAGTGTTAGAGGGCACGCTCTATGTGGGATTTGTGACATCAAACCAAGAGAACAAGTTGTTCGCCAAGACGCTCAACAAGGGTGATGTGTTTGTATTCCCAGAGGGGCTCATCCACTTCCAATTCAACCCTTGCCCTGACAAGCCAGCAGTCGCAATTGCTGCACTTAGCAGCCAGAACCCTGGTGCTATTACTATTGCCAATGCTGTTTTTGGATCAAAGCCACCGATCTCAGATGATGTCCTAGCCAAGGCATTTCAAGTGGAAAAGAAGACAGTAGACTGGCTCCAAGCACAGTTTTGGTCTGACAACCACAACTAAACCGAGGAGTTGTATTCGTATAAATATTCTTGGTGTGTTCATTTTTTTTAAAAAATAACTCATGTTACAACATTGTAATTAGTATTTTGCCAGAAGGCCGAATGCCATTTATGTGATAGATTACCATTTACTATTTCAATGAGATAGTGTTACCACATCTCTTTTCCCCTACCACATCCATGTCTCTATCTTCTCCTCCCAAGCTCGCTAGCACAACCACGCTTCCATTGGTCCTTTCACCAGTGCTGCAGTCGTTGCCTCCCATCCTTTCTCGCCTCGCACGACCACCATTACACTCCACTCTTATCTCCTCCCTCTCTCTACATGTCACTCTCTATCTCTCATCCCTCCACCGTGCCATTGTCGCCATCCCTGCTCCCTTTTTCCCAGCTTCCATGGTGTCACCTTTGCACCCTCCCTTTACCACAGCACTGCCTCCTTTTCCCTCTCCCCACCACCACTTTATTGAAATACATGGATGAGCAAAGGTGGTAGGAAGCTTGTGGGAGCAACAATGCCTCCCTAGAGATGGGAAAATGAGGCCTAGATGGAGGATTTAATAGAATAGGAGAAGATGGAGAAGAGAGAGAGAGAGATAAAGGTGGGCCAGTGGTGGAGAGCAAGCATTTTGTTGGTGATGTGAGGCCTCGAGGAGAAGGCCATGCTAGAGGATTGCATAGGAATCCACAACTAGAGCTAAAGAGGTGGCAAACAGATGGAGGGGCGATCAAAATCAGATACGGCCGTGAAACAAAGACAATGGTATAGAACCTACAGTGCAGCGGCGGAGGAGGAGATGTGGCATGTCAGTGCACAAATGCAAGGACCATGCATCGTATCAGAGATGCGTCAGAGAGTAGAAAGGGGCAAAGTCCCTGTTGTATAGTTTCAGAAGCACGGTGGGTCCCTGGCTACTTATACCCCAACTCATCGCACACAAGCCGGGGCACGATCGCCATGTTCCCACGTCCGCCATTCCTGCGTGCCATGGCCTACACGCTCCCACACGATGCGCTCATCCTGGCCACGTCCAGCGCCCTTGGCTCAACGCTCCAATTCTTCTCCTACCTTCACGCCCACGCCTACGACTCGATCAAACACCACGCGATCGCATCCAATCACGCGCGACTCAGACTCGACTCGACACGAGCTTGCGCCGGCGTTTGCGCACCGACTGCGCGCGCCCCGCATGCTGCACGTTCTCGTGCCCAACACACGCAAGCTTACCATCGAGCTTGTAATACCCCAAAATAAATAAATAAATTTAGTTGTAATTAGGAGTCGTTGACCAAATATGAGCTAAAGTTGACTTTTTAATCCATATGTCACACGGATGATCAGAGGCTGTAGATGCGTAGGGCTCGGCAAAACGAATCCTTTTGACTACTAGCATGTTCTATTTGGGTATCAAATTGGGTTTAGATCTCAGCCGTGAAATATGGTTTGTCAGATCTTTTATTAGGTTTCCTAGTTATAAAACAGCAGACTCTCTTTTACCTCTTGCTTTGCTTCTCTCAGCCGCCGCCCTCCAGCCCATGCTTAGGCTCCCTTCCATCAGCGCCGGCGTTGGGCTGCTGCTGCTATCTTCTCGCCCTGGGTGCCTCCTCGTCAACGTTGCTGTCTAATCTCTGTCTTGGTCCTAGCCTGGTGGGCAGCGAGGGGCAAAGAGGAGAGGGGAGATTGACCTACAGGTCTGCGCAATCAGGTTTGCTGCTACTTGCATGGTCTGGTCGTTTTGTTCCAGATGGACTACAAGCGCTAACCTGCTGCTGCTACTTAGCCGATAGGAACACAGGAATCAGAGAGAAGCAAAGAGGAGAAGCACGCAAGGAGAAGAAGAAGGGGGAAACTAATTGGGGTTTGTGGAATCCGACATTCTCTTCAAGGGTAATTTCTGAGTAGTCCGAGATGCTCCTACATAATTTGGATAGGAGGTTACAGGGGGAAATCTCAGGTTGTCAGATTAATCTATCGGCAGCGAGCTTCTTTTGATTTCTGACATCAATCCGCGCCGAATTTCAATAATTGGTCCCCATGAAAGTTGTAGACTTCGTCATTATCTTTCCAATGCCGCTGGTTTCATTGGAATCCAGTTAGCGGTTGAGAAGTAATTGCGAAAACCGTGCTGCTGCCCTGGGACAGGGGGCGTTTTTGCGCAACAGCTTAATCGTTCCTGTTTGCCCCAGTTAGAGTTCCATTTTGCCCAAGACCATAATAGAGAAGTTGTAGAGAATTTTCTGTAGATGTCCGAGATGTATTCATTTGGTGCAATTGGTTAGGTGGTCAAAAGTTATGGTCGAAATGGTGGTCAGCCAATGAGTCTAGTCGAAATTCTAGAAATTTTAAGCTTCACGTTATTTGGGAATCGAGCTAAGGATTACATTGTGTTTTTCCATATATTAGTTATGATTGTTTGATGCGTGCTAGCCTTAAATGCAGTTTCGCTCCACAGGTGTGGGGAGTTCAAGTGCTGAGGTCGTGACGCGGGGTTCCCGTCAACGCTAAGGAAAGTGCATGGTGAACTTTTGTGATAATCTTGGTTGCTACGTGAGCTTTCCTTTCAATCGATTTAATTCGTGTTAAAGTTTTCATGATTCAAGTTTCAAGTTTTTATTTACATTCATTCATGTCCCGGTGTATCTGGTTGTGCAATTTGGTTTTTTTATTCAGGTTCCTGTGAGTAAGTGTTGGCCCCACTTACTCGGCTTTACCGGTAAATGCAAAGTAAATTTCATGATTGTCCATTTCAGACAGAAACTACAGTCTTATCAATCTAAATTCAATTGTTTTCCTTAGAGTTCATGGTGTGACTTGTTCCTCGTTCTTACGTGTACTTGCTTAGTATTTTTACTTACGCTTGTTTTTGTTTGGTTTTTAGGTACTGGTTGATCACGACATGCATGGGTACCGGGAGTATATCATCTTCCCGAGCACACACATAGAAATTATTTTGTTCATCTCATAATATATAACTTAGTCTAGTGGCGGTTGGCTTCGGTTATTTTGACTGTGCGTTGTGCAGGTCTATGGTTGGGTTGGTCAGATATTTAAACTTGAGTTTGGGCTGTGATGTTTAGCGATTCTCAACTATATCTTGATATCTGCGTGTACATGTTTCCGGATGGATAATTTATAGGGAAAACTCTACAGAAATTTTTTTTAATCTCCAGACTTAGCTTGCAAGGTACTGTTGTGGTAGCACCTAGCTGAGCGGACGTATGGGGTGTTACAGAGCTAACCTCACACACACACAATACCGAGCCATCGTCAAGCTTATGCTAACAACTTGTTCATATAACCTTACCTGCTTCTTTTGGGGCACAATATATATAAGTAGCTGCTTACCAAATCGCCTCGGCCCACTCTAAAGGTTTTTTTTATTGGAGAATATCGAAAAATCTTCACTATATGGTAATATTTGGATCAATTAGGCGTTACTATATAATATCCTTGTCAAATATATATAGTGTATAAGTTTATGCTTTTGCAATTAATACTGAACATTTCTATATAATATCCATTGCTTGCTGCGATTATGCTGCAGATGTCACCATTTTCACTAGTGCTTAAAATTAATTGTACAAGTACGATGGCACTGTGACTTAGATGTATGTAACAGTTACGTCACCAGAATAATAATCTAGTTTCAAAACATTTTTAAGAAAAATGCTTGGGCGGTTCCCAAACTTGTCCACTTATATAATATAGATCCCACTGCTACAAAAGTTGACTGCAGCAGCGGTGAAGCTCCTATAGGATCGGATTTACGAAGGGCTCCTACAGTGGTGTAGGAGCGGTCCAACAACCGCTCCTGTAAAGGTCTCAGCAGGAGCGGCTCATGTTACGAACCGCTCCTCCCGAGGACCTTAGTAGGAGCGGCTCGAAACATGCACCGCTCCTGCTGTGCATTTCACAAAATAAAAAAAATCCAAGCTGCCGCCGCGCCTGGTCGCCGCGGAGCCCCCTGCCACTCTTGGCGGCTGTTGCACGTCCGACGTGCCCCGCTCCGCCTGTCCACGCTAGGGGAGGCCCTCGTCGAGGGAGGCCGCCGCGCTAGGGCAGGCCCTCGCCAACCGCCACGCCAGGGTCCGCCCTCGCCAAGGAAGGTCGCCGCTGCTGCTAAATAGAGAGAGGGGAGATAGAGAGTCGAGAGAGAGATAGAGTGAACTCTCTTCCACCCGGCGCTGCACTTACAGCAGGAGCGGTGCACCTCGTGGGGTCCGCTCTGAGCACAATAGGAGCGGTTCATTATTGGAGCCGCTCCTAATGTAAAATGGGAGGCGCTCCTACAGCGGACTTTTGTAGTAGTGTCCGTCAATTTCCTAAATGCATTTTTACCTACCCGAACTTGTCATTTGTGCCATCTAGATCCAAACGATAAGCACACGTGGCGTGCCAAGGCCCATGTGGGCCCATTCCCATCCGGGACACATATCATCCCCTATCCCAATCTCTCTTCCCTACTCTCTGCTCAAGTGCTCATCATCCCCACCGTGGCCTCACGGGTTCTCCTCGCTGCCTGCGTTGCTGGACCAGGCGGAGCTCCCTGTTGACGAGCCCCACATGCGCTGCTCTCCTCACTGTTGTGACGCCATTGCTGTGCACCGGCACTGCCCATGGGGTACGAGCACAAGAGGCCACTTCCGAGAAGCCTCTGGGCAACGCCGCCACACCGTCCGTCGACAGGCTGAGATACCTACCTCGACATCGTCCTAGAAACGAGAGCGGGCGTGGTGGGACGCGCTGATGGCACGCTGTCCTACTCCCTCGATGCCGTGCTCCAGGCCCGGCCTAACAGCACGGTCCATGTTGGCCTAGACCTCGGTGGCGGTTGTGTCTCCGACCAATTCGCAACCCCGATGCTGCTGCGCGGGGTCGCCGTGGTCACTGCGGTGGTGGATGCTGGAGCAGTGGGGATGGGAGTTGCGGCGACTGTGGCCGGCAGGCGAGGCAGTCAGTGGGTGGTCGGCAGGCGGTGGTGACTGGGAATATAGAGCGGCAGCGATGGCGACGGTGACAGCGAGGATCAGCAAAGAGAGTAGGGGAGGGGCTTATTTGTGGTCCCTAGATAGTAGGGGGCCGAATGGGGCACCTTGGCACGCGATGTAGGCTTAACAGGTTGGCTTTGTACCCGTTGAGAACTAGATGACACAAAATATAAGTTTGTGTAGACAAAAATGCATTTCGAAATTGGAGGATCCCGATGATACAGTAGAACAAGTTTGGCGACTGATGCATTAATTTACCCTTTTTTTTTACGATGGAGGATCATTAATTTCATGCACGTTACATCCTGGTGACATCGGGAGTATGTCTATACCCTTTTCTAAATCTTTTGAACTATTCTAAAACCAATAGTTAATGTTGCACTTTTATGTAAGACCTATGAAAAAGCATAAATCAAGAAGAAAAACAAGAGGAAGCTGCCGCACGCCAAGAAGTTCCCGTGTTTGTGTTATTCTCACTACGTCAGAAACAAGAGGAAGCTGTCCTCCCTTTATGTATGCTTTCCCGTGTTTGTGTTATTCTCACTACTGGTAGAAACAAGAGGAAGTTGTCCTACTTTTATGTATGCATTTTTTTTTGCCAAGTTTAGATTGCAAAGTTCATATTTATGTTAGACATGCCCTATACATTACAATAATATAAATTTGTAATGCCCCGGCGGCACTGCCTTCCGTGCCACCATGCTCATGCTGCCGGCCAACCTCCTACGGGAAGGAGGGAGACGGAGCAAGAAGGGGATGACAGGGGATGTCCCTATCCGCCTGAGTTAGGGGGCAATGCCATCTCATAAAAGAGGACCATCCTATCACGTCCTCCTTCGTCCCTCCATCCAAACACATGCTAAGACGCTGGGGTATGCGCATAGCTGGTGGATTGTGATAGTTGTGTAAATAAACTGGAATATAAATGTAAAGGGAATCATACAAGATTATTGTATATATATCCAATGTTGTCATTGGTCATCATAAATTTTTATAGTCTTGCAAACACACTATCATCTATGATTTCAATAATGCATCCATACCAAGGGTGAACCGATACTACAAGGGTCGCACAGGCTTTACTTTTAAGTTAATCAGGCGTCAATAAATCCATTGTCAGCACCAAATCAAACCATGTATGGCTACCGCTCTACTGTTAGTCATAAACCATAGTTCCATCTAGATAGCCTAGTGTACATGAACACCTAGTGCGCTTAGTGGGTCACAAGTTATACCATTGGGTCTGGTGATGGAGTCCATCGGTGGCAAGGTGCTCAAAGTATTAGGTTGAGGAGGCGCTGGCTTGGAGTAGTGGCGTCCTTTAGGGTGCCACCGGCACTGTCCTGCAATAGGGACAGAGTGGTGGCGGTGGTGAGGAAGAAGGGTGGCAGCCTTTGAGTTGGCCCCAGTGCTCGTGAAGATCGGTAGAGTGGTTGTGTCCGTGAGAGGGGAAGCGTGAGCACGTTGGCACTGTATGGTGCCCCACCCCTTGTATATATGGCGTTGCTCGACCTAGGGCCACAACCATCTATTGGTTGGGTGCCTCTGATCATGGCATGAGGTGTGAGCGTGCTCCCCTTAGTTCAAACGCGGGGTAATGGGAGGGAGCCTGAGTCCTTATCCCCATGTGCACGTTTGACTCATGAGATCATTATCCAACGTTCTCCCCTTTGGTCAAAAGATAAAAACATCATAAGTCCACACTGAGTAAAATAGCACACATAGATGGTGTGTTACAACAGTTAGTTTTGTACTACTGCACCACAAAACATCCACAGTGAACAAAAATACTCAGATAGGATAGAACTCAATCATAATGGGAGTTGGTTGTCATTATGGCCCTCATTCTAGATTCATATATTACTCACCAATCCCATGCCGGCTAAATGTTTATGGTGTTCTTTTGGTGGTAGCACTTTAGTGAGAGGATCCGCTAACATTAATTCAGTACTTAGGTGCACAATGTCAATTGTCTGATCCTGGACTCTATCTTTCACAATGTGATACTTAATGTCTATGTGTTTATTAGCTGCACTTGACTTGTTGTTACTCGCACAGAAGATCGTTGCTTGGTTATCACAGTGTAAGGTGAGTGGTTTAGATATGCTGTCCTACGACTTTCAATCTGGGTATAAAATTCTTAAGCCATACGGCTTGCCCCATGGCCTCATAACATGCTATAAATTCAGCTTGCATGGTGTTTGCGGCGATCACCTTTTACTTACAGCTTCTCCATGAAATGGCACCGCCAGCCAGAGTGAAAGACATATCCTAATGTCGACTTCTTATTTGTGTCCTCACAACCGGCCAAGTCAGTATCTGTGAACCCAACTACTTCAAGGTTCTCTAACTTCCTGTAGTTAAGCATGTAGTGCTTAGTGCCTTGTCAATATCTTAGGACTTTCTTAACAGCCTTGCAGTGGTCCAATCCTGGATTTGACTGATATCTACTAAGCATCTCGGCTATAAAAGCTAAGTCAAGGCGAGTGCACACTTGTGCATACATGAGGCTTCCAATAGCTGAAGCATATGGAATTGTCTTCATCTGATTAGTTTCCATTTGATTCTTAGGACACTGGAATTCTCCAAACTTATCGCCCTTATTTACAGGCATAAGTGTATCTGAGCACCTACTCATATAAAACCTATTAAGCACCTTCTCAATATAAGACCTCTGGGATAGGCCTAACACACCTTTGGACCTATCTCTATGAATCTCAATGCCAAAAACATAAGAGTCTTCACCAAGATCTTTCCAGTCAAATTTAGATGATAGAAATCTTTTAGTCTCATGCAGCATATTGTTGTCATTGCATGCTAAGAGAATATCATCCACATAGAGAACCAGAATAATAAACTTGCTCCCGTTTACTTTAATGTAGATGCAATTGTCCACTTCATTTTCGGTAAAGCCGAAATGTTTAATTACTTCATCAAACTTAAGGTACCACTATCTGAACAATTGCTTCAAGCCATAAATTGATTTCTTTAATCTACACCCCATATGTTCCTTGCCTTCCACGACAAAACCTTCCGGTTGAGCCATGTAAACGTTCTCATACAAGTCACCATTAAGGAATGTAGTTTTAACGTCCATTTGATGTAGCTCTAAATCATAATGAGCGACAAGTGCCATAACTATTCTAAAGGAATCCTTCGTAGAGACTGGAGAGAAAGTTTCATTATAATCAATCCCTTCTCTTTGTAGAAAATCCTTAGCTACAAGCCGTGCCTTGAACTTTTCAACCTTCCCTTTGGAATCATATTTATTTTTGTAGACTCAATTACAGCCCACTTTCTTGACTTTGAAGGATGGACCAATGCCTAAGAGGGGGGTAAATTAGCATTTCTAAAAATATGGCTCTCTAAAAACTACAACTACTAAGAAAAATCTATGCAATATAAATCTAGCTTTGTGCACTAAGGTTTTGCTAAGTGTTGCTAAATCTACCGTGGCCAAGTCTTGCAATCTAGTTCCACCTAGAAACTAACCTATCAAGCTAGTCTAGGAATATAAGCACACAATTGCAAGAATGTAAATGCGGAAGCTAAAGAGATATGTATAGAGAATGCAAAGTCTCGATGACGATGACGGCGATAGCACACGATGGAGACACGGAGATTTTTTTTCTCGAGGTTTGGGGAGGCCAATGTGCCTCTAACCCCTACTCCTAGTTTGGCTCCCCTCGTAGGGCTTTGTTCTCGCGTAGTCCTCAAAGGAATATGGCCTCACCCATGCAAGGGTGGAGGATGGCAAGGTGACCTTCGCAAAGGTCAAGCAACCCGGTTGGGTCTCCAAATATTCCTAGTACACACCCACACGAGCCCTTCTCTCACGTAGTCCTAGACTATGGCCTCGCCCACACAAGGGCAGAGGATTGTCAGAGCTGTTGGGGTCTTCTGAGTCTTTCTCACTGAGCTATCCCACCGTCTCCACTATGGAAGCTTTGGCCAATATGCCGAGGGCCTTCCTCCCTCTCACAAGTAAGGTGGCGACCACTCCACACTCCGGAGGGTCTCGCAAGACTTACAAGCTCCATACTTACAAAGGGTAAACATGCATGCAGGCATGAGTATAGGCAACTAAGGCCTAAGCAAAGATGTACTAAGCACTAGCTATACCGGGATGTGTCTAGTTATGCTCCAATGATGGTTGGACTCATAAAATGTGTTCCAACACTTCAAATTGGCATGGAAAATGTGTCTCAACACTATAGTGAGCTCAAGAGTCACCACCCATAGAGTGGAGAATGGGAAGGGGGTATTTATAGCCCAAGCCTCAAAACTATCCATTGGAAGCCTTCTTCCCTTTTGTGCACGATCACCAGACCGTCCTGTGGTACCACCACCAGACCGTTTGATGCGTGTAATCGGCTAGTCGTTGAGTCGACTGTTGGACTGGAATTCGACTGTTGGAACCACCGGACCATCCGGTGCTGCACCACCGGACCGTCCGGTGCGTGTTGGAGCTCGGTCATCAAACTTGTAGTGCTCCTTGTCTAGAACATCCGGTGGTACCACCGGACCATCCGGTGCTTAAGGACCGGATCAGTCCACTGCATGTAAATGACGGGACGCGGTTCGTCTTCATCTCCTCTGCCCAGAATGTCCAGTGGTACCACCGGACCGTCCGGTGCATGTAAATGCACCGAGTCTTGAATCTTCAACTTCAAGGCTTCTGCAACTCGTCGGACCGTCCGGTGCATGAAAAATCAAGCCCACCCACCGGTCAATGGGACCGCCGTATTAGGACTTTATGCTTCCGATGTTTGATGACTTGGGTCTTCTCTTCTGTCTTTTAGGTCCCCTTTTGAGGTGTTTGTACCCCAAATTCATATCTTTCATCCTGAGACTTAAACAAAAACACTTGTACACACATTAGTTTCAAATGGTACGTGTTGTCAATTTAACCACCAAAATCACATTAGGGACTAAGCACAAGGCTTAGGACCCATTTTCTTTACGGACTCCATCAAGAATTTTTACTAAGTCCCAGACGTCATTATTGCTCATAGATTTTAGTTCATCCTCCATGGCCTCAAGCCATTTTCATGAATTATTGTTCATCATGGCTTCTTTAAATGAGGTAGGATCCTCTGCCTTTCCCATGTCTTCACTAATATAAATAACATAGTCCTGAAGAAATAGCAGATTTTCTTTCCCGCTGTGACCTACGTAATGGTTCACTTTCAACAATGGTGGGCTGCTAAGGCTCATTTACTACGGCCTCATTAATAGGTTGCTGAGGGTCATTAGTATTTTCCTCATTATTAGGCCAACTATTATTAATCCCATTATCCTCATTTTGGGGCTCATTAAATTCAGTTGTAGGTGTAGCACTAATATTCTCAGCAAGCGGCACAACAATTTGAGGCACATGAATAAGATTTTGTGGAATCACAGGGTGTATAATCATGGTCACGGATTTCCTCTAAATTAATCTTTCTTGCCTCTGAGCTCCCATTAATCCCATCATTTTCTAATAAAATTGCATGTCTAGTTTCTGCAAATTTTGTGGTACAGTTGGGACAATAAAATCGATATCCCTTAGACTTGTCAGGATACCCAATAAAATGACAACTTACTGTCTTAGATTCTAATTTTCCGATGTGTGGATTAAATAATTTAGCTTCATCTAGGCAGCCCGATACGCGCAGATAATTTGGCTTGGTTTCCTTTCCGTCTACAATTCATAAGGTGTTTTAGGAACTAATTTACTAGGAACCCGATTAAGCATTTAATGCCTCCATCCACAATTCAACTTGCAGTGTAGAATTAATGAGCATGCTACGAACCATGTCCATAAGGGTACGATTGCGTCTCTTTGCTACACCATTTTGCTGAGGTTCGCCAGGAGTTGAATATTGAGCAACTATGCCATTTTCCTATAGTAACTTGGCAAATGGACTAGGAATTTGTCCATAAGGAGCGTGTCTCCCATAATACTCCCCACCATGATCTGAATGCACTACTTTAATTTTCAAGCTATGCTAATTTTCTACTTTAGCTTTGAAAATCTTAAATTTATCTAGCGCTTCAGAATGGTTATGAATTGGAAATATGTATCTGTAGCGAGAGAAATCAACAGTGAAAGTAATGAAGGACTTAAATCCACCAACTGATGTCACGGTGAATGGACCACATACGTCGGTGTGAATTATTTCTAATGGTCCTGAATGGACCACATATGTTTCACATATTTTCCCTTAATGCATTCAATATAGTGGTCTAAGTCAGAGAAGTCTAATGGTTTAATTATGTCTTGTTTAATGAGACATTCCATTCTCCCCTTTGAAATGTGGCCTAAGCGACAATGCCATAATTTCGAGGAGGTCTCATTAGATGTATTTCTCTTACGCTTATTGGTAACATCGTATACATTCATCACAGAACATTCATTCAGAGGCAGCATATAGAGCTTGTCTTGTCAGATGGCAAGTCCAATAGCATCATTATTAAACTTAATTAGGCATTGCCTATTCCCAAACATGCATTCAAAACCATCATCATCCAACACAAAAACAGAAATTAAGTTTCTTCTCATGCTAGGAACATAGAGAACATTATTGAGCCTAAGAATAAAATTGCTATTCAAAAGTAATGGGAGAGTGCCAATGGCTTCTGCATCTACTTCATGCCCGTTTGCCACTCTAATTCTGCGCTCCCCCTTACCCAGCCTCTGAGCGGTAAGAAATCCCTACGATGAATTAGTAATGTGCACAGTTGCACCAGAGTCAATCCACCATGAGTTAAGTGAAAAATCAGCATAAAGGGATTCATCGACAAAAGAAATAACATCATAATTACCCTTCTTGGAGAGCCAGTTCTTGAAGCCTTCACAGTCCTTCTGAATGTGCCCAAACTTCTTGAAGAAGCGGCACTTAGGTCTCTTGGAGGAACCAGCTGCATCAGTGGACTGACCCTTAGAATTCTTGAATTCAGCTTTCTTGGGTTTGAAGTTTAGCTTCTTATTAGATTTGGGCTCCCCTTTCTTTCCGTGGCTAACAAGGTTGGCATGATCCTTTCTATCAGCTCGAACTCTTTCCCCTTCCTGAATGCACATCGCGATAAGATCGCTAATGCTCCATTTTTCCTTCAAAGAATTGTAGTTGATCTTGAAGGCGTTGTACTGAGGGGGTAAGCAAAGTCATTATGAAGTGCACCAGGTACCCATCAGAGATTTCCATCTCCATGCCCTTAAGTTTGGCAGCGATATCCACCATCATCATGATATGCTCACAAACACTGCCAGCACCGTCGTACTTCATAGTGACCATTCTCATGATCAAATCACTGGCCTAGGCCTTGGAAGAGCTCTTAAACTGCTCCACCACTGAAGCAATGTACTCCTTAGCATTGAAGGGGACTTTATCCTTCGAATCAGGGATGGCTCCATGATTCCAATGCTAATTGAGTTCTGCATTATCATTAGGGATAATCTGTTGGAGCGCTCCCAACGCTGCTTATCCACCTCATACTGCTTCATAGCTTCAGCACTGGCAGCAGCATCATCCCCAACAGCTGGGCAGTGGGAGCATCCTTGCGCAGTGCATGGTCAAGGTCCATGACACCAAGCACCAAGTGGATCTCCTCCCTCCACTCATGGAAGTTAGTGACAGTCAGCGGACTAATGCCCTTAAGGCGCTCAACAACAGTGGAGGGGGTCATTGCTGAATCAAAATGTGAAACAAGAATGAGATTAATAAATGAAACAAATTAATGTCTTGCATGGAAATAATCCTACGTTGGTCTGATTATAAACATGCTTATGACAGTTGCAATTCGCATCACCGTAGGGTAGAAAATGAAAAGAACAGAATTAACATAATATTGTGACACATGCATATAAAATAACGTTGGTCAAATCATAAACATGAGCCACACTTCACCTTGGAATTCCCTAAAATAAATTTCTCATTGGTTCCATTTAAATTAGAGAAAGCATCATAACTGCAGCGGAAGTAAAAGACATCACAATATGGACACAATTAATCATGAAATAATGGCATGGTCCATAAAACAGTGAGCAATTAAGGTACTGTAAACAATACTTAGAACAGTAATTAAATAAAACAGTGATGCGCAGCAAAAAGGAAAAAGAAAAAAAACTTGCATTGTGCGTACAGGCACGGCCCAAAAGTGCTGAAATCAGCCCGCGCCCCCGCTTGGGCCGCAGCCAAGGCCTGGGCTGCCGAAACGGCCCAGCCAGCGTGTGCCGCGGCCCCACTTCCCCCTCAGCCATCCGATCAGATCGGATGGTTACGGTCCGCCCCACCTGACCAAAACGGCCGACAGCCGGTGGGGGCGAAACTGTAGCCCCATTCTCTCCTCCCCCTCCACCTTTCACGTGCACAAGCCGCACGTGAGAGGAAGGGGTGCCGCCGGTCATGAGGGCGATGCCAGAACACCGCCGCCAGTGAAGATGATGGGCGCCATCATGGCTCTGTTGGCTGGAGCGCTCTCTTGCTGATGTGCACGGCTCCATCTAGCGGAGCCACGGCGGCCCTCAAGGGATCGACAATGGAGCACGTCGCCGGGCCTACGCTGGCGGTGGTGGATGCGCGGTGGCCACGACGACTAGGGATGGAGGTGCAGGGCCGGCGGGTCATGCCGGAACACCTCCCCGCCCCGTGTTCTAGTGGCGCCGCTGCCGAGTGCTTAGGGCGACAGTGACCGACCAAAATGCAGCGGTGATTTCCTCTTACCCCAATAAATCTTGATTTGGGTTCGATTTTGGGGAGAAACGAAATTAGGGTTTAGAAATTTGGGGAAATTTTGGGGAATTTTGGAAGTTAGAGTTTCAGGTAGAAGGGGAATTTTGGGGATTTCTTGATTTCAACCAAAATTGGCCGAATCCCCTCCTTCTACGTGCTCATCCGAGAGTGTAAACCCTAATCCGTGCAGGAATTAACGTAAAACATGAGTAAATAGGAAAATTTAGGCCTAAACAGTGACTAAATAAGCATAAACCGGGGTATTTAAGGGCTAACAGTAAGTAATTAGGCGTAAACATGATTAATCCAAGAGTAATTAAGGATAACCGTAAATAATTAGGCCTAATACATGACTTAACCCCACTAATTTAGATCCAATTGGTCCATTTAGGTCTAGAACATTGATTGATTCATGAAATTTGGCCATAAAACATGCATAACACAACTGACAGAGAGCGATTAGGGCAAGATTAGATCTAATTCAACCATGATTAACTAAAACCAAGCATGATCCAACAGGAAAAGGGTCCAAGCACTAGACTAACGGGCTCTGATGCCAAATGTTAGTCATAAACCTTAGTTCTAGGATCTAGATAGCCTAGTGTACATGAACACCTAGTGCACTTAGTGGATCACGAGTTATACCATTGGGTTCGGTGATGGAGTCCATCGGCGGCGAGGTGCTCGGAGTAGTAGGTTGAGGCGCCGGCTTGGAGTAGCGGCGTCCTTCAGGGCGCCACTGGCACTGTCCTGCAACAGGGATAGAGAGTGGCAGGGGCGGTGAGGAAGAAGGGAAGCGGCATTCGAGTCGATCCACTGGTCGTGAAGATCGGTAGAGTGGTTGTGTGCCGAAGAGAGGAAGCGTGAGCACGTTGGCACTGTACGACACCCCTCCCACTGTTTATATGGCGCTGCACAACCCGGGGCCGCAACCATCGATTGGTTGGGTGCCTCCGATCATGGCGCGAGGTGGGAACGTGCTACCCTTAGTTCGCACGTAGGGTAACGGGAGGGAGCCCGAGTCCTTATCCCCACGTGCATGTTTGACTCCTGAGATCATTATCCAACATCTACCACATAATAATGATTCAACTAGTTGACTTGTTCATACGAGGATACGACTGATCAAAGCTCTCGGGCATGATTTGACCCATTTGAGGCAGACCCGTGGGGCCTGGGGTCCACTTGACAGCGAAGCGTGAGAGCCAACAGTAGTTGTTTAATTCGAGTGGCATAGCAAAGGTCATTATAAATATTAAAAGGTTTTTAATGAACTTGTAAAATCCTTATAAAGGCGGATAAATTTGTGGAAAAATGAGAAAACAGCAGCTCGCTCGACGCCGGCTTTTGCTGCATCTGCTATATATGGGCTCCCGGTGGATGTGTTCCAACGACCGGCGATGTGGCTGCTGTCACCTGTAGATTAGCGAGGGAGTCCGTCAACTAAATTGATTGTGTTGTTTAGTTAGAGTGTGGCTCGATAGTAATATAATAGGAATGGAGATGATAATTAATGGGGTTAGTTGCATGTTGGCCTTCGCAGATGGTTCTCGGTGCATGCATGTATCGACCTCGTGGGAATATTGGACCCATTGGAAATAAAAATGAAGGGCAGGTTACAAAATTTACTACGTTCATTGATATTACACCTGCAGACTAGCGCCACTCTAACAACTACCCTCAATAAGTCGCCACATGCGCAGGTCAAAAGAGAAAAAAAAACCAGGCTAATGGACTTCTTGTTCTCCTATTGTCGAAGGATACAGTAACAAGTACACATTGGTATGTATTCCATTATAAACCAGGGCCTCAAATATATTCATGTTACACATCTTATCGTATAAATAATTCTTTGTACAATCTTCAAGAAGTGTTATTTAAACTTTTCCATTATGGACATGGTGTTAACAAGTGTAGCACTAGCAGGGACACGATGGCACTGACAGTATAGAAATAGTGAAATTTATTTATTCAATCATAGCATTAGAAAAATACAAATAATAGTTCTCAAAGGTCATAAATGTTTTAAATCTCTCTCTACAATAAACACACACTGTCTTAACTTAGTTGTGATTGTTCTCCCAAAACTGAGCCTGGAGCCAATCAATTGTCCCCTTTTGCACTTGGAAGGCCTTAGCCAAGACATCATCTGAGATCGGTGGCTTCGATCCAAAGACTGCATTAGCAATAGTAATGGCCCCAGGGTTCTGGCTGCTCAGTGCAGCAATTGCAACCGCTGGCTTGTCATGCATGGGGTTGAATTGGAAGTGGATGAGCCCTTGGGGGAATACAAACACGTCGCCCTTGTTCAACACCTTGGCAAATAGTTTGTTGTCTGTGTTGGAGGTGACAAATCCAACATAGAGTGTGCCCTCGAGTACTGTGAGGATCTCCGTGGCACGCGGGTGGGTGTGCGGAGGATTCTGGCCTAAAGGTGCATAGTCAATGCGGGCCAATGAGATGCCCAGGGTGTTGAGTCCGGGCAACTGCATAACATTGATCAAGGTGACATTGGATCCAACCTTGCTCTTCATGGTGTCCCTAGGCTTGTCAAGCTCGGCTGCCTTGAAGAAGTCATCTGCGTTCACGGCCATGGGGTCCTTACAAACAAATCCATTCACCTTCACTGTAAACAGAAAATATGGGAAAATATTATGTGCATAAAGATCAGAAATTTTCAACCACACATAAGAATGCTTGTTGAATGAAGGTGTAGATTGTAACGAGAATGATATTATGGTGTCATCGTAGATTTAGCGTAAAGTGAGTGCGATTGCATACCTGGGGAGTGGATGTCAGCGACACACAAGTCCTGGAGCGGGCTAGGATCGGAAGCAATGACCTGAGACGAGACCAATAATCCTAGAAGTGCAACGAGAAGAAAGTAGGAGGCAGCCATTTGATTTTCTTCTCGCTTTATGAGCTTGTTCTCTGCTCTCTCTCTCTCTCTAAAGTTGGTACGGAGCTGCTTGTGTTTGTGTATGCTTTGCTGGGTGCCTTGGGCATCGAGGTATGCTGCACTTATATAGCTTGCCACGGCACGTGGAAACGTGAACCCTTTAACGAGGACCGGATCAACAAGTCTATACAACTAACAATGCAACAGAAGAAACGGTCTCAGGCTGTGGCTGCTACAATCTGCTGATGAAACAACATAATTATCTTTTGTCAACTTTTCAAAGCTACCTTGCTTACAATATGTTTGAACTATACTAGCAAATCTGCTTTGTGGTCTATTTGCTCCTAGCACAACATTAGGTAAATATACCATTTCTTTATTTCTGAACCGTTGATCTTGTCCGATGAACGACGCCCAGCTATTTTTCCAACCACCGTAAAACTTGTATACTTTTAAATATCTTTATATTACCCTTCTAAAAAATTGATTCTTAATAAAATAGGGACTAAACTGTACAATCGAAATTTCAAGAAATCAAAAATGTGATCGAGAGATCCCCTTGCTGGTAAATTGAGTTCTTTAACTATTGCTGTAGAAGGTACTGTTGTCCAAATGTATGTTGATGATTCGAGTTCTATAAGGAAGCAGACTGATTCACAACATAACCAGGACGCTGGCGTAGGCGTCTGGCTGCTGGACTCTGATAGTAGTGTAAACTGGAAACATAAATGGTGCATCTGTGCTTGCACACCATTTATAAGATTACTGTATCCAATGTTTACTTGGTCACCGGTTTGTTGGAGTCTTGCAATAAATATAATCTTATCCACAGTTGAATGCATCCGTACCAAGGGTGAACTGGTACAAGGGGTAGCTGCCGCACACGCTTTACTTTTGCAGATGTTGAATTCCAAGTTAAACAAGGCTTTTATCAATATCTGAAGTAACCACGTGTGATTTTGCTAGTCAACTTCTTGACTTGTTCATGCACCCTACCTGCTTCTTTCGAGGCAATAAGCAGCTGTAGAACAAGTTTGGGGATTGATGCATTAATTTACTCTTATTTTACGATGGAGGATCATTAATTTCAAGCACGTTACATCCTGGTGACATCAAGAGTATGTTTAAGAGTATGTTTATAGAGAAAATTACTTCTATGGCCTCAAGAAAGTTGCTGCTTACTTCTATGGCCTAAAAATTTCACAGCTCTCCTATATGGCCTAAAAATTTTGACTCATTACCTGCTTTGCCTTTCCTGTCTGATTGAAGGCTTAACACCGTTAACTAAAGGGTAAAAAAACAATTTTACGCACATATGTTGCTGTCCAATCTTGCACGGGCATGCATTTAAATGTATATTAGAGTTGGAATACACCAGGAATATGGCTCTATGAATTTCGGCACGATGGTTCCACATGAGATAAATAAATTTCGACATGATATTTCAACATGAGAAATAAATTTCAACATGATTTTGGCATGAAATTTCAGCATGATATTTCCATATGAGATAAATCAATTTGAGATCTCAATAAAATTGCATACAGTCAACGTATAACATTCCAGGTTCTTCCAGGAGCTCTCAGGTTCATCCCAAAAGCATACAGGTTCATCCAAAAGCATACAGGTCCTGCAAGCATACAACCATGCAGGTTCACCATGGTCACACATACAAGTTCACATGTATTTTGAAATTATAAGCTTAGCCTTCTTTTGCTTCTTGTGGCCATTGCAGGGCTAGGTGGCACAACCATTTTTCTCCTCATTCCCATTGCCGGGCTATCAAATGGCACCATTGGAATGCTTCCTTTATTTTTAGTTGTCTCTTTCTTCTTTCCTTTCTCCTTTGCCTTCTTAAGTGGAGGTCTTTGCTGAGATGATGGGACTTCAAATGTAATTGACTCAAATTGGTTGGAGCCACTTCTTGACATGTGCCTATACATGCATGGTAACCAAGACATGACATGTAAATAATTAAAATCACATGTTATGTCAAAATAAAATGAAACAAGCATAAGGTACCTTTTCAATGGACCAGAACTAGAGTTACCATGACTCCCCTTTGTCTTACACATAGTCTCCAAGCTTTGGCTATGCACCTTATAGCGTTCTTTAATTTTCTTTTGCAGTGCCTTTGCTATCAAAGTTGCATCATCTATGAGGAAGTCCTTTACCTTTTCACATATCCAAAACTTGGTTGCATTCTTCACCTGCTTTTTCCTTCTTGTACTGTAGCAATTATGAGCACAACGATTCTTTCTCACCTGCAAAATTATAGTGGAATCATGAGCACAATTGTAGTACAATGATTACAATAATTATACAAATACATGTGCAATGTATAGTAATTACCACAACAGAACTTTGGTCCTGGGTTGTAGAAGCATAAATCATCCAGTGGGCACTTATCCAACCCTTTTCTTGAACAATAGGCCCTGAACCTATGTGGTGAACTCTTATCTGTTTTGAATTCGAACTCATGTTTGATTGCATGCATGCAAAGAGCCAACTTGAACTCATACATATTAGGATAGGTGCTGCCTTCAGTCATTGGAGGGTCTTCTCTATCATACTCTACATTTGGAATGTGAGTAGCTTCATGCCCTACCAACTCTTCATCTTCCTCTACTTCAACATCTAGCTCATCCTCACTCTCATCCTCATTTCCATCCTCGGAATCATCATCTGGGATATAGTCCTTCATCTGTTGCTTTATCACTCCAAGCAACAATGGGAAGGGTCACTATCCAAGTACATGCCCTCCTCATCAACACCTACATGTTCATTATGAGGCAATGGATTCCTGAGATAATTGTCATCATCTTTGTCTAGGTTCTTGTTTTGCTGCATTTGATCATCAAATTCCCACTCAGTGATAGGCTCATATTGCTCATATGCATCACTATATCCAATGAACATGGTGATAACTTTTGCCTTAATATGCTTCGAGAACATTAACATTAAATCTTGATCTGATTTCACTTCTGGAATTGATCTCATGACATTATCGTAATACTGAATATGTGCAACTTCTAAATAACCAGGAGGATACTCTACTTCGATTGATTCAACAAGATCCTTTATGTTTGTCAAGTCCGAATCAACTATCTTCTCAATCGAAAAACATCTCGCTTCCTTTCTAGCTTTCTTTGGATTACCAAGCAATTTGATTTTCAGCAAGAAACTAGTATTGTCATCAATCCTATTGAACCAAACAACAACCAAATGTAGGTGAGTTTCAAATTGAGCATATTCTAAATCTGCAGGCATTCTCAAAATGCACAGAGAAGCTCACCATGGCTAGCCCCTGGTCCAGTCGGCTCCTTCCTCCCCGGTCTTCCATTCGTGGCCTGTGGCGTCCTTCCACGCACACCGAGCAAAGGCCTCCCTAGGGCAACTGGCCTCCCCTACACCGGGCTCGGGTTCCTCATGCTCTACCCCACCGGCTACACATCCTGTGCCACCCGGTGACCTCGCGCCTGCGCCTCAACGCGGGCCGCCGCCATCTCTGCCTGCGCGCACCCGCCGCCCACCTGGATCGCCGCCCGTCGTCTTCGCCCGCGCGGGGCTAGGTCCGCCCGTCGCTGCCGCCGCCCGCGTGGGGCTAGGGGCGCCGCCTGCGCTGTCGGGCGACGTGACGCCATCGCCTGCCCCTCGACGCAGGCAGTGGCCCTCTCTGCCTGGGCGCACCCATCTCCCGCCTGGACCGCGGCCTGCCGCCTTCGCCCACGTGGGGCTTAGGTCCGCTAGCCGCCTGCGCTGATGGGCGACGTGACGCCGTCACGGCCTGGGCCACCGGACTGAGGCACAAGCAAGACTAGGGGCGGCCTGTCGCGCCTCGGCTGCGCCGCCGGCCGGGCCGCCGCCTGGTTCCATCTCGATCTAGGGTTAGGGCTGAGTGGTGCTGTGTGTCTGTGGGCCTGAGCCCTATTGATGGATGGACTCGGTCACGGGGCAAAATCGTCTTTGAATCAGGTTGATAACGGGCCACCGTTTCCAACTGGACGGAAAGGCCAAGCAGGAAATGAGTCAAAATTTTTGGGCCATATAGGAGAGCTGTGAAATTTTTAGGCCATAGAAGTAAGCAGCAACTTTCTTGAGGCCATAGAAGTGATTTTCTCATGTTTATACCCTTTTCTAAATCTTTTGAACTATTCTAAAACCAATAGTTAATGTTGCACTTTTATATAGGACCTATGAAAAAGCAAAAATCAAGAAGAAAAACAAGAGGAAGCTGCCGCATGCTATGAAGTTCCCGTGTTTCTGTAATTCTCACTACATCAGAAACAAGAGGAAGCTGTCCACCTTTTATGTATGCTTTCCCGTGTTTGTGTTATTCTCACTACTGTCAGAAACAAGAGGAAGCTGTCCTACTTTTATGTATGCATTTTCTTTGCCAAGTTTAGATTGCAAAGTTCATATTTATGTTAAACATGCCCTATGCATTACAATAATATAAATTTGCAATGCCACCAATAACCACCTCGTAATAGTTGTGGGTTCTACGCTGCCCATCATTTTAGAAGAATCTGAGGTAATGTGATCTCTTTTTCTTTGTATATAGATGAGGGAGTGAAGAGAAAAACATAAGATGTTTTAGGTTCAGTTTTCATTTGGATGTCAAAAAACATGTCTTAGATGGTGTGTAACCTGTATTATTAGGCACTTTATTAGTTGAAATATCAGGGACCACCAGGGATGGGTGGTGGCCTGGACCGCCCCTGAAAACTGATTTTCAAAGGTGGCCTTTCAGCTTGGACCCATCCAGCCACTATCAGACGTTAATCTTCCTACCAATCACATCGGCCAAAGTGTCTTGTCCAGCATTCGAATTGAGCTTGTTGCCTTCTTAGTGACTTAGGTCATTGATCAGAGAGGGGACTTCCACATTGTCCAAGACCTAGGGGTTGAATGAGCTTGCTTTTTTTTGTAGTATGTGGTTGAATGAACCTTTATCTGAATTTATGTGCATGTGTGAACTTAAAAAATGGTGTCCTGAATGGTTGTAAACCTGTGGCTTCATTACCTTTTGTCTATGTGAGCATGTATGCGATGTCATGTCTGATCGGGATGTTGCCTGTTATTTGAATGCATGCTGCCTGTTTATCTGAATACATTATTGTGCCTGTGATCTGAATGCTTGCTTTTAAAATAGTGATGTGGCTTTCATAAAGCACATCACAGTATATACATCACATGGTTTTCTTAAAAACATGTCACTGATGTTGGGTTAGGCAGCTTCTGGTGCCAACATTAGAGACGTGCTTGTAATAACCCGCGTCACTAGTTCATATATTGCAGGGCATGGATCACGAAATAAATGTCACTGAATAGCATTATCGGAGACGTGATAGTAACAATACACATCTCTAATATATGATATTAGTGACATCAGTGACGCGGAACTATACTGTCACAGATTTACTTGAGAGCCGTCACAGAAATAGTGGTTTTGGCGTAGTGTGTTACAATTATAATGAATTGTTCTTGCTTTCGCACAAAACTGAGAGTTGGTGCAACGTAACCTATGTTAAAATACCAAGGTGTCGATATGTCAATAAAACTAACAAATGCAAAATATAACCCTATACTTTGTATACAAGGATATCTTCAAATGTTTGACACAATCGGTAAGGGAACTATCAAATAATAGAGAAATCAAATAAATTATGTATCTAATTAACAGCTGAGAATATATAAACTATGATAAATTCATTCTTTATTTAGTTGTGGTTATCATGTCCAAAACTGTGCCTGGAGCCAATCCACAACCTTCTTGTCCACCTGAAACGCCTTGGCAAGAACATCATCCGCGATTGGAGGGTTTGATCCAAATACTGCATTGGAAATAGTAATAGCGCCAGGGTTCTGGCTGCTGAGTGCAGCGATGGCAACCGCAGGCTTGTCATAGCTGGGATTGAACTGAAAGTGGATTAGTCCCTGTGGGAACACAAAAACATCCCCCTTGTTGAGCATCTTGCTGAAAAACTTGTTGTCCGGGTTAGACGTGACAAAACCAACAAAGAGCGAGCCTTCAAGAACTGGTTAAGATCTCAGTGGCTCGGGGATGAGTATGCGGTGGGTTCTGTCCTTGAGGAGAATAGTCAATCCTAGCCATGGAGATGCCAAGGGTGTTGAGACCTGCCAGCTTCATCACATTGATCAGCGTGACATTTGACTTGACCTTGCTCATTGATGTATCTCTTGGCTTGTCAAGGTGAGCTTCTAGGAAGAAATCATCAACCTTCACATCCTTTGCATCCTTGCAGGGCAAGCCGTTCACACGAACTGCATAAAAAATGTGGCATATGTGTGTTAGGAAGCTAACCAAACGCACGCCATGCGCTTTTTTATAAAGTTTCTCCTTCAATTCTTGTTGTTGTTGTAAAAATCACCATTTTACATACTTATACAACTATACAAGTAATTACACAGTTGATGTGCATACCATGGGAGTCTTTGTCAGCCACACAGAAGTCCTGGAGAGGACTGGGATCCGAAGCTTTGGCCCCAAAAGCGATCAAGGCGAGAAGAACAGTGACAAGAAACAAGTTAGAGGCAGCCATGTCTGTATAACTAGACAGGCTGGAGTTTAATCGCTCTCTCCTATGGAACTAGTTGATGTGTGTTTGTGTGTGTATCTATGGTTAACTGGTGCTTTGTCCATGGAGGTGGTGCATGCATGTATATATAGCAATAGAGATTCTGAAGAGGTCAATTATCTGAGACGACCTGCTCTATAGAAATTGTTTAAGGTGAAGCAGCAACTATTTGATTTGGTCAACACGGTCTTGAGTAGATCAGTATCTAATCCAAGGACAGCAGGACGCAGGGTATATTAGCTTGAAATATACCTAGCGGATCACCGTCAGTTGTGGGTATTTCATTGAACTGAAAAGTGTATTTGTTTCGCAATGGTATTTCATTAAATTGAGAAATGTATTTCACTATATAGACATGCCAACCAAGCGGATATTCTCAGCGTCCTCAGTGTACAGTAGTAGCAGGAAATCTTTCACTATCTTGGCATATTCGTAAAAATCGTGTTTTTGTTGGCCTAAAATCTCTCTCTCCCTCTCCCTCTCCCTCTCTCTCTCTCTCTCTCTCTCTCTCTCTCTCAAGGAATGGATTAATCGATTTCTAGATGGGATCCACGCTAAAGCTAGGTCGGTTCCCATGTACTGGATATATTACTTGGGAATTATTAATTTCTAGCATGCATGCATGTTAAAAAGTTAGCCCCAACACCTCGATTCTTTTCACACCATACAAACATGGCTATGGTAAAAGTAGTACTCGCAGAAAATGTCACCTATGCATTTGAAAATACAGAAAGATGAAGTGGTAAAAAATAATAGTTGCCCAGTCTCATTCATGACCTCTTCAGGTTATAGTAGTTACCCAACACATACAATCCTACATACAGCAAATACACTGTTGTGGCTGGTCAGAGGCTCAGAGCATGCGCTGCATTGATAACGACCGTGTCAACCCTGCCAAGTTGCTTTTCCGCTTGACTTAGTCCCAGCCTCACCTACTCTCTGCTATTATAAATAGATGCCCATCTTCTCCGTGGACAAAGCATCAGCCCCAGAAGCACAACCAGCACCAAGAGCTACAACAAATGGCTTCTTCCACCACCTTCCTTGTTCTCGCCGCCCTTCTTGGATTGCTCTCTTGGCAAGCCATTGCTTCTGACCCAAGCCCTCTGCAAGATTTCTGTGTTGCTGACAAGGATTCTCCTGGTATGTGTGTTCACATAAAATCCAAATCATGGTATCGTTACTTCTCAATATTTTTCAAACTTAATTGCCAGCATTCTGATATATCTTGCACCTATTTTTATTCCCTCTGTAATGCAGTGCGTGTCAATGGATTCATTTGCAAAGACCCAAAGGACGTGAAGGTTGATGACTTCTTCCTAGCAGCCAACCTTGACATGCCAATGGACACGACAGTTAACAAAGTTGGCTCTAATGTCACATTGATCAATGTTATGCGGATCCCTGGCCTCAACACTCTCGGTATCTCCTTGGCACGCATTGACTATGCTCCACTAGGGGAAAACCCTCCTCACACGCACCCCCGTGCCACCGAGATCCTAACAGTGTTAGAGGGCACGCTCTATGTGGGATTTGTGACATCAAACCAAGAGAACAAGTTGTTCGCCAAGACGCTCAACAAGGGTGATGTGTTTGTATTCCCAGAGGGGCTCATCCACTTCCAGTTCAACCCTTGCCCTGACAAGCCAGCAGTCGCAATCGCTGCACTTAGCAGCCAGAACCCTGGTGCTATTACTATTGCCAATGCTGTTTTTGGATCAAAGCCACCGATCTCAGATGATGTCCTAGCCAAGGCATTTCAAGTGGAAAAGAAGACAGTAGACTGGCTCCAAGCACAATTTTGGGATGACAACCACAACTAAACCGACGAGCAGTATTCGTATAAATATTCTTGGTGTGTTCATTTTTTTTTTAAAAAAATAACTCATGTTACAACATTGTAATTAGTATTTTGCCAGAAGGTCGATTGCCATTTATGTGATAGATTACCATTTACTATTTCAATGAGATTAGTGTTACCACGTCTCTTTTCCCCTACCACGTCCATCTCTCTATCTTCTCCTCCCAAGCTCGCTAGCAAAACCACGCTTCCATTGGTCCTTTCACCAGTGCTGCAGTCGTTGCCTCCAATCCTTTCTCGCCTCGCACCGACCACCATTACACTCCACTCTTATCTCCTCCCTCTCTCTACATGTCACTCTCTATCTCTCATCCCTCCACCATGCCACTGTCGCCATCCCTGCTCCCTTTTTCCCAGCTTCCATGGTGTCACCTTTGCACCCTCCCTTTACCATAGCACTACCTCCTTAGCCCTCTCCCCACCACCACTTTATTGACATACATGGATGAGCAGAGGTGGTAGGAAGCTTGTGGGAGCAACAATGCCTCCCTAGAGATGGGAAAATGAGGCCTAGATGGAGGATTTAATAGAATACGAGAAGATGGAGAAGAGAGAGATAAAGGTGGGCTAGTGGTAGAGAGCAAGCACTTTGTTGGTGATCTGAGGCCTCAGAGGAGAATGCCATGCGAGAGGATTGTATAGGAATCCATAACTAGAGCTAAAGAGGTGGCAAACAGATGGAGCTGGCAATCAAAATCGGATATGGCCATGAAACAAAGACAACGGTATAGAACCTACACCGCAGCGGCGAAGGAGGAGATGCGGCATGTCAGTGCACAAATGCAAGGACCATGCATCATATCAGAGATGCGTCAGAGAGTAGAAAGGGGCAAAGTCCCTGTTGTATAGTTCTAGAAGCACGGATGGGTGGCGAGCTCGAGAGGATAAAATGGAGGACAATGTGACTGGAGATGGCATGATGGCAGGAAAGAGAGGAGAGATTGAGAGATATGGAAAGAGAGAAGAGTTGACCTCGCATAGCCACTCCACGTAATTACCGAAAACCACCTAAACCGAGGTGTCTAAATTAGTAGCAGCTTATTGAGTTAAGGTGTCCAATTTGGCCAGCGGTGTAGTTAGGGATTATAGTTGGACCATCGGAGGAGTTGAAGATCCAAAATAATCATGTTAAAATTTAAAATATGGATGATTCGCATTGGCTGGCCTAAGTAGGCCTTTTGTTGATGTCAAAAGCTAGTTTATATCGCAAAAGTTTCATATGTGTTAGCCAATGGCTAATTGTTGGCTCCAGAATTTAGCCGACCAAGGTTAATGGGCCAAGATCGGTTTAGAGCTAAAAGATTGGGCTATCCAAGGGAGAGATAGCGTGTATTTTGCCTTTTGGGCCAAGCGCCCGTGTATCTTAGAAAAGATAGTTTCTTTGGTAGAGAGTCCAATCGGGACTCCAGTTTAGTTAAGATTTGGAGTTGAATTAGGAAAGGATAGACTTGCTATCCAAGTCTACGGACTATAAATATGTACCCGTACCTATGAAATAAACAGAGACTACTCACGTTCGTCAACAGCAGGTTGTCTCCACATCCTCTCGGCGCATCGCCACCACTAAGCAATTAGGGTTTCAAGGTATATCGTCATGTTGCTCTATTGACTTCTTTCAGTAGATGTTGATAGGGCATTACGGCGTTCTGCCTATGGTAGATCTTGTACTAAGCGTTGTTGTTGGCAAGATCTGCTAGTTATCATGTGCATCGACCCTGATCTACTTATTCTCTGAGCATCATGACATAGATCGGATCGTGCACAATTTACCATCATGCTATCCTTTGATGTTATCATATTTTGCAATATATGCTGCGTCAAGCCACTGCCATATTTTGTTAGATTTGCATGATACAAGAGGCTTATTTAGGTTGATGTTGGTATCCCATACTTTCTTGCATCTCGACGGTTCCTAGCTAGAGATAATACTATGTTTATTTATTACACTAGTTTCTATTAAAGAGCCGATCTGGGTAGGCAGATCACTTTATTTCTGTGCATCTTCTATACATCGCCTAAGCAGCGTTGGATCAGGCTCGTGGAGTATCGATGGAGGTTTGCCGATGCCAAGACCCGACGTGGGAGAGCCGATCCGATCGATCCGGCTAGTACTTAACAGTTTACCCTGTTTTGTTTGTTCATGCAGAGAGAATAGGAGCCGACCACCGTCACCACCACCACATTCCTGGCTGTAAGGTCAAGCCAGGTGGTACGCCCAACCACCACCGTAGCCAGCAGTCGGCTAACCAGTTTAGCCGACTGGGAGCCGCAGCAAGGAGGAGCGACCTCTATGTCCACATACACCTCCCGACTCGCATTGTGTTGACTCGTTGGTACACTAGCCCACCGGTTTCCCACAGCAACACATTTTTGGCACGCCCAGTGGGACACGATCGTCATGGCTGGAGGCAAGAGTAGCTAAAAAAGAGGATGAAGTCATGCCCATCGATAGGGTGGAAGACCTGCCTGAGAATCACCAGAAGCATGATGCCTCGATCATCGAGGATCTCAAGAAAAAGGTGCTTGCCATGTACGGACGCACTCGTCATGATGCCATCAGGATCCAAGGAGTTCTCGAGTCGCTTCTGGACAAGGTCGACCTCATGACTCCGTCACAGCAACAGCACTGAAGCACTCCGCGAAGAGATCCAAAGGATCACGGCTCACGCCCTCATACGGCAGTCGGAAGGCGACCATAAACCGCATGGACAACACTGTGGTCAAGACTGTCAGAGCTGCCTTGGCCGGTGAACCACTGCATATCACCGGCCCCGAGCTGAACGGCCATGTTGGAGAAGCCATGTTCTACTCCAGGCCACTCACCCCTCATTCATATTGAGGTTCAGGGGGATAACGTTGCCGAATTCGTCATGCACCCTCCACGTGATGGCATTCCCCTAGGAGCCTCGTGCTTACTCTACGCCACCACTGGTCATCCCTGGGGGATACTTCTGCCAGCTCAGGTACCGACAGCTGGAAGAAGGGAAGCGGCCTCCCCACCCCTACCCAATCCGGTAGTTGTCAACAAGCGACCAGCTCAAGCGCAAGGTACACCGGAGGCTCAACCACACCAAAGGCCGATGAAATCGGCCGATCAGGAGATGATTGAGTGGCAGCGCGCCTACAGAACCGGGCCTGATCCAACTCGATCAGGCCGGATATACTCCTGCAGGCGATCTCAATAGTGTTGTGTAGGAGATCTTGAAGAATCAGTACGGGATGGCACCCAAACGAGGGGCAATTACTTATGCTAAACCTTACCCAGAGGCGTACGATCTCCTGGAGCCCCCTCCGAAATTCAAGATCCCTAGATTTCACCAAGTTCAGTGGCAACGATGGTGCTAGTACCATTGAGCACGTCAGTCGGTATTTGGCACAGCTAGGCGTTCGCCTCTCGAGCCGAGCACATGAAGATTCGGCTCTTCTCCTTGTCGCTCACATGGGCCTAGCATTTGGGTGGTACACCACGTTGGCCTCAGGATCAATTACTACTTGGAAGCAGCTGGAAGAAAAGTTCCATGCCCAGTTCTTCTCTGATTCTAACGAAGCAACTCTGACCGACCTGGCTAGCATCTACCAGTATCCAGGAGAATCAGTCCAACAGTACATCCAGCGGTTCCAGTGAGTTGAGGAACAGGTGTTACTCTCTCCACCTACCGGAGAGGTCATTGGCAGAGCTGGCTTTCAAGGGCATGAACAAGGCTGTCAAAGCAGTTTACGGGCCTACTGATTTCGAGTCTGTCAGCCAATTGGTGTCCAAAGTTTCGGCCTATGAACGCAGTCATCCCAAAATCCTTCCAGGAGAAGCACAAGAGGAACATCGGCTACATTCAAGTCGATGAAGACGACGCATTGGATGACGCGGATAGCATACCTCATCTAATGGTCGAGGAAGAGCCAGCCGCTACAGTGTCAGTGGGTAAAGCAGCCCAAACCCACTCCAAGCTTCGACTTCGATGTGTCCAAGACTGAGCAGATCTTCAACCTACTACTCAAAGAAAAGCACTTGGTACCACTGGCCGGGCATCAAACACCCTCGGCCAAAGAAATACGTGACCGGAAGTACCACAAATCCAGAGCGCCATCGAGCAAGGAAGGCTGGTTTTTGCCCATCCTCCAATGAAGATCGAGACAAAGCCTTTCCTGGTCAACTCGGTACACGCAGTCCTGCCACCCTAGGAATGGGAAGATTCGCCGATCGGCTCAACTGAATCGGCTTTCGGCTGCTCGAGTGTAGGGAGCGATCGCCGCGGGGAGAGTCCTTCAGCCATGCCATGGAAGAGCCCAGCCCTGGGCCATCCATCTCAATCAACATGGTCCGAGCCACTGCAGAAGAGAAGGGGAAGGCCAAGGCTGACCCGCGCGATGACCTACCTCTTGAGTTTAGGGCTGAAGAGCACACTTCGGCCGGAACAATCGAAAGAAATCGACGATTCCACCCAAACTCTGGGGCATTGATGGGATTGTACTCACGGCGTCATCAGCGTAACGAGGAGCGCCATCGCGAGGAAGAAGCGTACTACTAGCGAGCAACGTCGGCGTCGTGAGTACCCATGCTCGCCCAGGAGTGACGCACGACGATGGGAGAGCTCAGCGGCAACACGATGAACGCCTCAACCTCACCAACCACAGGGAGAACTAGAGCTGCCCGTACTTCTACTACTATTGGAGCCAAGGTATGAGCAGGCTCCCAACCCCTGATGAATGCCCAGAGTGTTCTACCCACAGGACTCGACACGATAGGCCGTTAGTGTCCCAGCGCTTGAGGCGCGTGCCCTCACCACCTCACCGCCGCGTGCCTTCGCCGTGGCATGGATGTGGCCCCTCTCCACCGCCACGACGGCCCGAGTCCCCATCGAAGAAGTGACAAGCATCCCCACTTCCAAGGCGGGCGCCACCTCCTCCGCAGCAGCGTGGACCACCGATCTAGGAGGCCAATGATGGTCGACGTCGCCAGGAATGCCACATGCCAAGATGGTGTCCAGAGAGCCTGTCCAGGTCGCAAAAGTGTAGGGTTCAATGTCTGCGTTGCTTGGAACAAGTCAAAGAGGAGTACCTTCAGCAACTGAAAAAGTTTGGTGGCATCTTTGACATTCCAAGCTTGCGTCCAGAGCGCAACTTCGTGTGGAAGTGCAAATTGCAGTCTGAGGTGGCTGAAGCGCCAGCCAAACCAGCTGTGGCCAGCTCGTCAAAGGTGAATGAAAAAGACTGGCACCTTGGACATGGACAGCGACAGTCAATCGGACCACGGGGACAACTTTGAAGGGGAAGTCAACGCAGTTCCAAAGAAGGCCACGGCAGGATGTCAACATGGTCTTCTACTTGCCAGATGATTTCTGACCCCCCAGCGAGGAGCAGATGGCCGGGTCTATGGTGCAGCTCAGCCTCGGCCCCGCAGCTGCTATTTTTGAGAAGCTGATCGACAAAAAATATCAGCACCTTAAGCCATTACACGTAAAAGGGTTCGTCAATGGCAAGCCCGTCAACAGGATGCTCGTTGATACAAGTGCGACCGTTAACATCATGCCATATTCCTTGTGTCGCAAGCTTGGACAGGTCTATGGAGGATCTTGTTGATACCAATGTCACGCTGAAAGATTTCAAAGGGAAAACATCAAAGGTCAAAGGAGTTATCAATGCATGAGCTGACGGTTGGTAGCAAGACCATGAACACTTCATTCTTTGTCGTCAACGATCACGACCCTTTTCTCTGCCCTGCTTGGCCGAGATTGGATCCATGCCAACTGTTGTGTCCCGTCTTCCATGCACCAATGCCTGATTCAGTGGAACGGCGACGAGATCGAAGTGGTCCCTGCTGACGAGTCCTGCGACATCGCAATGTCTGAGGCACAATTTTGGACAAAAGAAGCAGAGTGCCTCTCGGGTCGGCAAAATTCGGACTGGAGCTTTGTCGACCTAGCAAAAAATGGGATGATGTCAGTTCATGCAACCGGCAACCAACCTTAGATGATGAAATAGCTAGTGTATTTGCCGATCCCTCTGATCGGCTCACTAGTTGGTGTAAACTTTCTACAGGTTCACGACCCGTAGTGGCCGATCTGCGTGATCGGCCCCAAAAAATTTGTAATCATATTTTGTGTAACACTTCTACATTGGCTGATCTGTGTGATCGGCCCCAAAACATTAATTTAATACATGTTTCTTCCAATAAGGATGTTCTTTCTTGCGATGATCAATCAACCCCTGATGAAGAAAGATCAGAAGCTGCGCGCTCTCATCCTTCTCCGGCATCATCAGGATCTACTCAGGAATTTGTGGAAGAGGGCAAGCTCGGTTTTGGTTTCACGCCATCCGACGAGCTTGAACAGGTCGACATCGGCTCAGGGGATCGACCAAGGCCGACGTGGATCAGTAAAAAGCTCGACCCGGAGTTCAAAGCCAAGTTGATCGAGCTGCTCAGAGAGTTCCCAGATTACTTTGCGTGGGAGTACCACAAGATGCCAACTCTTGATTGGTCTATTGTTGAACATCGGCTGCCGATCAAGCCCTGTTTTCGACCATTTGCTCAACATCCCAAGAAAATCGACGCAAAAATCATTGATACAGTCAAAGAAGAGATAGAGAAGATGATTTGCGCTGGGTTTATCTGCCCGTGCCGATATGCCACTTGGATATCGAGCATTGTTCCTATTTGGAAGAAAATGGTAAGCTCAGGATATGTATCGACTTCAGGGATCTAAACAGAGCTACCCTAAAGGACGAATACTCGATGCCCATTGCAGAGTCGCCCATCGATGCTGCAACTGGTCACAAGATGATGAGCTTCCTTGATGGCAATGCCGGGTACAATCAAATCTTTATGGTCGAAGAAGATGTTTACAAGATAGATTTTTGTTGCCCACATGGTTTGTTCGAGTTTGTGGTCATGACCTTCGGCTTACGCAATGCCGAAGCAACTTACCAATGGGCCATGAACTACATCTTCAATGATCTCATCGGCCGGGCTCATGGAAGTATATATTGATGATGTGGTGGTCAAGTCAGTATTGCAGGAGAACCACTTAGCCGATCTGCGTCAAGTCCTCGAGCGTACTCATAAACATGGCATGAGGATGAATCCCGATAAATGTGCGTTCGACGTCACTGCTGGACAATTCCTTGGGTTCATGATCCACGAATGAGGTATAGAGATTGGCTCGAAGAGTAAGGATGCCATTGAGACAATGACACCACCAACGACCAAAAAGGAGCTTCAGCAGCTGATCGGCAAAATTAACTACATCAGCAGGTTCATCCCTAACCTTTCAGCAAAACTTGAAGCGTTTATGCCTTTGGTCAAGACACAGCATAGCAGCAAGTTCGTGTGGGGGCCTGATCAACAACTAGCGTTCGACAACCTAAAAAGGTACCTGACGGCACCACCAATGATGGCCCCTCCTCGACTCGACCTCCCATTCATTGTCTACCTTTCGGCCAATGAAGTTTCCATTGGCTCTGTGCTGATTCAAAAAGTCGACGGCAAGGAGCGTGTCGTCTACTATCTCAGCCAACAGTTACTCGACGCGGAGACCAGGTATTCCGAGATGGAATGCTTATGTTTATGCTTATATTTTACATGCACCAAACTGCGGCATTACTTGCTCAACGCCGAGGTGCTGATCGTCTGCAAAGCCCATGTCATCAAGCATATGTTGTCAGCACCGATCCTCAAAGGGAGGCTCGGCAAATGGATGTTCGCTTTGTCAGAATTTGACGTCAAGTTCCGACCAGCGAAAGCCATCAAAGGCCAGGTGTTAGCCGATCTTATTACAGAGCGATCGGCTCCATTGGTCCCATTTCATCGACATATCATCTTGGGCTTTGTTCTTCGACGGGTCTGCGTGCGACACTGGTTGTGGCATTGGGCTCTTCATCATCTCCCCTCGGGGGGCACAATATGAGTTCACCTTTTGCCTCAAGGAGCGTCATACCAACAACCAGACGGAGTATGAAGCTTTGTGCAAAGGTCTTGAGCTGTTACTGGACACAGGCGCCGAAGCAGTCGAAGTTTTCGGTGATTCAAAATTTGCCATTAACCAGTCAACGGAGGACTTCAATTGTGCAAGTGATTTGTTGCATCCATATCTCCTCCGTTGTCAAGAGTTGATGGCAAAGTTCCGTTATGTTAAACTCAAGTGGATACCAAGGGACGACAATGCCGAAGCTAACAAACTCGCGCAAATAGCTTCTGGCTATGCAGAGCAAGTCGAGGACGTCTGTGTCGACACATTGCAACTAACGTCAGCCGATTGGAAGAGCCGATCTCCTCAATTACTTGAGGGATCCAGCTCGGGGGGCAGATAAGAAGACAAGACAGCGAACTCTGAAGCATGTGCTCATTGGTGAAGAACTTTATTTCAGAACCATTGAAGGCTTGTTGTTGAAATGCCTAGGCCCGACAGAAGTGCTCAAAATCATGCACGATGTACACGAAGGGACTTGCAGTACTCATCAATCAGCTCACAAGATGAAGTGGTTGATCAGAAGGTCTAGCTATTATTGGCCGACTATGCTGGAGGATTGTTTCAAATATTATAAAGGTTGCTAGGAGTGTCAAAGATTTAGGGCCGTACAGATAGCTCCGGCTGGACCATTAAATCCTATTATCAAGCCGTGGCCATTCAGAGGCTGGGGCATGGACATGATTGGACAAATCAACCCTCTAACTAGCAACGCCACAAATGGATTTTGGCCGCAACCGATTATTTCATCAAATGGGTGGAGGCTGTACCAATGAAAAATGTCACAGCCAAGGATGTGATAAATTTTGTCAAAGAACACATCATTCATCGGTTTGGGATACCACAGACCATCACCACAGATCAGGGGTCTATCTTTTTGGTAGAAGAATTCAAAAAATTTGCTAAAGAGATGGGCATCACCTTGATACAATCTTCACCGTATTATGCTTAGGCTAATGGTCAAACCGAGGCGTCAAACAAAAGTCTCATCAAGCTGATCAAGCAAAAGATTGACGAATATCCCAAGCAATGGCATGATCGGCTGGCTGAAGCATTGTGGGCACATCGAATGTCATGTCATGGGGCTACCAGATGCACTCCCTATCAATTGGTCTACGGCCAGGAGGCCGTTATGCCTTGGGAGATCAACATCGGCTCTCGACGGGTTCAGTTTCAAAATGACCTAACAGTCGATGAATATTCAGCGCTCATGAACATCAACTTGGATGATCTGACGGAACTTTGGCTCTGGGCTCTCAAAAAGATCAAGGACAACAAGGCCAAGGTGGCAAAAGCTCATAACAAAAAGGTAAAGCCGAAGAATTTTCAAGTTGGAGATGTTGTGTGGGAGCTAGTTTTGCCAATTGGAACAAAGGACCTAGCATATGGAAAATGGTCATCTAACTGGCACGGGCCATTCCATATAGTAGAAACCACTCCAGGAAACTCCTATAGGATGGAAACACTGGAAGGAGTACGGTTTAGCAGGAACATCAATGGCAAGTACTTGAAAAAGTACTATCCCAGCTTATGGATCGGAACCTGATCTATTTTATACAAGCCCGATGCGAGGCCATCTGGATCTGACAGAGCCGATGTGTTAACATCGCCTTGAGAAAAAATAATAATAATAATAAAAAGAAAAAGAAAAGATCACAAAAGTATGGGCCGATGTACGCCATTGGCCTCGATTAGAGCCGATGCAAATTATGCATCGCCTTTAGAATAAAAAAATCTAATAAAGATTCTGTCCGTTGTCAAATATGCTTGGGGGGCATGCCAAACAGAGGCATGCTAGATGAAACGAATGTGCCAGTTACGAGTTCATTATACAAACAATGGAGCAAAAAGTTTATGAATAAACTGGCGGACTGCAACAAGAGCCTTCAATCGAACCTCGTCGGCTGAGTTGATGATTTGACGATCTAGTTCATGAGAGCCGACGACCAGACTCTTGTTCAGCGAACGGATGCGCGCCAGGTTTGTCTTGAGCGTTGTGGACAGTTGTTGCTTTTCACTTGCAATCCTTTCCATGTCTGCATCGTTGGCTATGATGGCTGCGTCAACCTCAGATAATTCTTGTTGGATGCGTTTGATTTCTTCATTTAGTTTGATCTTCTTCGCATCAAACTCCTCCCTAGTTGACAGCAGTCATTCATTGACACTTTGATCATCAACAGCTGCCTTGAGTTGGTTTGCTGCCATACATTCCCTGACGATTTCTTCCTTCAAAGCTGGTTGTCTAGCACGAGAAGCAATGCTCGTGGTGGCCGCCAAAACATCCTCACGGAGGAAGCCTATATGGGCCGTAGGCCGAAGCGCCTGCTTCAGGTCTGAAGGAAGATCATCGGCAATTGACTCGAAGACCAGTTGGATCTCATCACAGTCAATGACCAGTTGTTCGATTGGGGCCTCCAATCGCTTCACAATGTCCTCGAGTTTGGCGACCATGTGTGCAGCAGATGAAGGCGACACTGGGCGGGCTCTTGGTCATCAATGTTTCACCGATGGTAGAAGGATCAAGTTCAACAGATTTGCCACATTGAAGGTCTGACAAGAAAGGGCCAATAAGATCAAGTAGTCTTGAGGAAAAGATAGCATGATGAAGGTATGTGGTGGTCTTACCTCAGGCAAATCAGCCTCTACTTTGGCTCCTGCGTGGCCAGATGTGTCCTTAGGTGGAGCATCACAGCGTTCGAACAAAGCTCCCCCTACATCGGCTTCGTGCTCCCGATGGCGGATATGATCATCCTGCATTTTACAAGGAGTTCTTTGAATTAATGCAGATGGTGACAGAAAATCCGAGGAATCAGGAGAAAATTTACTGGTGAATCAGGAAGTAATGGAGCTGAGGGAGCAACTGGCTTCTTGATGGATGTCTTTTTAAATCTCGGCTGGCTGGGCCCCCTCCCTTCTCGTTGCCGTTTCAAGCCAGGAGCAGCAAAGATGACTTTATCGAGAGAAGGTGCATTGGCTTGATACACCGACACTGGAGCCATTTGCAGATACTTAAATGGCTGGCCCGATTCATTGGTTGGGCTTGGACCTTCTTGTAACTGAGTAGAAGAAAACTCGGTTAGATTCTGGAATAATGGGAGAAGGTAAAGAATCAAGGCCGAAGTGAACATACCTCTTCTGGTGTGTCTTGGTATTCTGAGTCGATTGCAACAAGAGCCGATGCAACTGCGCCTTGAAAGAGGTGGGGTCTCCAGTAATCCCACCAAGAGTTGAAGCCATCAGAAGTATGTACGAACTCCAGATCACCAGGCACTTGTAGCTTCAAGTCAGAAAAAATGGGGTAGGCTTTGGAAGCTACCAGTGAGTCGGTCAGTTCAGCTCGGCTCTGAATTCTCTAATGGATGATCAGACGTGGTGAAGTCTAATTTAAGCCGAACTGACGAGCAGCTAAGACAGGTTGGTATGATTCATACCCTGGTTTGGTGATCCTATTGCTAGTGCTCATACTGACTGGGAGGAGGCATGGAGTGATCATGATGCTGAATATAGCTTCGGGATTCTTCATCAGTGTGGAAACTGTCTATTCTGAAGAAATATGAGTTTTCGAAATGCTCTACTTTAGCATATGCATCATAAGAAGGTGTGTTCTGGGAGCTATAGAAGCATTTGTACCACTTGGCCATTTCTGCAGCAGCAGTGTTGGTTACAGATAGTTGATGCAGGGCTTGGCAAAATGAAGTACAGCGAATAGACTTACTAGAAGAATCTGGGAAGGATTGGGATTCTAATCGAGGGAAATCTGGAATTTCAGTGCGAAAGCAGAGCTTGCACCAGAGGCTGAACAAACCACTAAGGTCCTCCTGTCTTCGCATGCTGATTCGATAAGATGCGTTGGGTGTTCAGAGATAGGTGGCGATATAGGAATTCCCAAGAAAAGTTTTCCTAGGGCAAGAGATTGGCCATTGGCCAGAGCATTGGCCAGGTTTAGATAATTCTTTGTCGGGGCCAAAGAAGGACCATTGAAAAGAAAATGGTCAAGCCAAAGGTTCAGAAAGGCGATGTGTTCTTTCACTGAAACAGGGCCAGTTTGTTTATTGTACCAACTGATGTATTGGCTCCAGTTTCGGGTACTGTTCTTCTCCACTATTTTCTTATGAGGGCATTCGGTTAAGGAGAAAGGAGAAAAATAGGAGGAATGCACATCGAGGCCCAGAATCATGACGACATCCATCAATGTTGGGGTCATGGGACCAGAGCCGAACAAAAAACAGTTCAGGCTATCCGACCAGAAATAGCCGATGGATCTAAGCAAGTTATCATATTTCTCCATGGGAGAAAGGGACTAGAGTTAAGGCATCAGCTATATGGGTGACTTGCCAGGTGGAACCGTGCGCTCGTTCGAAACGTTTATACCATTCGACCCAACCCTCCATTAGGAATGGCCAGGCTCGTAGTTGATCTAATCACAGATCTAGGTCTGGAGTGATATGAACAAACGACAAGCGTTTGGTCTCGGTTCTGACGAGGTCATGCGGGGGTTCGTAGGATTTGGGCCCTAGACTGAAAGTTGTGGAATTGGCTGATGAGGGGAGTAAAATTTCATCGGCCTAATCATAAGAAAGTTAAAAGACTCATAGTGAGAAAGGCTACCATAGAATGCGAGGAGGTAGTAATCCAGGGGAGTTAGAAATTGTTACCTTCAAATCAAAAACTCGCTCAGTAGAGAGTCTTTCCCTCAACCACACTGCGGACGCCGCCATTTCACCAGGTTGGTTAAAGATGGATTGTAATGGCAAAGTGTTTTTGCGTCAAAAGGTGGAAGGTAGGTTTTGGAATTGGTTCGCTTGCCTTTTATAAGGAACTGTCCATACCCAACGGAGTAGCGCAGGATTTTTGGAATTTGGCCAAAGGATTCGTGCCTTTGGCTGGATGGTCAGAGTGTGGGACCACCATTGGCTATTAGCCGATGCTGATTCAGGATTCGATTTTTTAGCATAGCTTAGTGCGTTGCCACTAAGCCGATGCCACAGAGTCGATCTAATTGTGCCGATCTTCGAAAGTGAATCTTCAAGTTTGGCTCAGTACGTTGCTACTGAAGCCGATGTTAAGGAGTCTTCAGAGGGATTTTGGACAAAGGAATCAGTAAAGGAAAATTCATTAATTTATATATTCTTACTAAGGAATATATACATCGGTGACAAAATATAAAAAAGGGGGGTCCCCAGAGCCGATTCCATGACTATCGGCTTGCCCAAAATTCGGGGATTCTTCCTAAGAGCCGACGCAGCGGCTAAAAGATAAAATTAACTGATTAGAACTAAAACTAAAAACGCTTTAAGCGTCGCTATCTTCGGATGACTCGTCGCCGGCGTCCTCAGTCGTCCTCAGTCTGCCTCGTCGTTGGCATCCTCACCATCGGAGACCTTAAGGTCTGAGGGACCTTCATCTCCCTAGGCAAGGAGGTCCTCGTCCTCATTTGGCTCCTTCAGGCGCGGCGTCATTGTCGTCTTCCTCCTCGGGCTCCTCGGCTTCCTCCATCCCCTCTTCTCTGTCGTCCCAGGAAAAGAGGTCATCGTCGCTTGAAGGGAGAAAGGGGGCGAGGGTGAGGACATCGAGGTCCTCGCCGCTCATCCATCTCTAAGTCGCTGTACTCAGAGGACCCAAAGCTCCACAACATTGCATCGTGGTAATACTCCGGGAGCTCGAGGGGGACGATCGCCGATGGTGGCTCCATCTGATCGTCATGGACTTAGAGTGCCGGTGCGGGAGTGCTCGACCCACTGCTACGGCCGGCGTCGGAGTCAGCACCAGAGTCGTCGCTGGAGACGACAATGATCTCCGGTGAGGCAGGGGCAACGGCCGGAGGAGGCGGTGGTGCCAATGTCGGCGCGGCGGGTGCCGGGAGCACCGGCGCCATGCTCTCCAAGTAGGAGAGGATGCGCTCCACTGGGGAAGGAGGCCCCGAGGGCCCTGCGATGGAAGGGGAGGAAGGATGCTCTGGGATGTTGCTACCCCTAGAAGACATGGCGGAGAACAGGGGGTCTCTCGGCTTTCTTTGGCTCAAGAAGGAAGAAGAGGCGATGGCCTATGTGAAAAAAACAGGGGAACCCCTGTACTTGTTAAGTACTAGATTGGAGGAGGATGAAGAGGCACTACACGGTTACCAAGGCGCCGAACAGGTCATCATGAACCGCGTGGCGTTCCAAGTACGATGGGACTGGGGTGGTCAGCGCCCGTTTCTCATTTGGTAACATGGCGTTTCAGATTCGACGTGACAAATCGGCAGGGAATCCATCCTCATTTGGTTCTGAAATAAAATCTTTATTTGCCAAAACCAGGGGGTATGTGTTGGCGCCAGAATTTAGCCGACCCAGGTTAATGGGCCTAGATCAGTTTAGAGCTAAAAGTTGGGCTATCCAAGGGAGAGATAGCGTGTATTTTGCCATTTGGGCAAAGCGCCCGTGTATCTTAGGAAAGATAGTTTCTTTGGTAGAGAGTTCGATCGGGACTCCGGTTTAGTTAAGATTTGGAGTTGAATTAGGGAAGGATAGACTTGCTATCCAAGTCTACGAACTATAAATATGTACCCGTACCTATGAAATAAACAGAGACTTCTCACGTTCGTCAACAGCGGTTGTCTCCACATCCTCTTCGGCGCATCGCCACCCCTAAGCAATTAGGGCTTCAAGGTATATCGTCATGCTGCTCTATTGACTTCTTTCGTAGATGTTGACAGGGCATTATGGCGTTCTGCCTATGGTAGATCTTATACTAAGCGTTGTTTTTGGCAATGATCTGCGAGTTATCATGTGCATCGACCCGATCTACTTATTCTCTAAGCATCACGACATAGATCGGATCGTGCACAATTTACCATCATGCTATCCTTTGATGTTATCATATTTTGCAATATATGCTGCATCAAGCCACCGCCATATTTTGTTAGATTTGCATGATACAAGAGGCTTATTTAGTTTGATGTTGGTATCCCATACTTTCTTGCATCTCGATCAGGTTCCTAAGCTAGAGATAATACTATGTTTATTTATTACACTAGTTTCTATTAAAGAGCCGATCTGGGTAGGCAGATCACTTTATTTCTGTGCATCTTCTATACATCGCCTAAGCAGCAGTTGGATCGGCTCGTGGAGTATCGATGGAGGTTTGCCGATGCCAAGACCCGACGTGGGAGAGCCGATCCGATCGATCCGGCTAGTACTTAACGTTTACCCTATTTTGTTTGTTCATGCAGAGAGAATAGGAGCCGACCACCTGTCACCACCACCACATTCTTGGCTGTAAGGTCAAGCCAGGTGGTACGCCCAACCACCACCGTAGCCAGCAGTCGGCTAACCAGTTTAGCCGACTGGGAGCCAGCAGCAAGGAGGAGCGACCTCTACGTCCACATACACCTCCCGACTCGCATTGTGTTGACCCATTGGTACACTTGCCCATCGGTTTCACGTGGAAACACTAATGCCAGAAAATCCATCACTAATAGAGCCTATTAGTGTCAGTAGAGCTAGCCTACGCAGATAATTGTCTACCAAGCAAACATTTTGTATCAGATAGTGTGGCCGACGCGTTGAGGTTGTGTTTGGTTCAAGGATGGCATGATCTCGCTTTGACTGGTGTTTGGTTGGGGATAGTTGGGATGCAGTTAGGCCTGGGCGTTCGGGTTACCCGGGAAATTCGGGTCGGGTAATTCGGGTTTTCAAAATTTCGGGTTTTAGAAAATGTTACCCGAAAGAGTCCTAGAATTTCTGTTACCCGTAATTTCGGGTACCCGGAATTCCGGGTTCGGGTATCGGGTTTTCCCGATTTACCCAGGTCAACAACAATGGCTTCTCCTCTTGCCAGAGCACCTTGACCCCGAGCAGTGAGACCGGGGACCAGCTGACGAGGACGAGGAAGAAGGAGGCCGGGGCCAGCTGAGAGCCTGAGCGGCGGAGTGGGAGCGCCGGTCGCCGGAGCGGGGAGGCCAAGCAGGAGGCAAGAGCACCGGAGCGGGAGGCGGGGACCGGGAGCAGGAGCGCCGGGCGCCGGGCGTCGCTGTGCATCGTCACGCCGAGCCGCCAATGCGGGACAGCGGGACTGAGAGGCCGCGAACGGGATGGAGCCCTGGAGCGTCGCACGGTGGGCGGTGGCCGTCGTGCACTCGCGCCGTCGCCAGTCGCCGCGCGGGCGGCGCCTCCGCCTCTGCGTCTGGAACCTAGATCGGATCAGGCAGCAGGGCCTTGGCTGGCGGCTAGGGTTTGGATGGGGATGGAAAATGATTGATGTTGCCTGTTGGAAGTGGGCTAGCGAGCTGCCTGCTTGCCTGCTGGAGTGCTGCCGTGCTGGGCCGCTTGTTTCTTGGGCTAAATCGCAGTTCGGGATGTTCGGGAAAATCGGGTACCGGAAGAAGGAACCCGAATTTCCCGAAGTAATTTCGGGTTTTAGGAACCCTTACCCGATTATCCCGATCTAAATTCCGAGTCCGGGTTGTTCGGATCCGGGTTCGGGAATTTCGGGTTCCGGGTTTTTTTGCCCTGGGCTAGATGCAGTCATCCCCTGTAAAGAATAAACCCTTGAGATATGGGATGGTCTGGTCCCTAGAAAAAAGTGGGTCAAATTCATCTATGCCATACGGCTCACCTGTGTTGCCCCCCACCACCTAGCACTACAAGAAACGCGTGAAGATTCGTGGGTTTTCTTAAATTTGTGGACCCCATCGATAAACCTTGAATTTATTTAATTATGGGCGCGCATGAATTTATTTGGGCGGGGAAAGATTCAAAATTTTGAATTATATTCGTGGGTTTTTCAGGCTTCACGAATTTACTTAAATTCGTGGGCTTGGCTGGCATGATCAACGAATTTAAGCCCACCCCAAACCCTACCCTCACATTACCCTCACCTCATCCAAGTCATTGCCGCCCAAGTCCCCTCCTCCCCTAGTCACCCCTCTGCCCTTTGCTCTCCGCCACTGCGTCCGCACCATCGCCCCTCCACCGAGGCCCCCGCCTGCTCCTCCACAGTTGCCGCCGCGAGCCCTCCATCGCCACACACCCCTCCTGCATGGCCGCCGTAGTTGGGCCCGCCATCGTGGCTCCACAGGCGCCACCTTCACCACACCCCCTTTGCCATCATCGCAGCCCTCGTCGGCCATCCCCGTCTCTGCCACAGTCGCCGCCTTCGACATGCCCCTCCACGCCAGCCCCTACGCGGAGAGCCCATTGGCGCGGCCGTGGTGCCGACCCCACCACTGCAGCCCATTGTGTGGACCTCATTGCTTCGCTCTGGTCTCTCTGCTGTAGCCGTGGCCGCCCCGTCGCCGCTCTAATTCGCCACACCACCTCCTGCTGCGGTCACCGCCCTCGTCGCCCACCGCCGGCCAACGCGTGCCTCCGCGGCTGTCGCCCACATTCACCAATGGACTTCGACTCCAGTAGCTTTGGGTGATGAACTATGTTAGATTGTGATGAACTTAGTTGGATTGTGTGATGGATTTAGTTGGGATGGGATGAATTGATGTTGACTGTTATGAATATATTTCCATTTGAAGTTGTGATGAAGTTGTTGCCTTGATTGTGATGAAATTGTATTCTTGCCTATACCTGATTAACTCCACGTGAATGTAGAAGCTGGCGTGACCGCCTTTTTTTAAGATGGTTCGTGTTAATTTAACGACCATAAATTCGTGGGCTGACGTGGCCCACTAATTTAACGTAAATGCTATGAATTGAATCAGTTGATTTTGTGAAGATAAATTTGACGGATAAATTCATGGGCAAACTCAAGAACCTTTACCCAAAAACAAAAGATGGAGTGATTCTGCGGCCCAACTTCACGTATCTTATATGTGGGCCCCATTCGCCTTGAATTTATTCGCAAGTCTAATTTGGGAAGATGAGCAGCCTATGTGGAAACGGATGCGCAAGTCATGTAAGGACTCTGTTTTCGACGTTCTATATATATATTGACAGCAACCTAAAAGGATAACATTTCAAATCCAACTGACATCATCCTAAAATATATTCACAGTCAATGAGAATTGTTGAAACAATATGACGTGAGATTTATCCGCGAGCTCGATTCTGACTGCATGAGTGACCACAGACGTCCAGGGTCGCATATTGACTCCGTTTTTAACGTTCTATATATCGACGGAAAGCTCAAAAAGAATAACATTTCCAACCAAAACTAACACCATCCTAAAACTCGGTAGCAGTTAATGGGAATCGTCAAAACAATACGACATAGAATTTATTCGCGGGCCTTATGCACGTGGGTCTGCAGATGTACACATTTTTCTCCTATCAATTGTGTGCACGTCATTATCAACCACAAATCGACTCCGACCAACTATCATCTCGGCATTCTCTCAGCCCAACAAGTTATTGTTTGTAGATTTGTTTGAACTTGTTGCAACGCACGAGCATTTTTCCTATATATATAAAAATCCATCACACGAAAGACATGGTATCATTTACACAAGACTGCACCATCTCTATAATAGCTAATGTATGTGAATCTTTACCTAATATTAAAAGACGAGTGATTGTGCGGTCTAAACTCACATATCTTACCTTACATGTGGGTCCCATTCATCTCTAATTTCTTCGCAGGTTTTAATTCAGACAGAAGCAAGCTAAAAGGATAACCTTTCCAACCCAACTGAACATCACCTAAAATTGTGCTCGCTTGTCAACGGGAATCGTCGAAATACTACGACGTGAAATTAATTCGCGAGCTCAATTCCGATTGTAGGAGCAACCCACGAGAAAATGGACGTCCAGGGTCGCATATGGTGCGGACTCCATTTTTTATGTTCTGTATATCGATGGAAAACTAAATTAATAATCTTTTCAACCAACTGACACCAGAAAGCTATAATAGAACTATCATGTCTCACCACCAGGTGCGAGACCACCTCAATTCAAGGGTATTCAAGGTATTCAGTTGAATACCCATTATTTTTGGCAAAAGCTTTGTATATATAGTATAATGTATATACATATATTGAGAAAAAGAAAGGACTTCAAACAGTCTAGCTCCAAACCTATTTGGCCCAAGTTAATGCTCCCACCAAGCCTCTGCCTGTTGGGATATGGGCCAATAGCAAAATTAGTTCTATTGCGGCCCAATACCTCTCCATTTTTCACCATGCCACCCACCCTCAGGCCACAGGCCCAGCCACAGCATGCCGCTGATCACTTTGTCCAGTGTCCACCTCCAGATCCCGCTCCAAGTGAGTCCGTCGCTGCTCTCAATCAGCACAGATTTTGTTTGCTTTTTACTAGGATGTCGATAGTTGGATGATTAGTTGAATCAGATTAACTAAGTGGTTTCCCCGCGCGGTGCTGCGGAAATTTAAAGTGTGATTTTAGTAGATTCTTGAAGAAATATAGAGTACTAAATCAAACTATTCACTAAAAGGACTAAAAAAGAACAACATAATTATTGTGGTTTTGTCCTTACTTAGCTAAAAAGATTTGTGGAATGGACATTTTTATAACATCAACAATACGGCTCAGCCATTATGTTTGGTGCACTACCTAACAATATTTGAATCAGAGAAGAGAGGACTCTATCTACATGTGCATTTTATCCTGCAGCCTGTAGAACTAAAAGAAGTACAAATTATCTTATTCATGAACTTGACATATATAAATTGCACACAAAGGTTTGGCCGGTACTCTCTCTGTCCCTACTACTGAAAAAAAAAAGATAGAAAGGTGAAGCGAAGTTAGCGATCATTCTGATTAAGATTAATAGGGGGGTATTGTAAAAATAATTAGGAAAAAAGGCAAGTGCCATGCTTGAATTGCAAGGCTTACCTTTAGAATTAAAAAAAAGTGAAATGCTATTAATCCATGAAGGAATGTGAGAGCAGAATTTGCAGGAAAATCAAACTATGTACAGCTAAACAACCGGAAGTTCTTTTTGTCAAGCCAATAGAATATCCTATGCAAAACGGACCCCCCCCCCCCTAACACCCGTGGAGGCCTCCCACCTGCTTGAACACTCCTATATGATGAAGCAGGCAGTTGACAGGATGAAAATAACAGCAAACATGTTAGAACAATGAAAAAACTTGACATGAAGAGGAGAAATCGGAGGAACAGAAGTCATTGGAGCGGGGTGATGAGAGCTGCGCCTCCCTGCTGCCTGAGATATACGACTTCTACTAATATGCCTGGGCCTAATAAACCCAATTTGTTTATCTCTTGGCTCCCCTACTGTTCCTTTCTGGATGCAACAATTATGGAGATATTGGATGAGTGTTACATCTGATGGACGATTCATTGTCACTATGGACCGCTAAAATTCCACTAATTGCATGCCTAGGCCTAATAAACCCAATTTATTGACCTCTTGGCTCCCCTACTGTTTATGGATGCAACAATTATGGAGATATTGGATGACTGTTACATTTGATGGACGATTCATTGTCCCTATGGACCGCTAAAATAAAGGGAAGGTAATAATGCAAGAGGTGAAGGAGATGGACATGTGGATGGATAAATCGTGGGAAACTGAGAACCAAGACGGGACATGAAGAAGACCTACTTTATGTGGTTAATTGAAAGGTGTCCACCATATGCCTTTTATTATTGAGTGCATGTTTTAAATTGATGCAAGTGGATGATACGTGGCGCAATGTGGAGGCAGCTTTAAACTTAGTGGACTTTAAATTGATGCAAATGGATGATGATGTAGCGCAACATGAAGACAGCTTTAGACTTAATGGCTTCCATCTATATAGATATATAGGAATATATGATAGGATAGAATTAGCTTGGGTTGTTTTGCTGATCAAATACTCCGTCGATACTTGAGCTTTTCTTTGAATGATCCATATGACGATTAATTAGGGGCTGTTTGTTAAGGTGCACAACCCATAGGCAGGCTTTCCTAGTGCAAGATTGGAATTTTTTGGATGACCGCATTTACCTTTAGCCTGGCCTGTCTTGTGCAAAAGGGTCTCCCACCCAGGCTGCCAATCATTTGCGTCTTCCACTGGCCAGGCTTAGGTCAAGCTCCCCACGCTGCAAATTAGGTGGGCCCTTGGTGCATTTGTGAGAGAAGGGAACAAAGCCCTAGACATAATACGTTAAACGAAACACAAGCTTCTGCTCAGCACTCCTACGTAGTCCAGCCAACCAATCATGGCCTCAATGCATTGCATAGGCCTGGTTATGCGTGGCCACGGTTATCCCACTAGCCTGGGCTGGTGGAGAAACGAACCAAACAGGCCCACGATTCCTGCATTTGCATTCTTTCTTTCTGCTAGTTACATGCATTCTACAATTTTGAATACACAGGACTCTAAATCCTAGGCCTGCCCCTGCTCACCACCACACCATACCAGGCGGGAGAAAATTGACAAATTTTTCGTTAGTCATTTCATAAGCCCACGAAAACCACCACAATTATAGATGTTCAAACGGGCCGTCCAGCACGGGCACGGCCCGGGCACGGCAGGTACGGCACGAACAAGGTCGTGCCTAGCACGGCACGATCTTTGCATCGGGCCATGCCGTGCCTAGCCCGCATGCCGCTAACCCTGCCCAAGCACTGCACGACCAACCCTGGATCATACTGTGCCGGCACGATGGCCAGGGAGGTCCGGGATGGCCGGGCTGTGCCGTGTCCACCATGCCGCTCCCCCTCCGCGCGCTGAAGGCGCCGCCGCACCGCTCGCGAGGCCACGCGCCGAGTCACCGCTGCGCGGCTCCTCCTCCGCGTCGAGCCGCCACCGCTGGCCCGGCCGCGCACCGAGGCGCCGACGCCGTGCCGCTGGTCGGGGGAGCTAGGGAGGCGGTCGGAGGTTGGGGGACCCTAGGGAGGCAGTTGGGGAGGGGAGGGAGCCATGGAGGCGGCTGTGGAGGGGAGGGAGGCAGGGAGGCGATGCGAGATCCAGAGAGCGAGGGGAGAGCAGGAGACAACAGGCAGGGTGGGTGAAAAATGAGTTAGAGCTGAGGGTTTTGGAACAGGGCGCAGCTTAGCGGAGTTAATATACTCCTAGGGTAACAGGCCGCCCCATATACCGGGCTGTGCCGGGCCAAGCACGGCGGGCTACCTCCCCTGCCCATGCACGCACGCCCAACTGGGCCGGGCCGTGCTTGGACCGGGCCAAAATCATGCCGGACCACGGGCCAAACAGGGCGGCCCGCACTGTTTGGACATATATAACCACAGTTTTGGTCAACCATCCAGCACATAATGCTGGCAACCCTAAAAGCCGATAAAAATTAATATGGCTGACAAAAATCAATCAGGTTCCTATAATGGACATATTAAACATAACTTGATCATTGCTAGCACTCGGATACGGCCTTAAGACGTGACAATTTTTCACTGTCAAAGGACACTATAAAACATAGCATCTACCTGATGCTTTAAATATAGTACGTGCTATCTCTAGAATTCATAATGTATTCACGCGGCGTTGGATTACATAAAAATTCGGCGCACACTCGATGAAGACGTACAAATTAAACTGGGTGACATTACACTAGCAGAGTAGCAGGAAGCTTTTGTTGCCTCTACACGAATGATCAATTCAGTTTTAGAAGGTTATATTGTACATGCTGATAATCAGAGAGCCTGATGCCCAGCGTCACCACGGTCAGGATCTCAACCATCATGCTCCCGTGTCCTGGTCCCCCACGACCGCGGCTGGACACCTGTGCCATGGTAGATCGCCTTCTCCACCGCCTCGAACACCTTGTACCTGTCCAAGACCCTGTTCCACATGCCACTGACGGTGCAGTAGTTGCTGTTGTACGGCGGGCGATGGTGCCCGGCATGCTGCGACCGCGACACAAGCACACCGGCGGCCTGCAGCGCCTCGACGCCGGGGGGCAGCCTCGACGGCCTCTCGTGCGCCCACGCGTGGAACTGCACGCTCAGCATGATGCACGCCGCGAGCGTGCAGGCGTACGCGTGCGCAGCCGCGGGGGAGCCACCGGCGGAGAGCGCGGCGTCAGCGACGGGCAGCACGACCGCCACCGCGCCGGCGATCACGTGCAGGTTGTTGCACGGCTCCAGGCGCGTGATGGTGGAGGGGTGGACGTGGTGGTCGTGGAACGCAACGATCTGCGCGCCGAACACCGGCGTCGACGCGTCGCCGTAGTTGTCGATGGACCAGTGGTACACCCCGGTGATGAGGTCGGCGAGGGAGTAGCCCGCGAAGGCCGCCAAGGCCACGGCAAGCGAGTCAGTGGCCACTGAGTCGGAGGCTGAGACGAGGCCGGCGGTGGTGACGAGGGACATGATGATGGCTGCCGAGCCGGCGAGCGTCCACGCGCGCTGCGGCCACGTCGACCGCAACTCGTCCGGGACAACGCCGTCGGACGCGGCGGCAGACATTCACCGCGGCGCCTGAGTTGTCGATGCAGAATGATGGCTGAATGGCACGGCAGTGGCGACCGCCGGAGCGGCGCCGGGAGGTCAGAGGTGGTGGCAGCACGGGGTCACGTTGTGCCGCTGTGCTTGTGCATGGCTTGTGTTGTGCTTGGGAATTGTCAATTGAGAGCGGCGTACGGCCATGTGCCTATTTACTGTAGTATTATAAAGACGGTGGATGGTTTAAACTAGGGTGCCACAAGCGCCATGCGGTGATTCGCGAGCTGGCGCTTTCTTCCTGGATTAGGATAGGCAGCGTGAGACGACAAGACGCACGCAGAAGAGTACAAGAGCACGCGAGCTTCTTGTCATGGGGCACACGAAAGACCACAAGTTCATTTGTTTGCTTTTGAATCAATATCTCCTTTTAAAATGCTTTAAAATCAACGTTACACAAGAGAAGCAATAAAATACAGGTCGTATTACGCATGGGGTGATTAGACGATGGGTTTAAACTTACGTACTCAGCAGTCCAACTTCACCAAAGAATATGGAGACATGGTATATGAGGAGATTTTGGTACTTCGCATAAAACGAGCTTTTAACGCAAGGTTGTTTTGTAAACCATTTTGTAACCGAGGCACAAAATAAGCTCGACTGAGGTTCCAAATATTCTTAATGTGTAGAGCTTGAATTCAGATGAATTTAGGCGCAAGAATTGTTGAATCCAGAGTTGAAACCGAGAAGATATGGGCTATTTGGTGTCTAGGCGGTAGATCTGGTCTTTTGGACAGGTTTAGGGGCTAGTTTCAGATTTTTTTTGCATGCCAGCCCGCTCCAGAATGCCTCAGCCAACTCAGCCCGCTTCGTGGTCGGTGCGGCCCCCAGGCTAGCCTAGGTGGGCGCGGGACGGTGCGGGGTGACGACGGCGGGTGGGTCCCACGTGTCAGCGACACAGGAGGGAAAGACGTCAGGGGGTGATGGGCTAACGGCGACGGAGCAGGGAAGGTGTGGGTTGTGGGACCCACACATCAAAGGTGGAGGAGATGACGGCATTGGGTTAGCGACGTTTGAACTAGCCGCGGGTCCGATGGGTCACCGCTGGATCGTTGCCAGCGAGCCGGCTTAGGTAACGAGGCCGGTGGTGCGAGCACCAGCGAGAAGTGGCAAACGCGGTGGCGATGGTGTGCGTGCGGAGCGGTGGCCAGAAGGGGGCTAGCCATGGGGCGCAAGGTGCACCGGTAGTCATCGGCGATTCGCCGGACTCCGAGCTACTCTGGCGAGGAGGTCATCGGTGGGTGGGAAATGGCGAACTCTGGAATGTATTCATTGGGGCTAAGGAAGCAGAGGGGGTCACCGCAGTGGAGTGGGATACGATGCAGGAGGCAGGGCGGCCTCATGGTGGTGGGGGAAGGGGGAAGGAAGGAGGAGACCTGCAGCGAGTTTGGGAGGTGGAGGAAAGGCCAGCGCAACCGGTGCTCACCTCAATTTGTTTAGGGAGGCCGGAGAGGGGGAAGGAATCGTTGTGGCGGGGATTGGTAGGGGGAGAGGCAACCTCCGTGAGGTGGTGTGGCGAGCATGAAGGCGGGGGGTGTATTGATAGGCAGCCAGAGAGAGACGTGACAAGGGTAGCATTATGCGACATGAAGGCCGAGACGGGGGGGCGGCGTCACAGAGTGGGGGTTTAGGTCAGAGTGGCGTCGCGACTTTGCGGCGTGACGAATGCTCGTCGGCGAGGCGCCGGACTAGGAGAGAGAAGAGGGTCCGAAGGAGGATGTCATTGCAACGTGAAGGCGAGGACAGCGATGGCCTGATGTGTGCAGGCAGGGCCGGCGCTCACACGTTGCGACGCGCTTGGATGCATGCAGCGGAAGATGGGGCCGGTTAGGTAGAGAAAGAGAGGGGGTGCACTGATTGAGGGAGAGAGGGGCAGACGGCGGGGACGTTGCACCAGAGAGAAGGAAGAGGGGTGGAAGCGGGCCAGCAAGGAGTTGGACCAGGGTGGAGAGGCGATGGGCCGTTCGGCCGAAAAGGAAGATGGGGGAACGGGCCGACGGAAGGGGGGCGGGCCGTGGGGAAGCGGGTCGAAGGTGAACAGTGTTTTCTCCATTTTCTTGTTTTTGCCTTTTGAGTTGTGGGGCAAATTTGAAGGGATATGGGGGGTAATGGTGATTTCTTGGAGAGTTTCAAGGAATATATGGAGAACTATGAGAGGGGAACCCTTGAAGATTCCATCTATTACAACTACACACTCGATAAAACTAAATTTTGAAAATTGATTTTGGATTAAGGAAAGATCAAAGAAATTTTTTGGGAGTGATTCTCTGGGCGTTACAGGCTAGTGGTTTCGGCTATTTATAATTTGTAAGCATGAGATGGGGCCATGGGGTATAATAAAAAAATGGGTTCAGTTTTTTCTTCTTCTTCTTCTTTCTCTGAAGTCATTGATTGAGTTTGTAACATGCATGGCTAGCCTTAACTCGTTATATATTTTTATAGCGTAATTTAGTAGGCTGTTCATTTGCCCATTCATTTAATTATAAAGATATTTGAACACGTAAGGTATCATAGACACATGATCACGTAAAATCTTCCTGCCTGCCATCCTATCTAATTTATATATGAAGATTTCATATCTATGCGTGAAAGAAAGCTAACCTCCTATATAAAAGTAGACAATTCAACATGCAATTTATAAGATTTTTGTGCGCTGTTTTATTTTTTTCGATTTGCGGATTGTGATTGGAGATGCCACACGGTATTCCAGTTTAAAAGGAAAAATTAGCTTGCAATACGGTGCTTTTTTTATCTCCTTGGAAATATAAAGTGGTGTACTAATTTTTTCCCAGATCGAGGTGACTGGGTGGAATCATGACCTTCGTGTCATCCGTATGCGTGGTGCGTAGACATGTCCATTTTGCTTGTGCGAGTGCCGGTACGTTATTGAACACGCCAGGTACGTCATTTCGCAAGACTTGATCAGGGCGTCTCTAATCAAGTCAACATGTACTAGCTCTTAAGCCCTAGATAAAGGGAGAAATAATGAGCTAGAGCTTGCTAGTACTGTTTTTGAAATGTTAGAACCATGCACGATTTGTGGCGTGAAACAGTTCGATGCACGTACGTGTGTATTTAAGTAGACATGTTCAAAGTGTCGGATCGGGTCGAGTCACGGTTTGTTGTTTGTTTGGGACAGCTCGCATCCGACTAGTACCTAATGTTGGATGAGGCCGGTTTGGTTCACGCACTCCTCATGGACGTGTCGTGTTGGGTTTTTTAGTTTTTGGTTGGGTTTCTTTGGGTTGATTTAGGTTCTGGATCAAAAATCATGGTCTGCGTCCGGTTCTTTGATTATTGTGGGTCAAAAAATACACCCTGTGCCACCGGTGCCTTGCTAGGGTCGAGCTCACTTCATGCGCGATGATCAGGTCTAGATTGGAGCAAAAATCCATGTTCGCACTACGTGGGCTATCATTCAAACTAGGTGATACCACATGTGCGTTGCTACGAGAATTCTTAAATATTTTCAAAAAAATAAAATTCAAATTAATTTTTAAAGTAAAATTTGAATATTAAAACATTGATGCGATTTTGTGGAATATCTTTTCCAATGACATTATACTTGATATGTTCCTCTTAATTGAGAGAGATCAACTCTTAATTGAGAGCGAGAAAAGGCATGCATGTTCACACCACGTGAGCTGTCATTCAAAATAGGTGATACCACTATGAGAATTCTCAAACTATTTTTAAAAAAATGAAGTTTAAACTAATTTTTAAAGTAAATTTGAATATTAAAACATTGATGTGTTTTTATGGAATATATTTTCCAATGACATCATACTCGATATGTCTCTCTTAGTTTAGAGAGATTGACTCTTAAAAGATTGATTCCCTGTGTATTTCTGTTGCAAAAATTTTTATAGCACGGTACTCGCATAGCTAGACTAATAACATATATGTTATTGTTATTGGTCTAAAAAATCGATGAAAGACATTAATATAGCGTCCTAATAGATGGTGATATGGCTTTAACTTAATGGAGTCATAGATACATGATGGCTTGTACGTTGAGAGAAGAAGAATTAATAATGATTAGTGGGATTCAGATATGCACAATGCAATGGGATGCTACGATCACAATAAAACCAAACAGTGATTTATTTCAAGGGAAACAATATAGAAACTAATATAATTGAGTAATTCATTTATAACATGAAAAAGTAACAATAAAAGTCAAGTCAATAGTCTAGATTAGAAGAAAACACGAAAAGTCCAATCATCAGGATCAGTCTTTATCGATCCAGTGGCGTCATCAAAATCACAGAAGTAGGATCATATCCCAAAGCTTTTAAACATTGGCAAGACATAGCGGTTCCTTGGACGTTATAAGCAGTTGTAGCGTGCTCTACTTCGTTAGTGGCTTATCTTTCAGAAAATACAGAAGAAGCAATTAGTTGCGTATAGAAACATGGAGAAACTTGATGAACAAGAGTACTCAAATGCATGCCCAAGGCTCTAGGAATAATGTCTCCTAGTCAATCAATCAGTATATTTTTGTGACACATTGGGAACATAACTACGAGGCCTTGTGAGTTGTGATGTTCAGACCTATGGCTTTACGTACCGGAGTGCATACTGCATAGCAAAGTTCTGGGCTTCTGGCTTCTGACGGGGATGGCCGAATGGTGCATGAGTTGGAACCATAGTTAACGGTTTGAAACTGCCACCATGGACTGGTTTAGAGTGAAGTAGCGGTGGATTGGATTGGTCTGCCTTTGATGACAGATAGCAGTGGTGGAGATGGTTTTCTCTAAAGTGGTGGGATGGTTTGTATTGAATCACTGTGCTTGAATATAATGGTTCGGCCTGGATTGAGTATGGTTTTTGAACCATTACGAGCTTTATTAATCGTTTCATATCAGCTTGTTTTTTATAAGATATTTTTTTGTAGCAATCAGCTAGGCTCTGTATAAATCCTTCAGGTAATATAGGGGCTCGTTTGGTTTCCCAGCAAAAGCTCGCTTCACCTTGCTCGGCCCAAGAAACGAAGCAAACCAGCCGTTTGGTTCTCAGGCGAGCTGACCTCGGGGACCGTGCCGGCAAGCTTTTCCTTGCTTCTGCAGGAGAGCGCCTCCGGCTTGCCAGCGCTGGCAAGGCTAGGCAAAGCCAGGCGAGTCAAGACAGCAAAACAACCAAACACGCCCAATAGTTTTCTGGCCAGGAAGCCAACTGATATCCGATCGCTAGGTGTGTGGTTCATATGGTATTAAATAATTGAGGAAGTATATACTTAGGCAACGTTTGAATTAGATGGAAATAGGGATCAGGATAGGGAATGGGATAAGAATCACACGTATTTGTTTACTTATCCCTCGCATACAAACAAAGGATACGATTTATCCCATCCTTCAACCTTTATTTACATATAGTATCTCAGATGCATTCAAGTGGGCCGTAAGAAGAATCAATTTGAGCTCAGTACTAGCCCAAATAAGCTGTCGGCCCAGCAAACCCAGCTCCAATATTCAAGCCTCATCTGGTAAACCCCCCGGTTCATCCTCTCGCTCCAGCCCAACAAAACATGCTTCTTCCTCGCAAGCTTCTCCAATGGCGGCGCCCCACCCAGACCGCCCAGCTCCTTGCCGGCCACTTCCTCCGATCCTCCCCACCCCTCTCCGACTCCGACGACGACCCTCCGTTCACGCGAATCCCTGAGCGCCCACCTCGAGCGCCCTCGAACCCGCCGCCGAAGCCGAAGCCCAAGGCCCCGGCGGGCAAGATCAGGCCCGACGAGCCTGCGCACTCGGACCTTCCCTTCGACTTCCGGTACTCGTACTCGGAGACGGACCCGGCGTGGAGGCCCATCGGGTTCCGCGAGCCCATCCGGTTCTCGCCCTTCGGCCCGGGGCGCCTCGACCGGCCCTGGGACGGCACAGCCGCCGCGCGCGTCGGCGAGGATGATGGTGGCGGCGAGAGGAGCCGGGAGGAGGTTCTTGGGGAGCCGCTGTCGGAGGAGGAGGTGGCGGCGTTGGTGGAGAGGTACCGACACAGCGATTGCTCACGGCAGATCAATTTGGGTAAGTTATTGCTGCTCCAGACCTCCAGTACCAGAATAGCGCCTCTGTCTGAATTCTGATGCTTTATGTTGTATATATCTTTCGATCATGGTGTTTATTAGTTGTTTGATTTGATTAGATATTTAGATTAGAAGCAATCAGGTGCCATTTCGTGAAATGGCTGAATCAGAGTGTTTTCACTGGCGATATAGTAGCAGATGGTATTGGTTCGGAAAGATTGCTCATGTAATGCAAACGCTCCCCTACTTCGTTCGCTGGAAAGTTGATGCCTTACGAATTGTTCTGTTGAAGAAATTGCATTGCTCTTGGCATAGAGCCCTAGAGGGGGAATGGGTGTTTGGTTACTGTTCCTTATCTCCTGAGCAGAAAAGATAAAATTCTGCACTATATTTCATAGGCTGTTAAGTTTTGACAGTGTAGTTTGCACTCCGAACAGTTGCATTAAAATCTTAGTAAAAGATACAATTAGGTTGAAACCCATGTGTTGCATTGCATCAAAAGAATGTTGTTCTGCAGAACATACTGGTGCAGTGTTACATCTGAATTTTTGTTATGAATCATGTTGCTCGGGCACATCCCATTTTGCTATAGAAAGATATCCATGCCCTGGTATTAATATGATGTTTCATGCTCTCAGGGAAAGGTGGGGTAACGCACAATATGCTCGACGACATCCACAACCATTGGAAACGTGCAGAAGCTGTGAGGATCAAATGTCTGGGAGTGCCAACACTCGACATGGACAATATATGCTTCCATCTTGAGGTCATAATATGGTACTACATGCTTGAGAATACTTGGATTTGCACCCTTCTCTGTGCCTATCTGCCATGTTCTCATGTGAGTGCGCTTTGTGCAGGATAAAACAGGCGGCAAAGTCATATACCGCAACATAAATGTCATTATCCTGTATCGTGGTCGCAACTATGACCCCAAAAAGAGTCCCACAATACCTTTGATGTTGTGGAAACCATTAGCTCCTATCTATCCTAGGCTTGTGCCAAATGTTGCTGAAGGGTTGACTTTCGAGGAAACAAAAGAATTGAGGAACAGAGGATTAAATTCTCCACCGCTTACGAAACTGAGTATGTCGGAACATTACTTTATATAAGCATTTGGATTATACGATCTCACCTTGACTTTACCATCACATAGTATTAAGCTTTTATGTATTGTGCAGCTAGGAATGGTGTCTATGTTAATGTTGTTGATAAAGTGAGAGAGGCCTTTAAGACTGCGGAAGTTGTCAGGCTGGATTGCTCTCATGTTGGGACTAGTGACTGCAAGAAAATTGGTGTGAAGCTGAGGGTATGTTCTCATGCTTTTTCTTCTCTGTGTATGCATGTAGTCATTTTGAATCTCTTGGTCCCTATTATACGTACTACTTATTGTTGCTTCATTGTCAGTTTGTTTTCTTGAACTTGCATAGAAACACTACAGTCTTGGTCTCTAGATGACAAACACTTGCAGAAGTAGTAACTTTAATGGCATTTGACCTTTTGTTCCATTTTACAGGATTTGGTTCCATGTGTTCCTATATTATTTAAGGATGAACAAATTATACTATGGAGAGGGAAGGTTCATCAGGAGCATTCTGTTTCAGCACAGTGCAGTTCCACACCACAATGATGCAAAGCATCTGCCTTATGCCTTTATAAGTTATTTGCCCTGTCACTTTGATTACTTCCTTTAGTTACCACCAGATGTCATCACTGAAAAGGAAGGTTCATCAGGAGCATTATGTTTCAGCACATTGCAGTTCCACACCACAATGACGCAAGCATTTGCCCTTATGCCTGGAGAAGTTATTTGCCCGGTCAGCTGTCACTTTGATGACTTCCCTAGTTCCACTAGATGTGATCACTGAAAATCACAAGCTGTGCTGCATGAGTAGATTGTTCTGTCTGAGTGCAGAGCAATGCAATTTCCGCAGATTTGGTAAGCAGCAGCATCTTGACGCTTAGAAATTGCTACCACAATGATCAAGTTTTAGTGATCGTAGCTGTTGCGATTTAGTGATCGAAGCTCCTGATGAGGAATAGTTATCGTCAGTCTTCCATCCTTTGGCCACTACTGCCTTCTTCGAGTGACACTTGCTGTTCCTGTTGCTTTGGCTATCTGGTTGACGTGACTTCGTAGAAATTGAGAATGTACCCTTTGGAACAAATGGTGTGTTGTCATATTATTCGAGAGCCTCGATAAAGTGATGTTTGCATGGCCAGGGATACAGTGTTTCAGAATATTCAGTGAATAATTCTGTACCGTTATGAAGAATTACTAGCAGTGTTTATTTGTTTATGACTGCCTACCTGTGGTATTGGCTCAGGAACGACTGACGGAGTGGACCATCTCAGGCCACTCATGAATGGGGCTTGGCTGACTCTGAACTTTCTGATGAAAGGACGAGCTCTGAAAGGCCAATCGTATGATAACACAAAAGATTCGCACCACGAAGTAGAAGACCTCTCAGATTCCAACCACAAGAAAATTGTTGGCCAAGGAAATTCTTTCGAACACAAGCTTTTTGAAAAATATCGATTTTCAGACATCAATCCTTTTTCTTCTCTCTTTTCCGGGCCTAGCTACAATATTAGTACAACACAAGATTTACACAAAAACAAAGAATATATGTTGTTGGGATTATAACCCTGATAGACTAAAAATTGTCTCGATGTGTGTTTTTCTATTTGTTGGGTAGTAGCATATTGCTCCTTCAAAAAATAGAAAACTGTCGGGTCTTTAATCCAACGCATTAAAGCAATAAAACTTCCTTTGAGACCAACATTCTTGGTGCATATACCATCAGTCGGAGCTGATGCTCGCCGTCGTCTGTAACAACCCGTCACCGTCCGCGGCGGTGTCCTCCTTCCACGAGGCGTCGGTTTCGTCCCACGACCGCGGGCGGACGCCGGTGCGGAAGTAGACGACCATCTCGAGCGCCTCGAACACTTTGTACCTGTCCAGCACCCCGTTCCACATGCCGCTGACGATGCAGTAGTTGGTGTTGTACGGCGGGCGGTGGTGGGCGGCGTGCTGCGCGCGCGACACGAGCACGCCGGCGCCCTGCAGCGCCTCGACGCCGGGCGGCAGCCTGCGGCGCTTCTCGTGCGCCCACGCATGGAACTGCTGGCTGAGCACGACGAACGCCGCGAAGGCTCCCACGAAGGCGTGCGCGGCGGCTGGCGCGGCCGCGGCGGAGAGCGCGGCGTCGGCGGGGGCGAGCGCGAGCGCGGCGCCGCGCGCGAGGGCGTGCAGGTTGTTGCAGGGCTCCCGGCGCGTGATGGTGGACGGGTGGCGGTGGTGTCCCTGGAACGCGGCGATCTGCGAGCCGAACACGGGCGTCGAGGCGTCGCCGTAGTTGTCGACGAACCAGTGGTAGAAGCCCGTGGCGAGGTCCGCGAGGGAGTAGGCCGCCAGCGCCGCGGCTGAGCGGCTCCGCGGGCGAGCCGCCGGAGCCCGCGGCCACGAGGGAGGCGGACGTGGAGAGGGACGAGAGGATCGCCGCCGTGCCCGCCAGCGTCCACGCGCGCTGCGGCCACGTCGACCGCAGCTCGTCGGGGTCGACGACGCGGCGGGGCGGGGCGGACAGCGACGGCGGCGACGTCGTCGTCGTCGAGGCGGCCTGGCACCGCGGCGGCGACCGGCGGAGCTGCGGCGGGAGGTGGCACCGCGGGGTGAGCGCGTGCATGGCTGCTTCTGTCTCCACGCGTCCACGCGTGACGTGCCAGCAACTTGAGCTGCTGCCTAGCTGTGGGCTGTCTCAGAGGGAGGGAAAGAAAGCTCCAGAAAACTGGGACGACGGCAATGGAAGTCTCTCGCCGCCTCTCACTCGAAGTGCAGGTGTATATGGCTATGCACTTGTGCATGGATCATACGTGTTATGAAGGCATGTGTGGTGTCACGGGGATATACGTGGGGAGAGGGAAGGCGGAGAAGATGGGCAGCGTGCGACGACTTATTTGGATTTTGGAACAAAATGTACTCCTACTAGTTTTGAAGAAAGAAATGCCGTCTTTCCATCACTGTCAGTAGTATTTTTCCTGGCTTGGATCGTGTAGAAATTGAAAATAGGATTTGCAGTAGTTATTGGCGAAATAAAAAAACTCAAAATCTTTATTGTATATGCCTTTATTGTTTCCAAAAAGGGAGTGTTTCTTTTAAAATTATGTCGCTTGCTTCGAAATTTATATCCAACAATTAGCAGAATACATTAATGTATAGAAGGTGTGTCACTACATTTTTATTCACAATCTAAGTACTAAATTAAAGTTCAAAAAAACATTTCTAATGGTTTGAGTGTATACTTTTGATTAGGTCAGCTTCAGACTTGAAATGGGTTATACACTGTTTTCTTTTTGACACGAAAAAGAATGTGCTCTACACGGAAGAACGTTGCTACCTCCGTTAAGGTGGAAAAATAGAACGGCGACTGAAACGGTGGCCTGACGTGGCGCCACGTGGCCCAAAAAAATTGGAAAGACCAGCTGAAGCGTGTGGTCTGTACAGAAAGTACGCCTTGTCCAATTGGTAGCCATGAACTGTAACAAAAGTATGGGACGCAACGGAAGCATCGACCTCAGCCCGATCTGTTGCGGCATTGCTGTAGCGACTGCAGCCACAAAGGCCCACGGGCTTTGGAGAGTCTGGACTCGTGGTGCATCGACTCCAGAAAGCTGTTTTTTTTTTTTTTTTGAAACGTCTCCAGAAAGCTGTTGAAAGGAACGGCACAAACCAATCTCAGCCTCCCACAATATTTCCAGTAATACTGCAACCTCAAAATGCACCCGATCTTGTTTCAGCAACCTGTCAAACTACTTTACAATTGCCATCAAAATTACTGAACTGCATTTAACCTTTGACCCTTGCCATGGTGTTCGGATCATAGGTGCTCCTACTGCAATACTAGTGCATCTTACAGGAAGTTACAATCTTGCAAGTTCAGACATGCCCAGATAGGTCAGATGCGAGGCAAAAAAGCCGAGTTCAGGCATCCATGATATCAACTGAATTATGCTAGATACAGGAATGCATGAAAAAAAAGAAGGTACAGACTATGGAAACCAGGGTTTGGATGGCGGTAATACCAAAAAAGAAACAGCATCGGCAAATTCGTTACAATATTATTCAAGTACACTCATACCACATCCATGGCCTATGGATTTCTTGTGGTTAACAAACAAGTAACAAGGAAATAGCAACCATTGATCCATTATTATGACCACCCATGCGGAAACCTAACCCTATATCTACATGGTACTTGCGCAAGCAAAATTGGATCCAGTGCTTGCTACTGCAGAGTTGTTCATCGTCCATGGCCCTAACTTTATCCACCTTTCAACCTTATGCCTTTGCCTGCATCGAAAATGCCAAATGGTCAATTTTGAAAAGGAAACTTGTTACAAACACATCAGCAGGAGCATCAAATCTTATACAAGAAAAGATTGCCAGTTTCTCTTAATCCTCTGATATTTTCCGTGTTTCGTTTTTCCAGGTTTCATCAATCATGTGTTGAAGTAAATATTTCTAATCACCATTTACTACCTTGTGTATTTCATAGCGAGAAAATTCATATTAAGATTTACCTCCCTTGACCAAACTATAGGTGTGCAATGTTAATGTTGTTGCCCCTCAAAGCAATCCATCCTACTAACAAATCAAACAACATGGGAAGAAATGCACCATTTAAATGAATGTTTTTGAGATTGAACAGGAGGAAGCTATTTTAATTTTTGCACTTATTTGTCATGGACCACAGATCTGTCAAAACAGAACCAGTGAAAATGCAACACTATACATGCAATTCCTTTTCTTTCCCTAGTACAAATAAAAAAGATCTTTCAAGATAATAAAGGAGAAGGCACAGTGACATGGAAATCTTAAAGCAGCCAAATTACCTGAGAATACAGGAATGTGCCAAGGATGGCAATGGCAGCTCCTAGTGCATTGACAGGGCGGACAGGTGTGTGGAAGATAATGATTGATGAAACAATCACTGATATGCGCTTCATTGTATTGCCAATGCTAAACGTCAATGGAGAAATCTGATCAAGGGACATGTAGGAGACCTGGTTATATAAGTGGTAGAACACGCTCTGAGCAGCAATCCACCTATAAAATTCAACAGGAACACATTAGAAAATATCAACATATCTGCAGTCGTGATATAAGATCACTATAAATCCTAACATTAATCCAACATAATATATCAGTCCTTGTTGAGGACAGCACAAAATCTAACATGAATATTCACAATAAGAGAGTAAAAGAAAAAGTTACTTAAGCAGGTCTCCTCTTAAATCAGGAAACATTAAGACCTTTTCAGGCGATCTCATGATATTTGGGTCCATACTGCAATCCACAGCATGACATATATGGAAGGAAAATTTAACATATTAACTTGTTGTTTACCAGATAACATTGGGGCCGACTTCTGCAAGAGCCTTTTGCCAACCAGCAGCCCACATTTGCGGGCCTTCCATAGCTATAGCAAATGGAGTCAATATAACCAGCGACATTATTGACAGACAAGCATAGTAATTCATGCCACTGACAGACTTCCCCTTCATGCCCCTCTTCGAGAAGATGTTGCGGAAAACAAATGCAAGGTTGGATATCATGGCACCCATAAATCCTGATGGAAGGGCAAATGGTAAACATCAACATTGAGAAAAGGAGAACAGTTCCTTCATATAACATGAGAAAGACTACTGGAAACAATTACAAACTTGCCCATGACTCCTATTTTGTCCCTATCTTAAGCTTAAATCTAGCCATGAAACTTCAGGAAGAAATGGGAGAAAAGGGACACCACCATGTTTCATCTGTTAGAAAAGAGAATTGTAACTTTTCTTCAACTGGTTTCTTAGAAAGTTACTACTCTGTCTATTATAAAATCTTGTTTCAAGTTTGCATAAGTTCATGAAAAGCACAGAAATCTAGAAAAAAAGGAAATAGAGAAAAACAGTAACTTCACATATCAAATTCCTTCAAAAGCAATTGGAACTGACAACATAATATAGCTCCTAGTTAAATATCTGCTTCTAAAATGTAATATTTACACCAATAGCTCAAAAGAAATGCCTACATCAATTTCTAAGCAAGCAATTGGAACAGGATGCCAAAGAAACAATTTATACTTACCAACCATATTAAAGTTAAGCTCTGTAACAGCAGCTAGAGCACAACCACCAATGATTGGAAGAAGAGAAAGATATACTTGAACTGGGAACGTCTCTCCAAGGAGGAATTTTGACACCAAAACACTGAATGCAGGTTCTGCACTTTTAATAATGTGTGTGAATGACACTGCCACCTTAGACATGCTCACTGTCGCAGCAACATGACCAATTGTATGTGCCACAGCAACCTGCATCGATTAATCACCAAGTTCAATTCACTTTTCAATTTCAGTGCAAAATACAACAAAAAGAATAACCACCGTGAAAGAACCAACTCACCGGGAAAAGAACTTTCCAGAAATCTAGGTCGGTCTTGGGGGCCTCAACAAGGCGAGTGGCCCAAGAGAAAAGCATCATTGCAGAGCCGCAGGCGAGGGAGAGTGTGGAGGTGAGCCAGGGGTATGGGAAAGCATTGAGAACCTTCTTGTTGTAAATGTTAAATATCACATTAAGCGCCCACCAGGTCGCGAAATAGATGGAGATCTTCAACCTCTGTGCACCTTCGGACTGGACGGGCACCACCTCAACCTTGGACTCCTTGTCATCAGCAGCAGAAGCAGCACAACGGAAATCAAGTGGCTGCCTCCGAGACTTCAGCTCGGCAGTGTATGGACCATGTAGCGGTGAAAGGTAGAGTGGTCTGAGGGAGGAGACCACATACTTCGAGGGTTTGAGACTGGATATGGAAGGAATTGAAGCCGATTTTGTGCGTAGGCTGGAGCCTGAGAATGCTGCAGGGGCAGGAGAGAGCCTCACGGAAGGTATCATGGCTTCTGCAGATCAACAAAGAAGATTTCAGATGGCAATTTATGAAGTAGAAATAGAAAGCCGCTTCCTTTCCTTCTGAAATAAATCCTTTCGAAAAAAATACAAATAGAAAGCGACACAAAACATTGGAGTTTCCCTATAGGCTTGCACAAAATAAATTCCGATGTTCCTCTGAATAAAAGTTCTCTTTGAGTTGCAGATCAATGCATCCACCTATAAAGAAAGCGACATGCAAAAATTTTCCTTTGAAGACAGCTACGAAGAAACTTTAGATATTTCTTTGGTCAAAAGCGTTCTTTGAAGTACTTCTAACAGGACGAATGAGTTAGGCATGGACCATGGATGTAAGATCCAAAGCATACACCTTCCTTCACTCAACAAACCGTTAGCTTCCAGCGAAGACAATACTACAAATCCCATACGGCAAAGCCACTGCCTTCGAATATCTCGCCGTCGAATCCCCAAACGTTAAAGGCTACAGTTATAGATGTCGACAAATTGCATCCGGCACATCGTTTTCGGACACGTTAAAGGTTCTTCGTGCTTTCAAAAAAAAAAGGTTCTTCGTACAAAGGCGCTCAAACTCGCGTGATCTGTCATTAAGACAGGTTTCGCATGTAAATCACTCACCCACACACCCACAAAATAAAAAGATTGCCTTTGAATCACATTAGCAAAAAAAAAATGGACGGTACGACCTTTGAATCGAATCATCAGTAAAAAAATGGACGGAAAGAGGGGGGCAACAGTTTTACAGGGACCGGTACAGCGAGGAGGAGGAACCGACGTCGGCCCCCGGCAGGGACGGCGGTTCCAACGGCGGCGGCGGCGGCCAGCGATACCAGGGATTAAGACCAAAAACAAAGAAACAAAGTTTGCTGGATCAAAGGATCGGCTTTTCCCCTCTCACCAGAACAAACACTCGGAAGAAGACGACTTGGGATCACAGGACAGAACAGTCGGGGGAAGACGAAAACTTGGGGGGATTAAAAGAACGGATTTTACCTTCCCTCTCACGAATCAACCACGAACACTCCGCCGCCTCGTCTCCCCCAAATCACAGCCAACAACAGTTCCGCGACGAACTCGAAGCCTGGGCGGAGCCCTGATATAGGGGGCGCGGAGAGCGGTGATCGCGAGCCGCGGCCCTTGGGAGGGATTCGGAGATCACAACAAGGGGAGGAGATGGGCACGAGGAGTCCTGACGACGAGTATAAAGGGAAGGAACTAGGGAAGGGGGGGAAGGTGGCGGCTCGGCTGGGCTGGTAGGTGCGGGTCTCTCTTTTATTTTTAGTTTCGATCTTTTCGGTTGAGGGGTTTGGTTGAGATGGAGGAGAAGCGTGGGGGGTTTCTTAAAAAAATGTCGGAGGCACACGCGGACGGCGCGGCCCAGGCGCCCAGCACGAGAGGCGGCGGCGCGGCGTGTTCCATTGCCGGGGCGGGAGGTGGAGACAAAGCACGGAGGCGGCGCGGCGGCCCTCCATCGTACGGTACCTGTGGAGGAGAGGAGATGATGTGCGGGTCCGGCGGCCCTAGCACGCGGCGGCGGGGCGGCTCCGGGGCCGGTGGCCCTGCGACAAGTCGACGGGGCCGGGCGGATCTGTTGGGTGGAGATGGGTTTGGGAGGAAATAACTAATACTACAGTATTACTAGAGAGCGGAGGGTTTTGGGGTGCACATGGTTTTTAGTGATAACAGCAGCCGGTGAGCCCCATGTTTCATGCACCTCCGTTCGTTTTCTTGCTTGCTTGGCCGCAGGGGGGGCGTGTGCGCGGTGCCGGGCGCGCAACGATTGGGCTGTACGGCTACGCCACGCCACGCTGCACTCTTTTCCAAACAAGACAGTGCACACGTGACACGTAGATACACAGTTACAAACATGTACACAATGGCTATATAAATAAATAAACATATACAAAAGACTAAGCCGGCTTATTTTGAGATTTATGAGATCGCTGCACACAACTTGTTGCCGGCAAAAATATCATCTACCAAAAAACAAAGTCAAACACTTAACTCTAACCAACTGAGCCGAGCTACGCTTAACTCGCGCCAGACTGCATCGAACACATTCTACACATGTTTGCAAATTCGTGAATTTATTATTGATGTTTTTTTTTTCAAATTCCACGCTACGCACGTAGACGCTCAGATACACCTACGTAAGTTAGCTTATATCCTTATCCTAGGTTGTTGGTACAATACTAATTAGATCATAATAGTTACTGATAAAATTGTATTTGATTTGTGTGTAACTTAAATAGTTACTCTAACAACATGTTTTGTGTATCTCACCTTTCTCTAAACGATACATATCATGATACTTATTTCGGATATTAGCCTTTATATCACATATTTGTATACCTTCTTTATTCACTTTTTTTTGGTTTGGGATATTCAGTTGGAGATATATTATAAATATTAAGTAGGGAGGTAGATATTACGAATTGTAAATGTTACTACTCTTTTTAACGGGGGAGGCTCTAAGTGCAATTGAATTCATGTGGGATTTTGGTGGTTAATAGAAACAAAAAGAGACTAATGAATAGTTGCTTGAACGTGGGTAGGGTTTATGGTTATTATGTATGAAGAAACACACAAAAACAACAAGAGACTGCTTGAGAGTGAATAATGAATAAGAGGCTATTCTCAACTATTTATTGAAATTCTTGAGATTTAAGTAAAGATACAAGTGAACAAGTCAAATCATTGTGAAAAGGTCACAAGGACACTCAAGAAACCAAGCCAAGTCAAATAACTAAATTTGGGATGAACTTAGAAGCTTGAAAGATTAAAATCGGACAATAAGAGTGGAGAATTCAAGTTTTGAGGATTTCGACCGGCCAAGAAGCATAATGGACTAGATTGTCTTCTCACATTTTTAGCCGAAGATGTCGTTTGTCACCAAGTCAAGATAGCTATATTGGAAGGAGTATTTTTAATCTTTTTTGGCTAAATTTTTGCAGGAATGTTGAGAGCTAGGCGTGTAACATTTGCACATTCTGCAATAAGAAAGTGCAGCTTTCCTCTCATACTATCTATTACAAAGATATTTCTTGGCATGAAGGTAACCCTTGAAACATAAGTTTGATTTTACTTTCTAGAAAGAAATACTTATCATGGGAAAAATGTAGCCTCAATTTTTTTAATTGAATTCTCATTGTAAAAGAAGATATTGATAGCAAAAGTTGGTTTAGTTTGATTGCAATTAACTCCACATGACAAGTCGTTTTCTCATTGGATGGAGCATGACGTCACTTAGCATACATCATTCATCACTGTCCACCATTTTTCTCCCTCCAGCCAATCATTGACGTGAGAGATATGTCTGTCTATTGGTGATGATCATATAACATATCAACCTATACTGTATAGATCGGTGTATTAGATTTACATAAAAACGCACTTAGATTTACACCAACAAAACCACAATCGCAAAAGCACTGTTTATTTTGGCTCGTTTAATTAATCTTTTTTCCGCCTGCAGTGCACTGCAGAAGCTTCCTCGTCTGATTTAATCATTAGTTAGCACGGGCATCATTTGCATACAAATTTCATAGCAGCCCCGACTAAAAAATTGCAGACACCTCGTAATAAATTTTTACTAAAAAACACACCGTCCGTACTTCCTTTTGAAGGTTTTGACAAACAGGTCCACAGTTTCCTCGTCGTGCAATTACTCTCATCCCCGAGGGCCGGCATGGGAAAACCGCTGACCAGAGGAGGGTTTGGTGCGAGCATATTCCGAAACTGTCCCCAATTTTCTCGGGGAGCCAGTGAAGTGAAGCATCTCGTCACAGTAGGTGGAAGAATAATACGGGTGAACATGGACCCTTTGGGGGGATCTGGGGGCAGTTTCGACTTCTGGCGGCTGTTGAACCCTGGCTGGCTCTTCTGCTAATCCAAGAGGTCAACAGCGCAACAGCCGCGATGAGGCGATGACACAACAAAAGTGGGGTGTTAGTAGACTTTGCCAATTTGGCCTCATGCACTGCACCTGATCGACTATGGGACAGGGACGCCATGTATGTACATGTATGCGTGAATGCGCCTGGATTTTATTACGTTAATTCCTGACACAATTACATTTGCCAAATAACAGAATCTGCTCCGAAACTGTAAATCAAAATTATGTTCTTTCCACCTTAACTGGTATAGATGTACCATGCATGATTTCGTATAAGCACTCAACTCAGATTATATACGCCGGCTCTTTAATTCTCCAAGCTAAGCTCCAATCCATCATCTTGGCATGAAAATAGCCGGCTCCGATCGACGGGACTGCTCTCGTCAGTCTCGGTCTTGAATAATCCAGCAGACCAGACAGACGGATAATAATACAATACCAGTAATCATCTACTCGACTACTCCTACTAATACTAGTTCCTTATCCAAACACAAACATGCTGCACCTCGATCAATACAGTAGAGTGGACAATGGAATATATAATGAACTCTCGCTGCTAAATAAAACCGAATTAAATAAAACGCCTCACGTTACTAGATCGAGCAAAGCTAATACAAGCTAATTAAATGGAATAACCCGGCCTCGTGTTATCAGAATCGGACGGGATGATGCACAATGCAAGCCGTCTGTCACCTGCGAATTAAATCTCATCGTCTTTGTGCGCGCAGTCCAACTTGAAGACGAACACTTCGAGATGAATTTGTCATCGGGTCTGCCGAAACGCAAGTACCTAGGTCCTTGAGAAAAACCACACATTGAACTACAGGAACATTTTTGTTTGGATTCATCAGCTACTGTTAGCTTTTTTTGCTTGTATGGCGTCCACTCTATATGGAGTAGTCGTTTGCACTGCCTTCTTTACATCATATTGCAACGTGCTTATGGAGTTTATATGGACCGAGACAATAACGCATCTCGATCTTCTTCTTCTTCTTTTTCTTAAAAAAGTGACCAATGGCTTCTTCGAAGGATATCTAGATGCTGCTAAGAATTGAATTCGACTCTAGGATTTATGTGTAAAACAAAGTTTATTCAATAAGAAGCTTGTAGTCCAATAGAACAGTGAGACACATTTTCGGTTGGTAATAAAAATCTCCCTTCTATAGCAAAGCTAGGATTCAGGGTTTTTTTGGGACCTTAATGGAAAACATGGGGTGCAAGGTGCATGTTTTCCGCGGCTCTTGTTTTTTAAACAAAGTTTAGAACAGATTGATTTGGCACTGATCACCAAACTTGCTCAAGAAATGAGAACTAGGTATTTTAGTAGTCATCACCATACATTACTATGTAAGTGCAGGTTATTATTATATCTATATCATCAACCGGTTTTCACTGTTGCTATTTGCTTACGTGTAATCCAATGTATGGTGGGCACACATTCATGCATTATTGCATTGCGTGCGCGTACCGCTGTGAGGCTAAGCTAAACTAGAGGCAGTGGTCTAGCCTTTGTCCTTGTTGCCCACACGGTTGTGACTTGTGACCTGTGAGGCATGTATTCAAATTTGATTACAAATTTAAAACTACACAGAACCGCAAAGGCGTCGACGACAATGGGGAGCAAGCTCAACCCAAGATCGGAGAGCAAAGCTTTGACCCGGAGTAATGTGGCATAGACAACCACCTAGACAACGGCCACGCTAGCTGGGTGTGAGGAGGTTGGAGTAGAGAGCCAACCAGTGGGACACTAGCACCCGCGTTGAAGGCAGCAGACAACCCATCGGCGGAGGGGTGGCACCACTACCGCCTGCCTCCAGCGATGAGCAAGAGCCCACACCGCCACCCCGTGAAGACGACTGCGTTGGCCATTCATGCTGCATTGTGCACGGGGCCAAACCCGGTATGGCGACGGCGGGCACGCCTGGCGAGCAGTGCGGCACGGCTCAGCCGGCACACGGATGCGCGACGGTACCGGTGCAGCGCGCACGACCGGCCCCAGGCGGCGCCACGCGGTGGCAGTGGGTGCGGACAACTCCTGGCGGCACGCCGGATCTGGCTGCTGGTGGGGCGCCACCACCAACAAAGCAAGAACCTGGCCCCGAGAGACTAGGCCACATGGGAAGTCAGGCGACGCCGGTCGCTGCAAGTCACCACCCATCGCTGGATCCAGCGAGTCAACTCGCACCACCCCCTTCCTGCACCCCGCAACGACGGTGTTGACGGCCAAGGTGGTGAGCAGCAGGGCGCCCAAGCACCGGTGAGGGCCACCATTGGGGAGAGGTGGGCACCTGGCCGAGGGAAACCAGATCTGGGTGCAAGGATGGTGGATCCGATGCTGAGCAAGGAGGATCGGTGGCCGCCGATGAAGGAGAGATAGAGAGGGATGGGGAAGGAGAAAGGACGGGGAGGTGCACATGGACACCATTTTTTGCGGCACCGCTGGCCACCGCCGCTGCTGGCCAGCCACTTGGTGACAGGGGTGACGACCGCTGGTGAGAGCCTATGGGGGGTTTGGAGAGAGGAGACAGCAAGGTCGCCCTCCGGGGACGACACGAGGGCTCTTAGCACTTTTCCTACTATCCAAACTTGTATTTTTGCAGTTTTGAATCAAAACTATAGTATTTGATGATACTTTGGTATTGGAAGCCAAAAGGTATTTGGTTGGTCCTAACAAAACATTGTTTCACATACCAAGACCTTACTGAAAATTGTGGTATTTTTGGATACTGAACTCTGGACTGCAGTTTTCTCCATCGAGAGTGTCTCTCGCCTCTCTAGTTCCTCTCTTCCTCCCTCGATGCCCTGCAGCATGACCTATTAGTGGTAGACCTACTTTCCAGCGGCGCTTCCCGCGCCAGCTCCTCGTGGCGAACGCCGTGTCCGGCTTGCTCCCATGGCACCGCGTCGACCTCCACGAATGGGCCGCCCTCACCTCTGGCCGGCGCGCCGCCGGGCCAGGACCCTCCAGAACCTATGTCCCCGTCCACGTCACGCTCACAAGCATCCTAGAGATCGCTGCCACACTGGCAGAAGGGCAGATTAAAGCCATGTTGCTCCCCGAATTCCCCCAAATCGTTCGGTGTGGCCCTGCCTCCAGGCCGCCTCACCACAGCCAGCTATTGTCATCACGTGGCTTCTCCATGTAGGGTCATCTCTTCTCCCACACCGTCCTGCCTCCCGCCGCCGTACTGCCCCCGGAACCAGCCTCCTACGCGGCATTGCCTCCCGGGCATTGACGGCTTCTCACTGCAGCCATCCCACGCGGAACAACCATGTTTGGGAACCACCACGTGGTGGTTATAGGGGCAGTGGCCCAAAAAGGGAGGGTGGATTGACCTCTTAAAACCTTTTTCTAAATCAAAGAAAACAATGTTAACTTATACAGTTCTACCAAAGGCTAAATTCCCCCACTACCTATGGGAAATAATGAAAGATGGAAACCTAATCATGGTAGTTTAGTTAGTCTTTTAACTTCCCTGTTGAGTTGTTCTTGGGGTTGGACAGAGGGTGAAGTCTCTAGGGTTGCGTACTCTTACATAATACACATTCACTCATAAGAGGATGTCGAATACTACGTTCTGGCGGCCCGAACCTCTGTAACCATTTGTGTTCTGAAGTGTGCTCCTCACCCTAGCTGGCTAGCTGCCTTAGCTTCGATTGCGACGTCACCACCAAATTCCTTACAAACCTATATGGAAAACGGAAAAATCTATGTGACCCCAACCATCCAAATGACAAAAGAAGTGAATGGCATAAGCAGTTCAAAGAAATTATGTAATTGTTTGACACTACTTTGAGAACTATTGGGAAAGTAGAGTAGAAAGACACATTTTCCGATACTATGACTTAAAATACAAGAAACTAATTGTTTTACCAATGGACTTTTCTACACTATAAAAGAGCGAAGTTTTCGCAATACCATTTTTTACCCAACAAAACCATCTGTACCCCTCACATTGGTCCCACCGGTCAAATTGGAAAAGTGTTAGGAAGAGGTGGAAAGACCAAAAACTAATAGTTGCAAAATGTTTTCACTCTTTCATTGCTTTTTTTATACCTGATTTCTACCCTATACCCACCTTGATTGATTGGAGAAAATTGTGGATCAAAATTTACCTTCCAAAATCTACCTGCAGGCCAAACCATCACCCCTACTTACTGCTGCGCCAATCCCAGGCCAGCCAAGCGCCGCGCCCATCGCCCCTGCCTAATGCTGCGCCAATCCCAGGCCAGCGAAGCCTTCCAAATCTGTACGCCGCGGAACGGCCCAGTTGCCAACTCCAGTTAACATGCATAATTAGTGGGATTTTGCATGTAATTTTCCTTATGTGAGCATCGTCAATTTGGAAAGTGTTTGAATTACCGGCCTCCAGACGCGATCAACGATCTCAATAGGCCGCGTGACCTCCGGAGGCATAGGATGGTGGATTCCACGGCGCTGCTCGCCATCGCCGGCGACGGCGCAAGAGGCCTGCGGTAGCTCCACGAGGAGGGCCAGAAGAAGATCATCCACTACGACGTCAAGGCCAGCAACATCCTCCTCGACGACTCCCTGACCCTGAATCTCACCGACTTCGGGATCGCGCAACTGCTCAGCCGAGCGGACGCAGTGTCCGTGCATGCCGCGCGTGGGACCTTCGGCTACATGGCGCCCTAGCTGATCCATGTGGGGATGGCGCCGAAATGTGCGACGTCTATAGCTTCGGCATGCTTCGGTTTGAGGTCATCCTCTACTTTGATTGCAGGTGTTGCGGCTGAGGCATCTTTATCGATGTAAATTGAAGTCTGCTTCGTCAGATCATCTGCTTTGACTTCATGCCAATTTCTTTGCTGTTTGGCTAATGGCATCTGTGTCCTTCAGGGTGGCTATCAACGCTAGATCTCCTACGACGCTTGCATCATCTATGGACCGGCGGCCATCAGAGCTGCACGCCGCTCCTGGTCATGTCAAGCCTCCATCATTCATGATGCCTTGGGCGCCTCCTTGCATGGACACTAATCCGCAACCAGCACCATCAACTACTGCTGCGACCTACCTTACCGTATGCACTTTTGTGACGCGCGTCACGGCGATCAACGAACCACGGCTGTGACCTGGCATGGCAGCTGCCCCTCCTTCCAGAGGTTCTACTTTTCAATTTCAATTGACCAGATTTATTAGCACTGCTAACGTTGTACACAAACTGAGAAATAATTTGCCTTCCGATGACTAAAACAGAGGCTTAGCAGACATAATTTACAGTGAATTATTACAAATGCAGTTTTGCAGTTCGAGAACGGTTGGATGATTTTAGTTTACCCACAAAGATTTCAAAGGAATTCTTCTTCCATACATTGATCTATTTTTTTCTAGATGCATTGTTCTTGCAACAACAATTATTAAAATAAGTTATCTCTAGATATGCTAGATTGTTAATTAGATCTACTTGAAATATGATGCATTTTGGTATCAATTCATGTTCCTGCCACCAGGAATGAGAATGTACCTTGTGTATGCAGGTAGAAGCTTCTTCCTGCACCTGTAACACCACGTTGTCTTCCATCTTGGTTTCTAAGAGGAACTGTACCATAGGACACTGGATCGTACGTGTAAAATAAATGTTCCTAATTTCAATTTTATGTTCCTAATTTCAATTTAATTTAGGTTTGAATTTATTAATCTTTTGACTATAAAATTTTCCCAAGCTTGTGTCGTGTAAATAGTTTCTGATCTTACATTTTAACATATTTATTGTCTCATTCTTTTTTTCAGGGGAATTTAGATATTTTTTATTTATCTGCGAGGAATTCCTGGTTTATAGATGCAATATGCCCATTAAGGTGTTATCTGTGAGTAAACATTATTTGGATTTCTTCTTTTCTTTACCACCAATTTATAATATTGTTTTGCACATTGCGATGTCCTATATCTTCATTAGCACATGGCCAATTGAGTGTTTACTTTACATGATGCATATTTCCACGAGTTAGCGACATTCTAGGAGCTGCCACACAACAAAATCACCGCAGAGGTAAAGGAATCAATTGTACAACAAGAAGATGGATCCAATGAGTTTCCAAATAGGTAAGTTCAGCCAATTACTTGTAAAAGTTTTCAAATGTTATTACTTCTCAAATGCACATTATAATTAATATTTTTTGATAAATATAATAGTTAATAAATATTGATTACTAACTCAACTTCTTTCTACAATGCTCTTCTATATCAGGAGCAAAACAACGGGTCTATCTCAAATGAGGTATGGAATGTCATCCACTCAAACTGATATACAAGGAACTGTGCAAACTGTTTACAGTAGGATATTGAACAACTTTGAATATGTCTACGAGCCTCCTTCCAAGGAACTAAGAGGAAAGGCAAAAGGAGTATGTTTTCCCAGTGAATAAACGGCTACTGTTGCATTCGACATGAAAGATGAGGGGTATGAAGGAATAACTAGGAATTCTTTTAGCAATACTGAGTATGATAACAATGGAGTAACATCACAATAACAAGAGCTGCTCATGAGGATCTTGATGTGCCCCTGTATTTGGCTAATGTACTTCACAAGCTTCAATGACAGTGCTGTTGTTTTTTGGTCTGCGAAGTACATTTGGATTGTTGTAATGTTTCTTGACACAAAGAGAAATGATTTCTATGGCTCGAAAGGTGGCGTTATTTGTTTGAATCTTGAGTCCTAAAACACCAAATAAAAAAAGGTTTATTTCTCTTTCATGATTTCAATTATTTTTTTATTTTGGATTAATTTTAAACTATAAATATTAGAGTTCTTGCAGGGATAATGATGAATTGTAAACTTATTGATGCTTCGCCAATTACGTTACATCTGGAATTATGGACCTAGGGTAGATATATGGTGTTGGTGTCTTCTTGTGCATTTTGGTATGTGGTGTTCCTCCATTTTGGGTTGGTAAAAGCCTTCTACTCATGAGAATCTTTTGTTCTTTAGTGTTGTTTTTTGTGCAAAATATTTTACCAGACAAAAATCATCTGATTATCTCATCGTGTTCAGAAACATAGAGAGGATGCTCGGGAAATTTGGATATAATCTCATACTTTTGTGCAAATTCATTCAAGTGGACTAGCGCAATGTTCTTTCCTTGACTGCATATGATGTGTCTTTGCATGATGCATATATTTTCACATTGTTAATGACTGGTCTTATACAATACTTTTAAGAGATTTATTATTTAAAGTGCACTTTCCTATTGCCGAAATATGGATAAATAAATGTTTGTATTTTTATGCACCGTCTTTTCACATGCAACAATCTTTAATTTTTAGATGTTCCTAGGTTGGTGCACCTACCCAAACTAATGTACTATTTCTAATGTGGTTTGTTGATCTTTGTTACTACTTTAATGCTACGTTGTCATTGGGATGGATGTTGTTGTTTCTGAGTTCTACAATGACATATCATGGCATATGAGCTCAACTTTAGAGATGCAGTCTCACTGCTACATTTTTTATTTGTACAATTTGTGGTTTTTATATGACTGAACTAAAGAAGTTAGCAGTTAAATATTGAGTATTAGGAGTGTATATTAGGAGACGAGTTCACAATTCACCACATGATTATTGAACTTATCTTATTTAGGAATTTGTTTATACTTCATCCCTCTCAAAGGAAATGCATTTTATTTATCTTTTTGGTTACTGGCGAGTGGCTGTATTGTTGAAAGCATGGCCAAATGCCTTATAAATAGAAAGATAAATTACATGGTGAAAAAACTAAAATACCTCATATTAGAGATGGTGTAATTATTTGACCACTTGATTTTGTGTACTTTATTTAATTGCTGACCCGTGTATGACCTTTTTCTTCACCCTTGTGCAGTGACCAAAGCCATATAAGTTGATAAAGTATATACGTGACCAGAAATACAAAGGTAGTTCCATAAACAAGAGCATATCACACAGGCCACCATTTAGTCAAGCTCCATGATTGTTCTATATTGAAAGATGTAAAGAGTCGTATACCATGTGTTTGATGAAAAACCCTTCTTCATTACAATGACTTGCAACCCATATATTGGATGGGGTAATGGCCGAGCTGCTACCAGATCAGACACCATAGGGCAAGCTCTGCATTGCGGTGTGGTTTGGGTGTAAAGCCATGTGCTCGTTGTGCTGCTATGATCATCTATATCTTTTTCTAGATAGTTAGAGTCCATAAGAAGATATGTCCCAATAATCCTAGGTTTTTTCTAGATAGTTATAGGAGTCCATAAGAAGATATGTCCCAATAATCCTAGGTTTTTTTCTCGAACAATGCAGGAGAGCAGCGTGTCATTTCATTAAGAAAGAAAGAGAGTACATAGAGTACAAGAGAGGGTGGGACCCTCTTAAAAGGAAGGAATGGATTTTGTATATAATTTAATTGATTCCTAATCTCTATTTTTCCAGCTACCTGCAAGGCTGCAAGTAGATAGGAGGATTAATATGAATGATTGGAATCAATCAGCTACCATTCCTCTTAATAGCAATAAAGCCACTGTGAGTGAGAGATACCATCTCATTATTTATTTGTAAAACTACAACCAGCAGAGTTATAAAATTCCTAAGACACAATTCATTTGTTTCATATGATTTTTGTGCGTGCTAGCAAAATATATATAGCTTGGTTACCAAATCTTCATGGCACCCCCCCATCTAATTGCTTACTTCTGCTGGCCATCATAGGATGCAGAGGAAAGCGAAAGCAGCTTGGAAGCATATACATTTTGCCTGGTGATTCTTTTTTTCCTCAGGCTATTTTTCTCAAGGATCCCTAGCTATATAACTCCTTGTGTTCTTAACTTTTATGGGTGAAAATGATCTACAGTTTTTGGTTATGGATTTCTGCTGGAATCATTTCATGATTCATGTGTTCCATATAGGCAGCTTGGGCTGCTCAACTGTACTTGTGGTTTTGGCAACCCCGGATGATAGTTTCATGCAGAAATCGTTAGCTAGAAAGTTGTTTGTAACATCAAAACTTATCTTCTATAAAACTTTAATTATTTTATATGGATATACCATGAGTTATAATGTTTCTCAAGTTTGCTGCTATAGATCCCTCTGTTTTGAAAATGGCAAATTGTGTAGTGCTGCTTTGATAGACAATTCTGTAATATTAACTTTATCTCCTATAAATTGCTATAATTACAATATTGGAATCCTGATTTTACAATATTGCTTCTCGTGCGTTGCAAGGAGATTATCAAATTCTACGACATGTTGGTGTTGCTTTAGAACTACAACATCTTCATCATTGCTGGTTTTTGGATTATGTTCCTGTCTTTTTCAAGTTATCAACATGTAATTTTGTTCGAAAATATTTTATGCATTTAATTCAGTGTAGACTAAAGTAATGAGTAGCAATTTATTATTGCACGGGTGGTACTTATATTAACTTTTTTCTTCAAAATGATCTTTTATATGTATATTGTTTCGATGTGCATGCCGCGCGTGCATATTAACTAGTGTTATATACAGAGAGACCATCGGTCATTACACAAACAACCCCACTAAAGTTAATTAACGTTTCAATCTCAACATTCAGTCAACGTCATACTTCATTAAGTGCAAGTGCGACTAACATACACTTACAATAGGTTTTATTATTTTCGAAAATTTGGTAAGAATTAATGGTCCAAATAATACCTTTGCTTGCACAGATAATGTCACTCCTAAGTTTATTATATTTCAATGCATTTATAACTTGTCATAAATTATGATGCCGCAAATGAGTCACTACAATTGATATATGTTTGTATTTGAAATACTCCCTCCGTTCTTTTTTATTTGTCGCATTTTAGTTCAAAAATGAACTAGTGGGCCGACAAATATTCGAGAACGGAGGTAGTAATGCTCTAATACTTATGTGATCCCGCAGCTGGCGCATACTTTCTAACTATGTGAACAACAAGTCCACTGAAAATTAAAACAAGTTCTACCAATGAACTGTATATATCTACGAGTTTAACGAAAATCAATTTACACCGGCAACTATTTACCCACCTATGTTTTTTACCCTTGGATCTATTTTAGAATATTGATTGAAAGGTTGGGTTGTCATCTGATTAAACTTGGGCCCACATGATTGATTCAGCCCACTGAAGCTACATTGGAGAGCTATTTTTTCACCCTTAGATTTGTTATGGAATATTGATCTAATGGCTGGATCATCAATTGATTAAACTTTGGCTCACATGAGCTACGACGGAACTCGTTCCTGCCGTAGGCTCGTAACCATGGGTACTGTATTTTGTCACCGAATTTCGTTTTACCCACATGCATTATTCCTCATGGAGTTTTAGAGTCCTAGCACTAGAAAAACACTATCAGTTTTCTTTTCCAAATCCAAGATGAGAAGACTCGGTCATATACACAGCAATATTTCTTTTATCAAGTACTCCATGGTACGATCATATACTATATCCTGCTACGCAACACGGCTAGCTCACCGGTCAGTACAGAGCTGGCAATTCCTTCATTTGCCGACCGGTTCCATTCGCGAATCTAATGCCGTCATCGTCACCGGAGATCGTGAGCTGTTCCGCCTCCTTGGAGCATCCGTCGTCGCCAATGATCCACACCGGTGACGACGACGTCCTGGTGCAGCTGGTGCCGAGGGGCGTCTCGGATGAGCTCCTCAGCAAGTTCGCCGGCACCAGCGCCGTCGACTTCGACTACGACCGCAGCGCGCTTTGGTCGCCGCAGGTGCTGCGCCCCGAGGTCCTGCTGCTCGCGCACTCGCCGGTCGCGGAAGCGGGACGCCGTCGCGCCAATGACGACCACGGCGCCGCTAGCGACGTAAGTGGAGGAAGGTCATGCGTACATAATTAACATACCAACTGCTCAAGCGGGGGCAGTAATTTGGCACTACAAATTTCTTGCTTCTGTGTGATGGTTTCTCTGCTCTCTTGGTGCTCGGCTGCTGCTGCCGATGGTGGTGAAGTGCAAATGCAATGCCATCGTCCGCGGACAGAAGTGCCAGCTCTGCACCGGCCGGTGAGCTAGCAGTATGAATCCTCTTTCTTGATCTAATTAATAACAAATCACATCCGCCCAACAGAACCGGTGAATAAGTATATCATGAACATGGTACGCTAGCTGAATTGGTTAGTGGATCTGATGGCACTCCTCAGGTCCGAGGTTCGATTCCCTGTGAGAGCAAATCGCAGGTTGTAGTAAAAAAAAATCTCCTCATCTGTCCCACGTGTCCAGGAGACTTATGAACCATAATCCTTAGAAAAGCCTAGAATGGAAGAATGAGAGAACCTATGTATTATCGTGCTAATAAACCATAATCCTTAGAAAAGAATAGAACGGAAGAATGAGAGCGACCTGTTGAGGAGGCTCATGGTGGTGGAGAGCTTGTGATGGAGCGGGAAGAGGGCACCAGGACGGCACGGTGGTGGAGGGTCGTGCGAAAAGAATCAAACACGATATATATTTAAATATGGATAGAACAGATAGAGTGGTGTGAATAAATTATTATATGGTGGGGACATGGAAGATGTGATTTTATTATGTTGTAGAGTTGGTTAGAGTGATGTGAATAAATTGCTGGATGATGGGGGTATAAGTGGATGTAGTCTAAGTTAAATGTTTTTAGGAGAGGTTAGAATATTTCTTTGCGGACCGAATTTAGAGGACAGTGTTGCGTTCAGTCTAAAGCTCCAAACGCGCTGCCACTGCTCTCCGCTGATCATGTGAACGTTTGCTCAACCACGATCTGCTTCACTATCATTGCCTCTCACTCTCAGGTGGAGTGGACAACGGAGACGAAGTGTAGTGGCACATGGTTCATAGAATTTGTTTCCCTTAGCCATCTGATTTTATGGACGGCAGAGGAGGTTGAAATATTTCTTTGCGGGACCGAATTTAGGGAACATTGTTGCGGTCACCATCGCCTCTCAATCTCACGAGGAGCGGCCGATGGAAGCGAAGTGCAGGGACTCATAGTTCATAGAATTTATTTCTCCTAGCCATGGACCGACAGGCAATGCACGTTTTGGACCTGTGCACAATAAATGGGCCTAACATTATTTTTTGGGGTAAGCTAAAGCTATTTTAATGCACGCTATCTATTGTTCTTCCTATTTTGCAATGCATTTTTTAGGTTGATGCACGATGTTTACAATAATGTAATTAAGTTAAAATCATGCTATAGTTTCCACTATATAATAATGTTTTGTCAATAATTGAATGGAACCGAAGCATATACTTATATTTTAACTGTGGCATATAATTACTATCCCTATCTAAATAGAACAATCCAAATTAAATATATTGTATATAAAGAGAGGACATTAAAATTAAATTTCATCAATACCATCCACGGTCAATAAAAACTATGATGCAAAATATATTAGAAATTGATTTCATATATATAACTAAAGAAAAAAACTTTGTAGCCGTTTATCTATACCATACATACAAACATTATGATTAAGCAAAAAATAATAATGTTACTCCCTATATTCTAAATTGTAAAAGATTCTAACCTTCCCCTTAATGCTCACATACACGAATCTGGACACAAAAAGAACACGAGGAATATTTCATTAATTTATTCAAAACCCAAAGCCTGTTTTTATAATTTGGAATGGAGGGAGTAATTGGGAGTTCATCAAACATAATTGATTGGATGTATATGTTAGGAAAGAATTATAAAAAGCATAATTTAGGAAGTCTTATGATACATTGGTCACCAGGCTTATTCCTGGCCCACGCTTGAATGCAGCCGCAATATTCTCCATTGCCCACAGCCATCATCACATATTGCCGCCATCACGTCTTACGCCCCTGATAAGAATTCAAATATTAGATAAAAACAGAAAACAACATTGGTAGCTGCATGAAAAACACTGAAAATTCTACACAGTATAGCTAGATAGTTTGCTTCCATAACTTGCACATATTCAAACGTGAATATCTGAATTGGTCAGAACTTAAGAGTTTATGATACTAGTTAATGGATGAATATTGCAAAGCAATGTGAAACTACTGTATTCAGGGGAAAAGGCTAAAGTCAAGAAGTCGGGACTGCATTTTCCAATTTAGCAAGCATGTTTAAATAAGGAAAATACTACAGGAACAGCTGACCTGGGAATACAAGAAAAATAAAAGGAAAAATGTATAGCTTGATTACAGTAAATAATTGAGCATCCAGCTGACCTAGATGCAATATTTTGTCGACTGATGTGTTACTATTACAGCAGCGACGGTAATTCTGCTACTGCTACAGATAGGTGTGCATATATACCGAAAAAAAAGGCTGACACCGAATTCAACTACCTCTTCAAACTGCTAACTCGTATTTAGCACATCAGATTGTGTGATATCACTACGGCAGTATAGACAGGACAGGAAAATTAATTCATCAAAGATGCTAGGAAATCAGCATCATCGAACTTGTACTGTATCTGCACCGTAAAAGAGCGAGTTTTCTGAAACCTTTTTTACCTAAGAATGCTAAAGTATACCATTTACACCGGTCCCACTGTGTAGTTTAGAGAATGTTGGAAATTGGTGGAAAGGCATAAAATCTATAGGTGCAAAATGTTTCATCCACTTTTTTTCTATTTTTTTACCTCATTTTGTATCCATACCCACCAAATACTTTCTTCGTCTTGTAATTAATGAGAAAGAAATACGTCAATCAAACAGACATACTCTTTTCGTTTAATTTCTTTTTTTTCCTCTTTTCTATAACCCGATCGATCATCTCATAACACGTGTGTATTGCATGTCTCCGCTGGTAGGCATCATATGGCTTTACTACCCGAACAGGATTAGAGATGAGCAGAAAAGGGCGTCGGTACAGGCATGCAGCAAGCTCCACCTTCAGCCTTTGGAGGCATCCTCCAGCGTCCCATCGGACAAGCTCCTCTGGCTTTGGCATGGACTGCTTGATCCGTACAAGTTCTCATGACCGGATTCAACCAACGTTCCACGCAGGGAAGCAGGTCTCATGGCGATAAGAAAAGAGTTGTAGGCCACAATAGGGACCAGATTAAGCTCAAGAAAGAGAGAGAGAGAGAGGAGAAAGGCAATCTCACTCACGGGTCCCTCTTCGGTGGGGTAGATTGGAGACGACGAGTCAACGATGACGCATGGCGCGAAATTACTATTTGCCGCGCGCCACTAGGGGGAAGCAACGTGTGCCCCAACGGTCGCGCCATGGCGGGGGAGAGAGAGGAGTGGGCAGAGTGGAGCGGGAGGAGGCTGGCGGGGGAGCGGCCAGCGAGCGGGGAGGCCACATCGAGGGTGCTGAGGTGGCAGCGGCAAGAGGGCGCAAGGGACGAGGAGGCCGCGGTGAGGGTGCCGAGGCACCAGCGGCCTCCCAGGTGGCGGCGGTAGGGTGGGGGCTGTGGTGGCGATTAGGGTTCAAGGTTGGGGTTGGAGGTTGCTGGCGATGCCCTTCTCCTCCACTCTCGACGGTAAAGGGGAGGGCTGGGGGTGGCAGCCGGCCCGACGGAGGTGGTGTGCGGTGGGCGGCGAAAAGACCGGTGGCGAGGGCGCCGTCAGTCAGGTGGGGGACAGCGGTTAGGGAGGGCTAACGGCGAGGCAAGGCGGACCCTAGGTTAGCTGTGGGCGGCAATAGGCCGGCGGTGGTGGGAGGTGCGTGGAGCGGCACGGCGCCGGGGAGGCACCAACCGCGAGCAGGGCTCGAGACGACAGCAAGAGGAGCGGGGCGAGAGAGACTAGAGAAGCAGGAGCAGCGGTCGTTAGGCGCCGGGAGATGTTTCTAGCATGCACGTAGAAGAGAGAGACCACGCATGGCGAGGCGGCTGCTCGGGCGACCATCTCGATACGTTTCCAAAGGTCATGACGGCGTCCAGGCATGCAGCAAGCTCGGTCTTGAGACACCCTCCATCGTCCATCAGGCAGGCTCCTCTGGCTATTGACTCTACAAATTCTCATTACCGGATCTAACCAACGCTCTATGCAGGGAAACAGGGCTCAGCACTCATGTTGCTTGCGACGATGTCCTTTATCCCATCTGCTCAAAGCATATTTACACCTGTAAATAATCTTTTTCCGCAATAGTCCTCCATATCACACACGTGATATCTTATATCTATTCATATAGATTTTTTATTTTTTATTATTTTTCTTTTCTCTTTCTCCTCAATCGTGTTCCCCTCCTCGCTCTTTGGCCTGTGAAGCGAGAAACGCCGCGTGCGGCTATGCTCACGGTCACCTCTGCCCCGCCATCATTGGGCCGCTGGAGTATGCGAGGCCACACGCGCCTGCCTCCACCTCTTGGCCGCCTAATCGCCGACCGCGCGAAGCCGCACCACCACCTACCCAAGCTGGATCTAGCCGCTAGCAAGAGACTCCTTCTCATACCGCCACCACCCACCAGATCCAAGTCGCCTTCTCCCGCGTTGGGTCATTGCTTTCCTCCAACTGCGCGAAGAGAGAGAAGATAGGGGAAAGCCTCCAACCCTAGAGATTTGGGTACGCCGACTCCCCCGTGGAAAAACACGGTATTTTTTCTAGGCTCGAGTTCAAACATATTTTCAATCGTTTTGTCCTCTAATTTGCACTCGGGGCCTCATACAAGCCACTGTTGTGGACAACTTCATAGCGACCAGAAAAGAGTTATAGGCCACAATTAGAGATCGCATTAATCCCAAAGAGAGGAGGAATCTCACGTACGGGCCCCTCTTCGATGGGGCAGATTGGAGACGACTAGACAATGATGAGCTAGGGCTGACCGATGCCCGACGGTTGAGGACGAGGGCATCAGCGGGATTGCCATCTTGTTGTGGTTCCAAAGATCATGACGGCTAAGGTGGAGTCACACCGCAACGGGAGATACAAAGTGGTGTCGGTGAGATCCCATGGCAGCTTTTGAATGATGGTTCGAGAACAAGGAGATTAGGCGGTGGCTAGGATGGTGGGAGGGAGGAGGGCGACGCCTAGAGTTGTTGATTTTTTTTTTAACTGGGGGAGGTGAGGAGGTGACTGGATTGTAGCGAAGGTGGCGACTGCGATGGGCGATTGCCATGCCAGAATTGAAGGCCCATAACCCACAGATTAAAGGGGAGAAGTTGCAGGGGATTGGAGGACGGTGACTTGGGTTGGGATGCGGAGGTAGAGAGACCATGGGAAGTCTAGGAAAAAATAGAAAATATATTTTCAACTTAGAAATGATCTCTAAAAAAATCCAAAAATTATATCTAAGTTATGAAAAATACTCCAAATATTTGATAAAATATCCTTGAATATTTATAAGAGCCTCAGATATACTACTATTAATTTTGACCTAGAAAGGAACTAAGTTTCATGGAAAATTTCATTAGCATATTTTGTAATAAATTGTATAAATAATTAACTTTAGGACAATATATATTTGCCATAGTGTTTCATGGTTTATGATATTTACTCTAGTGATAAAATTATATTTGTCACAACTTTATGTTGATTAATTATGTTTGTTGTAAGGCTTTGTGGCGTTCGTTATATTTGTCCCTAACAATAGCTGCCCACCCTAGCTAGAATTAGTTGTCATAACCTTTTTTCTGCAGAAAACATTACATCAACTTGATGAATACCTCTGGGTAAACATTATATCAACTAGATGAATACCCCGTGCATTGTTGCGGGAATCTGAGTGACACCCTAGGTGTATGCCATAGAAAAGAATTGCATGCATAGAGTCACAAAAATCATTGAAATGTATAAATAGAAGACTTAGTGGATTATGATGTGGCATCCAACTCAGCAGGTTTCTGAGTTAGCGTGACTTTTATGCATGTCAAGAGAAATAGAAGTAGGGTTTCTCTGATTTAGATGAGTGACACCCTGGGTGTATGCCACGTAAAAGAATTGCATGCATAGGATCACAGAAAATCGTTGAAAGTTATAAATAGGAGACTTAGTGGATAGGGACGTGGCATCCAACTCAGGAGCTTCTGAGGCAACGTGGCTTCATGCATGTCAAGACAAATAGGGTAGCAGAGTTCTTCTATTTAGATTTATAAGATTTGGCCTTTCACGATATTTTTCCAATGATGGTTGGGCATAACGTGGCTGAATGGGACGTGGCTTCATGCATGTCAAGAGAAACAGATATTGGGTTCTCCTATTTAGATATAGAAGATGTCGTTATGCCCAACCATCGTAGGAAAATATCATGAAAAGCCAAATCTTATTTTATATATATCTTAATAGGAGAACCTCGCTACCCTATTTCTTTTGACATGCATGAAGCCACGCGCCCACGCCATCTCAGAAGCTCCTGAGTTGGATGCCACATCACCGTCTACTAAGTCCACTATTTATAACTTACAACGATTTTCTATGACCCTATGCATGCAATTCTTTATGGTGGCACACACATGATGTCACATAATCCCGAATCAACACGCGAGGAATTTTCTTATAGTGTAGGATACAAGTCTTTAATCCTCTTAGCACATGTCATTAATCTATATAATATATATAAGTGAAGACCACTAACCATTATTAACTCTCTGTTTCTCTCAACATGCAAACTATACATGTTAGCTTAAAAGTCCACAATGTTAAAAGCGCCATATCATCGTCCACTGCAAACTTCTCTTGATGTCTTCCATGGATTTTACGTGGATAATAACATCAATGCATGTAACTATTAGTCCATACGAGTATCATCCTACAAATTTCATACATCAGGAATGTGATTATTCACTAAGAGTCGATCTCTTGATAAGATGAATATGCTGTCACTTATAATATCTTTTAAAAAAGATTCCTTGTAATCATATCATTGTCACCATTTTTAAATTACACTTAAAAATTATTTAACAATTTCCGTAACAATGCGTGGGGTACCATCTAATTCTACTAGAACATGAGCCTTTAATCTTGTTAGGCATGTATCCTTAATTTTATTAGGACACAAGGTCCTCAATCCAATATGAGTCATCAATTTATATTTTAAATCAACCTTATACATAGGACATGAGCTCTTAATTCTACTAGGACATGTGTCCTTAATTTAAATCAATCGATATTGCGTCTATAAGAAAACATTATGTTCATATATATACCACGCCAAATAAAACTTTAGCTTCTTCTGTCACGTTTATCAATACATAAACATAATCTAATATCATTGTAATATGATGATAAATAGTTTTACTAAACAGGGGCTCGGATCATCAACCAATACACATTAAACTAGAAACCCAAAAGCTAAAACTAGAGGGACTTGGTTGGAGCCCTGTCCTGAGACCCTTCGCAACCATCGCAAGAAGAGATCAGAGGAGAAGATGATGATTAGTTATGGGGGTATTAGGGTTTTCGGGGTTGTTAGTGTAGGATCCATGCCCGACATCATTTTATAGAGAAGGCTCGACTACGATGAATCAAAGACAGCATTGCCGCCAAAGCAGTGGAGGACCAATAGGAGGGGCAAGGAGAAGGTGTGATTAGTGGATGGCGGCAAGGCGGCTTGGCGGGTGGTTGCGGTGCAGGCAATGATGGCATGATTGGCTCTTGGGAGCGGGGGTTCGGTAGATAAGGAGCTAGGTTTTGTCTCACAATGAAGACTTGCGATGGAGAATGAGGTTGTCCCGCATTGCTATTTGTAGTTGATTCGAAATAAGCCCTGTGTATTTGATGGAGTATCTTTATCTTTTCAAAGCACCGTTTCAATGTCTCTAGCAATAAATGTGTAAAGATATCGATCGATGATGATAGCCATCGTGTCTATCACATGTTGGACACATGAAGCGGTACCAACACACACTGATGCATCACCTACTTGTGATGGAAAGCCTTTACCATCACAGCGACCAACTGATATGGTTGCCCATTTTCATGCGATGGAACTTACGACGGTGTACTATTCCATTAGAAAAAGATGGTGCGGCATAAATTAGAGTGTATTTTGCAGTGAGTAATACAGTTGAATCGGTTACGTCATATCTCGTTCACACGGTACACCATATCTCACTGAATTAAATTCCTGAAATTTTACACTGAAAAAAAACCCCTGAAACTCCAACATTTTAGGGGAATACATCGCGGAAAGAAAAGAATCGTGGAAACGCGGTCCTCGCCGTACGTTATTTTACAAAACCAAATCGCCGCCCCGTCTCCCCTCTCCTTTCCGCCTCCTCGCTGCGCCCCCACATGCCTCCGCCCCCATCTCGCCGTCGCGGCACCCCCAAACCCTAGCCACCCCTCCGGCGCCCACCCCGAAGGCCGAAACCCCAGATCCATGGCGGGGCCCGCGGCGTCCCCGGCCGCCGGCCACGTGCTGGAGCGGTTCCGCGCGCGGCTGCGGGAGGAGGCGGGCGGCGGCGAGCCGGGCGCCGCCGCGGTGGTGCGCGTGTACGCGGAGGTGCTGCGCGAGCTCACCTTCAACTGCAAGCCGGTCATCACCGAGCTCACAATCATCGCGGGGCAGCACGCCGCGCTTGCCGCCAGGGGGATCACCGACGCCGTCTGCGCCCGCGTCGCCGAGGTCGTTCTGCCGCTCCCTGCTCCCCTCTCCTCTCCGCTCAGGGCCAGGGTTTTATGTGGGCGAGGGGAAGCTTCGATTTTGTGTGCTGTATGGTGTTGGTTGCGAGGGGTTTGGGGGATTGGTCTGCTTAGGGTGAAGGCTGAGAAATTCCGTGAAATGGGTGGATGGCTTTCACTCTTAGGTTTTGTAATCGCTGCCTTGTGCACGAGCGTTCCCTTTTGTATGAAGCGATGTACACACAGTTCAGTCTATTACTCCGTCTCCGTTTACCGGTTTGGTTGCATATTTATTCCCTTGGGTGTGCAATGGACGTGGAACTTTATAGGTTAATTGTACTCAACTTTTTAATTTTCCTTTCACATCCTGTTAAGTATTAGTAGGCTGCTGACATTCATGCATGGATGGTTGCAACTGAGTAAAAAGGTTCCAACTTGATTGATTGTCCGAGCACTGCAGTTTCAAATTCTGTTGCTATGATGATTTTACAACTTCCTTTTGAGATGGAAAATTTGGAGCTCTCCCGCCGAATTGAGATAAGCAATATAATAGATGAAAGCATCCAAGTTTTCTTTAACATGCACTTGCAGTAAAAAATTTCAAAGCTTTGGCCATTTTGATTAGGATAACTATACACTAAGCATTTTCTTCTTTACTTATTCTGTCGTCTGTGTTTTGTTTAGGGCTAGTTTGGCAACCTCATTTTCCTAAGGGATTTGAGGGGAATGGAGTTATTTTCCCTCCGGAAAATGAGAATCCCTTGGGAAAACAAGGTTGCTAAACTAGCCCTTAGAAATATTTTGTAATTGGGTGTTTGCTGCTTTTCGTGAAGACGACAATCCACAATTTTTGTGTATATAATATGATAATTAATCTTAAGAGCAAGGCAATGGCGGACCCAGGATTCACTGACGCCCCGGGCCGAGTTATGATACAGTTTTGACAAAAACACACCGAAAAAACATAGTTCAAAATGCACGTGACAATGTAATGTAAAGGTAGATAACTTGCGTCATTGTGAAGCAATATCTTTATTTTTCTTCATCAATTAAATTTAGAACAAGGTTCTCGATGTCCTAGGCTTTTTCATTGTCTACTTAATATGCATAAATCAAATTCGTTGTCAACGATTTATCGTAGAATATGAAATATAGTGAACATCAGTATAGTGAACAATTCGCTAGGCATTCTAATTTCTTACCCAAACTATTCGCAAATTTGAATCTGAGGTGCTGCTACCACGGACTCGCGATGCCATACCACCTACTGCTGTGAACCTGCAGTGCTGGCTGCAGCTGGCGTGGGCTGCCTACCTGCCTCGCCGCCCGCCCGCCTGGCCGCCTCTCTGGCTGGCGGGGGCCTGCCTGGCGGCCTGGGGAAGGGGCAGCCGAGGGGCGCCGGGCCGGCACTCTGGCAGGACGGCAGGGACTCAGGGAGGGAGGAAGCGGGCTGCCCGGATGGGAGCCTGGAGGCTGCAGCAGCCTGCCGGAGAGGAGCCGGGGGGACGGGGAGACGACGTGAGGGGGAAGCTGGAAGCGCGAGGGGCGAGCCGCGAGCGAAGGACTATGGTCGAGGAGGCACCGAGCCAATCCCAAATATGGTTGCGGAGATGAGGCGACAGGCAGGAGGCTCGAAGGGCAGGGTTTTGGGCCATCAGAAGCTACATGGGCCAAAAAACTGAAGGGGGGTTGGGAAATTTTTTGGGCCATGGCTCGGGTGGCCTGGGGCTTGGCTCCGCCGCTGGAGCAAGGAGTAAGCTACTAGGGGGGCTTGCAGTGCAATTTTCCTTTATATTCTGTTGTTTGTTTGAGATTGTTCGGTTCGGTTTCCTCTGTCCTGGTGCATGATTTTTAATGAATTACGCATACTTCCAAGGTTCTTTAGCATGACAATCATTATCCTGTGATATTCTTGCAGGTGCCACCCGACCAGATATTACCATCTTTATATCTGCTAGATAGTATTGTGAAGAACATAGGAGGGGAATATGTAGACCATTTTGCCGTTAGGTTGCAGAGGGTATTTGTTGATGCATACAGCAGAGTTTCTCCCAACCAGTATGCTGCAATGCGTCGCCTCTTCCGTACCTGGTGGCCAGTCTTTCCTTCTTCTGTGCTTCATGTCATTGAGGATGAGCTTCAGTTTTCTCCCTCAGAGAATAGCCGTTCTGCCGCAGTGACCAATCAGCCGCATCAATCAGAGACTCTATCTCCTAGGCCATCTCATGGAATACATGTGAATCCGAAGTATCTTGAAGCACAACATAAATTTAAGCAGGCCAATGTGGTAAGAGTTTTTGACTTTTTGTGAATATCACAAATAGATAGTGGAATCGTCGTTATATTTTCTGTGAATCAAACACAATAATTTTAGTTTACAAGAAATATATCAGTAGTGTAATGCACTGTGGCAACACCTTATGTGTTCGGTCTGTCTTTATTTTTTTAAGAAAATCTAAACCTCTTGATGTTTGTCCACTTCGTTTCCTAAAAAATTAGGTGCATCAGCCAGCAGCTCGGGATACTAGGCAAACGACTGATGTGGAGGAGGATCTGATAAATGGATTAACATCAAATGGTCTGCGAGGACGGCCCTCGTCAATGTTTCAGGTATTTAGAGCTCATCTTCCTTTGTTGCTTTGCTTGTCATTATTTCAACAAGATTCTTATTCCAAGCCTGTCTTCTAGACCTCAGTATACCACTATAGCACATAATAATGTTTGCCATGGAAAGGAACTGTGTTCTGCTTGCTTTGCTCTCCTTATTGATTGACAAATGAAAGGATATTTTCCATCTTGCTTTTTTTTTGGGATGCTGTATTTCTAAATAAGATTCTGGTATGGTTACTTACCCTGCTTCTCTTCCAATTTCAAGTCATCGATGAATTCTTACCAACTCCTGATTTAGTATTGCAGTTTGTTGTCAAACAGTCAAACTCACTAACTGACTTTTATATTGCTCAAGACTCAAGATAGTTTTAGGTATTTATTTTCCTCAGTTGAAATGAAGCCCAAGTACTTAAAATGATAAATCTGCTAATTAATCCAAGTTGTCATATTCTATTTCTGCCTCTGTTTTTACTTGTACTGTAGCATGTGCCTTTTACTTTGTCAAGACACATAATCTGTTTTGTGATCGTATGTGTAGAAATCTACTCTTCATTATGCTGATGATCCCGATCAAGAGACATTTCGACCTGTCACTGGAATGATAAGGGCAACGTCACCAGTCAATTCAAGGAGAAACTTGTCCAGATCACCGCCTCTTGATGTGTTCCCTAGGATTGCGTCCCCCAAGAGAGTGTTGGAGAGGCTACCACCATCTCATTCTGTATTGGGACCTGACCCCAGAAGATTGCCTGATCGAAATGGCAGGTCGAGACGGGTTTTTGATGATGGTGCACAAAGGTCTACAATCAGCATTCTTGATGAAGAATACAGGAAGCAAAGTGCAAGAGAACTTATTGATGCATATGGAAATTGTCAAGGACGAGATGTTGATGAAAGATTTCCTAAAATGCAGCGCCTGGATTCAAATGGGATGTCTAGCAGATCTACTGCTCGAAATTGGCTCACGTCAGAGGAAGAAGAATATTCTTGGGAAGATATGAGTCCAACTTTGACTGATCGAATCAGAAGCAGCGGGCCCTCTTTTCCTCCTGGAACCGTGAGAACAGGGTTTCCTGGGGTAAATGCAGGGCTAATGGAAGCTGATATTGGGAGGCACAATTTCCCAAGCCAAGCTACTCGATCATCAGTTGATGGGCCACCATTTAATCTTGAAGATAGGATTACTGCTGCAAGTGTACGGTTGTCTGATCTTTCATTAATTATAATGAATCACACCATTAACATAATACTATCTGTTCCTCCTGCAAGTCTGAAAATATTTTGATCTTTATGCTCTTTAAAAAAAGGTCTCCAGAGTCCAAACCCAAGTTGTGTTTCTGTTTTTATTTTCAAGGCATTGCTTTGGTGCTGCCTGCCAACTAGTCATGCTTTCTCCATGATTAGGTAGTTCAATTGGGCTACCTGCCCAGGTGGCCCTAGGAACACATGATTAGCTAGCTGGGCCAGATCTGACACCAGACTAAGGGCAGAAGCTGTATCCAGGAAAGGACCAACAAGAGCATTGTGGCTTCTGCTTCCTTTCGTTCCCCCTTATATCCTTAATTCTCAGCAATACCCTGCTGTCTGCCTAGAGCGTAGTGCCTTTTAGAACACTGATAAAAATGATGCTGCTATGCGATGCAAGTACTACTTATGAGTAACATCAGATGTATTTTGTGCTTCATCTAGCCAATTTAGTTACATAAAAAGGTACCGTTGAAAAACTTCAAATGACACATGTATCTTGTGGCAATCCTTGGCTAGAAGGCATTGGCTTTATCTATAATTTATCTTGTTACTGATACTTGCCAACTTAAAAAAAGGTTTATAAAAAATAGCCAGAAACAATATTTTCACATACATAAGCTGTTAGGGAAGGAACTTTATAATCATAATGTCTCCACAGTTTACTCCTTTGCATTTCAATTTGATGTTAAATAATCTATGTCCCCAGTTACACATGGCCATGCCCTAAATATTATGCATATGCATAGTTATCTAGTCCTTTACTAGTCATATGCATTGGCTGGCTGGAAACAAATGGCCATTATATTTGACTGGTTGGACCTTGGCGACTTGACTCGACCTACTGACTTAATAACTATGCTCATATGCAACATGATAACATTTTATTTGTGTGGATTGACTAACACCTATTGACACAGAAACACCTTCCCCCCCTTGCAGCACGTTGACATGTCCACTGCTAGGAGATATCCAAGCAATCTTGGTGTTCATAATGGTGGTCTTTTGGAGTACCAGACTTCGGAACATACCCTCAATCATGGGAGAATTGCTACCATGCCAGGTCCACCTTGGCAGCAGCCCTCTGGTCTTCCATTGCGAGTACAAACACATGAACACACATCAGTACTTGAGAGAATACCACAGCCTGCCGATGGTGAAATGCCAGTCAAGAGGTTGGACATTGGTGGTATGTACAGTGCTTTGAATGTAGATATACCCTTGGTGGAGCAGCACAGGCCATCACCTGCTCCTGCTATGGTAGAATGGCCTCCTCTTCATCATACCCAGTCTCAAACTTTACCACCAATTCCACCTGATACTAAAAATGTTAGAAGCACAGTGGATAGTCTAGAAATTAGGCCATTTGTTAGCCAAGGAGCCAGTTCATCTGTATTTGTTCCACGGCATCAATATGATACCTTGGATCAGAAAACAACAATTAGCGATAGATTAGCCCAACCACCCTATCAGCACCAAGATCTGTTGCCATTGAGTCAACAAAGTCAAGGCACAATTTTGGGAAACCAAGCTCATCTTCATTGTCCCCCACAATTTCATCCCCATCCTCAACATCAGGAGGCTGTCAGAAGCTTTTCCCCTGGCATGTCTGTGTCCCCATTCCAAGGACAAGGAGGTAGTGCAACAAGGCCGCCAGTTTCACTTCTGACGAGTTCGTTTCCTGTACCACCTGCTGTGCCACCCTATGGCATGTCATCTGCACCTGGTTTTCCGATGCCACCATTACCTCCTGGGCCACCACCTTCCTCGCTGCAAATGGGTTCTTCATCATCACAAGTTGGTGGTCCTCAGCCTTTTGTCTCTGGACTTTTGAGTAACCTTATGCGGCAAGGTGTAATTTCATTGGAACCACCTGGCCAACCTCAGGTACTTCTCATGCATTGCTGCTATATAGCACTATTATATATGATGTTAATTGAAAGGTTTATGTCATTCTTTTTCCTTGTAGGATTCCACTGGAGTTGACTTCAATGTAGACCTCAAGGTACGGAATGAGTCTGTCATCAATGCTTTGTATCAGGATCTTTCGAGACAGTGCAAAACATGTGGCCTTCGATTTAAATGCCAAGAGGAGCATCGTGCTCACATGGACTGGCATGTTACGAAAAACAGAAATTCAAAGAACCGTAAGCAATCTTCACGTAAATATTTCGTCACCGTGGGGGAATGGTTAAGAGCAGCAGAAACAGTAGGAAACGATGGGGTTCCTGCTTTTGTGCCCTCAGACCCAGTCCCAGACAGAAAGGAAGAGAAAGAAATGGTTGTTCCTGCGGATGAGGAACAAACAGCCTGTGCATTATGTCAAGAACCATTTGAAGATTTCTACAGTGATGAGACTGAAGAGTGGATGTACAAAGGCGCAGTTTACATGAATGCGCCGGATGGTAATATTGATGGTCTGGAAAGGTCACAATTGGGACCTATTGTCCATGCTAAATGTCGATCTGGGCCCAGCAACACTTAGGGTGGTCGGCTTAGCTGGTGAGTATCTGTGCATTTCATTGTGCTATATGCTATAAGCCTATAACAAACATATGCAAGCTTTAAGGTTGAGAAAACAAGATTGTCTTGATCTTAAACCTCACTGTATAGGGAGATAATCTCCTTGCTAGTACTCCTATTTGGCTGTATGCAACATGTTTGTAGCTATGATTATATTTAACATCATGATGTGATGATAGTAAGGACGCTGGATGTGATATGCTATGTTTTTGTTCATGATAACTATAGTTTATAGCAGTGTTCTCTATTAGATGAAGATACTCCTGTTGTATAGTTAATGTTTGCGGTTCTTTATTAGTTTGTGATATTTTTGTCACTTCTATGGTACTTGATCGTTTTTTACTATAGGTTTTCACCTTTTCTTGCTTATACTTTGGAACAATTATTTTTCCTGTTTGGTTTTAGTTGTGCTGAATTTTGCAGATTCACAATATTTATATTCAGAATTTCTAATTCTACTGGTGTGCTGCTGCATTGAGTATTCAGTTATCCACTGAAGGATTTATGTAGGTCCCATTTGAAATGGAAATTTGAACATATGCTTGCTTAGGTAGTGCAATTATCTAAATAGTGTAATGTGTGCTAATGAGAGGTTTACATGATTTGATGATGATTTCCTAGCATGACTTCGTTGTTAATATTTCTCTACCTTTTGGTAAAACCTTAAGCGTACTTTTATCTAATTTGTAGAATTTGGGGGATAATCAGGACTACTTTTGTGCATATGTATTAATACTTTTGCTCATCGTTCCAGAAAAAATGTTAGTATTCTGTGAATCTCATAACGACTGAGTCTGTTGTATGGCATCAGTAACCTGCACAGCTATCATGTCTGCCAACATTTGATTCACAGAATACTTACATTTTCTGGAGTGACACTAATACATTTCTGTTTCATTTCTGTCATTTCCTGATGTTTAGGTGATACTTTGGTGCACAGAGCCTTCCTCTTGCTGTTTTCTTTTATTATCATCTTTTCATTTTTACATGTGTTCACACAATTGGCATGCCACATAGTCACATACAAGCACATAAGTGCTGATGACGCTCGTTGCTGGAATAAAAGACTGCCATTGGTGTTCAAATTTCTAACTGACGACACATGAAATTACATGAAGTAATCAACTGAACAGTCATGTTTATTTCCTTTTTCTTTTTCTATAAACTTATTTGTTGCACTGTACCATGTAGTTTAGTTATTTTCTGTTATAATAACTAGTTGCAACAAACTTTTTTCTGCTATGGCTCCAAAAAGGGTCCTTTTATGCTACATGCCGAAATAGAAACACCGACTGTTTTAAAATCCTTCAGTGGTCATGCCTCCTGGATTTTCCTGAATGTTGTATATGATCCTATGAGACAGGGTTCATTAGTTTGCTCCATTTGCATGGTTATGATTTTCTTTGGAATCTATAATGTTTGTGTTCATATTAGTAGTTTGTGATTACTTCAACTTCAATCACTTTCTGACTAATTTTTAACCAAGCCACAAGGAAGACAACTTAAATGACTGTTCATATACCTGAATGGTGTATATGATCTTGTTTATTAGCCTGTCTGTAGTAACATTTAGTGCGATTTAAATGATTAAACTTATCGTCATCAAATGGTTAATAAAAATCCCCTTAGAAGTGCATCATTGAAAGAGTGCTGTTTTGATTTGGTAATTATATTTGTTTACCTTTGTTGCAGGGATGGCTTATTAGGTTTTCTTTTTTTTGGATGCGGCTGTAGACATGACCTGTAAACTACCAGAGACTCAGATTTTGGTACGATTAGCTTCTTTCCTATCTGGCTCTCTAACAGCCAGTGCATACAATGTTAATGTGACAATAGTGTAAAACTGTAAAATCTCTCTGTAACTCAGTGATCGAGCATCAGTTATCGGCCCCGACGATCACTATTGTCAAATTGTGCTTGTGCCCTGTCATTGTCCTTCCGTGGTTCCAGAGTGCTCTGTTGCATTACTATGGTAGTGTGTTCTAATTGGAGCTTTATACCTAGGTTTTCTGGATATCATTTGGTGACAGGCACATATGTAACCATTGTTTCCCTGGACATGGAAAACAATATATTTCTATTGTTATGCTTTCTTTCTCCTCGTTAATATCTTGTGCAGGGTGCATACCAGTCTCCTGGTTGGATGGTAGCTTCTGAAGGGATTGTGCAAGATGACCAAGAGTGACAGCATCAATCTATGGCTTTCCTGAACTACTGAAAGGATTAGATGCTGTCGTTGCCTTCTTACCATACTTGTTTTTGCTTTGTATAAGTTGAGAGCATTGTATGGAATGATTATTCCGGGTGCTTGTATAATTCCATCTTGCTGGGACAATGTTTGTGCTTTCCAAATTGGATGAGAACTTTCTTCCGAAGTTTGTACTCTATTTAAGAAGTTATATGCCCAGGGAAATTATTCTATGAATCCAAATTTGTTGTCTTCATATCGCCGTGAATTAAACTGGAAGCTGTTGAGCTGTCTGTAATTTGTGTTTGTGGCTTCAGTGCGCTGGAAATGGAAGTTGGATAAGATCCCCCATTCGGATATGCATTTCTGAAGGTGGACATGCACATATCCACGTGCTGATGCCATAGGTTTACTGGTATGAAGATAACATGACTTGATTTCCGTAAAAACTTGCCACATAATGACAGCGTGGAGATATGAAACATTTAATCTGAATTTTGTTTTTAGAGTAACGCATCCATTAAGTTTCTCGTGTTCTTGGTTCGCAAATGTGAGCATTCTTCGATGAAGTCAGCTACTGACACTTGCATTTGTCCAGCAACGTTTTTACTAAAACCACGTCGACGATGAGTGTTTCCAATCTCCATTGGACGCTAGAAACTCAGGAATTGAAATTGCATCATTCAATAAACAGCCAAAAAAATGCAAGCAACAACAGGCATATTTTGGCCAAGGATTGATTGGTTATGACCGAACCTAGATTCTACAAATCTTTGCAGATCCCAAAAAAGAGGCAACACATCTCTGTCCTCTAGCTACCAGCAGGCACCTTCGCCTGAACTGAACAACAGCAACATTACAATACAACCATGACCAAAGTACACAGCAGCAAATCGGAACCCTACAATTACGGAAAGAGACCCAGAAAACAGCAGCATCCATTCTGTTGTAGAATCGACGGGGAAGTCAATACCCGAACCATCCCCCCTTGCATAGTGGTGACGCCTTCCTTTCCTTTTCCCTGACAGAGCTTCTCTTTCGGTATGAGCACCACATGGCAAGGAGAGTGTGAGGTGCGTTCTTGACTCCCCACTGATGAATTCTCCAAATCAAATCACGCTGCCCCCTCCTACAAAAAACAATCCAAACTTGTTCATGCCAACCAAACACTCTTGCAAGCATGGCGGTGGCACGCGGCGGCGTGTTCTAGTACGTACCTTGATCGAAATCGTAGTGGATGTCTACTGCGGGTTGCCTTCCCCGCAGACGGCGGCCTTGATGCGCTCCACGGTGCAGGCGATGAGGCTGTTCACGGTGGCGACGGAGCCCAGGGACAGCTTGGCGGTGGGTACGGAGTCCACCAGGATCTGGAACGCCACCGTGAGGAGTGACCCGCCGCCGGGCTCCAAGCTGCCGGCGCCCTCTCCGTGGGGAGCGGCGGCACCCGCGGGTGGCCCGTCGGGGAGGATGGCGAAGCCCGACGGCAGCAGCGCCACGTAGTCCGGGTCCCCGCCGTTGAGCACCACGTTCATGGCCACCACGTCCACCGGCGCGTACACCACGTAGGAGCCCGACGCGTCGGTGCAGCTCTCCTGCAGGATCAGCATGTTGCTCTGGTTCGAGTTTGCACTCTGCGTGAGTAACACCCATCACAAATGGAACCGCTTGTTACATGTGCCCATTGATGGTACTGAAAACATGATGATGCTACGACTTGTGAGTGAGAACTTTACATTGACACGAAGAAGGGAGACGCAGTTGCCATGGTCCCGGCCGTTGGCAATGTGAGCCATTTCTTGGACAGCGCCACCGTTGGAGAGGATGTCCCACTGCAGATTCAAACTTTGTCAGCAAAATAGCCCGGCCAGCAATAGCATTCTGCCGTAGGGAGAAAGTGTCAGCGATGTGGCAGGCATGCGCGGTGTTTACGGCGTACCTCGCTGCGAGAGGTCTCGTCGCGGAGGAAGTCGAAGACCCTCTTGGGCGGGACGGGGAGCCAGAAGGAGGTGGCGGCGTTGAGGACGATGCCCGGCGGCCTCCCGGGGTCGTCCACGCTCTTCCTGGTCATGACGCGCACGTCCTCCGCGCCGCTCCCTGACAGCGTCGTCCACTGGTGCGCGGCGGACGCCGTCACGCCGCCGCAGAAGCTCGCCACCATCCTTTCCGCCAGCTTCAGCATGCTCTTCCTCCCCTCTATGCTTGTGATCACTGCATTCATTCCATGGAGGATGCACAGTGATGGATACTAGCCTAGCCTATGTATCAAACCTCAGTTGGACGAATCATGGAATCGATGTGTGTGTAGTACTTACCACCGAGGTCGCCGTTGGGGACGTTGCTGGCCATGGCGCTGGCAAGGCGCTCGCATTGTCGGTCCAGTGTGCCGACCCACCGCTTCGCACCAAATGCGAGGCCTGAATTCACCAGAGGCCTGTAGAGATTGTGCACTGACCTGTCATCGACCTCGACATGCTCCACCCAGGTCACCTGATGAAGGACGCACAAGAACACATAATGAGATATCGAACTGAGTTTTGTGACAGGAAACACAATTGGCTGGTGGACATTTGTTGTAATACATGCTGTTGGCTGAGCAAGGAATGAAATCTTCAAGGACTTAATTGTTAACCTTTGAGTAGCCATTGGGCATTTCCTGGATGAGGCACCCGGACGGCCTGCGCCGACACTTGAGGACAGGACTAGGGCGGAGGCTGTCGAGCGAGACATCGACGACGGCCCACGTCCCATCGGGATTGTTCTTGCAGTACCTCACAAAGTAGCTCTCCCGCGTCGGCACCAGCGGCGACGGCACCTGGAACTCCATTGACATCTGCAAGTCGATCATAATCAGCATTGCCAGCTTCAGCTACATCGTATATAGAGTGCGCACAATGCACCATATATGAACAGAAATGAGAGACACGCACCACTTGCAGTGCACCGTTATAGCTCCCCGCCACTCCAGTTGACAGCACCTCGTGCGTCGAAGCCCTCGACACAATGCTCGAGAACACCGCAGCGAATCGGTTCTGCACGCAGAAGGCCGAATTGAGCACGCATGCATAGATCAGCTGCAGGCAGGCAGGCAGAGCACAACCAACTCAAATCCATTGAAACCAACAATGATCACTGACCGCGTCCATGAGTATCTCGATGAGGCTGTCGCGCGTCATGATCACCACGGCACCGTCGCGAGACGCCTCCGGCCGGAGCCCATACTGCCTCGGCCCGAGCCCGCCGGGGAACATCCGGCCGTACTCCTCCTCGTCCAGCTGCGCCCCCGGCGCGCCCACGCCCCACAGCGGCGCGTCGAGCCGCGCCATCCGGAGGAGCTCGTCCATGGCGGCGACGGCAAGCTCCACGATCATGGGCTTGTCAGCGTCGAGCTGCCCGGTGGACACGCTCCTCAGCAGGTCCCCCGCGCCGGCTCCGACGCCGAACAGGTGGTCGGCGCCGCCGAGGCCACCAGCAGCAGGCTGGACGCCGTAGGCGCCAGCGAGGTCGAGCGGGGAGCGGGCGGCGGCGGCTGCAAGCGGGCTGGAGAGCACCGGGAAGGAGACCATGGGCTTGCCGACGTGCTTGGCGGCGATGCCCGAGATCCGGTCGATCTCGTCGCGGAGGCGAGCGTTCTCCAGCCGGAGGTGGTGCTCGTCGAAGGACATCTCGCCGAGGGCTGCGGGGCCGCCGCAGCTGGGGCAGGAGGCCGTGCTGAGGGCCTCCTTGTACCGCATGTTCTCCGCGCGCAGCTTGTCGTTCTCCGCGCGCAGCTGCGCGTTCTCCTGCCGCTCGTGCTGGTTCTGCACGCACCCATATATAACCACGTTGACATCACATGATCACTGTGCGCATCTATCTGTGTGTGTATATAACTATATATCGTGTTGGAGTAGAGCTTGCCTTCATTTGTGTGCGCTTGTTCTGGAACCAAAACTTGACCTGCAGCGGCTCGAGGCCGAGCTCCCGGCTCAGCTCCTTCCGCTGCTTGTCGTCCGGGTGCGGGCACTCCTTGAAGAAGCTAAGCAATCACAATTATTCACAATCCCCAAACAATCAGGCATATGCAGGAATTTTTAGTGCAAAAATTGACATCTGGCATTTCAAACGGTGCTAGCTTGAATGAAGACTGATCGAAGAGAAGAGAGCTTTATTAAGTCAAGGATCCTCTTACGCTTCCATCTCTTGGATCTGGTGCTGGGTGTGGCGGTGATACCGCTTCTTCTTGTTTGGGCGCTGGTTGGGGTCTTCCTGGCCGTCATCGCCGGAGGTGCCGTCGGGGTTCTCACTGCACGACTTGCTCTCAAACTCGTCCGCCAGCGTGTCGGAGCGGCCATGGATGATGTTGTCACTGCTGTCCACTGCGGTGGACGGGATCTGATCAAAGAGCTGCTGCTGGAACGCTTGCTGCAGGTGATGGCTATCTAGCAGGTCGGCCTGCAATAATTTCAGCCCGCAAATTAAATGTTGGGAATCACAATTTCATTAAGATGATATTATGAATAGCATGAAAATATATGTATAAATTTGAGGATTGATAAACACTACAATCGAGGGAACTACATAAATTTAATGGAGCATTAATTAAGGACACATCAGGCAATTTTTGTAATGAACCTTTGGAGCACAATACTACTGGTGCACTGCTACTTCGAAGGCAGCATCGTGATGAATGCACGCACGATGGTGTGACTGGAACAACAAAGTTTTCTTATTCATTCGCTAATGTTAGGTTCTTATTCCAGTTTTACTGTATGCGTATGCATGTCAAATTAAAGAGAAGCTGCATCGTCCATTGGAAAAGAGGAGATATGAATTTTCCTTCTAATAACAGGATGCTGGTAAATTGTGAAAGAGGATGAAATAAGCACAAAATTCTGTACTGTGGATGCACAAGATGTTTTAGTCCATTTCTTCTTATTTTTCTAGAAGCAAAACGTGTGCAGCATCAAGAACGAGATAACCAACATACTGGCTGCGCGCATATGCATGTAAGTGGTCATACTCATATATACACTCCATGAGATCAATGCAACTTTGTCTCTTCTCCCTCCTGGTACTACTCACTTTACATTAAATTGCAGATTATGGCCCGTATCCTTGAATGCCACGCCCATTAATACATGCATATATGTACAGCCAACCGTTTCACGCGGGAATTAATCAAAAGATACTATGCACAAGGAAGACCATTAGTAATTAAGAACCAGACACCAAAATATAGCCGCAAAAGAAAAAACCGCAAACACAGGGGGGAAGAAAGAATACGGAGTATATAGTAACTGTCCCTGGCTCTGTTGCAAGAGACCTACAACTACGGGCACCCGGGGTTCTTGAGCCCGGGTGTGGGCGGCCTCCCAGATGCATGGATCCTGCACGCTCCAAATTAAAAGATTTCTCACATGTGCAAGGCCATCAATAATTACCTGGCTTAAGGACAGCGCCGACGAGGAGCCATACGCGACGCCATTCCGTCCGATCATCGCCGGCATGCGCCTCGCCGGCGTCATGAACGACGACGGCAGTACGGTCGTGTCCCAGCGCCTCCCAAACCCTAGCTAGCTCTTACGCCCTCTAGCTGCTCTCATTCTGCAAAACAGATGCATGCTGCATACTTACATATATACATAGTGTGCGCTGGGTAGTACCTAGGCAAGCAAGTCAACCAAGAGGGAAAGAGGTAAGCGTGAGCTTAAAAATGCCCACACACAGATCACTGGCTTACACGCCACGTAACAGCACGGGCGGCAGCAGATCTAGGGCACGCACGCGCAGGAGCTCACAGCAAGCCAAGAGCTACAGACCTAGGCGAGGAGGAAGCCGGCGAGGCTGTGTGAGATCTGAGGCAGGCGATCTGTACCTCTGATCCCTGTTGGTGCGCCTTCCAAAGCAGCGTGTGTGGTGGTGATATCGCATGCAAGGAGCTGCAGAGAAACGGGTGCTCCGTGCACGCAGCTGGCTAGCGCGAGGCGAGAGAAGGATCACGGCGAGATCTCGGGGAGGAAGAAGGCGCCATGCGTGGAGGTGGGAGGAGGAAGGGGAGGTAGCGGCGGATGGGAGAATGTGGAGGATGGGGAGGAAGGAGTTATTGCGAGCTGGGGAGCGGAGAGCGGATGGATGCAAGCGCATTTATTGAGAGAGGGTGCAGCGTTATTGCTCAGGCAGCGATGGAGAGGAGCGAGAGAGAGGGTCAGAGAGAGAGGGTAACATTTGGCTCAAGCAAGAAACGTACACGGTGACAGCTACTTCTACACTGTACGACTTCATGTATGACCTGTTTTTTTTTTCCTACTGAACTTTTGCTGCTGCTGCCAAATTTACAGTGCTGCAACTTACCTGTTGTGCTAGCTATAAAAAATTGGAGGCGAGTATTCAAAGTTTTTTGGAACCTGCTGGCCACTGCTCATGTTGTTCATGTGAACTGTGAAGGCAGGGCTTGCGTGGCGCCTCCAGGATGCATGTCAAACACACAGGGAAACATATAGTGGTAAGAATTAATAATTCTCTTCGTTTTTTCTTAACCAGCTGGCGCCCATTCAGTGGCTGCCGATACCCGAGTTGGGCTTTGTGCTGCTCTTGGCCAGTGCTGTTTCCCCCTTCTCCGCCTCGTCCTCTCCGTCTCGCCTCCATCCTCTTCCCCTCTCCTTCGGCTCGTCCTCTCCACCTCGCCTCCATCCTCTTCGCCCTCTCCTTTGCCTCGTTCCCGGCCCTCCTCTCTCTCTCTTCGTCGTCCTTGCCGGTGGTGGAGGGGGAGGAGGGTCAGGTCCCTTTTTCTTGTAGTACATGATCTATCACTTCTTGCCTGCTATGGCTTCCACTTGGAGCTAGCCGGGAACTCCGACATCGCTAGCCACTGGTCATCGATGGTTTCTTGGCCTCCGCCGTGCTCTTTTTCCTTGCCCATGTTCTTCTCAAGGTGAGCCCTACCCCAATAATTCCCTTTTCCCTCCTTTCCCTGGGTAAGTTGGATGCTCTCCTCTTCGCATCACTTCTGGCTTGGTGGATCTGAGTAATCTCTTGGCGAACCACTTGTTTCTTGTTACAAAAAACAAGGATTTCACCAGAGATTCTCACCTCATCTGCATCTTCCCCTTCTTTCTTCTTCCTCTTTTTTCGGTCCTTGCTCAAGAAAAATCAAGACCGGATACATGTTCATCCTCCTCTCGATGCAAACTTTTAAATTCGGCATCTTTGACTTCACTGGTGGAAAATATACCTTTTCGTTAGCCGGCGGTTTTCTCACCATTCTTTGTTATGGTGGAGATGCATCTGGAGTCTGTCTCCGGTGTTCTTCACAACCCGGGAGGCTTTCAAGTACTGGACCAAGTGCATGTTGCACCTCTAGTACCCCCAACAACGACAGAGAAGACTCTGACACATGGGAGTGCGTCGTGTGCATGTGTGTCCACGTGTTGAACGCCCTCCAAGGGCATGTCTGTAATTTTGTCCTTTATGAAGGACTTGCTTGTAAATTTTCCTTTAAATTTTTGCAATAAATTTAAAGGCATGCGATTATAAAAAATAAACCAGGTGCTTTACACAGCAGCCAGTTGGCCGCCATTAGTTCACATAAAGAATAAAAGAAAAGTGGTCTTACAAGTGCTTATACCGTGGCTGGTGGCTTTATACCATTATTATCACATCATATACAACCAATCTATTAACATATCCATATAATATGTAGCTAGCTATTTCCATATACAAAATAATTAATTCTTGGTCTACATTTATTCTCTCATTCTCCCACCATGATTCTTGGGGATTGTGCTACAACCAGCTGTAAACTTGTGGTCCAGTTTTCTTCTCTCTCCTCCACATCACCACATGTTGATGTGCTAACTCTTACAGCTTGATCCGATTGGGCTTATAATTGAAAATAGTATTTTATCTATCTGGTCCCACGTAATACTCTCAATTCTTTGGAGTGAGCAAAATCTTACATCTACTCTCTCTTTGTCAATTTTTCTATCAATGTGGGAGAGATAAGACATCTAGCTAGTGAAATAGCTATCCATTGGAGACGCCTTGAAATAGTTAGAAAACTTCAAATAGCAGTGGGTTTATGTTCAAATAATAATAATAATAATAATAATAATAATAATAATAATAATAATAATAATTCATCTTAGATCATAATTTCTAGATCAAAAGATTGGTTGGCCTTACATATTGTGGCACTTGTTTTAGACATGAGTAGGCTACGGTCTAGGTGGGCATGATGAGGGTTAGGTAGGAAAAGAGGAGAACAATACGTGAGGATACCAGTGATTAAATAGATGAAATGGTAAAAGGATAAGAAGAGGGACATGCCACGTGTGTACAAATGCATGAATGCAGAAAGAAAGAATTACTCCAGTGACTTGAGTCCAACAAACCACATATATATCCCATTGTCTATTTTCAATCCCAACTCTAATTACAGTGCCTATTTTGTGCTATTCATGTCCATATGCATGCTCCGCTAGAAACAACCTGGTTTTGATCTCAACTCGACCATTATTTTCTCCATGCAAGAGAGCATACATTAGTTTGCACTCTTCCTTCAGATTTTTTCAACCTAGGCTTTTCTTCAGGGTTCGATGAATCCAAACTACTCAATCATTGGCCTTTGTCTAAAAACCCTCAAAAAAATTTTGGTCTGCTTTACTTCACCAATTATTTCGACTGGTCCAATCTATCATTCACTGAAAGTTATCCTTTTTTATGTTCTCCACATAAAAGTTGAATTAAGTTCAAAATTTACAGGTGATAGCGTAATCAGAACTTTTATCATCTTTTTTTTAATTTTGTATTTGGGGTCACTTTATTATTAATGTCCTAACCTAACCAGAAATGATGAAAAATTCATAGTGTGTTCTTTAACATAATGATATGCTGTTCATTGTGACCCACAAACCTTGAACTTAAAATTCACTTTGTATGCAAAAATAAAAGCAAAACAGATACATCTTCTTAATTGGTAGATTGGACCAACTAAAGTAGTTAGAAAACTAATTTTACTCAAATTTATACGAGGAGTTTTACGAACAAAGACCAAATTTAGGTTATTTTGGATTCATTTTAAATGAACAAAACAAATTGGAGGAACAGTGCAAAGTGCAAACTAACATAAAATTGGCCGAGCTAGCTGTGATCAACTCACGTGCGATGCTTGTGAGAAGTAATTAAATTAGAAAAATATATGTTAATTTAGTTAACTTAATTCAAACTCATGCTTGTTTTCATGGCATAAGCTAGGTGGCTATTGCAATAATTCAATATCGACCAATATATTTCATCTTGATGTGATTTGGCAACTCAATGATGTCATATATATGACCATCAGTTTGGTGGTTGACTATATTTATGAAGCAATGGGACTTCAAGGGCTAAAGTCTAAATTTTTACAGCTTCATTTTTACAACCCTGGGCGGAGTTAATATATATTTTTTATGTTCGAGTCTGGGATTCATTTAAATTGAGTGTGCCTTGATATCTGTACGGAAGACTACTCATATTCAATATACATGAGACAAACGTTGAATATGCTCTAGTAGTATATGCAAGTTAGTTCAAGATAGTATGCCAAACTTAAGGTAATTTTTTCTTTACTAACTTAAGTTTGCTGAAGCGCTACTGCTTACTTTAATTATTTCTACCTTTATTAGACTTAATTGTACGTGAGAAGAAAAAAAATGGCCACATGTACCGCAATTAAATTTGTGTTCTATTGTCACTTTATTAAATAATTAAGATAATCTCCTAGTCCTAGAAACTAACATTACTCCTAAGCTAAGTGGCTAATGGACGGTACATGTATATATATGTGTTGTATAATGTAACTAGCATATAATATGAATGGAGTGTAACTCAGGTGGTTAGGTTCCTTGTGGTGAACCCATTAACCTGGGTTCAAGTGCTTGACTTAGCGCTGTTGTTCGCATGATTTTAATGGCTTTGTTTTTTCCAGTGATAGACGACGTCCTAGTCTAGTTCCACGGAAGTGCTCGTAGGGATAGGGATGTGTGTGTGCATCAGTGTTCAGCATATTCATCTTTTTAAAATATTTCTTAAAATGGTATGGCTATATTCATCTTCAATGGTTGTTTTAAAATATTACATTTTTTTAAATATATTTATTAATTAATTTATGGTCAAATATTTTGGTGTCAGTGCCGCGGTCTAAAATGTAATTATTTGTTTGAAGGTGGGTTACTCTATATTATTGGTGGGAAGTGCGCAACTATTACTAGAATATTTACTCAGTTTGACTCATCAGCCATACTCCAAATTCCAGACATTACTTCGTGTCAACATAGCCTTGTCATTATCCTACGGATGAATTGACCATCAAGACGTCGACCTTGATAGACTTCATGAACTTTGAAGCGGTCAACCAAATGCGCTTCCATATATAATCTGATCCGTTGCATTTTTCATTTCTAAAGGAGGCCTAAATTAACACCTAAGAATAGTATTTTTTTTGTCCACTTTTCAAAAAGTTGATGAACTTTAGAAGAGGTCAACTAGCTACATACTTCATAGAATAGAACCTGAGCTGTTGCGCTTTTCACTTCACAGATTCCACAGCTCTAGTCTGCATGTCGGCATGTCGCCATTTTTGCTTCATTGAGGGCGCTAGTTTGACAACCTCGTTTTCTCCTGAGGAATAGAGGGGAATGGAAGAAAAAGAAAAAAATTAATTTATTTTCCCCTCAATTCTTCTAAATTTTCTTCATTCCGTAGTAAAATGAGGCTTGCCTAAATTAGCCCTGAAGTAGCGAACCAACTTAGTAACCTGACGTGCTGTGACAAATAAAAAACTATCACACTAGCAATGTCTTATGTTGACTTATATCATCATGCTCCAGATTAAATTGAATAAATAATATGTATACATATAGCCATTACTCCATGTCAACCCCCGATAGTTCTACATGCCTTACCATAGTCCTGTTATTTTCTTTGTCGTTGACTTGATCAAGAGTACGAGCTTTGAGGTAGTCTAATGCTACTAGACAATATAAGACTTATTCTGGGACTCAAATTTATTATCCGTATGGAATGGGGGTCAACTCCAACCGAGTAGTATGGTTTACTTGGACTAATCATTAATGCTTCGAGAAGTGGCATGTGGGTAGTTATTAGATGTGGTTTTTAGTTGCTTTCTTGTGTTTGATTCAAGCTCCGGTTATAAATCTCCAAGAGTTTAATTTCATCGACCATCCCTGTAGGTCGGTTGCTTCTAAAAAAAGAAAATGCAAAATGTTTCAAAAAACAAGAAATAATCACTATTGCGAATTGGAGGCTTCTTTTGGGAGTTTTCGTATTAATTAAAAAAACACATTCTAAAAATTTTCACAATAATAAAAATTAAACATCCGGCCATCATTTGGTAATAGACTGAGAGCTTAATAGTTGTCAAATAAATTATATGCTTTCTAACTAATTACTCATCCTGCCACCATGGTGGACAATATAATTTAGGGAAAATCCATTTTACGACCTTGAACTGTCGTAGTTGTCCGATTTTTAACCTGCAACTACGAAACTGGATAAGCTAAGTCCTCGAACTAACCAAACCATGCAAAATACCCCCTTGGGCCTGTTGCAAGTGGTATTGGATGGTGGTTTTCTATTTTTAAAACAATAAAATCATGTTCAATCTCTAAAAAATCATAATTAATTCATTTTAAATTAGGAAAATATGAAAATTGTATCGGTATTTTTCTTAAAACATAATCTATCTATTGGTGCTCTGTTTAAAGACATTTGGAACCAATTTGTTCCTATTTATAATGTTATATTTGGAGAAATAAATTTATGTTTAGGAATAAAACCCTAATCCAAATATCTTGAAATTGAACACCAACTGAGTGGCTATATTTTTAGAAAATGTTTGGTACAATTTTTACATCTATTTGATTTAAAATAAGTTAATTACGAATTTATAGAGATTAGACAATGTTTTATTATTTATAAAAATAGAAAACCACCATACAATACCGCTTTAACGGGGTCCGAGGGGGTATTTCGGCCGGTTTGGTTAGTACGATGGCTTTGGTTACCCGGTTTCGTAATTGGAGGTTGAAAATCGGATGACCATGACAGCTCAAGGTTGTTCAATGGACTTTTCCCTATAATTTAACATATACACTACATCTAAATTACCCACTATACAACTATAAATGGGAATATGAAATAACATCGTAAATTCATATTATAATTATCCACCTTTGATATTACGACATCGTAAATGTTCAACAACGTAAATTGATTACCCGTGTCAAGCATTGACTATAAGAAGTAATTCATTGCGATCACTATTTTTTCATGATATGATGTACTCCATTGGTTTCAAATTAAAGATCATTTGACTTTTTTGACATCAAATTTGACAATCCTGTCTTATTAAAAATACAAAAGATATTTAAAAAAATTCAAGTCACCCCATGGTGAAAATAAATGACAATCATGCATGGATTTGTTTTTTTGAATAAGATGGGCAAGTCAAAGTTGGTGTTTAAAAAGTCAAACGACCTATTATTTGGAACGGAGAGAGAGGGAAAGAGTACACACACACATATCTTGTATCTATAGTTTTCTTGACACAAAAAGGAAACTTTGTAACATATGCTATACATCAGTACATGCTACAATAATTTGACATTTTGATGGATCCTTAATGACTAGTCAATATTTCCATACGTACACATTGGTTTTTTTTTTTTTTGCCATTTGAAGGCCTATCCCTTTTAAGCATGCCCTCTTTGCAAACTTTATGCATGGACACACACGCACACACACATACTTGTATGAATTGTAGCCATGAACAGATCATGATTATATTTGCAATATAAAAATATAATACATGGCCCATAATTCATTACATTTCGCACAACATAACATCTTCCTTTCCATGCATACACTGAATACATGGATGGAATCATGCCAAGTAGTTTGTTTGACTCCAACGTATTGTTATACGTCCTTTTCCCTTGTCGATGCATAGTTCAACATGTGGCTGTACCCCCACCCCCCTCGGCTGTCACAATGGGTCCCACACAAATAGGGTTATCAACCCATTGCATTATTGTTTATCTAAAATGAACTAAAGGCGATGACATTGAAAAAATATAAATGGTTAGTGGTTTTGCAAGGATGGATACTTGTAAATGTGGTGCAATCACCTAGGTTTAAGTAAAGATATTTATTGTGTAATATAAGACAATATATGTGTTAAATTTCTATAATCCGGTCGATATATACTCTCTCAGTCAGCATCATGGATAATCAATTTTTGTTACAAACTAGTACACATGTTGGTGCCCTAGACCCCATTCAAAATCAAACACGACAGGATCATTACTAATGCTACATTGACATTGATACTGATACGTGGGTCTCCATGCATGGCCTTGGTATTAATGTGTTGGTTGATGTGGAAATTCCAACTTTCAATTCCCCATGATGCAAGCTTCTCGTCTACTAGGAGTATGATAGTACTACAAAGTTCCTGCAATAATTGCTTGTATCCCCTAGAGAAAACTTAACAGGGAGTGCATGGTTAATGATGTCTCACCATAAGGGATCAAACACTTAATTGTCCCCTTGAAAAAAAATAATAAGTACCCTTGTATTCACTGATGTGGAGTGTGTTTATTTCCAAGGTTTTTGTGTGCGCATGTTCCTTTCTAGATTTAATGATTTATATATATGATATTTGTAGTTTGTAGTAGTGGTCTATCAGCTGTTAAAGAGCATGTATCTGGTAGAAAACTACTCATTTCAGGTAAAAATGGAGCTCGTTATTATTCATGTGGAAAAATTTATTGAGATTTTACATATATACTAAGCAACATTTTATATTGAACACGAATATTACTTCTATATATATAGCTTATTATGAATAACTGAATGTCTATTCACTTGCCTTCTGTACGTGTAAGACATCGATGCCCAATACAGTGCACATATTCTTCTACGACCGAAGAAAGTTGCATTGTAATTAGGAAGAACAATGAGGCTTGAACAAAAACTGAGATCACCAAGTTTAATTTTGTCAAGTAAGAAGCCAACATTTTAAAGTTAATTAATCCTTGATAAACCATAAATGCCCACAAATATTATATATGGTACAAAATAAATAAACCCCAGCCCATGAAGTATCGTTGTCACATTTGTTCCACTAGCTCATCAGTATAAATAACTTGCTCCATAACTACAAGATTTGTTTCAACTCCCCTTGAAAACACAATTAATTTTGCTGGCTCATCATTAAAAAATCAAAGTTGTCCCTTTACCATCACTCCAACATTCCACACCCTCTCAGTTATTGCCCGCCAAGAAATAAATATGGCAGCATTAACATTGCAAAATGTTCCTTTTGGTACATGCATAGATCCTAACTTAATGCCCAGCGATATAAATTTGGCACATTTATACACACAAGTGTACATACTGTACGTGATACTGAAAGTTGCTGCTGTACCGGACCCTGTTTGTTAACGAGGCTGTTACATGGAACTTGGGGTATTTAATTTGGATCTCCAATTTGAGCAGCATATTTGTTTTCTACCATTACTTCATTCAATAGTAGTCCAAATGTAATTACGATTCTTTTCCAGCAAAATGTGATGTGTTTGCCATATAATAAAATTAAAATGTAAAAAAGTCTGATGAAGCGGATCAACAGCAAAAGGTTTGATTCATGCATGCTTTGAAAATATATCAAAAGGCAGAATGCAAGAAATCTTGAGGTGCAGTGACAAGCCAATGCGACCTAATTAAATCTGCCACCAAACATGTGATAGAGTAGTTTCAGGAGTATTATTAGGTCTGCAGAGAGTCATTTCTGATAAGGATGATTAGATCTGCAGTAAACTTGTCCTTGATAAATGGGGCAACATATCACTGTATATTGCAGTAGTATTTGCTACAGCAACACAGAAAAAATCGTTTCCAAAGACTAAACAAGAATCCTTTTCCATAGCGCATGCATGGATAGCAAGCAAAAACAAAAGCATATGTATCCTTCATGCTTGCGAGAAATTAAGGGAGAAAGCGTAAAACTAAATAGCCGGGCAAAAAATACGTACAGCTAAGAACAGTGCGCATTTATTTTGGTATAGGTGGTGCATGTGTGGGGTCGTCATGGATTTATACCTGGTCAGCTATTTCTACGACATCAGTGCCCACATCGCAGACGATAGCCAGATACGCCTGCATAATACAGGAGGTAGCAAGTGTGCCAGCCTGTCCCGCGTACCCTACCACACTGCCATGCATAGTAGGAGTATCATCGACAACTATTATCTTGATAAATCGATCACCTTGGGTGAGCATGAGAAATCACTGCTGCATAACATGGTTTTAGTAACACCAATTTGTGTTACTATACCTCAATTAAAATGTTACTGGGTCTCCTAGTAATACATATTATTTGTGTTACTATTGCCTATGTTACTATAGGGTTGATATTCTAGAGCACAAGATATGTGTTCCTTCATATCCTAGAAAGTGTTACCGCTTAGTGTTACTACTTTGTAACATTTCTTTCTAAAAATGAAAAAATTCAATTCCTTCAGTGGGAATTGAACTCACAACCTCATTTATCTTCTAAGACTTCTACTCCACTACACTACACAAGCACTTGTGTCTAAAAAAGCAATGTTTTCTTTTTCTATACACTATGATGAATTTAATATTGTATATTTGAACCCCCTAAATAATCTTAAATGAAAAAACTCTCAACTACAAAGTTTTAGATCTCGTCAAATACTACATCTCTAGTATAAGGCATGCATCGAAATGAGGTTATTTGATAATTCCAAGTTATGATTTCGCGAATATGGAAAAAATATATTGGAATTTATAGGGGCAATAAATGTTTTCAAATGGAAAATTTATCAATTGTAAGGTTGTGGATCTCATCGAACACTATGATTTTGTTATCGTATCTTCATGTAATTTTATATAAAATAATTACGACTTTTTACTAAAACAACTATTTTTAGACGCAGACAGTAATTTGGTCCGCCTCTACAAATCATTTTCAAATGAGTTTCATGCTGTAGATCGCCTTTAGAGCATCTTCAGAGATGTCCTATAGTTTGTACCATATCTGGAAAACAATATTTTAATTGATGATGTATGTTATGGATCATCTTTGTAAACAAGGGCTATATCTAGAGCCAGCCTATAATATGGACGATCTCTAAAACCTTATTCCGAGGGTAGCATATATTTTAGATGGAGACCATGCTAGCAAGAGCATATGCGTCTCATTTTTAACCGTCTCTACAAATAAATAAAAGGAGGAGGTGCGTGTTATGTTTGGTACTGAATGGTATTATATATGTTTCTTTGTAACACTTTATAAGTAGCATTTCTTTGTGTTACTATATGGTATGTTTTTGCATCATGTTATATATGTTCCATCTATGTGTTACAATATCTACAATCTTTGTAACACTTCAGTAGTAACGTAACCTTTTGTGTTACTACAGTCATTATTTATAACACATTTTTCCTGATCAAGCACTATATGTTACCAGCTTCCACTGTAACACATAATTTGTGTTACTGTAAAAAAATTTTGTAACACATTGATAGATGCGTTACAAAAGCGTGTTACAATAGCTATGTTTTGTAGTAGTGAATTTCACAACTATTACTTGACTATAAGGATTTGAAAAAAATATTTCCTTAATGCTTTGTTCGGTTAATTCCTCACACAAGGGGATTGAGAGGTATTGTGTGGTATTTTAACTTGCAAACGATTTAATCCCTCTCAGCAATACCACCCAATCCCCTTCAAATTTATGGAAACCGAACAAGCCCTAAGGAATAAAGTCTTCTTTTCTAATGAAATTATCAGCTGGTATAGTTTATACAAGATAGGACAAGTGCTAGCATGACTGATGTATGTATTGACATTGTATTTTGAAGTGAGAAATCTTTAATCGATACCTCAAAAATTTCAAAGAAAAAAATCTCTTATGAGCAATGGAAGTCAAAGAATTGAATGTGAAGCTTATCACGTTTTTTTCAGGACGCATAGAGCAATAATGTGGCATGAATTGGAGATTAATTGGACCATCAAGTACGCAACTAGCTTGTACGTACCAATACTACAACATTGAGAAATCATCTCCTCTTGCAGTGCGAAATATCATGCATGACAGTAATCATGTTTCAAAAGTCAAGACCCCACAATACATGGTTTGGTGTTGGTCTCCAGAATCCAATCTGATAAATTTATGCTTTGACATAAAAGATGTGGCGTGGCATCTTCAATTCATAGCTAGTCGCCGTCCATCTAGAGTGTCTCAAATCACGAAGTTAGAATAGTAGTGGCCACCAGAACGCTCTACTTCCACCCAAAAGCAGTCCCACCAATACGGTTATGTGATCAGTTGATCACTCATGCTACACATATAAATAGTTTAGAGGAATTGGAGTGTGTTAAATCCACAATAGATCAAAACTCTCCTCAATCCCTATCAATCCACTCCAATTCCCTCAATACAAGAGTACATAAACTAGTTTTTAAAGGTAGCATCACACCATATTAGGCGCCCAGTGAGTTCAAATTGCTACCTAATTAAGGCCTATTTAGAAGATTTGTATTAAGTATAATACCACCGTACCTGTGAAATACATCCCACACAACTTTTTCGTACGTAGCCGTAAAACAATGCTTGGAAAGGCCAGTATAAGGTAAAACGATACTCTCGGCTTGGGCTGTTCGATGCAAAAACAAAAAACAAAGCCATAACTCTTAGGAAAGTCCATTTGACAACCTTAACTATTATGGTTGCCAATTTTTCAACCACAAACTATGAAACCGGGTAACCTAGAGCCTCGAATTAACCAAAAGCTATGCTTTAGAAAAAATAATAAAATATTGTCTAATATCTATAATTTTGTAATCGATTTATTTCAACTAAAAATAAACTATGCTTTAGAAAAAATGATACAATTTTCATAATTTTCTAATTTAAAATGAGTTAAATTACGAATTTTAGTAATTACACATGGTTTTATTATTTTAAAAATAGAAAGCCACAATCAATACCGCTTTCAATAGGGTCTAAGGGGTATTTTGTCTGCTTTGGTTAGTGGATCTAGACTATGGTTTGGTAGCTAAAAGTTCAAAATTGGACAATTGTGATACTTTGACGCTGTATAAATAGACTTTTCCCACTTTTCAACCGACGTCGGGTGCCAAATCAAGGCCATGTCACCGTGTCGCTCCCTGTCCATTTTTTCTCTCAAGTTCCTTATGAATTTCAGTGTGGTGGGGCCATCATGCATCTGCCCCCACACTCTGTCCCACTCGCCTGTGCAGTGTTACTCCAATCCAATCCATGACCGCAGCTTTCCCTTGGGAGCGTGACCCATTGCACCCAGCTGGATGAAAACGGGCGAGAAACATCCTCTGACATTTTCGTTCGTGTATTTTATCACCGGAAACGGGACGGGAACGGGATAGTCGAAAAACAGAACGGTTGCGGTATATACTTTTACATGGAAACGAACAAAACGAAGGGAAATATCACAAAAATTATCAGAAACCGGGACTTAAGGTGAAACAAACAATATCTTAGCCACATGGTAAAATAATCATACATGACATCAACTAGTAGCTAGCATCAAAGTCATGAGATAGTAAACATAAAAAATCAAATATACAATACAGATATGATATCAAAGTCAAGTAGGCATCAAAGCCACTTTTTATTAGGCTAGTTGGGCTACGTGGAGGCTAAAGGGCTGAGGTTGTGGGCTTTCTCGCTTAATTTTTAAATGGGATAAAAACAGGATTGTCCATGTGGAAAACGAGATTCCGTAAATACGCATGGGAAATCCCTTCTCATTTTTTGATCCTGTTTCTGTATACCTCTATCCTGTTTTTGGTCTTTTTTCCCAAAATCCAAAAATATGAAAACGGCTGAGATAAATACGGACGACACGTGATTTTTCCCGTCTGTTTTCAACCTACCCAGCTCTAGGTTTATCATGTGGTGCTGTTTGGTTGGTGTAAATGTAATGGTAACCACCTACAGTCGTTAATGAATATTGATACGGGTGTTTGGTTGGACTTGGTCTGTGAAGCGTTACCACGTAATGGGATACCGGCCTATTCTCTCTCGATTCCACCCGTTCCCGAGCGCAATCTGATGCCGGCGCCGCCACTCGCGAGGCTTCCTCTCCTCCCGAGCGTATCGTCGCGCGTCCTACGCTGCGAGGCAGCAGCGCATCGTCGCAATCTGATACGGTTCGTGAACCGGTAGATTTCTCTTTGGTTGGATTTACATGATTGTTTAGTGGTGGTATTATTTTATTCGTATTTTTTTTATTGGTTGGCGTATCCGAATCTGGCTAATCATGCTCTACTCAGTATTGTGGCAAACTTGCTCAGCTGAACGCATTTCGATACTGGGCAGTGAACCAAACACTGTAACGGTATGAAATATCATTACCATGCGCAACCAAACAAACCCCGTAATCACTGATACCCGTGCCATTGCCTCCGTCATTCATTTCCCTTGCCGTTTACGTTACCGGAGCCCGAACCAAACAGCACCGATCGTTTCTTCAGAGGACACCATGGAGGATAACTTGAGAGGTAATTCCTCATGGCACCTGTTTCTATGCCTTTTCTTCCTCTCGTTTCTCAATTTGGGGTTTGCATCATTACGTTGTAGGATCAATGGGGGAAGAGTGACGAATCTGTGAATGGATCTTCGTTTTGTTTCATTGAGCTCCAATGGTCTCAAATCAACTTTTTTGCCTTGACCTGAATTTGCTTTTCTTTATGAAATCTCATCAATACTATGGTCCTCTTCAACCTAGACAAAATTCAGAACATAGATGTTTTGGGGGTCGAACTAGGGACTATAAAAGCTGCCGGTTGTTTTGTTGCTTCTGCTCTGTCTAAGCCTGCTATTGATGGTGAAGATTTATTGAGAAAAATGTTATAATGGTTTTCTTGTGCATATGAACATACAAACAGAAACTGTTTATAGGTGAATATTCCGAGAATTTTCCCATCCCACCTAGGTGAACAGGGATTCAGCCCCCTTCACTGCAAATTTGTCCCAAAACGCCCGCACAAAAGCTCACCCCTCCACTAAGGCCCCTCTCCTTCTCCGTCGCGTCCCTCCCCTCGTCCACCGCCTTCTTCTTCGAGTTCAGGGATAGTTGAGGTCGATGAGATTTTCCTCCACCTCCGATCGTAAAGGCCCCAAGAGAGCTGTAGAGGGACTAGCGTGCCACTGGTCGGACAATGAAGGATGGCTGACAAAAAGGTTAGGTGGCATGAAGAGTGGTGGTGACACAGTGACGTGAGGTGGTAGAGGCTGGATGGGAGGTGGCGACACCGATGACTAGGTGGGAGGTGGTGCGCAGGGTAGGGACGGAAGAGGAAAGGAGGGAGTGAGGAAGAAGGAGGGTGAGTGAGCGGACTAAGGGGCCGTTTGGTTGCTGGCCGCTGCCAGCCACAACGCAAAGCGTGGCATCATCACAAATGTGGCGGCAAAAAAGTTCTCCACAGTTCGTGGCGAGATTCACGCCACAATCTTCCGCCACCTCTCACAATCATTCACAAGCCGACAAAATCTACCACAAGTGCTTCAGAAACCAAACACTGCAGCTGTGGATGTGGCGGGCACAACTGTTACGTGGCGATGAACCAAACAGCCCCGAATCTCCATCCACCTATGTGGACGGGAGTCAGGAGCGTCCCAAAATAGGTGTAGGGATATCTGTCGTTATTATATATATATGGAAAAAAAAACAAAACGGACGGGCCGATTTGATGCAGGCAGAAGAGAGGAAGGCCCATGTAAAAAGAATAGCCCGATCCTAGTTCTGGGTCATGCCCGTTTGAGCCAGACCGATAACCACGAGCCCGCAACTCATTCATGGCCCACCAGCCCAACCACGTGCACGTGCCTGTCACCCGTCAACGTCGTCTCGTGTCTCCGTTCTCCAGTCTCGACGCGTCACGAAATCTCAAAAGAAAAAGAAAAAAAAAAAACCCGGCTCTGCAAAACTGCTCTCTCCCCTGTCCGAGCCGAGATATTTGTGCCGCGCCGCAAAAGCCAATATCCCCTCTCGCTCCGCTCCCGCCCCCTCCCTCCCCGCTGCCCGCCGCGCCCCCTCCTGCCCGCCGCGCCGCCGCGCCTAGGGTTAGGGTTCCGGCGGAGATGGGCGTGCCAGCGTTCTACCGGTGGCTGGCGGAGAAGTACCCGATGGTGGTGGTGGACGTGGTGGAGGAGGAGCCCATCGAGATCGAGGGCGTCCGGGTGCCCGTCGACACCTCCAAGCCCAACCCCAACGGCCTCGAGTTCGACAACCTCTACCTCGACATGAACGGCATCATACACCCCTGCTTCCACCCCGAGGACAGGGTACGTGTCAACGGCGGCAGCGCCTTCCTCTCTCTCTCTCTCTCTCTCTCTCTCTCTGTTTCTCTGTACGTACAGGATACATGTGTATTGGTGGCGTAGGAGCTGGAGGTTTGCACTTGGTGTGGGAGGGTGCAATTCGGCGCCTCTCTGCGGTAAATTGGTAAATGCGTGGCGGATTTGTGCTCAGCTTGTCCATGCGTAAGAGCTGTAAGCTGCTGATGGGAACAGGGGGGAGATTTTGTTTGGGCGAATTGGGGGTGAGCTTGAGGTTGTACTCTACTGGTAAACCGAATACTACAGCGAGCTAGACTTCAACATCAACCCCCCTCCTCTCTCTCTAAAAGTGTCTGTGCAAACTACTCTTCGATTCTTCAAATTGATACACTGTGGTTTTCAATATTCGAATTCAGTCCTACTTTGTCTGTTTAACTGCGCTGCAAATGGGGTGGACTGTGGATATGCCACTTACATACCATACCCTGAGCTGAGTGTGATACAACTAGTGCATAAGAAGGTGTTTAGGTGCCACATTATTAATACCTCAAGACACCAATACAAGAATCTATTCTGGTTGGGGAATCGATAAGTTAACATTCCTTGCCTTGTTGCCTACATCACATATAGCACCCGTGCCAAATTCGGTGCTATGGTGATGAAATTCCCCCTTTGTCTTATGCGGGCCAAAAGCCCTGTTTCTCTTTTCACTAGGAGCATCGCTTCAAGCACCTGCACTTGACACGACTCTGGAAGGCTGTGTCAGCCAGTAGGCTGTATGCTTCTGTCCATAGTTTTAGATGAAGCGTTTTACTTTTCTTCCTCCTGCTGGAACCTTTATAATGTTCACTTCATTGCATGTTGTCCTGTTACATGTGTTGACTGCACTCTTGTCTGCTATCATGTTTTCTGCCACAGCCCTCTCCGACGACATTTGCTGAGGTTTTCCAGTGCATGTTTGATTACATCGATAGGCTCTTCGTCATGGTTCGCCCTAGGAAGCTTATGTACATGGCTATCGGTATGTTTTCAATCAAACTTTATGCAGGTTACTCTGTTCTTACCTTCCCCATCCATGTATTCTGATGTTCTAGAAACTGGATTTCATAGTTCATATATAGACTAGCAATAAGTATGATCACACAGGATAGTTACTCTTTTAAGTGTTGTTAGACTTGTGACACTGCGTGTACACTGATTATACCATGGGCTTACAGATGGTGTGGCTCCACGTGCTAAGATGAACCAACAGCGCTCTAGACGATTCAGAGCTGCAAAGGATGCAGCAGATGCGGTCAGTATTCTAGTGGAATTGTCTTCCTATGTTCAGTGCTGTTTTTTGAATATTGGTTTTGGACTCCCCATTCAAATGCGCACTCATTGCTCAGTGGTGTTCTACCTCCAGGCTGCAGAGGAAGAACGGTTGCGTGAAGAGTTTGAGAGGGAAGGGAGAAGGCTTCCTGCAAAACAACAATCACAAACCTGTGATTCTAATGTTATTACTCCAGGGACAGAGTTTATGGCTGTTCTTTCAGTTGCTTTGCAGTACTACATCCATCTCAGACTGAATTATGATCCTGGATGGAAACACATTAAAGTAAGTGCTATCTGTTGCCAATTTTGAGTTTGAGTTTCGCATGCTTGTTTTCTTAGTATGTTCCATCATATTTTATTATAGTTGTTAAAAAGAGCTATGCACCGGAAAAAAGGTAGCGATGATGAAATAATGTATGTTCTGATCAAATCATTTTGAAGGTTATCCTATCCGATGCCAATGTTCCTGGTGAGGGGGAACATAAAGTAATGTCATATATTCGTGGTCAACGGAATCTGCCCGGGTTTAACCCAAACACCCGCCATTGCTTGTATGGCCTGGTATGCTCTTTCAACAAAGTTCAATATTTTCAGTTGGACTTCTATCTCTTATGTTCTGCTAATGCTTAGCCTTGTATGCTTACAAATGTAGGATGCAGACCTCATAATGTTAGCTCTAGCGACCCATGAAGTACATTTCTCTATATTGAGAGAGGTAAGCCTCCATTATCAAATTTGAAATCGATGCATTTCTTCATTAAAAGATCATCTTCTTGGTCTTCCTTTTGTTCGTCATTTATCTATATGTATTAAGCAAATCATTGTTTTATCTTCTATTACTAGGTTTCCATTACCATTTTCTTTGGATATCTTCAGTTAATGATTAGTTACATACATATTATGTCCGCAGGTAGTTTTTACACCTGGACAGCAGGACAAATGTTTCTTATGTGGTCAAGTGGGACATCTTGCTGCTAATTGTGAAGGAAAGGCAAAAAGAAAAGGTGGGGAGTATGATGAAAAAGGTGAAGCTATTGTTCCAAAGAAACCATACCAGGTAATGATGCTGTTGCTGTGTTGGAACTTCTGCCAAGGGTCTTACCTTTTATTTTATATTGCTTCTTAACTCTGTGTGCTCGCAGTTCTTGAATATCTGGACCCTTCGGGAGTACTTAGAACATGAGTTCAGAATGCCAAATCCTCCTTTCCAAATTGATTTTGAACGCATCGTTGATGATTTCATCTTCATGTGTTTTTTTGTTGGCAATGATTTTCTTCCACATATGCCAACACTAGAGATCAGGGAGGTTAGTTTTCTGGTCCACTACTTAATGTTATACCTTTGCAGCTAGTAGCTACTCTATCCCAAATTATAGGCCGTTTGACTTTTCCAACACCAAGTTTGGCCCTCGTCTTATTTTAAAAAAAATCACAATTATCATTTATTTTCACTATTATTCAGTTACCGTACAATATACATTCATTATGACTTGAATTTTTGCATGTTTTTGAATAAGACGAGAGAGTCAAACTTGATGTCAATAAGTCAAGGGGCTATTAAATATCAGTGTTACTGCTTGCTAGTAGGCATGATCTTTAGTTTCTTTTCAAAGATAACAAAGTATCAATTCCTGCTCCAAATATACTCCCTTAAACTGTTGCTACAGTCTATTCACCTGCCTGGTGTGTCTGCAGGGAGCTATCAATCTGTTAATGGCTGTGTACAAGAAAGAATTTCCTTCAATGGGTGGCTATTTAACCGATTCTTGCACGGTAATGGAATTTCAGTTCTAATGAAGTTGGCCCATAATGCTTTTTTAAGAACATACTTCTGATAATCATATGTACTTCATCAATAACTTGCTATATTTCTTTATAATTTAGCCGGATCTGAATAGAGTGGAACATTTCATTCAAGCAGTTGGTTCTTATGAGGATAAAATATTTCAGAAAAGGGCTCGTTTGCATCAGGTGCACATGGATAAACTTGTTGTTTTCATGTATTTTAAAGTTATTGAACTATACCTGGGAATATATTGTGAAGTGCTTTTTGTTGGCATATTTTACTTTTATCAATATCCTGGTACATTCTCACGCTGACAAGTGGCAACTAAAATTCTTCTTTCAAGAAAAAAAAGAAAACATTTTCTCATTTCTGTTAGGTTCAACTCCCTATCTGTATTTGGATTTTTCCTTGTGATCTACTCAGCACAGTATCGTGGTAAATGTTATGGATGCAATGAAGTGTTTCAGAATAAAAAAAATTTGACTATTTTGGGTCCTTCAACTTCAACCAATATTCATCTACTCTCTTAATTCAAATATCGCATCCATAGAGTGAATTTTACTCTATAGTTTAACATATCAATAAGTGTTGTGGATATAGCGCTTGAATGTATTTTTTGAATTGTTTGAAGATTTTGGAGGAAACATATGAAACATTTGAACAGAATATTTGGAAGCTTATTTTTTTATATATGTACTGTTCAATTGTTAAAAGGTTATTTAATGTGCTCACAGCGTCAGGCAGAAAGAATAAAACGAGAGAAGGCCCAAGCAAAGCGTGGAGATGATCTAGATCCCCATGTCAAAGATGATCTTATTGTACCAGTTGCAAATTTCCGAGGGTCTCGCCTTGCATCTGGAGCAGTACCTTCACCATACGAACAGAATGGAGCTCGTAGAGAGAGGAACAGCCAAGCTCGTAAAGCTGCACGAGTATCATCATCAGGTTCCAGCATTGCTGCTGCTATTGTTGAGGCTGAAAATGATCTTGAAACACAGGTAGTTCATTTCATCTGGCTTTGTTTTGGTAGATGTTACAAGCACTTTGGAACAAGCTATTTGTTTTTACTTTTTTTCTCTGATTTCCTTGAAATACTTAGGAGCGTGAAACCAAAGAAGAATTGAAGTCGATGCTTAAAGATGCTCTTCGCGAGAAATCAGATGTTTTCAATTCTGAGAATCCAGAGGAGGACAAGGTTTGTATGCACCAAAAATACCCTGTTACGTTTTATATGGTTTACTGAGACTAGGCCCCTTTCATCTTGTGCGGCATGTCAGCTTGCAAAATATTGCTGATCTCGTAATTTATTAACATTTGAGTCTTTAGGTTTGAATTAATACATTCTAATATTTTAAAAGTTAAATAAGTGAAACAATTCGAGCCTATGTTTTGTTACTTTCTACTTGCATGGTTTGACCTGAGTGTCTGTGCTGTTAAAGTCTTTAAACATAACACATAGTTTCTCTTTGTTATGGTCCAGCCTCTAGTTAGTATGCGTCAATGTGTGCACTTAAAAAGGCTTAAAATGACACGATTTTTAAATATTCAGGTAAAGCTTGGAGAACCAGGATGGAGGGATAGGTACTATGAAGAGAAGTTTGGAGCAAGGACACCTGAACAGATGGAAAATATACGTAGGGATGTTGTAAGTATATTCGAAGCAACATTGCCATTACACCCCTTTGTGATTATAGAAGGTTTCATTTGATTGTTGTCAGATATGCAAGTTCTTTCATTTCTTGTGTTATATTATATTGTGTGCTCTATCCTTCTTCAGGCTCTCAAATATACTGAAGGTTTGTGTTGGGTAATGCATTACTACTATGAAGGAGTCTGCTCATGGCAATGGTAATTTGGTTGCTCTATCTGGGCCAATTATGTCAAATAATAAAATGGCTGTTTGTAAAACAATTGTAAATTTTACCAAGTTGTTCTAAATGTCTTACTACCTGTAGGTTTTACCCTTATCATTATGCCCCTTTCGCTTCGGATTTAAAGAGTTTGAGTCAACTCAATATAAATTTCGAACTTGGGTCACCATTCAAGCCATTTGATCAGCTTATGGGGGTTTTCCCTGCTGCAAGGTAAATATGCTAAGCTTGCATTTCTTTTGCCATTTGTTCATTAATCATTGTGTTCTTTTCCTTATTGGTTGCTACATTTCATTTTCAGTTCTCATGCACTCCCTCTAAAGTATCGGCAACTGATGACTGATCCGAATTCACCAATAATTGATTTTTATCCAACCGGTACGAGCTGATGTCACGAACATAAGAAATGAGTTATAGTATCAGATCCTCACTTAAGCAAAGATATTTTTTAATATCCCTTCACCATTTACAATGCAGATTTTGAAGTAGATATGAACGGGAAGAGATTTTCTTGGCAGGTACTTAAAAGAGCATAATAATACACGTCATGCATCAGCCATGTCAAGTAAATTTCTTAGGAGAACATATGGACATATTACTGAAAACAGTGCATACTTCGCAGGGGATAGCAAAACTGCCCTTTATTGATGAAGGTCGGTTGCTGGCTGAGATTAAAAAAGTCGAGCATACTTTGACGGTATGAAAATGAAAATGCTTCTTGTGCATATATGCTTGTAAGAAATATGTTTTTTTAACATAAACTTATGCAAGATTTGGACCTCGTTCCTTGTCTTTATGCAGCCTGAAGAAGCAAGGAGAAACAGTACAATGTGCAATATGCTTTTTGTGAATGGATCCCATCCACTTTCGCCTTATATCTACTCTCTCAACAGCAAATTCGGCCATCTGCCAGAGGAAGACCGCCATAGCATCAAAGAAAAGATTGATCCTTCTCCTAGGTTAGCTAAGTTTTTTAGGGTTCTTGATGAACTGGCCATGAGTAGACAACTGAATTAAATCTACCTGTTTCTTGTTGGAGAGAAAATAAATCTGGCTATTATATGAGCCTGCAGAAATTTTATGGATTTATTCTTCTAACATCTTTGCTCTTGCTTTTTTTTGACATAGTGGAGAAATGAACGGTTATATTGCACTTTGCGGTGGGGACCCATCCCCTCCTATCTTTAGATGTCCTATAGATGGCCTGGAGGATATCATGGATAACCAAGTGATGTAAGCTCAATTGCTTTTGCCCAATATATGGTTAATACGATTTAGTGGTGACCTATTAACTTGTGTTGAATTTCCCTTAAGCAGATGCTCAATCTACAAGCTTCCAGATCCTCACAAGCACATCGCTCGTCCACCTGCTGGTGTTATCATACCCAAGAAGGTACACAACTTTGTAGAATCTGCATTACGTAGTTATATCAGCATATGACAGTTGCCCCTTGATAGACCAAAGTACAATTGATATCCCAGTAATTTGAGCCTTATTCTTGATCAAACCTACAGAGTGTTGAAGCTGGTGATCTGAAACCACCACCGGTGCTGTGGCATGAAGACAACGGTAGGAGGCCTCATGAAAACAATGGTAGGAGGCCTCATGATAACAACTGGAGGCCTTATGATAAAAGCAACAGGTACTGCTCCACTTTTTCCCCTTATATTGTTATCATGCCTTGCAGTTACATTGAAAATTCATACCTACTTATGAAAATGGTTCAGGCAAAACCCATCAGGAGCACTGTCTGGCCGCCAACTCGGGGAGGCTGCCCATCGACTTGTTGTGAACAGCTTGAATGTTCAGGGTGGTGGGCAACACAATGCCCCACCCGTGCCATATCAAACAATAATGAATGGCATGAACTATCCAAATGGAAGGCACCATATGGGTAATCAGGGAGTGCCACCAAGGATGGAACAGCCTGATGGACGTTCTGGTTGGCATGTTCCTGGTGGTAATGTGGCCAATGGTCAAGCAGCATATGGTCAGTATCAGCATGAATGGTCAGGGCCTTCTCGGTACGAACAAGACAACCGTAGTAGACAACAGTATAGCCCATATGCAAGAGATAACCACCATGATTCTAGAGGAAGAGTTCCACCACCTGGATACCATCAAAACCGTGGCAACTCACATCCTGCTGATTCATCAGCCGGTCCTGGGCGTTATGGGCAACCCCCGCGAGCATATGCTGGGGGTTATGGTGGGGGATACCAACCTGCACCATATGGAGCTCAAGCTCAACAGTGGCAGCAACGACCTTTTGAAGGTGGAGCACCTCCCACAAGACCTAGCTCACAACAATCACAGAACCGTTATGGCACATTAGATAGAGGTTCTAACAAGAGGCCCTCAGGTCGTGGCTGATACTGATCCCATAGGGCCTTAGTGAATATAGGGGTAATAGAATGGGTTCGTAATCCTTGACAATCGTGACCCCTTATGTTGTAGCCCTGTTACTGTTAGTTGGTGCCAAGCAATGCCCTCATCCAAACAACCCTTACTGTTATAGGCTTATAGCCCCCGTAGTAAAACTTCGCAGTTATCATGAAGGATGTCAGCATAGCCAGTGATATACTATACAAGCTTCTAGGTCGACTTATTAAGCACTCCAAGGAGCAAATGTTGTATACTAGCATTATTGCCAGACCATCAGCAACTGGTGGCTTCGGCTGTTCTTTCATTCGTGGTTCTCATTTATTCAGGGTGAGTACCCTCGGGATTGTTCAGAAATTTAAAAAGTTTTGAACTGTGGTGATAGTGTATGTAACATAAATCTGTAGTTTTGATGATGGATATGTCCATTATCATGTATTTCGTTCTTAGATGGCAGTAAGAAGCCGATTTCTATATCATGGATGTCTGTTGTTTTGGAATATGTGTTATTATATGTAAATCATATTGTGACTGCAGTATTTGTTACACTTCTATATGGCTAATGGCTACAAACCGTCAAACATGCATTATTTTAGCATAGCAGGCTTGAAAAATATTATATGCAGAGTTGTGGCACAGAAATGAGGCATGAGGGTGCCTGACTGGTTAAATTGTTTATTACATGGAATAATTCAATTAGTTCTAGTAATTGGATATTTGACTATCATTCTTTGATCTGCTTTGATTTTGGGGATACTGTTGAATAACCAGCCAACTTGTTTGCGCTCACTTTTTAATCCATTGAATTTTGGTGAGTAACCAGCCCATTGGTTTGTTACTTTTCCTGGAATTTTACTTTCATATGCATGAGCATATCATATCATCAATGTGTTGATCTCAAAAGGAATCAAATGGCCATCCACGTGGTATATATTTTCTTTTAATTCTTGGTTTTGTAACATTCTGTCATTACGAGCTTCTGCAGCAATTGGCTTCACTGTGTAATTTAACCAATACATTTGAGGATCCACAATATCATCTAAAATGGCCGTTGATTGCTTGAAATTTCATGGTGGCTCGGGAGTATATGGGCTCATCTAGATCTAAACATTTATATTACTGATTTGCCATGAACTGGAAACATAAAGAATTCCTATAAAAGCCCTAAAAAGGATTGGGAGGGATTGTCCCCTTCATCCTGTAATTCCCTACAAACCGAACAAGCCTAAAAAGGATTTAAATAGAATGAGTCTTGCCTTAATCTCAACAGAACATGAAAGTGCACTTTTGGTCTGAAAAGAAGTTAGAACCCCTGGCAGCCTACTTTACCTTTGCCAATGCCTGAAATCAATGCATGTATGCCAACTACTCCGTACTTGCAAAGGAGCACAAGAATAACCTATACAATCTAGATATCAGGTTGGACGTCATTGACACCAACGGTGTCAGTAGATGAAAATGAGCTTTTGGACCTTCTTGATGATCTTGAGGATCTTGCGGCTGCCCTCGGTGAATCGTTCTTGGATTTCTTCCTTCTCGACTTCTTGGGGGGCTTTGGTATGTCAGGGTACTGGGGTGCTTCTTGGCTGGTACTTTCAGGAAATATACCAAAGGGTGATATATCTCGAGGCTCGTCAAAATCTGTTTTATGAGAAACTGTAGCAGATCAGTGACAAAATAAGCATAGAATATAGATCAATTATTTAAAACATCTCTTTCAACCTTTTTGTCATTCAACTTCAGTAAAGTCTATATATGCTTAATCATGTGATTACTTTGATAAACCCAAGGGTATAGTTAGTTATTAGTATAATTATTTATTATAGCCAATTACTCCACTTGTTCTTAGCCTTCTATTCAAATTCTATGTCAACTTGCATGGATCTGTTATTGGAGCACTGGAATCTGTGTTTCCATAGAGCATATGGAACTTTGATAGAACACAGCTTCGTGGATGACATGTTATCAAGTGTTTGACCGGCTAGGTTTCGGAAGAAGTTTTTGTATATATATTAAAGCATGTTTTTGTCAGCAACTAAGTATAATTCAAGTCAATTTGGTTCAATGAATTGCTGCATGATCCGTTACGAAGAAAAATTGATTGAATGTACCTAAAATATCTAGTTTATGAAATATTATTATCAGATTACTAGTACTTTTGAGAATCTCAACTTTCATCTATATCAAAACTTTCACTCAAAACAAAGCTATGACAAGGTTACCTGAGAGATGATTATGACCTATACAAAAATATAAACAACAATGTTTATCAAAGGCGTCCTCTCTAAGAGTAATTTTGGTCCACATGGACCATGGTATCTTATATTATTTAGTTTGGTCAGCATAAGTTGCATCCCAGCTCCACCAACAAAACAAGATGCTGTTGTAAGTTGAAGGAACCCGAATTTTATTAATAGTATCATGGATGCCTGCTACTAACTCAGATAGATGATGGATCATGATTGAACTATTCATGAAGCAACATTAGATTGCATTGATGTCTAATAATGGCAACATGAGAGCACATTCCTCGGATAGTCGGATAAACAAATATGGTTTCCTTCCCCATATACACGCATCGCCACTAACAACTGAAGGAAGAATATTATTCACTAACGAAAGCAGAAATAATTGGATCAGACATGTGCACCACTAATGCAAGAAGTAATGAACAAGACATATAAAATTCACCTTGAGAGGTCCAGGAGGTTTGTGCTGACGGTCCGATGTTGCTTAGCGATGAAAAGTCTGGTGATCCCTTCATGTCATTCATCTGCAAAGAGAATTGGATTTGATCAACTTGTGGATAGTCATGACTAATTGAACAATCAGGCAATAGTAAGAAAAAAACGACTTGCAGCATTGTGAATTTTGCAGCGTATTATGTACCCAGCTAGGAGAAGCTGCGCTCCCTATTGGGCTGTCCCAACCAATGTGCGCGACATGCTTCACGTCAGTCGGATAACCGATCTCCATCTGATGCTCCTTGACCACTGCAAAAAATGGTATACACATGAGAAAGGAAGAATAAGCTGGCGCAGAAGAAAGGAACTTGAGCTTTCATGTTTTTTTTTTCAGAATCGTCACAAATCCCTCCATATTTTCTTTTTGTATGAAAATGTATCAACGGCTGGATGTTGATTACATACCGAAGATCTGAGAGATGACCTTGAGGCCCTTGAATACGCCTTTCATCTTGTAAGCCATTGGTAGATGTGAACAAGAACAAGCCCTTTGGACACATAAACACACAGAAGGCAGCAAATGTCAAGCAAAGAACTCAAGTTTCAAAACCGCTTTTGTTTCTAAAAGATCTTTTTCTACAATCAAAGATATACACAACTGAAAGAAGATTTATAGTAAAAAAGGCAAATTATGGGTTGAGTAATGTATGCGCATACCTCAGGGTAGAATTGAAGATGATGGTGTTGATACCCCCCTTGGATGTATCAATGGAATTATCTGAAGTATGCAACAGTTCCATCACCTCCCATCCTCCCCTCTAGTATGCCATTAGCAACATCCACGAGAAGACTGCACCTGTTGGGACTCATATCGTTGGCAGCAGGAATGGAATAAAGGAACCAGAAGAGTAGGCTTCTATGATTGCTCTACAATTAAAATACTAATAACTTCGTTAACCGTCTCTTAGATATGGCTTCAAGGATCAGAATGGGTAATGGCTATTTCCGTCAGAACGTGGAAAGCTAGCTAGCTTATATAATCTGCAGAGGAACAAACATGCCCTAAGTGGTTCCAGGAGTTAAAAAGTTATAAACCTATCCATTTGATTTGTGCTATGCATGCACTCACAATTTGACGCAATTAGGGGTTGTGGGTGGATTGTGCTTAGAGATGGCAATGGGTACTCAAAAACCTGACGGGTTTTACCCGATATATAGATGGGTATGAAAACATTTTTCTACCCAGTGAGTACATTAATGGGTGATAACCTCTGCCTGTTGGGTATGGCTAGATACTACCCATACCCATGTACCATGGGTAATATTTACCCGCTCCACAACATTATATGCCCTTAGCAATTCAGTTTGACTTAGACTAAACCCACAAATTCGGCCCTAGCCGAGCATATACTACGTATAAATAACACAAGCAAATCGCTAACCCTAGGTGTTTGATTGGGATAGTGATCGGAAAATGTGAAGTGAGATAGAGAAATATGAGGTATGATAAGTTTTATACCGTGTTTGGATTGTAAAATAGAAAAATAAATGCGTGTATAAATAAAGTGTGATAGAAAATAGATGCGAGGGTGGGATAAGATTTCCCCATCCCATCCCCATCCGAGCGCTAGCCAAACGGGCCGCCGTCCAATCTTCAGGCTGGCCGCAGCGCACATATGTTTTTCTCTGTCACTCGAGTTCATCCGTCCCTGAATCACTCTGAGTCGGACGGTCGGAGTCTTGGACCAAGGAGTTGGTTCCTCTGCTGGGGGAGGACGCGCTCCCTGCTCGCGGGTCGTCCGTCCACCACCTACGTGCGCTCGACCATCCGTCACTGCTTCCCCATCCGTTTTTTGTGTTTCTTGCTTCTGCAGCAACACCAGACCCCAAGAAGAAGCTCATGCAGCTCGTCAGTCCACCACCGCGGCCGTCCCCCATCTATTGTGCTTCCTGCTTCTACAACACTACAGCAGCACCGAACGTCCGGACCCAAGGAGCAGGCCTCCGTGAGACATTGCATCTGCTGTCATGTTTGAAGTCAAATGCTTGTACTGTGTGATGAACTAATGATCTATTATCTGAATGCACTTGCATTTGCATACGGTGTGTAATGTTGACAATCCTTCATTTTCGCCATGATTTTGTGATTTTTATTACTTTGTTGATGGGTGCGTATCGGGTGTGGGTTACCCATCGGGTAAGATTACCCACTCGAGTACGGGTATGGATAAAATCCTTTACCCGTAAACGGGTGTGGGTTTTTTAACGGGCAGAATTTTGTTTCACGGGTGTGAGTATGGAATAGCAGTACCCAGCGGGTACGTATCCATTGCTATCCCTAATCGTGCTATGTTTGCTACCAACAGTCCAACACCATCCATTTATGGCGGCATGCATGCACTTACAATTTAAGCAACCCAATTTGGATCCACACGGTTAACTCTAAGGGTGCACATATCTTTTTTAGTCTCCTTAATCTGTCTTAGGAGGCGTTTATATAAGTACATATGACTAAACTTTAGCCCACTTTAGCTCATCTTAGTGGGCTAATGGTCTAATTGATAGAATAGGTTTGTTGGCTAAACTTAAGCCCTATTTGTCCTACTCTATTAGCTGCAAATAAACTAAATTTTAGGATGCATATTCAAACATCCCCTTAAAAATGTAGAATCTCATATATTTCGGGACATAGGCAGTACTAATTAAGCTTTCATCACGATGATGTGGCACACTAGCACCAGCCTATGCGAGCAGCAGCTCCATGCCATCTGAAAAAATATGACAGCAAATTCAAATGTTCATTGAATAGTTGACAAATGTTTCAACATTTTGATCACCCTCAACTCTTTTGTTAGAACTTCCCTTGAATGAAGGGGGAAAAGACATCGTCGGTCCGGTACCGTGGCACCTTGTTCTGCAAGGAAATACAAATAATAAATGGACAGCATGTAAAATACAGCAGAGCAAACTGTCAAGAAACGCATTCTTCGTGAGTTTATAAATACCATCTGGTTCTTCCCCCTGTTTCATGGGCTAGCTGCTGTCTCACGGGCACAGCTAAGAATATAACGGAGTTGTAGATTATATTAAACATGAGATGCAGCCACGTTGAGGACATGAATAGGGCTATAGGCCTGCGAATCAGTCAAGAGCCGCGTTTCTGGATGTTCCAGCTTCCAGGATCTGAAGAACCGACACAAAATGTTTGTGGCATTTATCCTGTAGGAACTGATTGGCACGCAAACGCAATTGGTTGTTACCTTGTTCCGTATTGTCTTAGACTGAGGTCCTGCACGGCGCGGCAAGGGTAACGCGTTAATGAGAGGCTTCCCAACCCGCAGCACGCCGCGACGCAGCAGGCGAGCGAGCAGAGCCTGAGAATGAGTGCAGTCGACAGGATGATGGACAGAAGGTTGATTTCAAAGACTGTACGGTTAGATTCCCCGTGGTGGAACTGACTACCTAAGTTTAAATTCGACTCAGCATCACCGCATATGTGCTCACGTTTGCCACAAACTATTCTTCAAATGTTACAAAATACTGAAAGTTTTTACTAAGTCACTTTTATTTGTTTTCTATGATTTTTATTTGTCTTACAATTTTCAAACATGTCTCATTCAGTACTACTCCCTCCATCTCAATCTAAAGATAGTTTGACTTGACACTAAATTTGAGTTGTTTGTCTTATTAAAAAAATTTATAATTATAATTTATTTTCATTGTAATTTTGTTCATCATATAATGTACTTTGACTATGAATTAAATTTTTCTATATTTTCAAAAATATTTTGAATAAGACGAGTTTGTCAAACTTGATGCTAAAAAAAAAAATCAAATGATCTATAAATTAAGATGGAGGGAGTAAATTACTTTCATTTGTTTTCTAGGATTTTTCACTTATTTGCTGCAAACAGAAGACATAAAATGCTATAGAATCTTGGTAAAATGGTACGATGAAGTGAAGGCGATTAGAAGAAGGAAAAAATTAAAAAGAAGGAAAAAAACGTAGGCAGACAGGAAGGATGCAGACCCATGCCGGGCTCGATCAGGCCCATCCATTCTACCCCTGCTGCGTTAAGCCTGGCCCACGAGCAGTCAGTATCAGGAGCAAACGACACGAGTCCACGACAGGGCAAGTGGTGGGGACCGGGGAGTGAGGCAGCTGCCGAGCTGCCGCGGCCTGTGCGCGAAATCTTCCCTTGACGGCGTCGCCGTCCACCGCTTGTCGTCGCCACCGCACCTCATTGTGCCAGTGCCGCCGCACCACGACGTGCAGTCACCGGTGCTGCCACATTTTCTTCCACCAACCACCGTCATCCGGCCGGCTCCGTCCCTCAGCCCGCGGCTGACCAGAGGAAGACCAATCGGGAAGCTCCCTCCGCCGGTAGACTTCTCAAGGTATCTGACCCACCTCTACTCTCTCCGTGCTCCCATGTATCGGTCTCTTCCCAATGGATGTCTCAAAAGACAATGCATGTCTCAAAAGACAATGCATGTCTTAAAAGAGTTCATCAAAACATTGTAGCGGCATTGTTTGACACTGTACTGTATTTGATATGACGTGGAGAGAGGAGTGGGATTTAATGAATTGAGACGAGGAGTAGTGTGAGAGAGCCTTAGGAGGCAGGGACTCGTCGAGTGCCAATTGGATTTTCGACCTCACTAATCAATCCTCTTTGGTAGCCTAGCCCCGCCCCCCCCCCCGGATGGTTGATTTGTGGGATTGAGTACGGTATCCAGGATGCTCCCATGTATCGGTCTCTCCCCAATGGATGTCTCAAAAGACAATGCATGTCTCAAAAGAATTCATCAAAACATTGTAGCGGCATTGTTTGACACTGTTTTGCACTGTTTTGCACTGTATTTGATATGACGCGGAAAGATGAGTGAGATTTAAGGAATAGGAATTGAGACGAGGAGCAGTGTTAGAGAGCCTTAGGAGGGACTCCTAATCAATCCTCTTCGGTAGCCTAGCCCCACCCCCCCCCCCCCCCTTGATTTGTGGGATTGCGTACGGTATGCAGGATGCTTCGGAATTCTGTTCCAAAGGAAGTGTTCTCTTGATCTGCAAATTTACTTGAGCAAAGATGCAGAATTTTTTTTGCTGTGATCGAGCCCTGGGCCCCTGGCATGCTGGTTTCTAGTCATGGCGGTTGCTATGTGAGTTATGTGGGATTAGTTGGTTTTCAGTTGTGGATTCCAGACTCCCACGCCCTTCAATCAGTTAATTTTCTGCCGCTCATATGTCAGTGTGATCATTTGCCTGAGTGGTTCACATGTTTCAGATCAAGTTACCCATGGCGCCTAAGTGTCTAACTGAGCATACCTTGGTGTGATCATTTGCCTGGCCATCCATTTCACATGTTCAGTTACCATTACCACCTTGTGTGATCACTGATTTTTCTCATTTGTCTTGTTAGTTTTTTTTCCATTTATTGCTATTGCCGCTGCTACAATGGTCATACTTAGGGGCACAAGGAATATACATTTAATAATTGTGCGTGCGGCTTCAAGCGTGCTAGTTCTTCAATTGACGCTTCTGCAGCTATTTGGTTTAGAGGGTTTGCATATTGTTGTAACATCAATGGTACTTTGCTTTGCAAACTGCTGTTTGCTACTTCACGATGATGCTAGAATGTGGGCATTACCCTAGTTCTAGCAAATTACATTTTAGTTTGCTGCTGCTGCGGCTTGCACAAGGAATATCCCTAATAATGTGTTAGTTGCTTACATTAGATGCAGATCTTCGTGAAGACTCTAACTGGGAAGACCTTTACCCTCGAGGTGGAGTCATCTGACACGACTCGCAATGTGAAGGCAAAGATTCAGGGCAAGGAAAGGATTCCACCTGACCAGCAGCGACTTATCTTCGCCGGCAGGCAACTTGAGGATGGCCGCACAATTGCTGATTATAATATTCTTGAGGACTCCACCCTGTTCCTTGTCTTCCGCCTAGGTGGCGGCATGCAGATATTTGTGAGAACCCTTTCCTACAATATGATTACCCTTAAGGTCAATTCATCTTACAAGATAAAAAATATCAAGGCAATGATTCAAGATAAAGAGGGTATTCCTTCAGATCAGCAGCTGCTCATCTTTGCTAACAAGCAGCTTTTGGATTGGCACACAATAGCCAATTATGGTGTTCAGAATGAATCCACTCTGCATCTTGTCCTCCGCCGTCCACGTGCTGGTATGCAGATCTTTGTGGAACTGGAAGCCTTCTCCAACAACAGGATTGTCACCCTCGATGTCGAGTCATCTGACACAATTGACGATGTCAAAGCAATGATCCATGGCAAGGAAGGCATCCCTCGTGACGACCAGCGCCTTATCTTTTCTGGGAAGCAGCTTCAAGATAGGCACACACTTGCCTATTACGATATTCATAATGAGTGCACACTGCACATTGACTGCAGAAAGCTTTCTGGTGAATTTCAGATATTCGTGAAGACCCTCGCTGGCAAGTACATTACCCTCAATGGGATAAGATCTTATGATAGAGTTGCCGATGTCAAAGCGAGGATTTACTTTAAGGAGAATATTCCTCTGAGCCAGGACCAGATCTTCTTTGCCGGCAAGCAGCTCATGGATGGATACAAACTGGTCGACTATGGTATCCATAGAGAGTCCACCCTGCACCTTGGCCCCTGCCTGCATGGTGGCATGCATGGGTTTTTGAAGGCCCCCATCGGCAAGACTTTAATTTTGCATGTTGAGTCTTAGAAACAATCTACAGCGTGAAGGTCAAGATTCAAGATACGGTGGGAGTTCCCATGGACCAGCAGCGGATCATCGTTTCGCCAGGCAAGGTGCTCGAGGTTGGGCACACGGTGGCTGATTACAATGTCCAGGATGGGTCTGCCCTCCACCTGGTCGTCCGCATGCTTGCTTGAATGTGGTATGTTTGTTAAAACACTTACAGATGGATTACATATCCAGAACCAGAAGGTATCCACCCTTCCCTTGTCCTCGGGCCTTCTGACTTGTATAAGCATGTGCTGGTGTGGGCTGCTTTGCGCCGTTGCCATCAAGATCATGGGTGGTCGTGTACTATTGTTATTGTCTGGCGTTTAAAGTCGAGTCTAAACTCAGTAGGCTGTCGCTGCTGCATGCTTTTGATGGTCAAGTGACTCTGGTACATTAAGAGCATGTGGCCGTAATTGTTCTATCCTAACCGTGCTCATGTGTCATGTTTCTTAATGCAAGTTCGTTGTCCTTGCTGGATGCTATATTTACCTCACTAAATCTGCAAGACTGCTATGCTCTGGTGGGCCCATTATGAAGTACTCCTACATTGAGTGTTGCTTTTCTGTCACAGTCTTCGTGTATTCCACCGTTTATATTTCCAACTCTACTTTATCTACAGCATACAAACAATAGTTTTTGGATATCCGTATCCACAAACAGGACATTCACATCCACTCTCTGGTGACACCAGCCTAACACGTTGTTTGCTTACTTGGAAAATGCTGCAAGTAAGTAATTCGAATTGGTGGGACTTTCTTACTTGGGACCTCCACAGGAGAAAAACTATGAATAACTAGATAGTACTCCGCGCATTGTTACGGGAATTTTTAATTTTTTTTCTCAAGTGAAATTTGAAAGTAGAAACATCGATACGATTTCAAGAAATATTTTTTCAAATACAATTATAATTGATAGCATGTTTATCTTTTCTGAGAGATCAACACTTAAATGATTGATTCGTGGTTTAAATATAAAAATTTTATACTCTCTCTGTCCCGGAAAGAACGTCGTTCTACGACCCCGAGGCCAAAACAACATACTAGAGGAAATCACCAAAATGGCCCTTGTTGCTCCGCTCCGGCTTCTCCCCGCCACTCGGACTCCCCGCCGCCACCGCTCCGCCCATGCTGTCCCTGTGCTGCTAGGCCTCCGGTGCTGCGCCGCCGCCTGCTCGGGCTCCCCGCCTGCCGCCACTCCGCTCACCTTGCCGCGCTGCCGCTCGGGCTCTCTGGTGCCGCTGCAGCCCGGGGCCGCTCCGGAGGCCCATGCGCGGCCGCTGTCCCAGATCCGAGGTCTCCCGCCCTCCTCCGCCCCTCCGGCCTACCGCTCCGGCCCCTCCGCGCCCTCCGCCGCTGGGGCGCTGGCGAGCAGGGCTGCCTCCGCTGCCGATGCGCGGGTGAGCGAGCCACCTCCGCCGCCGGGGCGGGGCCGTGGGGTATCGCCGCCGCTGAGGACAGGGGCGAGCTAGGCTTGCCGGCGCCGATGCATCTGGCGAGAGAAGAGAGGAAATGCGGAGTAGGCAGCCTTGCGGGAGAGAGAGAAACGGTGGAGAAGAAGGGTGGGGATAAGGATGGATAGCGGGGCCCACGGTGAGGCAGGCTGGCAGGGTACGTTTTTTGTGGGACAAAAACAGAGGCGCTAGACGACGTTCTTTGCGGGATGAAGGGAGTAGGATGAAAGTCACATAGACGAATAGCTGCATGCATAGATGTTATTAGCTACAGAATATCGGTGGAAGACATCAATAGAGGTTACTAGTGGACTGATGATATGGCTTTTAATCTTAGTGAACTTGTAGATTATGTAGATAGCTTGCATGTTAGAGAAATACGCAGTGGAATTTATAGATGATGTGAACAACTTGTATGTTGATAGAATTAGAGTTCATAAAAAGCTAAAGAGCTTTACTTATATAGCTTATATAGATAACAGTTTTCTAGACTTACCAATTAAACTCGTTTTTTAAGGATACGAAGCTTGAATAAGAAGAAATAGGAACTAGCGTAGATCAATCTAAAACGAGTTTCAAATTTGATACCTTTCTTCCATTGTTTTCAATATTATTGCTGATCGCAGGCATAGCATAGACACGAAGACTTAGGTTTGGAGTAGATTAACCAATCGAAGGCTGCTGCTTTTGGAGTAGATTAACCAATCGAAGGCTGCTACGATAAGACGTTAAAGTTGACACATTTAGACCATCTCTGACGGCCTGTGCAAATAGGCATGACGCGTGACTCATTAAGGCCAACTGTAACTGTGCGTGCAAATGTGTCATTGCTTTGCTTTGCTAAAGGTGTAGGATATCTCGAAACTTGTTGGATCAATGTAGTTTCCCGTGAGATACCGCGTTGGGTTCAGAGGCATGCAGTGTAGGATGCTTCGGAATTCTGTTCTGCAGCTGCGGTATATGATAGCAATTGATTATGTCAGTGCAGAGAAATTGATTCTTTGCTGCTCATATGTCAGTGTTAAATTATCATTTCCCCGACTGATTCGCATGTTACTATACGAAAGCTAGAATGGGGGCATTTAATACTTGTATCCTATCGTGTTTTGTTTGCTCTTATAAAAAAACGGAGCAGCTGGGCCGGACGTCAGGGGTGTGGTGTGTTTCCGTCGAACGCATCACTTGCCGTTTGATTGAATACAACAGAAACATAGCCTTTTAATCCTAGCAAGCTAGGATAAACTGTCATTTGATTGAATAAAAACAAAAAATAGAACCCCTAATTAAATGAAAAAAATATAGAGTAGTATCAGACAAACCGAACTTGATAAAAAATCTCACTGCAACACATTCCTTCTGTTTTCATGCAACATTGTTGTTGAACGTATCACATTCTGCAATATTGCAAAACATAATATAAAACAAAAAAAATAAAACCTATACGAATCATGGCTGCAACAAGTGCAATCCACAACAGAAAATGTTGCACATAAAACGAATCCCACAGTGCTACTCTAACCCAAGCTCTTTGCATCCCACAAACAGAGGGAGGAGGATACCTGTGCAACCATGTGGCCACCGTGCAAGGCTCTTTTCTTTGGGGCACAAGAGATCAACAAAAGATGCATCATCAAACCCGACTCCATCCTGCAATGGGTAGACACGGATCCGTAATTTTTTCATCCGCAACAACAGTCATGATTTTTAATAAAAAACCCGACCCAACTCCATAAACAAGCTAACCTAGTATTAAGCACTTACCGTCCGTCCTATGCAACCCGCAACCTGACCTTACCCAAATTTGATCAGGCCTACTCTGCCTCGGTGCGACGGACGCATCCAGGAACCAGGGTTCCCAGACCGCGATAGCCTAAACCTTCCGTGGACCGCGGCGGTTCTGCGTGCCCAGCCTATATAACATCCCGATTCGGTCCTCCCGGCCTCGCCACAAGCGTTCCCCAATCTCTCTCAGCGATCCGCCTCATCTTCTCGCCTCTACCCGTCCGTCGCCCCGAAAAGGAGAGCAATCCAAAACTCGTGCAAGGTACCTACTACTCCTCTTTAACCCTGATCAAGTCTCTTCTTCTCTAGATCTTCGTGACCTGTTTCGATCACGAATTCTCACCTATTTTGTTGTATGCGGTAGTTGTAGCCCGATCGCTAACATGCTAATATAGGGCACTGCGTGATTGATCCTAGACGCGTCTGGGTGGGTTGGGATATCTTGTTGTTGTCTGCTCTTGATTGGCAGTAGATGCGATGCGTAGTGCCCATGGGTGTAAAATTGTTTCCCTCTGAAATTTGCTGGATTAGTTTGTGCTTTTCGGTCGCAGATCTGTTGGATTTCGATCTGAAGCGTCCGTGCTTGGGATCTATCGATTGCGCTGTCAATTTATTTAGATGCTGCTTGCTATTTATTTCTAATCTAGGCTAAGTTATAATATTTGGTCGGTTGTGTGTGTCCTGTGGAATTACTTGGTCTTCGGATCTGGGGTCTGAACACTCGATGCTCGGTCACCTTTGTTTGATTCCCTGGTAGTAGTTTTTGCTTGGTTGATTCACATCTTTCAGGATATATATCTGATATGCCTGTATTACCAGATTAAACCTAGGATTGATTAGTCGTTTCTTACTTTATTATGATTCCTGTTTCTGAACCCAATTAAGCCTAGGATTGATTGCTGTAACGCGATTTAGCCTGCTTCAGTGATTTGTCCTCCTGTTCTTTTAACCCAATTAAACCTAGCATTGATTGCCAGACATGATTTAACCCAACCACTGATCTTACAGCCCGATCCCTAACATGGTAATTTAGGGTACCGCATGCGTCTAGTCAGGTTGGGATAGTATGCTGTTTACCTGCACTTGATTGGTATTTGGTAGATGCAATGTGTAGTACCCATGGCTGGAGATGTATTTCTCTGAAATTTTCTAGATTAGCTTGCGCTTTGGGGTTAGGTCACAGATCGGTTGGAAATTGGAACTGAAGTATCTGTGCTTTTGATCCATCAATTGCACTGTTAATTTACTTAGATACTGAGCCAAAGTTTTGTTCCAATCAAATATGGTATGCTAGTAATTTCTAACCTAGGTAAAGTTATAATAGTTGGTCGGTTCTGTGGAATTAGTTGGTCTTTCTATCTGAACACTACAGATTGAGGTACCTTTGTGTCCTGGTAGTTTTTTTTTTCTAATTGATTCACATGTTCCAGGATAACTGATATATATCGTAAAATTAAACCTAGGACTGATCATTCGGTTTTTGCCTTATTTGTCCTCCTGTTTTAAAACCAATTAAGCCTAGGATTGATTTGACATAATTTGACCTTCTTTTTAGTCATTTGCTCTCCTTTTTTTTTTAAACGCAAATAAGGATTTAACCTGTTTTTCAGCTACCGAACTGGTAAGCCAACTTGTGTATTAGATCTGTATAGTGAGTATTTTGAATATGCAGCCAGTCCTTGTTAAATATTCAGCCTAATTATTGTGATCATGATTTATTGAGCAGTGCTAGTTGTTGGAAAACCCACTGCTATTTGGTTTCAGAAAGGTTACACTTATTTAAATGATTTGCTGGTAGAGATCCTGCTTTGTGTTACATCTAATGCTGGAATTGCTTTGTTACTTGGTAATTGATGAATGGTAACTATTTGTTTCTGTTCTAAATTGCTTGTTACTGTTTATAGTTTATATCATGGAATATTTGTTTTGCCTCTTTTCAGATGCAGATCTTTGTGAAGACGCTCACTGGCAAGACCATCACCCTTGAGGTGGAGTCATCTGACACGATTGACAATGTCAAGGCAAAGATCCAGGACAAGGAAGGAATTCCTCCAGACCAGCAGCGCCTCATCTTCGCCGGCAAGCAGCTTGAGGACGGCCGCACGCTTGCGGATTACAACATTCAGAAGGAGTCCACCTTGCACCTTGTCCTCCGTCTGCGTGGTGGCATGCAGATCTTTGTGAAGACCCTTACTGGCAAGACCATCACCTTAGAGGTGGAGTCCTCAGACACCATTGACAATGTGAAGGCAAAGATCCAAGACAAGGAGGGTATCCCCCCAGACCAGCAGCGCCTGATCTTTGCAGGCAAGCAGCTGGAGGACGGGAGAACTCTGGCTGACTACAATATCCAGAAGGAGTCCACCCTTCACCTCGTCCTTCGCCTGCGTGGTGGCATGCAGATCTTTGTGAAGACGCTGACTGGCAAGACTATCACGTTGGAGGTTGAGTCCTCTGATACGATCGACAATGTGAAGGCCAAGATCCAGGATAAGGAGGGCATTCCCCCAGACCAGCAGCGACTTATCTTTGCTGGAAAGCAGCTTGAGGATGGGCGTACTCTGGCTGATTACAACATTCAGAAAGAATCAACCCTGCATCTGGTCCTCCGCCTGCGTGGTGGCATGCAGATTTTTGTCAAGACACTCACTGGCAAGACCATCACTTTGGAGGTAGAGTCTTCAGACACCATCGACAATGTGAAGGCAAAGATTCAGGACAAGGAGGGCATTCCACCGGACCAGCAGCGCCTCATCTTTGCTGGCAAGCAGTTGGAGGATGGCCGTACCCTGGCAGATTACAACATCCAGAAGGAGTCCACCCTCCACCTTGTCCTGCGCCTCCGTGGTGGTTTCTGAGCTTTAGTTATCGCTCCTGGGTTGTCATACTGTCGTTATTTGGCCGTATGTTATCTACTAGTTGGAAGTCGTATGGAACTCTTTGCAGTGTGTGCTTGTGACTATCAGTTAACCAGTATTATATTTTGGTTGCATATTACAAGAATAATTTGGTTGTGAATTCTCTATATGTGATTGTTCCTCCTAGGATTACTGAATCCTTCAGTCCTGTGCGGTTTTGATGCTCTAGTCTGTGTTGAACGTTTGGTCGTTCATACTAATGTGTTTGTTTGCTGATGAATACTGCATGTGACTCGATTTGTGATGTTTCCTGTCGCTATAGGCATGTTAATTCCCACTTGTTCAATTGTGCGGCAGCAAGCCTGATGTTGAAGCACCGTACTATTTTATTTTTATGTGGAACATTGCCGAAGATGACGGCATCGGCCATTAGCCCATCAGGCATGGACGAAAGAAACAGACGAAAAAAGATACGGAGTAACCGGGTTCCTAGCAAGCCCGGCCCACGCAGACCGACGTCGACCATGAAGACGCCCACGCTAGTCAGTGTCTGTCTCGCGGTCGCTAGCATCGGCCGCCACTTGCCGCTACTTTCAGCCGGCGGCGCGCCTACTCCCACCTCCACCTTCCTACTTGCCGCTAACCATCGGATCGGAAGCGCCAAAGTCGACAATCTTCCTCCAATCGCCTTCCCAAGGTAACTAATCCTACTCTAGTCTCGCCGTGCTTCCGCCGAGTAGTATACAGTATTGTTCTCAGTGTCTTGTTGCTGACCTTGTAAAAGAAACATCTTTTTGGCCCCAAACCTCGTAGGGGTAACGGGTTACAGTTACAGGTATCCAGGTAGGCCAGGCTTGTTTGCTGTTTCCGTAAGGCTGGTTGTTTGTGGCTTTGTGCGTCTGATCGCTAGATTCAACCGCGATGGTGTAGGATTTCGGGAATTTGTTGGAATATAGTACAATTTTGATTTTTTTTTTTTTGCGTCTTGATCTCACTGGTCTGTTACTGTATATGCTTCGAGGATGCATGCTGTGAGCTTTGTGAAGTAGCCGTTCTTTTGAGTTTTGACCATTGTTCAAAAAAGTATACTTTTTTCTGTAATGGGATACAGCATCTAGTCAAAGAGATTTTCAATATGAATGTTTGTGTCAGTTCTCATGCTTTGCACACCATTTTAGGCTGTGCCACTTCAATGTTGGTGTGCCCTTTTACCTGACCGACTCACATGGGTGGATTAATTTACTCGCGGCACTTTCCTTAATGAAATACCTGCATTGCACAGAACTAGAACACACCTTGGGACAATTAATTGTGCATGGGTTACAGGTATCTATGTTCCAGGTAGGCCAGTGTTGTTTCTGTAAGGCTGGTTGTTTTTGCGTTTGATCACTAGATTAGACCTTTTGCTGTAGGATTTCGGGGATTTATTGGACTATAGTACAATTTTGAATTTTGGGCGAGGCATTGTGTCTTGACCTCACAGGTCTGTTACTGTAGATGCTTCCCCCGGAATCTATTGTGAACTTGTGAAGTATCTGTTCTTTTGACCATGGAAAAAAAGGCTAAAATTTTCTGCAATGGATGAATGGAATACACCATCTAATTACAGAGATTTTCGGTATGAATGCTCGAGTCATTTCTCCTGCTTTCCACACCATTTTAGATTGGTGCCACTCCAATGTCGGTATGTCCTTTTACCTGATGGGCTCACATGGTTGCGATTAAGTTACTCACAGCTCTTTCCTTAATGAATATACATGCATTGCAGTGTTGGAAAATTTAACTTGCAGCAATAACTAGAACACACCTTGGGAGTTGGGACAATTAATTGCCTTATTGGTCATATGTTTGGGGGTTCCAATCTGTGTGATCTAGGATGCTTGCTTCACCTGCATGTTCTATTTGTGTAGCTAGATTTTTGCATGCACACTAATTTAACATTGACACGCTCAGCTTCTTGGTAACCAGCTCGTTTGTAATGAACCTGGATTGAATTCACATCATGCTCGGCTTATTGGTAACCAGCTCGTTTGTACTGAAGCTGGATTGAATCCACATCTCGCTCTTGCCAAAAGGATGGTGTCTACTGTGTGTTCAGGCTGTTGTTTGGATCAATGCCAATTTCTAGTTGCTGAATATACAAGGGGCATAGGGCATGCTTGTCATTAATTATACGTAGTCCTTCAAGTATCTCTTTGGCTTCTATTTGATTTTATGAGCTAGTCTTCTTAAAATGTGACACATGGTTCACTGTCTGCTTGCAATTACAGTACGAGCTAGCGAAGGGAACTATAAATCCTAATATGATTTTTCATTCTTTCAGATCCAGATCTTTGTGAAGACTATCACCAACAAGACCATCACCCTTGAGGTGGAGTCATCTTACACAATTGACATCGTCAAAGCAAAGATTGAGTACAAGGAAGGGATCCCCCCACACCATCAGCGACTTATATTTGCTGGCAAGCAACTTGAGGATGGCCACACACTTAATGATTATAACATTCATAAGGAGGCTACCCTGCACCTCGCCTTGGGCCTATGTGGTGGCCTGCAGATTTTTGTGAGGACCCTTGATCACAAGATCATTACCCTCGAAGTTGATTCATCTGACAAGGTCAAACAAGTCAAGGCTATGATTGAGCCTAAGGAGCGTATTCCCTCAGACCAGCAGCTGCTCATCTTTGGTGACAAACAGATTTTGGATTTGCGCACACTGGCCAGTTATGGCATTCAGAATGAGTCCACCCTGCATCTTGTCCTCTGCCGTCCACGTGCTGGCATGCAGATCTTTGTGAAAACTGCCACCAACAAGGTTATCAGCCTTGAGGTCGAGTCATCTGACACGATTGACAACATCAAATCAATGATCCATGGCAAGGAAGGCATTCCTCCAGAGGAGCAGCACATTATCTTTTCTGGCAAGCGGCTTCAGGATAGGCATACACTTGCCTATTACAATGTTCATAATGAGTCCACCCTGCACCTCGACTCCCAGATGCTATTTTATAACTTTCAGATTTTCGTGAAGACCCTCGGTGGTGAGGACATTGTCCTTGACGGGATTACATTGCATGACACGGTTGATGATGTCAAGGCCGAGATTCACAAGAAGGAGGGTATTACGCCGAGCCAGCACCTGCTCTTCTTTGCCGGCAAGCAGCTCAAGGATGGATACAGCCTGAGCGACTATGGTATCCATGCAGAGTCCACCTTGCACCTTCGGCTCTGCCTGCGTGGTGGCATTCAGGTCTTTTTGAGGACCCTCTTTGGCAAGACCAAGCTTTTGAATGTTGAGTCCTCCGACACAATCGACATCTTGAAGGGCAAGATTCAAGATATGGAGGGAATCCCCCCAGCCCAGCAGCAGCTCGTCTTTGCAGGCAAGGAGATCGTGGATGGGCGCACGCTGGCTGATTACAACATCCAGGACGGGTCCACCCTCCACCTCTGCCCCCGCCTGCACGTTTGAATGTGGATATCTGTTAAAACTCTCACCGGTGGATTAGAACAGACAGAAGGAATCCACCCTTCACCTTGGCCGCCTCTGGGTGGTTTCTAACTTCTGAGCTTGCGCTTGTTGGGCTGGTTTGTGTCGTTATTATCGGGCTATTTAAGGTGGTCCTTGACTCCTTGTTGACGTCTGCTGCTGAAGTAGGGTCAAGACTCTGTAGGATGTAGCCGATCCGTTATCCATGCTTTTGACTGTGGACTGACTATGGTGCTGCGTCAAGGTTTTGTGGCCGTGATTGTTCTGTGCTATGACTGTGCTTTCTTAAATCACATATCCCATAATGTTCAAGCCTGGTGTCGTTTGATGCTTTATTTATTATCTGGCTAAGTCCGTAATGCTGTGATCAGATCGTTAATGTATTGCAGAGGTGCACCCATTGTGAAGTTGATCGCGTGTTGTACCAACATGCTATCTGCTTACTGAAAGAACTGACGTAGTAGAGGATTCACTCCGCCGAGAACTGAAAGGCCGTGTGGTGTGGTTTTCTTGTGTTTCCTAATAGACATTGAGACGTGGTTTTCTTGTAAGCTACTATCTGTCCGATACTCCGATGATATAAACCAGCTTCCCATCAGATGAGCGTCTAGATGGGCTGGGGAGTATATATTAGACTAAAGGACTCATTATGTCAGTGGTGTTTGGAACGCAAGATAAGGCAGAGGAGCTGCTTTGGTAGTAGCCAGTAAAAATTTGCAGCGGGCAGCGGCCGTGTGAAAAAGGAGAGAAGTCGGTGTTGTCGCAGCAGCAAGTGGAGGTACTACTACGGTCTACAGCTAGTGCCTTTTAGTTGTCGGGTTTGTAATAAAAAAAAATGCAAGAGAAAAAGTAGGGAGCCGTGGCCAAAACGCCAAGCGATGAGAGAGACACGTTTTGACGTGGGGTGGGCCGGCAACTGATGCAACCTGTAGAACGAACGAAACGTGGTTAACGCCATGTGATGATGAGCGGCGACGACCAGCCCGCGCGCGCGCGTGTGGGGACGCTGACGCTCGCGCAAAGCTTCGCCACGCGTCGGCACGGGAAACGGTCTGCTGTTGCCTGTAGGCTGTACGCTGGAAACCGTGGGATGGGGGGATGGATGCCCCGGGGGCAACCCAACCCACGGCCACGAGAGGCGACAAGCGCGGTGGTCGGGGGACCGGATCCTCGGTCCTTCTCGACTCTCGTGTATAAATAGATGCCCGTATTTGCCCCCGATTTTCTCCCCATTCAATCAAGCATCGCCGGCGGACCGACCGCCCCAGGAGATCGAAGAAGCTTCTCTGCCATCGCCAAGGTAACGGATCCCGTCTCATCCTATCTGCCTGGGAACTCGGAATCCATGGCTGACCTAGTAGAGATTTGCTCTACTAGTCTACTACCGACTCCATCCATGTCTCCTTGCATTCCTTTCCTTCCTTCCGTTCCAATTAGTGTACACTACAAACTAGATTCCAGTCCCGTCCGTCGGTGTGGAGTGGATCGCCCCGCGGGTTCTGTGCTCCGATTCACGATGTTCCTGAATCTGTTGCGTCTGCAGTGCCTTCGCTCGCGCGCGTGGGTCCCTGTTGCTCTTGACCCTCTCTTTCTCTTCTTCTTCTTCTGAATTTTGTTGCTGATCTGTTCACAACTCGCAACATATTCGGAGGGCTGTGCGACTGCTTCCTCACGATCTGAACCCGGTCTGCTAATCCACCCGACTTAAGGGTCTGGGTTTCCCTGTCACTACAAGGACATGGATTGAAGTGGATTGGATGGAATTGAGGGGGGATTTTAATCCAATTGCGGACTTAAACACACTCCAATCCACTTCAGTCCAAGGCTTGTTGCCAAACTACTGAGCACATCTGTTCATTTGAATGTGTAATTAATTGATACAATGTTAACTAGCGAAACTAAGAAAGAGTTGCCGCAAGGGGATCCTCTCCCTCCGATCCTATTCAACTTATAGAACATATGTTGCCTATTTTGATGGACACAGCCAAAGAAAATGGACAGTTTATCCTGATCTTGTACTTTAATATGCTGATGACACCATCCTTTTCTTGGACAATGATTTAAGCCAGACATCAAAAACTTTTCCTCTTTGGTTATGCTCAGTCATCAAGAGAGGAATATGTCCAGCTTTTCGGATGTAAAGAGGATCTTTTCCATTTAGATACTTATTATTAGGTATCCCCATGCATCACAGAAAAATAAATAACAAAGATTGGGGTTCTGTGGAAGAGAGATTTAAAAAAAGAAAACTCAGTAGCTGGAGCGGTAAACATCTCCCAGCAGGAGGGAGATTGATTTTATTAAACTCAGTTTTGTCCAATTTATCTTTGTTTATGTTTTCCTTCTTCGCAGCTCCTAAAGGAGTGTTAAAGAAGCTGAATTACTATAGACGTAGGTTCTTCTGGCAAAGTGATGAACACAAAAAAGGATCATAGGCTAGCTAGATGGTCTATTCTTAGTAAGCCAAAATGTCTTGGTGGGTTGGGAATAATGGAACTTGGAATTCAGAACGAGTGTCTTCTAGGCAAATGGCTTTTTAAGCTTCTTAGCGAAGACGGTACGTGTATCAAGTTTTGGACGGTGTTTAATGAGAGTGAAGGTTAAGTTTTAATCTTGTGGCTCTTTCAAGGTACAAGCAGGGAATACAACTAGGTTCTGGGAGGATGTTTGGTTAGGTAACCTTCAGGGGAACATATTGGAGTAGAAGTTGGTCTCTGTTACTTAAAGAGGAAGAGAGGGAGAAGATGTTGATGGGATGCAGGATGCTGGAGGCGACTGTGATGGTACTGTTCGCCAAATTTGGATGTTGAAGAGCTTTAAGGATTAGGAATTACCAAATTAGATGTTTTTTGGGCTAATGCCCCTTATTTGTAGGTTGTGTTGTTGGTGTTAGCCATTTGGGTATGTGCTGCAGAAGTCTGTTACTTGTTGACCATACTCAACTATTCATCCATTCTGTGGGTGTTGAGGCCGCTGGGATTTATTTCCATTATCTAAAAAAATTTTAATTGGTACAGTTCTCTGATCTTGTACATGCCATGGTACTTAGCCCTTGCCTCTTCATGTTTCTGTTAGCATTCAGTGTGTTGTATATGTCATGGGTCCAGGGTGTCCCATGGAATAATTGTTTTTTTGCAGTAGTTCATCATAGTTTCTCTTCAAGTTGTGCTTCCTCTGCTCTTTGGTTTTAACATCGCATTTTTTATACATTTGGAAACTGCTTACTACTATCACCTTATGACGCTAGTAATGTATTGTACCTTCGAACTGTGTGTGCTATAAAATATTTCCCTAGTCATTTTTTTCTTCTCTGGCTCATGTGTGATGTTGGTCCAAACTATCAAAATGGTTCGATTTTTTCATAATTGAATCTTGATTTGATACTCATCCTATATGTAAAACTTTGAAAATTGAATAGAGTACTCATTAAGTTCTGACTTGCAGTTTTATATGAACTTTTTAAACCTGTGGTTTCATTTTTAATCTATTCAAAAGCTTCACTACAGTTTTGTTTTGGATTCATTGAACAGTTTATGATAGTTCTTGATCAAGGAAAAATTATAAACGTGGGGTGTTATTTTGTACCAGGTCAGTGGAACCAGTTAGTCTTGAGATCCAAATATCTCTAATGCGCACCTTGTTGTATGAACTTTTAGTAACGATTTGAATATATTTGAGGGTGAACTTTTGCCTGATTGACCAATGCGCTTCAAATTGACTTCTCATATACATGAACTAAAAGATACTACGGGTGACCTTGTTTGCCTCATTAATTGGCATCTCTTTCTTGAGTTATCAATTTATACGGTTAAGTTTGCTTTGTTGAGTTGTGTTTAGCTTATCCAATTAGCTTACTTCATGACACTTCTGCTGCTAGGATACTTAGGATTCTTTATGTGTAGTATAATGGACGTTTAGGTTTTTGCGGTTGCAGTGCACCATGTAACAATTTTACTGGTTATTTTGTCAAGCACTGCTAATTTTTCCTTCAACCAGTGCTTATACTGATATCTGGTCTTGCTTATTATATTTTATAATTTGTGGTAATTCCAGTTGGCAAACAATGCTCTACTTATACTAGACTTATGATTATCAATTAAATGTCTGTAGCTTCTGCAATGCAAGCACAATGTATATTGGTTTAACATCAGTTTTTCACATTTCCAGTGACCTAAACATGATGTAAGTTGTAGAATGCCTAGCCGTGAACCCCAGCTATGAAAATAACTGTAGAATATTAAATGATATGTTGTCATCTTGCTATTGGTCCCAGCTATGAAAGTAAACCATATAGTTTCTTATCTTATATGTAGCAAGAAAAATGCACAAAGCCATCTATTTAAAATATTGATACTATTGATTTAGACTTCATCCTATAATTAGAACTCTGGAATTGAATTGGAATGCTTTTTGGTACTGAACAAAATGAACGGTTCAAACCTATGAACTTCATTGTTAACTTATTCAAAAGTTGCACTACAGTTTTGTTGGGATTGAACAGTCAATTAATTCTTAATCAAGGAAAGGTTACAACCATAAGGTGATTCTTCCCAGTTATATTGAAGTAGTTGGTCCTAACATTTGTGTTTTTCATTTTGTTGTGCACCTTATTGTTTGAACTCTTATAATGAGGTATTGGCAGTCACAGTTCAGGATGAATTTTTACATGATTGGCCCATGTTTCAAATTAACTTGCTGATATACACGCACTAACTTGTGTGCCTGATTAGTCAACCTCTCTGAGTTAATATTTTGTACGATCTAGTGTGCTTTGCTGAGTTGTGTGTTAGTTCATCCATCAGTTATCTTTTATACAGCTAGCCCTGCCGAGCTTTCTTAGTACGTGTGTGGATCTTGGATGTTTAAGGTATTCATGGTGTACTGCGGAGCAATTGTGTTTAGTAATTCATCAGGTAGTACTCTTTTTTTTCCTTGGAAGTAGTACTCTTGATTCTATTTTACATGTTATTTTACTCATAATGCTAGAGCTGTGGTTAATCTGCCATTACATCCGTGTGGTATTAGCCGTGAGCCCCAGCTATGAAAGTCACTGTAGGTTGTTATGTTGTCACATGTGACTGAGGATACTAAGCACTTTGTTGCATGTGAACTACTACCTCCGGGCTGAATTATATGATGCTCGGGGAAGCAATATGATGAGCACCTAGTAGTGTTTGGATGTCGGAAACGTCAAATAATCAAGACTAGAGGGAGCATGTGTAGGCTTTTGCTGCAAATGATACTACTCCCTCTGTTCCAAATTATAGGTCGTTTGACTTTTTCAACACCAAATTTAATCCACTCACCATACAATATACTTTAAGTATGACTTACATTTTTGCATATTTTCACAAATTCGCTGAATAAGACGAGAGAGTCAAACTTGATGTGCAAAAAGTGAAACTACCTATAATTTGAAATGGAGTAAGTATTTAATAAATATTTCAAGCATATCAAGATGTGGAAACTGGAATTTTGTGTTCAACCATCTAAAGAAATCTGTGAATAGGAATGAAAATATTATCCAATTTTGATGTGTAACTTCTAAATAGAATATAAATACTCTTAGTTCTGAACTTCTGACTTGAAAATGCTCAATTTGCCTAGGCTCCAAAAACCTTCAGTAGTTGGAATCTGAGAACAAAAGATTATTGTCAACCTTTTATTTTTACTTTTAAATAAAATTCTGGGTTTGGATTCTGATCGGTTCAACTTACATTCCTGTTTTTTACTTAATCTTTTGATCTCTCATTATAAAATGTGTACTTCCAACTAATGTATGTGAAATTTTAACTATAAGTTTGAGCTTTCAAGTCGATTTTGTTGCTTGAAATGTTGAAGTGTATATATGGAGAACGAAAAAAAAAAAACACTACCTGTAAAACTATTAGTTAACTATTAGCTTTAGATTTTTACCTGCTCTATGTGCACATGCTGGAAGCAGAAGTTAGAATGGTATCCATGTGTTTGGCATCTCTCACCAAATATTTCCTTTTGTCTGCAGATGCAGATCTTTGTGATGACCCTCACTGCCAAGACTATCACCCTTGAGGTGGATTCATTTGACACCATCGACAAGATCAAGGCAAATATTCAGGAAAAAGAGGGTGTTCCCCTTGACCAGCAACAGCTTATCTTTGCTGGCAAACATCTCCTGAATGGGCGCATGCTTGCTGATTACAATATTCAGAAGGAGTCCACCCTGCATCTCATTCTTCGTCTCTGCGGCGGCCTGCAGATTCCCAACAACAACAACAATCCTGAGGTTGGGTCATCTCACAAGACTGCATGCTTCCTCGCTAGTCTTAATTTCTCGTCAGATTTTCTCCTTAGGCCGGCCAGTCCTTTTTCTTTTGTTTCTCCGTGTCCCTTTTCTTTTCTTTTTGAAGAAACTTGGCAGAAGCTCTGCTCCAATTGTTTGGAGCAAGGAAACACAAAGGGTTTTGGAGTAGCCTCAAGACCAGTTTGTTCTCATTTCTTAGTAAGAACAATTAACAGAAGAGATTTACTCATTCAACCTACTTAGTACCATTTGCTCATCCTCAGTTTCAGTTTTTTGAACTAGCAATTCAGGATAGGATTAAGGGATATGGGTGATGGGTCACTTTACCTTTGCTGCACGATGTAGAGGGAGCGCCAGGGAGGTCGTTGTTGTTGCTAGAGGCAGTGGCGCTCCTCGTATGGACTGATGGTGGAGGGTAGGGACTAGGGAGGACCGGAGGAATGGGTGCAGCGTTAGGAGAAGGTTAAAGTAATCTGGACAGCTGAATCTGTATCCAGCGTGGTCCATAAACACACCCTTATAAACAATTTCAACTTATAGTAAATGTGTTGGGAAATAGACACACCCTTATAAAATGTATTATGAAGAAAACTAATACTAGGTTGTACTACACTACTGCTGTGTGAGTGTGTTCCATAGCACAACATTCTTGCACGTAGTACGGATCAATGACAAGCTTCAGCTTGCCTGAACATGCAAGGTTCCACATGTGTCGGAGAGGGAGAGGGAGAGGGAGGGCGAGAGAGCAACCATAAAGCAACACATGACGACGCGCACCAGTGGCCTCATATGAGAAGGTTAGTGTTAGAATTTGGGTTTAGGATGATGCTACAATAAGAGAAGAAAACTGGGCATAGTCGCATAGAAGGATGATCAATGATGGAGGTTAGCGATGAGGTGAGGCGGCAAAGGTGCCACCAGTTGAACAGTGCAGGATTGCAGGCAGTGAGGGCAAAAAATGAATCTGGTTAGCAAGGGTGAAGACTGAAGTAGAATGACTGCGGGAGGTAGATGACCCAACATTGTTGTTAGGGCCTCTTTGGAAAGGTTTTTTTTTTTTACGGTATCAGATTTGGCTTCTCCGTGCCTCTACATGAAACCTCGCTAAACATTTCTGTGAAAAACAATATTCGGCGAGTAAAGCTCTACAGTCCAGTAGCCAAATTAAGAGGCTCTAAATGTTGATCCTTTAGCTCCTTTGGTGAAGTAGCCAAAGAGGCTCTTGGCTTGCACGGACGACATAATGGCAGTTGTTATGAGCTTGAAACTTGGTAGGGATGAAAACGATCTCCATGAGGTCTAATCACTTCCATTCTCAATTTTTTTTGGAAGAAAAAACGATACAATATTGTTGGAAACGAGAACTACATAATTACTTTGGTAATATTGGATACGAAACTATCCGATCAGACGCATTTCAATAATAATGTTTGTGATAATATCGGATACCGATTGGGAGCGCATCAATGGGAATTGGGCATCAATGGGAATTGGGAAAGAGTGAATTAGCACGTTGGGTCTCTAAACGTATCACGCGGTATCGCGTAGGTCCATGAAGTCACAAAGCGATCGTCTAGATCTTTTAACTTTTTAAAGTAATAATTTAGATCCATCAACTTTCCATTTTTAATTCTCTGAGATCCAATTTTGGACCTAGATTAACATTGGAAAAAAACACTTAAGTGGACCCAAATGACCACTTAGAAACTTCATAGACTAGATGGTACCATTAGATAAGTTTAGAGAATTGACGTGCAATTTACTCATTGGGAAACCACCACATAATTTTTCTAAAATGATAAATACACGTAAAAAAAAATTGAGCATTACACTAGCCCAATAATTTGACACATTTCATGCTGGCAAATCCCAGCGATTAAGGCATTAGTCCCTTCATCCATGGCACATGTCGCATACATGTTGCGCATCAATAAAACGATCAGGTACTAGCGCCCGGAACCGGGAGTTCTATGCGTGTCGAGTCAACGGATGCTTTCAGCTCTAGTCTGTGATTGGATCATCGCCCTAACACGCGCAATCATCACCAAAACATTACGACGGAGTATTTGGATACACCCAACTAATTATTTGTTACTAAAAATTAGTTGTTTTTGTCTAAACATGTATAGCTAATGAAGTGCAATCTATGAGCACCTATTAATTGGTTGGGTGCAGCTAAATTTTAATGGCTAATTTTTAGCTGAAATTAGCTGATCCAAACAATGCTTACGTTTCATGCAACATTCATCAAAGGATGCTGAGACATTTTAAAAAAGGCGCTAGCACTTGTGCAATCTAAAAAAATCGTTAGCATGCCATTTTAAAACACATGATACAACATCCCAATAATTCAATCCAAAAACAAGTATAACACATTTAAAATTATGCGGCACAACATCCGTAATTACTACTTAGTAATACGATGCATAGTTGTTGGTGGCACACTTGACATTTGTACACATAGACACACCTTGTTGTCCCATGATCCTATTGCACTGTCTCCGTCTCTCTAAGCCAAACTGCGCACTACCACCTGTGCAATAACTATGTCCCACCTCTTAGGCTAACATCACCGCTCCGCCTATCCGTTCACTAATATTTTAAAATCTACTCTGCTTATGGTGCATGTATGGTGTTTTGCACCTCCATATGAGTCTTCTGGTGACATCAGCCTTAGTCATCCTAGTCTTTTGTGTCGCCAACTCGCCACCTATGCATTCTACCAAAAATGCCAAGCGCATCGCGAGGTCTTCGACCCTTACACACTTTTTATGGGTCTCTTGCCCTCTTCGGTGCCCCCATCAACCTCGCCTGCGCCCTGGGCAGAGGATAAGAGGCCTATACTATCCCAAATTCCAAAAAAGTCGAGCCATGTATCATCTCTCATTTTTTTAATATAGTGTCACTTTCGCCTAAAAAAATATGATGTGACAATAATTCGGATTATCTACGTTAAACAACTATGGACTAGCAATTCATGCTTCAGGTGGGAAGTTAATTCAAATCCTAATTGAAAATACATATTTTTATATATTAACAAAAGAAACAGGGAGAAAACACAATTAAAGCCTCGATGGGCCGAACAAGCGCGTTACCTGGCTTGAGTAAGAACGCGATTGGGCCTCCGCTTGCGGTGCCCAGAGTTTTGTTGTTGGGCCCAAACACTGAGTTTTTCTTTTCCCACCCGTACAGGACCAAATCTGGGCCCTGTGTTATTTCGGGCCAACTTACGAGGTTATGCTATTGGACGATGGTCTTCTGTATCTTTTGTCTATTTCTTTTTTTCTCTCGTCTTTGGTTCTTTATTCTCTTCTTATTTAATAACTCTATTCTGTTTATTATTTTCAACTGTTTATATTTCGGAATTTTAAAACCGAAGGTGTTTCATGTCTTGTATAGTTTATAATGTTTTTTCTACATATATACTTTATTTTATTTTAGATGTTGTTTTATGTGTTCGCGTAAATTGTTCTACGTGTCTACTTTTTGTTATTATTCATAAAATTTATTTTAGGGGTACAAATATTAGTTCTAAAAGTTTGTAGAATTCATTCTAATTGTACATAATAATTTATTCCATTAGTTTATATGAATTATTTTAGGTGTATATATTTTACTTTTAGTTCAGATAACTTGTTGTATGTATACAAATATTTATACTAGGAATTGGTACAATTTGTTTTTTAAGTGTGCAAACTTTTATTCATGAGTTTTTACCATAATTTATTCTAAGTGTATCTGTATTTGTTCTACTAGTTATTATAATTTGTTATTATTGGTATACAAGCTTTTGTTATTGATTTTGTATAATTGTTTTTAGGTGTATAGATGTTTGCTATATGGGCTATTACAACCTATTCTAGGTGCACACATCTTTGCTTTGTGAGTTTACAGAAAATGTTCAACTATCGTTTTTGTGGATTCTACTATTTGTTCGATGTGTACATATTTTATAAGAAATGTTTTAGCTTAATCAAAATGACTTTAAAAAAATCCAATCATACTTAATTGTGCTCTTGTTTTAAAGATTTTATTTCTAGATTCTAGAAATACAACTGTACAATCAGACTTTATTTTGGATGCTCCATTTGAAAATATGAACTTTTTAAACCACTCTTTACGTGATGCCTTAAAATTGGTGTCTTCTTTTCGAGAGTTCACATGCCAATGTTGAGATGCTAAAAGAGTTATAGGTTTTGAATCAAATGCCCGGTCCTCCAATCGTTAGAAAGAACCTTCTTTCTTATATCTACTAGAAGATCTATGCGCCGATATTTTGTAGTTCAATGAAATAGAAAGTCTCGATAAGTTCGAAAGTCGATAGAAAATCCGTCTTTAGTCTATAGATAATCCTACTGTCATCAGAAAGGATTTGATGCGGACACAGTTTTGACACTGGTAGCATGCGGCCCAATCACCAATAATTTCGGCCCAATAGCATACATATACCTGTAGTAGGCCCTGACTGGGACGCATCCGCCGATATCCATGCATGCTCTGTTCTTAGCCTCGTCTTTTCTGTATTTTTACCTTTTTTTTTTCTTCTTCGAATCTGGCTAGGAGGTTATGACACTTGACACTCAATTTCTTTCTGCGATAGTGTCAAACTGTAATCTGATAATTTCAGCAAAACTGCTTGTGGTTTAGCAACACCTTACCGAAAGGATCTTGATCTTACCACTACCCATGCGTGCAGGTTGTGGCTGATGAGGACGGGAACGGTCTGGTCGGAATGGTTGGCCCGGGTGACGTCGCAGGCGCTCGACGCTGGCGCCACCAAGAGCGCCTTCAAGTCCTTGGAGTGGCCGTCGCGTCTCTGTCCGTGACGGGTCTCGCCGGTGGCACTGCGACTCCGGCGGCGGCATTTGCCTTGTTCATGATGCTCATTGGCGGCCTCGCCCTCGCCGCCAACCCTCTCCGCCGTGGGCGCCCGTGACATACTGACATGTTGCTGCCATGCCGTGTGCTGAGTTTGTTGGGAGAATAGATATTGCTGGCCGTTTTAGTTCCTTGTTTTTTGGTGTTTTCTATTGTTTTGATGTATCGCTAGTGTGAGATTTACGCACAGTCGCTTCAGGGAATTATCGAACTGGTAGCACTAAAAATATTACGACCTCATATTGCTCTCTGTATCGGTGTGCTCTTCCAAGTTCTGTTGTGTATTTGCGTTCTTATAGCAAAGCGTTTTGGTTGTAGCAGTCACTACATGTGTTGGTGTGATTTGCTTTCATCAATCAATAATGCATCTACGTTTGCAATGTATAATTCCACAAAAATAATAAATAAAATGTAGTGCATACCCACTGTGAACGGATGCCAAATTTGAGATTAATTATGCAATAACCCGACCAGTCGATCAGCGTGCTACCAGTATTGGGCAGCAGTGCATCACTAGCGTCACAGCTTCTCCGAACCCTTGGCGGCCCCTAAAGATTTGGAGTGGCTGTCCGCAGTCATCGATTGGAAAATGGCCCCTAAAGATATATAGTAGTATTTTAGGGTAAAATTGCTGAAGTGATCTATTGCATATGGAGCTCTATCATATAGGGTAAGCTTTCTCTCACCTTATTCTAGAAGCTGGTACGGAGCACCCCTTGTCCCCTCTCTCCTCCAGTGTGGCCACCTGTCTCATTCACACCCTGCTGCAGAAGGACGAGGCCGTGGTCGTGAGCGGTGTCAACAAGGGAGGAGGCGGCGTGAGCCGAGGGGCCGCGCCAGGGCCATAAAAACTCAGGTATGGCCCTGGTATATTATGTTGATGGAGGACAAGGGCATAATACAGGGGCGGAGCGCCACACCTTGGCCCGGCCCAGCCCTATGTATATCTCTATATTTTTTTCAACCCACGAAGAAACCAGAGCCGACCGTCAACCCTTCCGCAGTTCTGCTAGTCTTCGACTCCGCTCCCGCTCACTAGCCGACCTTCGGCGTTGTCGGCCGTCGCCCCTCCTCCGATCTCTGTGGTTCGTCCTCCAAGGCCCCGCTGCTCCAGTAGCTTCCTCACCCGCGTTCCTCCCTCACTGCGGACCTACGCCTCATCTCCATGGTGCTTGCCGGCTCGGCGCCCCCTCGGTCCCTGAGTTCGTCTCCCAAACCGTGCAGCCCGTGCATATCTGCTTTGTCGGCAGCCCGGCTAGCGGCGACCAGCGCCATCTCCGTCTCCCTCCACGTGAGGCCACTGGCTGCCCAGGCTGCCAGGCGCCCAGCCTCCTACTGCCCCACTGCCCAATACGATGTATGAATACTACCACACCTAAAGTTTTAATCGTTCTCCGCCACTGGCATAACGTGAGATCAACCGCGGAGGAAAGAGGGCGACGTGGCCGATAGAGTGGCTGGGATTGGACTCTAGGGTGGATCACTCAAGCAAGCAACGTATAACCCAAAGTGTGTCGAATAAGTCCGACGTCCCGAACCCACCACATCACATGGCATCGCTGGCCGGTACAAAAAGAGGCGGCAATGGCTGTGTGGAAGCAAAAGTCGACGAAAGCTTATATCTGCCATTCTTTGTTGGTGGTGGTGGCCTGGTGGAGTGGTGCCGTAGAAAGTTGAAACGACAAGGGGCACGGCGATTGGGCGAATGCTGCCTCGGAGTGACGAACGCGGACGGACGGGGAGAGCAGAAAAGGACGGGGCGGGCTGTGTTTTTTTTTTCTGTTGATGAAACTGCGGAATCACCATTACATCTATGGATTGGACCCTGTAGGCTGGTTGGTGTGAGCCACCACTTTCCCCCTTTCTAGCTCTGTTAATATTGGGGTTTCACTATCTTTCTCGCTGTTTTGGCCTATCGAGCTTCACACCACTAGCTGCTTGAGGGAGGCCACCAAGTAGGGGCGGGAGTCTATGGGCAATACTAGCCTGCCTTGAGCACGCGTGCCTTTTGCTTCCATCGGAATTAGGGGCATGTTTGGTTTTTAAGTCCCTCGGTGGCCAGAATATTGGCTCGGCCACTGAGGGCCTTCAATCAAACAGGCCCTAAAAACTGAATTTCCCTTTTGTATGGAATGGAACCGAACGGGGTGCCCAGATTCGGAGAGAATTCATCCATCTGTTGCAGCAGGATGTTCCTGAATCTGTTGTTGTGATAGTTTGTAGTGGCTTCGCTCGTGCGCGTGGACCCCCTGTTGCTCATGACGTTTCTTGTAAATTTTCATGCTTCATTTATTGACAAAAAATTTCCAGAGGACTGTGCTGCTACTTTCCCACGAGCTAAATTGGTCTGTTAGGTAAATACACGCTAGTTTGCAACCCTTGGGGTGCTTTTGTTGACTGCATCACCTTAGCTTATTCATATCCCTCAACCATCTTTAATCTTTTCGCTGATTAGTAACCACATCAGTCCATATGATATGATGTGTTCGGTTGGTTTGAATGAGTAGTTAATTGATACAGTTTCCTCATCTCCTGTACATACATCTATTGATGATACCATGATACTTATTAGCCCTTTTCTCTTCATGGTTCTGTTAGCATTCAGTGTCTTGTATATCTCAGGGGCCCAGGATGTCCTATGGAATAGCCTTTTTTTTTCCCAGTAGTTCATCATAGCTGCTCTTCAAGTTGTGCTTCCTCTGCTCTTTGGTTATAACATTGCATTTTTATATATTTGCAAACTGCTTACTACTATCACCGTATAATGCTATTAATGTACTGTACCTTCGAACTACATATGTTGTAACTCCAGATTTCTTCAGCCATTTTTTCTTCCCTGGCTCATGTGTGACGCCAGTCCAAACTATCAAAATGGTTTGATTGCTTTTTTTAACCGAATCTTGATTTGATACTCATCCTATATGTAAAACTTTGAAAGTTGAATCGAATACTTTGAAGTTCTGGCTTGCAGTTTTATACGGACTTTTAAATCTGTGGTTTCACTGTTAATTTATTCGAAAGCAGTTTTACTACTATTTGTTTAGATTCATTGAACAGTTGATGATAGTTCTTTATCAAGGAAATATTATAAACGTGTGGTGTCATCTTGTACCAGGTCAGTGGAACCAGTCGGTCTTGAGATCTGAATATCTTTGTTGCGCACCTTGTTGTATGAACTTTTAGTAACAATCTGTTTATCAGCCATATTTGAGGGTTAACTTTTGCCTGATTGACTGTTGCGCTTCAAATTGACTTTTCATATATGCGAACTAAAGGATACTAAGGGTGATCTTGTTTGCTCGATTAATTAGCATCTCTTCCTTGAGTTATCAATCTATATGGTCAAGTTTGCTTTGTTGACTTGTGTTTAGTTGCTCCAATTAGCTTACTTCATGTACAATTCTGCTGTTAGGACACTTGGAATTCTTTATATGCTGTATTGTATATTGGATGCTTTAGGTGTTTGCTGTTTCAGTGTACCATGGAACAATTGTACTGATTATTTCATGAAGCAGTGCTAATTTTTCGTTCAACTAGTGCTTCTACTGCTATCTGGTCTCGCTCATTATATTTTATAGTTTGCGGTAATACTGGTTGGCAAACAACGCTGTAGTTATACTAGACTTATGGTTATCAATTGAATGTCTAGAGCGACTGTAATGCGAGCATAATGTATATTGGTTTGACATCAGTTTCTCACATTTCCAGTCTCCCAAGCATGATGTAGAATGTCTAGCCGTGAACCCCAGCCATGAAAGAACTGTAGAATATCAGAATGCTGTGTTGTCATCTTGCTTTTGATCCCAGATATGAAAGTAAACCATATAATTTTAAAAAAATGTAGCAAGAAAGCCGTCTATTTGAAATATCGATAATATTGATTTGGAAATCATCCTATATTTAGAACTCTGAAATTGAATTTGAATGCCTTTTAGCTCTGAACTTTATTCTTTGAACTCTCAAACCCATGAACTTCATTGTTAACCTATTCAAAAGCTGCACTACAGTTTTGTTGGGATTGAACAGTCGATGCTAATTCTTAATCACAGAAAAGTTAAACCATAAGGTTATTTTCTCCAGTTCTATGGAACTAGTTGGTCCAAGATCTGTATTTTCCATTTTGCTGTGCACCTTATTGTTTGAACTCTTATAACAAGGTATTGGCAGTCACAGTTCAGGATGCACTTTTACATGATTGGCTCACATGTTTCAAACTAACTTGCTGATATCCACGAACTAACTTGTGTGCCTGATTAGTCAGCCTCTCGAGTTATTATTCTGTATGATCAAGTGTGCTTTAGTGACTTGTGAGTTAGTTGATCCGTCAGTTACCTTCTATACAGCTAGCGCTGCCGTGGTATGTAGCTTTCTTAGTACATATGGTGTCTTGGATGTTTAAGGTATTTATGTTGCACTCGAGGTGGCAATTGTGTTTAGTAATTTATAAAGGTGGTGATACCTATGGCGGAACCGCCGATTTAATCCGAGTTAAACACATTTGCCACCTCTGGTTCGCAGTGCACTTAGACCGAACTAAACCCGTTCGTTCGTCGAGAGTCACTCGGCTTCTCGATATTACCAAATCCCAGAGGAACCGACGTCATACACATCCAGCCTTTAATGGAGCCACAACAGTTACATCATCACAGTCAGTTGAAATAGACATAAGTAGACTTACTTTACAAACCCGTTTGAAATAAAATACAAGTTTCAATAAAATACAAGTTTGAACATAATATCATATGAAAGGCAAGTTCGAATCAGACATCGGAAGCGATTTCAAAAATATCTCGCAGTGGAAACAAAATACTTTAGTAATCTTCATGCAATGATGAACGAGGCGTGCAGCACCGAGCACACCGGTACTACCCTACTCCAATCACTTGTCCAGATGTCTTCGGTACCTGTACCCAAAAGGTGGGAGCAAACTCTGAGTACTAATTACTTAATAGGACTTAATGGAATGGCTTACGGTTTACGCGAATCTTGTTTACTAACAAGTGGGTCTTTAGCTATTGATTTTTAAACAGTAATATATCAATATAAAGTAGTAACATGTTTTATCATTTGCATATAATATCATAATAATAATTTGCAGAAATGTAAGTAATATAACACCAGCATGTAGTATTTGAAAACATGAATAATATATATGATATATTCAAGTAGTTACTATATTGAACGTCAATGGTATTGGCATTCCCACACCTGGTGGGCATCAGCGATTCGAATCGATTTTTAATTTTCAGGGATAACTATCATGCTAAGGGTATATACTTACGAGCCATCGCGTTCCTACATATATCCCCCATCTCCATCTGTCTCGTCCCAAGATTCAAAGCTTCTCCACCTGACTCTCGGGTTGTGCCCCCATGGCGAGCCTGCTGACATCTCGGTCTCCCCGCCATGAGTATAAAACTTCCCCAAGCCTTCTGCCTGCATCCAGTGGATAGGCGGCACCTCGAAAGCTCCGAACAAGCCCAGGTAAGACTTTCATCGGTCCCACGATCCGAATAAGCACTCTAGCAATGTTATGCCGACCAATGGGCGAACAACGAACTGACCTTAAACGACTCAGGCGGAGCCAAACAGTACAACAACTCACACCCCAAAATAAAATTATTCTCCACCCGGTCTCCGTTTAAACATGAGCATAATAAAACTTCCATAATAGTAAGATTTCTGTGACTTTGAAATCACCTACACGACAAGTGACTACATTCACTCGTATCTACTCGTACTTAGCAAATTCTAGGCAACTCGTCCTTCAAACTCTATATATAGGTGCTAGGGCAAGTACGGCCTGGGAGTCTAATGCAATTGTTTTCAATCAACTCCTAATGCGGATGCGTAATCATCAAACAATCAAGATTATGTTAGCTAGGAGAATTATGGTCTTGCCTATCTTTGATTATGTTTCTCAAAAGCAACAAACTAAAATATGTTAGTTTGTCGGGTTGTGAGGCTTTGCCCCAGGCAACCCTTTGATCACTTGGACAACTCCTCCTTCCAAACACGACTGATGGGCCTTCCAGGTCATGCTTGGGGCTTAGTTGGTCTTCTGGACCACCGTTGCTTGATTTAGCTCCATACTTGTTCCTTAATTACGTATCTGCAGTAAGTGTCACTATATGAATGTTATGCATGATGCAGTGAATGAGATGCACGAATATCAAGCACATATATGAACAATTAATTTATGGATAGGCAGTAAGGTGATTGATAAACTACTTAAGCCAAAGTACTTCTGTGAACAAGGAGCAATCATACAATCATACCTTTAGATGTTTCTAAAGTAACGTATGGATCCATCGTAGGTTCAATTATCAACCAAGCATATAAGTGAACAAATTATGCACTTTTGTCTTAGGTTAAGTTATTGTTATCTTCACTTAAGCATTCTTGCACGATAACATTGCTACATGAATTTTGGTGGGATTTTTAGAGCACTTTAAAGTGCACTTTTCTATTTTATCAATTGTATTAGCATAACACTTGTCATTTTCAAATCTCATAGCAAATACTATCAATAAATTTTTCCAAAAATAATTTTTGGAACCTTCTTAGAACCAAAATGCTCCCATACTCCCCATGGAATTTATTTTGCACATTTAGCCCACATTTCCCCATTATTTATTTTAGCATGCAATATGTTGTCATTTTCAAATCACCAATAAAACTTAACATTCAAGGCTTCCCATTTTCTCAGTAAGCTACATATACTACATAGAGCATGTACAATTTATGGTACAAATTTTGGGGCATATTTTATATAGCAAGTATTTTCAAATGCATAAAATACACTAAATATAAATATGGAGGTAAATTTTATATAGCAAGCATTTTCAAATGCATAAAATACACTAAATATAAATATGGAGGTAAATCTGTCATTTGCAGCAAGAGCCGGGGGCATAAAAAAGTACTATGCACAGTACATAACATAAATAGCACATAGTCCAAGTTTCAGAATTTTTGGAGATTATTTACATTACTTTTGTTAATTAACCACTAAAACCATGCATGCATATAAACAAGGGCAAATCAGTCATTTCACAGATCCACATCATTCCTATCCTGTAGATCTATTAACAAGGATCACAATGCAATAAAGTTTGAAATTTTAGGATTTTTATTTGATTTTATACGATTTTTCAAAGTTATCAGCCGAAATAATTAATGTAAATGGAGAAACCTAGATCTGAGGACCTATACATTATTAACCCTAAAGTCTAGGGGGTAGCGTGTAAGTTTCATAGGACTCATACCACAGTGCTCGAAACTAAAACATAAAAGGTTAGAAATGCAGGGGCCCAATTGCGAATATGCCATCTCCTCCTTGGGTCTTCTTCCTCCTCACGCCGGGGAGGAGAGAGGGCGGCGGTGGCGCGGGCTCCGGCCTACTGGGGCGTGGTAGCTCGGCCAGCGGCGGTCAGGGAGGGGGAGAAGGGCGCGGGGAACCTCGCCCATGTACCTTGGTCGGTGGGGAAGCGGTGGTGGAGGCCGGCGACGACGCTCTGGATGTGTGGAAGTCTGGCGACGAAATGTGGCTTGGGCGAGTGGTCCTGGCGACCAAGACCGAGGGGGAAGGGTGGAACGGGGAGCGGCGAACGGCGGTGCGGCGTTAGGGAGGCGCGGGAGCTACTGGAGCAGCGTCGGAGCTCGAGCTTTTGAGCTCCAACAATGGCGCGGCGGCAAGAAAGACAAAGGAGGATCGGAGAGAGGAAGGAGCTCGGCCAAAATGGGTGGGATAGATAGCGAGAGAGTGTCCGCACTCACCTTTTGGCCTCGGGTGCGAGCAGGCCGGGCAGGGCGCGCCCGCGTGGCAGCCATGGCCTGGGCGCTGCCGGGTGCTCGGATAGACTGGCCCACCTGTCATTGAGACGGGGAGGGGAGAAAATATTGAAAACAAAGAAACACTGTTGATTTGGTTTTCCTTACCTCTTGAAATTCGCCTTTTTAGCCAAATTAAAGGCCGATTTTGACAAAACTCAAAATACAAAAGTTGTTCTACTTTTCAATCTCTACAACTTTGTCAAAAGTCTTGGTACTAGGTTCTATTCAAATTTTGTGAGTTTGAATGAATTCGAATCTGGAGCTCTAGTTTGACCAACTATTCCTTTGATCATTAAAATTCTGTTAAGCCTATTTGTGGGCATTTTCATAAAAAGTGAACTATATAAATGTTTCATGAACTACAACTTTGGTATTCAAGTTATGGCAAGATTTAGAATTTTGGTTTACAAAATTTTGAATTTACTAAATAGTTCTAAGTTTTGCAGATTTCACAGTCTGGTAGAAATTACCCTAAATCACCAAGTAAAATTTTTGTGCACGTCAAAACTCACAGTAGAAACGTTGTTCCTAATGAAATTGTCTGCAAGTTTGGTATATGAAGTTTCTTCAATTCACCACAGGTTTTGAAATACAAGTTCAAACATGTTCAGAGGTTTGGTAAAACATCATTTTTACTTTGTGTAGAGTCTTTCTTGTTTTCAACTTTTGAAGTAACAAATGAAGTCCAATCATATCAAGATCAGATGCATTTGAAAGGTGATAAGTTAATTTCACTTCGTAGAAAGGAAAATTTTGATGTTGTTTAGTGAAATGGAAAGGAATTTCATAATGAAAATTGGGGAAAGCTGAAATCCCTAGACTTAGAAGAATTTCCCTAGTGTAGTCTGTGTTGGTTTGGTTTGAGCTTTTGAGCTACTTAACATCTGACTTTTAAAGAAGGTCAAAATGTCAAAGTTGAAGGTCACGTATTAAACCAAAACTTTTGTATTTGATGTTTTGCACAAAAGCTAATAAATTTTTAACTACTCGACCAAACAATGCAAGGTATTACATATTCAACTAGAAAATTTTAACTTAGTGGTTTATTTGCCTCGTCCTTGTTCCTCCCAAGCATGATTAAGACCTAATTCAACATTAATGTTTATCTAACTCCGTGTTACGGTTGTTGAGATGCCGGGGGTATCACACTACCTTTTTCCTGTGGATTTGTAGTTTTGAATTTTGATTCTACTTTATATGTTATTGGACTGAGCATGCTAGAGTCGTGGTTAATCCGCTATGACACCCATATGATATTAACCGTGAGCGGTGAGCCCCAGTTATGGAAGTCACCATATGTTGTTATGTTGTCACATATGACTTAGGATATCTTGCATTTTGTTCTTTACGAATTACTACCTCCAGACAGAATTATATGACACTCAGGACAGTAAAAATGACCTGCACTGTAGTAGTGTTTGGCTGTCGGAAACAACCTAAGTGTTTTAGGGGGGTCTTAACACCAGAAGTTTTCTACTGTTGGATTTGGAGTCTATGGAATAGGCACTCCTGCTGTGTGAGTGTGTGTTCCATAGCGCACCATTCTTGCACGTAGTATGCCAACGGCCAACCAATGACAAGCTTCAACTTGCCTGAACATGAGAGGTTCCACGTGTGTCTGAGAGCGAGCAACCATTATAGCAACACATGGCGAGTTTGCGACGCGCACACCACTGGCCGCGTATGAGAATGTTACTGTTAGAATTTGGGTTTAGGATTATGCTACAATAAGAGAAGAAAATTGGGTATAGTTGCATAGAAGGATGATCAATGTTGATGGAGGTTAGCGGTGAGGTGAGGCAGCAAAGGCGCCACCAGTCGAATGGTGGAGGATTGTAGGCAGCGAGAGCAAAAAATGAATCTGGTTAGGAAGGGCGGAGTAGAATGACCGAGGTAGGTGGCTCAACATCGTTGTTAGCTCTTTGGAAAGTTTTTTCACGGTATCAGATTTGGCTTCTCCATGGCTCTAAATGAGACCTCGCTAAACATTTCTGTGAAAAACAATATTAAGCAACTAAAGCTCTACAGTCTAATAGCCAAAGAGGCCCTTGGCTTGCACGGAGGATATAATGGCAGCTGTTATGAGCTTGTTGTCGGAACTTGGTAGCCTGGTTGGGATTAAAACGATCACCAAGAGGAGTAATCACTTTCATTCTCATTTTTTTTTGTTGAAAGCAAAAAATGATACTACGATATTGTTCGAAACGAGAACTACATAATTATTTTGGTAATATCGGACACGCCAAACTATCCGACATGAAGCATATCAATGACAATGATTTTGATAATATTGGATACGAAACTCCGATTGAGAGCGCTGAGCGCATCAATAGGAAACCGCCACATAATATTTCAAAACGATAAACACATGACAAAAAACTTTGAGCACTACAGTATTCCTATAATTTAACACATTTCATATGACAAATCCAACGATTAAGACATTAGTCCCTTCATCCTTGGTATAGGTCGTATACAAGTTGCACATCAAGCGCATTAGACGAGATTCCCGTCCAACCTCTCTGCCCTCGAGATCTTTGATCCATCCCTTTTTATGGCCCTCTTTGGTGTTCGCCAACCTTGCCTACACCGTGGATTAGAGGATAAGAGGCCTGGATGCTATCCGAAATTCCAAAAAAAAAAGTCAAGCCATGCATCATCTCTCAATTTTTTAATATAATGTCACTATGGTCTAAAAAAATGTGATAATAATTTGAACCCTCCACACGAAACAACTATGGACTAGAAAATAAAAATTCATGCTTCAGATGGGAAGGTTAATTCAAATCCTAATTAAAAGTGTGTGCCAGGAGAAAAAAACACCTCAAGATGAGTTGGAAGTCAGAATTATTTGAAGGAGATTGAGCAAGATTAAATCTTTTCCTTGTAAAATTTGAATAGCGAGGAATTTAACCCTCTTCAATCCCTGCAATACCATCCAAACCGAAAAGCCCTGAACAAAACGGAAAGGAAAACACCTCAAGCTAAGCAAAGGGGATCCCGCACGAAAGCAGCCTCAATGGGCCGAACAAGCACGCTACCTGGGCTGGGTGGACCAAGAACGTGACTGGGTTTGCCATTGGCTAAGCCCAGAGTTTTGTTGTGGGGTTTACGTTTTCGGCCAACTTACGAGGTTGTGCTATTGGACGTTGGTTCTTCTATATCTTTTGTCTATTTCTTTTTCTCTCTCGTATTTGAATCTTTATTCTCTTCTTCTTTAATAACTCTATATATTTTATTTATTATCTTCAACTGTTTATTTTCTAGATTTTAAAACAGAAGCTGTTTCATGTCTATAACACATCTAATATATTTGGCACATTGTTGTTTATTTTACATGTACAAACTTTTGTTCATGAGTTTGTACTATAATTTATTCTAAGTGTATCAGTATTTGTTCTACTAGTTGGTATAATTTTTTATTATTGGTATACAAACTTTTTTATTGATTTTGTATAATTATTTTAAGTGTATAGATGTTTGCTTTATGGGCTATTTACAACCTATTCTAGGTGCACACATCTTTGCTCTATGAGTTTACAGAAAATGTTCAACGACCGTTTTGTTCTGTGAATTCTATTATTTGTCGATGCGTACATATTTTACAAGAAATGTTTTAGCTTAATTACAATGATTTTTAAAAAATTATCCAAACATAATAAATATTGAACTTTTTTTAAAGATTTTATTGTTATAAATACAATTGTGCAATCAGAATTTATTTTGGACGCTCCATTCCGAAAATATGTCTTTTCTTAACCACTCCTTGAGTGGACCCGTGCATGATTTAAATATCTGTACCGTGAAAGCAACATTGTGCACAATATCGACACTGTTAGCATGCAGCCCAATGACCAATAATTTCGGCCCAATAGCATATATACTTGTAGCAGGCCAATGCATGCATGCTCTGTTCTCAGCCTCGGCTTTTCTTTATTTATATCTTTTTTCCCCCTTCGAACCTTTACTAGGAGATGATGGCACTTGACACTCGATTTCTTATGCAACAGTGTCAAGTGTAATCTGGGAACTGCAGCAGAGTTACTTGTATGCCTTAACAACACCCTACCAAAAAAAGATCTCACCAATCTATCCATGCCTGCAGGTCGTCGCTGATGAGGACGGGAAGCGGTCTGGTCGGAATGGTTGGCCCGGGTCACTGTTCGCAGGCGCTCGACGCTGGCGCCACCAAGAGCGCCTTCAAGTCCTTGGAGTGGCCATGGCGTCTATGTCCGTGACGGGGCTCGTCGGCGGCACTGCGACTCCGGCGCCAGCATTTGCCCTGGCTCTCCTCATGCTGATAGGTGGCCTCGCCCTTGCTGCCAACCCTCTCCGCCGCCCGTGACATACTGACATGTCACTGCCAATGCCGTGTGCTGAGTTTGTTGGGAGAACAGATATATTGCCGGCCTTTAGTTTGAGTTACTCTGTTTTAGTTCCTCGTTTATTGGTGTTTTCCATTGTCTTGATGTATCGCTATTATATTGTGAGATTTACGCACAGCAGCTTCAGGAAATTATCGAACTGGTAGCACTAAGAATATTATGACCTCATATTGCTCTCTGTATCGGTGTTCTCTTCCAAATTGAGTTGTGTATTTCCGTTCTTATAGCAAAGCGTTTTGATTGTAGCCTTCCGGATGGTGTAACAGTTACTACATCTACATGTGTTGGTGTGATTTGCTTTCATCAATCAATAATGCATCTACGCTTGTAATGTATACTTCAACAAAAAACAATAAAATAAAACGTAATGCATACCCACTGTGAATGGATACCAAGATTAATTATGCAATAACCCGATTAGTCGATCAGGGTGCTACCAGCATTGGGCAGCAGTGCAGTACTGCAGGCAGTACTCCGGAACCCTGGTAAGTCAGAAGCTGCTTGCAGAGAGACGCGTGGCGATTGCCGAATTACCAAATTCTAATTAGGCTATCCACGCGGGCTTACGATAAGCCATACTGCAGTAAACATGTAGAAATGTGGATTAAGCTTCGTCCCATCCTAGGGCCACCTCTCTCTTCTCTGCGTCTGCGACGGTGGAAAATAGCACCTGACCCGACCAACCTGACCTGTCCAAAAAAAATCCTGATCCGATCTGACCTGAGCAACACAACGGGGGGCATAGAACATGTTTTTTTGACCAGCAACAATCAGGCCAAGCATGGGCCATGATTTTCAACCCTAAAGTCGAAAAACCTACAACCCGAAAAAACCCGACACGACGCGTCTGTGGGGAATGCGCGGGCCAACCCGACCCGACTCAACCCAAGTACTAGTCACGGGCCTAGCGCTGGGCCGTCATAAACAACCCGCAGCCTGACCTCGACTCGAACTGACGCGGCGTTTGATTAGGTCTAAGTATGCCTATGGATAGCTTTAAGCTGAAACCTTGAGAGGAAACAACGATTAAAGAAATAAATGTCTCCTCAAAAGTCAAATGATTCCACTGATTGTGTACTTGTCATGCATGTTCTTCTTCTTTCTGAACAATGTTGGGAATCTTTTCGATGAAAGGGGAAACAGTCTCAACGGCAAAGTCCAATTGTTGACAGCAGCAGGAAACTGACGGTTTAGTTTTTTTGGAAGTGTAGCGCATGGTATTGCATCAAGAAGCAATAGAAACCACCGGAACAAATTTGATGAAACAGACACAGTATTCTTGGATCATACATATCGATTTCGAAACGACAAAACTTCACGGTGCACACAGGCAGAAGAACGCAAACCTGACGGAGAGAGACAGTGACGAAACGAAACAGAACAAGCAGCGACGGCTTAACTAACCCTACAGCACACATGCCGGATCTATTCCCATCATCGACTTTATTAAGTGCAGCTCCTTAATCAAACACCCCATCGAATCACCCATCTTTGGCTGCTTTGGAACTCACTTTACTCATCACCGGATCAAGCACGACGAAGCACGTGCAGAATAACCAGAAACATGCCGCCCAAGAACAGACAGAAGAGGTCAAAGGCGGCCGCCGTGGAGCCTGGGCCGCCGGCGGGTCCACTGACAGCCACGGACAAGGCGGCGACCCCGGCCAACGGAAGGAGCTGGCGCAGGTAGTCGGCCAGCAGAGCGCCGTGGCTGTGGTATTTGTCGTCCGTCACCACTTCGTCTTCGGCGCCGTCGGGGGGCATGTTGATGTTGACAAGCACCTCGACCTCCTCAAGAACAACTGCTGGTTTGTTCTTGAGCAGGATGCGCTCGTATCGGTCCCCGAAGAACTTGTACAGGTCACCTCGAGATTAGCCATTGTTGCTCAAGAGAGGCTGCTTAGGTTCTCGCCACGGGCTACACTACAGCGAGCTCTGTTGGTGATCACGGTTGTGTGTGGGTTTAAGCGCTCGCAATCTCAAGTGCTTTGGGTTTTCGCGGTGGTTTGGCCCGATATAAATAGGCGCGCAGAATGAATTTTTTTTTCAAAGTAGTAGTAGTATTATTATTATTATTCAGTCCAGCTTGCGTGCTGGCTTGTATTGTATGGCCCTATCAATCCCTCTACCGGACATATATATTTATCGAGAGCAATGACTTTTTAAACCACTCTTTACGTGGGGGATCCATTATTTAACTCTGTACGGTGAAAGCAACATTGGGTTTGGTGGACACTGGACACATGCTTGGCATTGTTTCCGCCCAATCACCAGCAATTTCGAGACGCAAGCGCGTGTATGCTGGCGGACCCACAGGGCAGGATCAGAGGACCTAATTGGCCCAGAAAATTCAGCGACAGGACGTCAGAGTCTAGAATTCGAGTTCAAAATAGTAGAACGCAAAATGGTCGGAAACACGTTGCTTTCATTTTTATAGAACGTGCGAGAAAAAGTAGGACTCGTCGTTGGAGAACAATCTCAATTCTCAACAGCCACACGTACTGTAGCATGCATGATTGAGAGAAGCACGAGCGGTGCACGGAATGCATGTGGATGCAGAGGTTCTTGAGCAGTAAGATGAGCGAGCGACTGCAACGACACCATGGCCGGCCTCGTCTGCAGCAATGCCTGCCTGCCGCGAGCTGAAGGGGCGTCAGGTCAACTCTGTTCGCGATGCAATAGAACCAAGAAAACTTTTTTTTTCGTGAGACAGATAGCGCGGCCTACAGCCTTGCCAGCGGGCACCGGGCAAAAGGACTAGGGCCCGACTACTGCCCGAGGTTGCGGATGCTATATCTACAGGCCTTATCTAGTTTCCTCCTCGTTTATTGGTGTTTTCCATTGTCTTGATGTGTCGCCGTTGCATTGTGAGATATACGTACGGTAGATTCAGGAAATTATCGAACTGGTACCACTGAAATATTACTACGAACCCATATTGCTCTCAGTATCGGTGTGCTCTTCTAAGTTCCATTGTGTATCTGTGTTGTAATAGCAAAGCATTTTGGTTGTAGCCGGACGGACGACGTCGCACTCACTACATGTTTGGGTTTGGTGTGATTTGTTTTCATCAATCAACATACGTAATAAAATAAAATGTAATGCGTACACCCACCAGTAAACTGCTTCATTCTACATTTTTTTAGAACACAGCACAAACGCAGATGCTAACACACGCACGCATACTCACCCCTATAAATATAGGTACACAATCCTACCCTTATGAGCATATTCGAAAGACTAGACCGATATATCTTGAGATTGACGAAATCACCACAGGCGTCTCGCTGTCGACGGAAACGTCGTCCTACCACTTAATGAACAAAGCCGTTAAATCCTGAAATAATTCGCTTTCAAACAGAAATCGAACCCAAGACCTCTCATGTGCCGCTCGAGCTGCTATAACCACTAGACTAGCATGCCATTTGGCAACTGCTTCATTCTACGTGATGATGCCAAATTTGAGATTCATTATGAAATATAACCATATCAGTCCATCGGGGGTGCAACCAGCATTGGGCAGTACCCACCTACTTGCTCACTTGTCACATGGACCTTTCCGTTTACAATGTTGGGATGTTCCTTGTAGACCACCTCAGCAGATTGCATATATCCACACTATTCCAACCACCTCCCTTCTCTAGTATACAGTAGCGCTACATTATCATTTTGTATTATAGGACAACCCATATATACGATCCGCTGGAGATGGTCTTATAATGTTGGCCTAATAGGTCTTTTTTGTTTTTTAAAATTTCTTTTCTCTTTTCATTTCTAACGTTAGGAACATTCTTGTGTTCAACTTGAAATATTTTCTCACAACAATAGTATATTCTTTTCAGGAAGATACATCATTTTCCTTTGATCCTAAAGTATTGCTCTTCTGGGCTAGGAATATTTTTACCAACATAGAATATTCTTCCTATGAAACTGGAATATTTGCCCATGAAGCTAGAAAATTTTCTAGTAAAACAAGTAACATATTTAATCTGAAGTATTTTCTCATTAATCTAAATCATTATGTTGGAGCCTATGTCGGCCCAAAAAAAAAATTTAAAAACATTGTGGCTAGTTGCATCTAGGTTGCGCAGCCAAGCAATCAGTGGGCCTCCGAGCAATATTTGGTCTGGACGGTCTAAATAAGGTGGGAGTGGGAAGGTGAGATGGGTGGTGGAATGGAAAAGTTTATTTTACCTCTTTAAATTATTAGCGGAGTATGTTTTTTCTCCTCAAACTATAATGCCAGACAACACAACCTGCTCAACTCTTAAAACTACTCACAGTACCTCCTAGCCTCGGTTAAAAGTGGTTTTAATAAAAAAAAGTCCTAGAGACACATTGGACCCGTACATCCAAATAAAATATTTTGAGTTCATGAAAATACCTTTAGAAGAGATTATATAATTTTTATTTAGATCTAAAATAATAAAAATATCATAAAATCTAGGAATGCAACATTCTAATCGAGTCTATCCTCATCTTAGAAACTTTTCATAACAAATACACAAGATGAAACCAACATTAATGCAACAAGCGTGAATGCCTTTAGCATTAACTATGGAAGACACACGTGTGGTACACATATTGTGAACCTCATCTCAGACTAGGCGGAAAGTGTCGAGAGAAAGGAATGAGTTGACTAGTAGGGCAATAAAAAAGGGAAAGAAAAGAAAAGGAAAGAATTAATGGTCACTTGATTGATGTTCTTCCTTTTTCATTAATCCAAGATAAAGATACAGTACTCCGCGGATATGGGTACAAAATGATGTGAGAAAATAAAGAATAAATGGTAGAAACATTTTTCTTATATCATTTTTAGACTCTTTCCAATCCTTTCCAACATGTACAGCGCGGCCAATATGAGGGGTTCAAAGGTTTTTATTGGGTGAAAAATGGTACTACATAAACTCTCTTCATAGTGTAGATGGGTCTTGCATTAATTTGGTGCTATCTAGTTTTTCTAGAAAGTTTTAAAAGTGCCCTTAGATATCAACTCTTAATATTTTGATTAGAAATTTTCTAGATTTGTGCCTAGATATTTTCCCCTTTTTCCTAGACCTAAATCCAATTTTGGAATCTTTTGGAGATATTTCCATATGCTCAAAATATTTTATTTTGGATTTTTATATCTCAATCTATCTTTAGGATTTTCCCCAGGTTTTTTGGAAGATTGAAGATATTGTCTTGGTTTACAGGCTGATCTAGTGTGTTTACTGGGTTTACTTTTAAACTAAAAAAGATCATGTAGCACAAACACAAAGTCATCTTAAAAACATTTATAACCGGGGCAAAGGGGATAATTTAAACAAGTTGGGTAGTTGTGGTATATGTATATTGAAGTTATCATGAGGAAAAAAACACAGAGTTCCGCACAACAGCGGTAGGTAAAATATACTGTATTTTTTTATTAGTGGAAGTGCTAACTTTGAATCCTGGACCTGAACAAAAGGTAGGCCCATATCACATATGAGGATTCAGAAACCCTCATCAATTTGTTGCTAAAGACTAAAGTACATGCTGCATTGCTGGGATTAATTAAGCAGCAGCACGGTACGGTGGAAATCTAGAACTGGATGTTGGAGTTGTAGACGGTGTTGGGCTACCAATTCTCCGGGATGACGTCGGTGGCCACGAGCACCTTGCCGGACTCGCTGGTGAGGCGGACGGAGAAGGGCCCCTGCGCCCCCGGACGGCGCCCGTCCTCCAGATGGCGCCCCACGAGTGCTCCATCGGCTCCCACTCCGGCGACGCCTTCTCCTTGAGGTCCGCCTGCACGATGTTGCCGTCCACCGCCACGAACTTGAAGCACCGCCAGGTAGAACGGGTTGGACCCCTCCTCCACGTGGAACACGATGTTCTGCCCGCCCGGGTACTTGCACGGCACCCTGCATGGACGATCTCGAGGACACTCAGTTCCATCATCACCATCACAATGTCACACATATATTTGATGGAGCATGCACGCACGCAGAAATGACGACGGTCGACGGACCTCCTGAAGTCGAGGTCGATGATGCCGCGGTGGCGGACCTGGTCGGCTGAGGCCGGGCTTGGCCATGGAGCCGAACGCCGTGCCGCTGAGGTCGAAGTAGTAGAGGGGAGACGTGGCCGTAGTTAATGTCGGTGATGACCACCACCACCCGCTCGTCGGAGCACTCCGCCGCCGCGCTGCATTTGATCTGAACGCATCAGCTAGAGCTGGGACTTAGGCTGTGCTATTTCTGGGCCACTCCGAAGTACGACATTTTAGGCACGACACGTAGCATGCACGGCACGATTGCTGTGCCTAAGATCTCGGCATGATAGGTGACACGGCACGGCACGGCACAGTACCTTGTGTGATGTCCCTGGCATCTCAAGTGCATTATACTAATATCATTAGCTTAATGACATCATTTCAAGGGCATTTTATCTTGAGAGCATGCATAGCTTAGGTCATTTAAAGCAATTAAACTCGGTTTGCGGAAAAACTGTGTTTGCATTGCTGTTGTAACTTTAATACTGTTGTGAATTTTACAAAACTTTACATACCAAACTTGTAGACAATTTCATGAGGAATAACTTTGGTATTTTGTATTATGACATGCATGAATGTTTGAACATAGTTTTGGGTCATTTTAGGTGAAACTGTGAATTTTGCCAAACTCAGACCTGATTAGTAAATTCAAAATTTTGTGAAACAAAATTCAAAATCCTACCATAACTTGAATACCAAAGTTGTAGTTCATGAGATTATATGCAACATTGGTATAGCTCACTCTTCATAAAAATGCACCTAAAATAGACTTTAATAATTTCTAAGCTGAGGGTTTCAAATGGTCAAACTGGAGTCAGCAGGTTAAACTCAATTTAAATCATACTTATACTTGGAATCTGGTATAAGTCCTTTTGACAAAGTTGTAGATCTCAAAAGGTACAACATTTCATTCAATTGGGTTACTTTTCAAATTCGGCTCCTAAGTTGGTCAAATTGGCAAAATTCAGAAACCGGGTTAGTTGGTCAAACCCCATTTTTCATTTTTCTGGATTTTCATTTTCTTATGAGTCTATGACACGTGGGACCCACCTGTCGGGTTCCCGCCCGGGGCTCGGATGACGACACCTCGCGGGTCCCACCTCTCCGTCGCTTCATACACCCGGTTCACCGGTCCACCGCACCCCGGCCCCACCTGTCAAGCCTCACCCGGTCCATAGACTCAGCCCACCCGCGCGCCTCTCTCTTCCTTCCCCGCTCGACCGCGCCCACGCGGCGCCGGTCTCCTGGCCGCCATGGCCACGCGCCGCCCCCAGTCGCCACCAGCGCGCCCGGCTCGCCTTCAAGGTGGGGACGAAGCCCCGGCCTCCTTCCCCGAGCTCCCATTCACGCGCCCGCCCCTGCAGCTTCCCTCCACTCGGCCCTCTCTGTTTTTCCCCTCCGCTCCACCGGTCGCCGCCATTGCCGAAGCTCGAGGCGAGCTTGCGCCCGCCTCTCCTGCTGCCCTCGTGCCTCACCACCACCACGCCGCTCATGCTCGACCTCTCCTCCGCCAAATCCCCTAGACCTCGTCGGCTATAGCCCCTCCACCGCCCCGCATTTGGTCGCCGGAGTTCACCGCCCCTGCTCACCGTCGCGAGCCTCCTCCGAGCCCTCTCCGTCGAAACCGGTTGTGGGGGTAAGGTCCCCACCCTTCTCTCTCCCTCTCCCGCCACCGCCAGTGCGCTTAGGGGCTCCGGCACGCCGGTTCCGGCCGTGCGCCGTCGCCGCTTCCCCCCTGTCGCGAGGTTGAAGACGACCAGGGGAGGGAGACGGCTTATTTGCGGTTTAGCCCTCGAGATCTGGTAGTTTTAGATTTAGATCCAAAGGCGCTGTATACTGAGTCTTGTAACACTTACAGGCTAGCGCCTCGAATATACGTTTAATTAGTTATAGGTCCTTAGATCTGTGGTTTTTAAATAAAATGAGTATTAATTCGGCTGAAACTTTGGAAATTCGTAGTAAATCCAATAAAAATCAGAAAAATACAAACTTTGTTGCAGAGTACTCCTATTAAGTAGATCTACAGAATGGATATGATGGTTGGATATGAAAAGACCATTTTGCCCCTGTTATTGTGCATGCTTGATAAATCAATGAAATTAGGAAATGTGGACTAAGTGGTCTCAAAAAATTGCCAAATTTGGACAGCAGTGCTGTTAGGGTATATAGGCTCACTATGATTTTTGGTAGCTCAAATGTTCACTGTTTAATTACCTATTTTGCCCCTGCATGTGTTTTTAGCATAAAAATAAATGAGGAAATGATAACCATATAAAGATTATGCTCTAAATGGCTTTACCATTTTATTTGTGCTCCCTGTGGTATAAGTAGCTCACTGTTGAAATGGGGTGCTGTGCATGTCAAGTATAGTTAGTGTTTTGAAATTAATAAGTTCATGCATGTTTAAATTAATAAATAGAAAATGTGGTTTAAATGAGGGTCAAAAATTCTGAAATTTGGGCAGCAGCTTTGCTAGCATACCTAAGCTTAGTATAAGAATTTGATAGCCTAAATCTTTATTGTTTATTTACTGTTTTACCCTTGCCTACTAATTAAGCCTATAATTAACAAAGGAAAAGAGTTATAGATAAAAGTAAGCTATAAGGGGTTTTGTGGAATTTATTTAGGTTCTAGATGATGTAAGTAGCTCATCGTTGAAAACGTGAGGCCATGCATGTAAGGTTTGACTCTATTTTGAAAATGGTAGATATAATGCTTATTTAAGAAAAGAATAGGAAATGTGAGACTAGTATATTAATAAAAGCCACCATGAATCACATTTGGAAACTTAGGAGTATGTAGGCCTTAGCCACTAAGTTGGGATGCAATGTAGGTCTTCGCTACTGTTTTAGAAATGCGTAATAGAAATGTTAAGCTAGCTAGGTGAAAATAGGTGTTTAAGTAAGCATCGACCATTTCGCATGAATCGATGCTACTCAGTCACACACCCCCACGTTGTTATGTGTGACAAGCTAAGTTATCATAAATGATGGCTTGTACTATTTCTTAATGCTAAACAAGTTTCATTACAAAAATGCATAACTTTATTCCATAAATCATGATTTCTTGCATTGCACTCGCATCATGAAGCAATGCATTGCACTAATACATGCTCCAATTGCACCATATCATGCATATAGATTCCGCGAGCGAAGGACAACCGCCGGACCAACCAAACGTAGAGGAGCCAGAGGAGCAGCTGCACCAGGAGCTGAAGGACCAGCAACAGGGACACGACTACGCTCCGGACGAAGATACTGACCCTAACGAGGAAGGTAGGCAGGACCATACTTAACCCAGCAAACAAATTATACTTGATGATTACGCATATGCATTAGGAGTTGCTTGGAACCAATTGCATTAGACTCCTTGGCCGCCCTGGCCCTAGCACCTATACATAGAGTTCGTAGGACGAGTGTGCCTAGAAATTGCTAGGTGCGAGTAGACACGAGTGTGTGGACTCATCGCGTAGGTGCTTTCAAAGTTACAAAAGCTTACTATTACATCAATTATTACTGTTGCGCATGAATTAAATGGAGACCGGGCGGAGATTTATTTCAGTATATACTTTTCATAAGGTTGCACTTTGGACTCCGCCCGAGTCGCATAAGGCCCGTCCGCTGTTCGCCTGCTATTCGGCATAACATTGCTAGAGTGCTTATCCGGAGAATGGGTCCGGTAAAGTCTTATCTGGGTTTGTCCGAAGTTTTCGAGGCTCCGCTCATCCACTTGCTGGAGGCCGATGGGCCCGGGGGCGCTTGTACTCGAGGGAGGGCTGACCCAGGGAACTGTGGTATCGCTCCTGAGGGGGCACAACCCGGGGGTTAGGTGGGGGCGCTTTGAATCTTGGGACAAGACAGGTGGAGATTGGGGATATATGTGGGAACGCGATGGCTAGTAAGCATATACCCCTGGCATGATAGTTATTCCCGGGAATTAAAATCGATTCGAATCGCTGATGCCCACCAGGTGTGGGAATGCTGATAATGCACACGGGCAACGTAGTAACTAATTAAACACTCTGGATTTTAATACTCATGATTTTTGGAATACCACGTGTTTGAATTGAACTGTTTACCTTACTGCAAGTTTCTATTATGTTGGAGGTTATACAAATGATGAAAACTTGCTACTTATGTTACATATGATACTGTTTAAAACCAAAAGGCTAAGGATCCACTTGCTAGTAAGCCGCTTCGCGTCAGCCGTAAGCCAAATCCATTAAGACCTACTGAGTAATTAGTACTCAGGGTTTGCCCCAACATTTTGAGCGCAGGTATGGAGTTCATGGTCTGCACTTGTGTTGGAGGTGGCGCATGTCCTCACTTAGGATGAAACGACATGAGTGGCACAAGGGCAACATCGGTGGGCTCGATGTTGTTACCTCTAATGCAAATCTTTTGATGATATCATGGTGACCTCTGAACTTATATTTCCGCTGCGGGAAACTTTCGAACTTGCTACTTTATAACACTATGTTGGACTTGTACTTTATTCAAAACCGGTTTGTAACTAAGTCTATTATTATACTATTCAACTAGCTGTGATGATGTATCTGTTGTGACTCCATCGTGGGTCGGACGTGTATGATGTCGGTTCCTCTGGGAAATGGTAATATCGAGGGTCAAATGACTCTCGACGGACGACCGGGTTTAGTTTGGCCTAAACACATTGCGAGCCAGAGGTGGCAGATGTGCTTAGACCGGATTAAATCAGCAGTTCCGCCACAGCTGGTATCAGAGCTGATCATACACAGACAACAGAGATATCATCCAGTTTTGATTTGCAAACCTATTTTCGAAAACCCTTTTCGAAGTATTTGAAAAAAAAAATGAGAGTATCGGTATGCCCATATTAAGGATGTTAGTGTAATACCAGGTGACATCGCTAACATTCTGACCTAGATAGAATTCATATGCATATTCGGTGGTTTGGGAAGCAACATTTCGGCCATAGCCATCCCCAGTACTGGCGGAGCGCTATTGGGATTTGCGGACTGTTGCGAACCCTGCATTCATGCTGATAGGGCAGAACCCTTTAAGGGGGGTGGTCACGCCATTGGGGTGTTTCGTGACCACTTCTCCTTCGACCAAAATTATAGCTAGATCTTGTTGGCCACCGTTTCTCTCCCTAGCAATTCCCCAGTACTGGAGGAACGTTGGGTGCGTTGGGAGAAATGACGCCAGTACGTCGTCCACCAGACGTAGCTTAAAGAAATTCGTGGATGCCACTTTTTAGGGTTAGAGTGGTAATGTATGATGATGGTGATGATATTGTTATGAGCATGCATTTTTCTGCAGGTACCCTAACTACGCGCGAAACTAAGATCGAGTAGTGACGACTAGTTGCATTAGAGAGTGCCGTGCATATGTGTCACCGAAATATCGTTAGCTATGTATGTATATCTAGTGTGTGATGAGAGGTCGAATAGGACGAGTCATGCATCATGTTTACTTTCAATGTTCATATTTGGGGTCATTGCTAAAAGTCGAACAAAGTAAATCGAAAGTTCAAAAATATCTTTAGCACACATCATCCTCTTAAATCGTTGAATTATATACAACTAATGCCTATCACTAATTAAAAGTCTCTTATTTAAAAACAGATGGCCAGGACCAAGCAAACCGCCCGCAAGGCCACCAGTGCGAGGGGACTCCGCTTGCAGGAGGGAAGGGCTGTTCCCCTCCCACCAGTGACCCACACCCCTCCTCAGCTTGAGAACGGGATGGTCCACACCCGTTGCCGTGAGGAGAACGGCCTCGCGCAGATCCTTTGTCAGGCTCTGCGTGAGATGAGGCGCAGACCGTGCCCCTTCTTCTCCGTGCAGACAGTGCACGTGGAAGGACACTGCATGGCCAGTGTTGTCCTTCCCTCGAGCCACACCGCGGCCCGGCAGACGATCACCGTCTATGGGGCCAATGAGGAGGACGCTTACGACAAGGTCACCTTGGCAGCCATCACCTCACTCAGCTCCTCGGGTGCAGCAGGGATGTCCGTGCTACGCTACCTCCCCACCGACGGCTACGACGACGAGTGGCTCCGTCGCCACAACATGCTGGAGGAGCGGATTGACACCAGGCCCTATGCTGCGACTATGCAGTTTGCTCACAGCGTACATGGGATGTACCTCCGTGCCGAGGACCGTGTCTCCCACTACCGCGACCAGCATATGTATGCACAGGACCGCATTGAGGAGCTAGAGGCAGAGTTGGCCGAGGCACTGCAGCGCCTGGCGCAGTACGAGCAGGACCCTTGAGTTGCCCCCGTGGTGGAGGATGAGGACAGCATGGTGTCTGACGCGCGTAACGTGCGTTAGAGCGCTTGATGGTAGAAATGCATGATGAGGCCTTTTGTAAATGGTGCACGTTATGAGTGATGTTTTGTATTATGCCGCTCCATGCAGTTTGCCATGACCATACTAAACATTGGTGAGGTTGAGAGAACTCATTTATGTACGTCATGTAACCCGATGTTAGAACTTTAGGTTGGAGTTTCGATGTGATGGGCGAGATAGCCCCACGTGCGTACTAAGTGGACCTTTAGCTTGCTAAGACCTTCTAAATATGGTTGTAGTAGCTGCTGGATGCGTATGGACCATGTGGGATGATGCAATGCCTTTGAGCTTGGAAAATGGCACCCGAATCTCGAGTTGGTTGCAATCAGAAATTCGGGAGTGCAGCAGCTTATACTGAGCATAGCATGAAATCTGGAGGGTTTGGAGCAGTACCTTAAATACCAATCTTGTTGGGAACTCTTGGTTGCACAGCTTTGTCAATTGAACCTTAAACTGAAAGTGCTCTGTTTGAAAGTTATGTCCCAAAACATCCAGGTTCAGAAATCTGGACAGATTTGACACCCTATAGCAAGTTGTATATTACGACCACTTGCGAAAGGAATTAGCTAAGACCTTATCTAACTAAGTTGCGGAGCATAAAAATTTAGGACGACTCCTCTAATGGTGATAAGACCTAGTCGGTCGTTTTGGTAATCAAAACATTGAAATTCAGAGCTGCTGTTTACATATGCGAAACTGCACGACCCGGTGACAACGTGCTATTGCTTGGCCTTGCGAGATGGAAGCTAATTGTTTTGTTACATGTTTACCTGTACTCATAACATGTCTATAGTCCTATGATCTTTCTATCACCGCATCTTTGCGCAAGGGCTATTGGACTGAACCAATATGGCTCCATTTTTGTAGATGGTGAACACTCGCAATGGTCAATCGTCGGGGCAGTCAGCGCAGGGCGCTCCACCCCCATCGGAGTTGGCCACTTTGGTGGTCCAGCAGGCTGAGCTGATTCGTATACTAGCAGAAGACCACCAGGCCCGTGGGCAACAGCAGCCGCGGGAGTACCAGCCACGTGGCATCACCTACCAGGATTTCGAGGGGCTGCGACCCCCAGTTTTCACCAACTGTCCTGAGCCACTGGCGGCGGAGGACTGGCTTCGCACCATCCAGTCCAAGTTCACCCTTCTGCCAGGGATCACCGAGCAAGAGAAGGCTCGATTTGCTGCTCAGCTCCTTCACGGGCCTGCGGGGGCATGGTACGCCCCTTTCCTCGCCATGCAGGAGGAGGGCCACGAGCCCACATGGGAGGAGTTCCGTCAGGCTTTCCGGGCCCACTACATCCCGGCAAGTTTGATGGAACAAAAGCATCATGAGTTCCGAGACCTCAGACAGGGTAACAGAACTGTCATGCAGTATGTGCAGACCTTCATCCACCTCTCTCAGTATGCTTCGAGAGATGTTGCTACTGAGCCGGAGCGGGTCGAGAGACTCCTAGAGGGCCTTGACCCTACTCTCCGGACTCACCTGGCACGGCGCTACCAGAGCTTCACTGAGCTGGTAGACACTGCTCTCGACATGGAGAATCGTCTCCGTGCCGCTAACGAGGACCAGAAGTGCAAAAGGCTAACCAACACACCAGCGTCTGGCTGTTCACAGAAGCAGAAGACTGCATACAAGCCCCAACAGCAATACTATCAGCAGCCACGCTATGTGGTCTGACCCAACCTGCCAAGCTGGATCCATAGGGCGACACCGCAGCAACAGTACCCCACCTATCGAGCACCCGCACAGCTACTAGCTCCCCGTGCTCCCATTGTTCCGGGGCCGGGTGCTCCCTGCTACAACTGCGGCAAGATCGGCCATTTCAGCAAGGACTGCAGGGCGCCTCGCAGGATCCAAGGTCCTATTCCTGCGGGTGGTAACCAGCAGAGCAAACCGAAGGGGTCCGTACCCAAGACAGGTCGGGTGCACTATGTGCACATGGAGCAGATCCCTGCAGGAGAGCCTGTACTCGCTGGTACGTTCATGGTCAACGGTCAGCCGACCGTCGTGTTATTCGATTCAGGGGCTACTCATACTTTCATTAGTCAGTCATATACATCTAAGCACGGGGTAAAGACTTCACGCATAAAAGAGAAATATCAAATCACCGCGCCTAGGAACCCGATTAATACAAATCTGATAGTGAAAAGGCTAAGGCTGAGTATAGGAGAGGAAGATTTCACAATCAACCCTGTGGTGCTGCCACACCAGGGGATTGATATAATCTTAGGAATGAATTGGATGACAGAAAACAATGCGGTCCTGGATATTGGCAGCAGGACAGTGCAGTTAAGGTCTAGTGTCAGCAGCAAGATTCTACAAATACACATGCCAAATCAAAAACACATGACCCCCACAGTTAATGCGACTGAACTGCAAGAGATCAAGAAGATACCGGCAGTGTGTGAATTCCCGGATGTGTTTCCGGAAGAACTTCTTGGACTTCCACCAGATCGGGATGTGGAGTTTGCCATTGAACTCGTTCCAGGCACGGCACCTGTGTCAAAAAGGCCATACAGAATGCCACCTGATGATCTGAAAGAATTGAAAACACAGCTACAAGAACAATTAGACAAAGGGTTCATTAGACCTAGTTCATCACCGTGGGGTTGTCCAGCTCTCTTTGTTGAGAAAAAGGATCATGGTGGGAAAAGGCTGTGTGTTGACTATCGGCCACTGAATGCAGTGACCGTCAAAAACAAATACCCATTGCCACACATCGATATTCTATTTGATCAGTTAGCTGGGGCTAAGGTCTTTTCTAAGATTGACCTAAGGTCTGGCTACTATCAGATAAAGATTAGAGAAGAGGATATGCCCAAGACAACATTCTCTACCAGATACGGCTTGTATGAATATTTGGTCATGTCATTTGGGCTAACCAACGCACCGGCTTTCTTTATGTATATGATGAACTCGGTGTTCATGAATGAACTCGATAAGTTCGTGGTGGTATTCATAGATGACATACTAATTTACTCCAAAGATGAAAAAGAACATGAAGATCACTTAAGGATCGTACTCACCCGGCTTAGAGAGCACAAGCTTTATGCCAAGTTTAGCAAGTGTGCGTTCTGGCTGAAAGAAGTGGGTTTCTTGGGTCACATACTATCTTAGAAGGGAGTCGCAGTTGACCCTAACAAAGTAGAAGATGTGCTAAATTGGAAGCAACCGGAGACCGTGACAAAAATCCGGAGTTTTCTTGGTTTAGCGGGCTACTACCGCCACTTTATCAAGGATTTCTCCAAAATTGCAAAACCTATGACCTCATTGACCAAGAAAAATGCAAAGTTCATTTGGAATCCGAATTGTGAAAAAGCTTTCCAAACATTGAAGAAATTGTTAACCTCAGCACCAGTGCTAGCTCAACCGGACATCACCAAGCCATTTGAGGTGTACTGTGATGCCTCCGGCAATGGACTTGGCTGTGTCTTGATGCAAGAAGGGAGAGTAATTGCTTACGCCTCCCGTCAATTGAGAAAACATGAAGCGAATTATCCAACACATGACCTTGAGCTAGCCGCAGTTGTTCATGCACTAAAAATATGGAGACACTATCTGCTAGGCAACACATGTCACATCTACACTGATCATAAGAGTCTCAAATACATTTTCACTCAACCTGAAATCAATATGAGGCAGAGGCGGTGGTTAGAGTTGATAAAAGACTATGATATGGAGATACACTACCACCCAGGCAAGGCCAATGTGGTAGCAGATGCACTAAGCCGTAAAGCCCATTGCAATGTGATAGAAGCCCGACCTACAGCAAGAGTGATCTGTTGTGAAATAAATGAAATTGAAACACCTCATGAGCAACAAGTAGAACTTTATAATCTCATTATTGAACCCTCTATCAAGGCACAAATCATAGAAGCACAGAAGCAAGACAAGGGTATGGCATATATTCGTGAAGGTATTAGTGAAGAGAAGAAGGCATGTTTCACGCTTGATGACCAAGGCGTTCTATGGTTCAAGAATCGTCTAGTGGTACCTAAGGACATGGAGTTGAGGAAAAAAAATACTGGATGAAGCGCACACTTCAATGTTTACGATACATCCGGGCAGTAATAAAATGTATCAAGACCTAAAACAAAAATTTTGGTGGACCCGCATGAAACGGGAGGTCGCCAAGTACGTGTCTGAGTGCGACGTGTGTAAGAAAGTAAAAGCTGACCACCTAAAGCCCGCTGGAATGCTTCAACCGCTTGATGTTCCAGCGTGGAAATGGGAGGATATACACATGGATTTTGTTGTGGGTTTGCCTCGTACCCAAAAAGGATATGACTCCATATGGGTAATTATCGACAGGCTCACGAAATCTGCTCATTTCATTCCAGTCAAGACCACCTATCGAGCAAAGCAGTATGCTGAGTTGTACCTTTCCAAGATCATGTCCTTGCACGGGGTCCCGCGAACTATCACTTCAGATAGGGGTTCTCTGTTCGTTTCCCGTTTCTGGGAGCAACTGCAGACTGCCTTGGAAACTACTCTAGTACACAGTTCTGCTTACCATCCCCAAACTAGTGGTCAGGTAGAAAGAGTAAATCAAATCCTAGAAGACATGTTAAGGGCCTGTGCACTAACTTACTCCACCAAGTGGGATGAGTGTCTACCCTTGGCAGAGTTTGCTTATAACAATAGCTACCAGAAGAGCTTAGAAATGGCTCCTTTCGTAGCTCTCTATGGTAGAAGATGCAGAACACCACTAAATTGGTCCGAACCTGGAGAGCGTGTTACGTTTGGCCCTGATTTAGTGACCAAAGCTGAAGAACAAGTGAAACTCATACACCACCATCTCAAAAGAGCCCAATCTCGACAAAAAAGTTACTCGGATAGAAGGAGGGGGCCACTAGTCTTTGATGAGGGGGATCATGTGTATCTTAAAGTATCTCCGACAAAAGGGGTACAACATTTTGGGGTGAAAGGGAAGTTAGCACCAAGGTACGTCGGTCTGTTCAAAATCATTGAAAGATGCGGAGCCGTCGCTTACCGGTTAGAGCTACCACCACCTCTGGCTGCGGTTCACAACGTGTTTCACGTCTCACAACTAAAGAAGTGCTTAAGAGTGCCGGAGAACGTAGTAGATACCTCTCAAATTCAGATTGAACCAGATCTCACATACGAAGAACATCCCTCAAAAATCCTTGACCAAAAGCAGAGATCAACCCGCCGAAAAACAATCAACTTTTACAAAGTTCAATGGAGTAATCACTCCGAAGAAGAAGCCACTTGGGAACAAGAGGAATACCTACGCAATAAGTATCCTGGTTTTCTACCGCCCCCTTCAACTCGGTATGTTACAACAGTTTGATTTCAGGATCTAACCTCAATACATGCTCACCACACTATCTACAATCAACTTAACCACCCACATCACATCAAAAATCTCGGGACGAGATTTCTTTAAGGGGGGTGGGCTGTGATGCCCCTGGCATCTCAAGTGCATTATACTAATATCATTAGCTTAATGACATCATTTCAAGGGCATTTTATCTTGAGAGCATGCATAGCTTAGGTCATTTGAAGCAATTAAACTCGGTTTGCGGAAAAACTGTGTTTGCATTGCTGTTGTAACTTTAATACTGTTGTGAATTTTACAAAATTTTACATACCAAACTTGTAGACAATTTCATGAGGAATAACTTTGGTATTTTGTGTTATGACATGCATGAAGGTTTGAACATAGTTTTGGGTCATTTTAGGTGAAACTGTGAATTTTGCCAAACTCAGACCTGATTAGTAAATTCAAAATTTTGTGAAACAAAATTCAAAATCCTACCATAACTTGAATACCAAAGTTGTAGTTCATGAGATTATATGCAACATTGGTATAGCTCACTCTTCATAAAAATGCACCTAAAATAGACTTTAATAATTTCTAAGCTGAGGGTTTCAAATGGTCAAACTGGAGTCAGCAGGTTAAACTCAATTTAAATCATACTTATACTTAGAATCTGGTATAAGTCCTTTTGACAAAGTTGTAGATCTCAAAAGGTACAACATTTCATTCAATTGGGTACTTTTCAAATTCGTCTCCTAAGTTGGTCAAATTGGCAAAATTCAGAAACCGGGTTAGTTGGTCAAACCCCATTTTTCATTTTTCTGGATTTTCATTTTCTTATGAGTCTATGACACGTTGGACCCACCTGTCGAGTTCCCGCCCGGGGCTCGGATGACGACACCTCGCGGGTCCCACCTCTCCGTCGCTTCATACACCCGGTTCACCGGTCCACCGCACCCCGGCCCCACCTGTCAGCCTCACCCGGTCCATAGACTCAGCCCATCCGTGCGCCTCTCTCTTCCTTCCCCGCTCGACCGCGCCCACGCGGCGCCGGTCTCCTGGCCGCCATGGCCACGCGCCGGCCTCCTGGCCGCCAAGGCCACGTGCCACCCCCAGTCGCCGCCAGCGCGCCCGGCTCGCCTTCAAGGTGGGGACGAAGCCCCGGCCTCCTTCCCCGAGCTCCCATTCACGCGCCCGCTCCTGCAGCTTCCCTCCACTCGGCTCTCTCTGTTTTTCCCCTCCGCTCCACCGGTCACCGCCATTGCCGAAGCTCGAGGCGAGCTTGCGCCCGCCTCTCCTGCTGCCCTCGTGCCTCACCACCACCACGCCGCTCATCCTCGACCTCTCCTCCGCCAAATCCCCTAGACCCCGTCGGCTATAGCCCCTCCACCGCCCCGCATTTGGTCGCCGGAGTTCACCGCCCCTGCTCACCGTCGCGAGCCTCCTCCGAGCCCTCCCCGTCGAAACCGGTTGTGGGGGTAAGGTCCCCACCCTTCTCTCTCCCTCTCCCGCCACCGCCAGTGCGCTTAGGGGCTCCGGCACGCCGGTTCCGGCCGCGCGCCGTCGCCGCTTCCCCCCTGTCGCGAGGTTGAAGACGACCAGGGGAGGGAGACGGCTTATTTGCGGTTTAGCCCTCGAGATCTGGTAGTTTTAGATTTAGATCCAAAGGCGCTGTATACTGAGTCTTGTAACACTTACACGCTAGCCCCTGGAATATACGTTTAATTAGTTATAGGTCCTTAGATCTCTGGTTTTTAAATAAAATGAGTATTAATTCGGCTGAAACTTTGGAAATTCATAGTAAATCCAATAAAAATCAGAAAAATACAAACTTTGTTGCAGAGTACTCCTATTAAGTAGATCTACAGAATGGATATGATGGTTGGATATGAAAAGACCATTTTGCCCCTGTTATTGTGCATGCTTGATAAATCAATGAAATTAGGAAATGTGGACTAAGTGGTCTCAAAAAATTGCCAAATTTGGACAGCAGTGCTGTTAGGGTATATAGGCTCACTATGATTTTTGGTAGCTCAAATGTTTACTGTTTAATTACCATTTTGCCCCTGCATGTGTTTTTAGCATAAAAATAAATGAGGAAATGATAACCATATAAAGATTATGCTCTAAATGGCTTTACCATTTTATTTGTGCTCCCTGTGGTATAAGTAGCTCACTGTTGAAATGGGGTGCTGTGCATGTCAAGTATAGTTAGTGTGTTGAAATTAATAAGTTCATGCATGTTTAAATTAATAAATAGAAAATGTGGTTTAAATGAGGGTCAAAAATTCTGAAATTTGGGCAGCAGCTTTGCTAGCATACCTAAACTTAGTATAAGAATTTGATAGCCTAAATGTTTACTGTTTATTTACTGTTTTACCCTTGCCTACTAATTAAGCCTATAATTAACAAAGGAAAAGAGTTCTAGATAAAAGTAAGCTATAAGGGGTTTTGTGGAATTTATTTAGGTTCTAGATGATGTAAGTAGCTCATCGCTGAAAACGTGAGGCCATGCATGTAAGATTTGACTCTATTTTGAAAATGGTAGATATAATGCTTATTTAAGAAAAGAATAGAAAATGTGAGACTAGTATATTAATAAAAGCCACCATGAATCACATTTGGAAACTTAAGAGTATGTAGGCCTTAGCCACTAAGTTGGGATGCAATGTAAGTCTTCGCTACTGTTTTAGAAATGTGTGATAGAAATGTTAAGCTAGCTAGGTGAAAATAGGTGTTTAAGTAAGCATCGACCATTTCGCATGAATCGATGCTACTCAGTCACACACCCCCACGTTGTTATGTGTGACAAGCTAAGTTATCATAAATGATGGCTTGTACTATTTCTTAATGCTAAACAAGTTTCATTACAAAAATGCATAACTTTATTCCATAAATCATGATTTCTTGCATTGCACTCGCATCATGAAGCAATGCATTGCACTAATACATGCTCCAATTGCACCATATCATGCATATAGATTCCGCGAGCGAAGGACAACCGCCGGACCAACCAAACGTAGAGGAGCCAGAGGAGCAGCTGCACCAGGAGCTGAAGGACCAGCAACAGGGACACGACTACGCTCCGGACGAAGATACTGACCCTAACGAGGAAGGTAGGCAGGACCATACTTAACCCAGCAAACAAATTATACTTGATGATTACGCATATCCATTAGGAGTTGCTTGGAACCAGTTGCATTAGACTCCCTGGCCGCCCTGGCCCTAGCACCTATACATAGAGTTCGTAGGACGAGTGTGCCTAGAAATTGCTAGGTGCGAGTAGACACGAGTGTGTGGACTCGTCGCGTAGGTACTTTCAAAGTTACAAAAGCTTACTATTACATCAATTATTACTGTTGCGCATGAATTAAATGGAGACCGGGCGGAGATTTATTTCAGTATATACTTTTCATAAGGTTGCACTTTGGACTCCGCCCGAGTCGCATAAGGCCCGTCCGCTGTTCGCCTGCTATTCGGCATAACATTGCTAGAGTGCTTATCCGGAGAATGGGTCCGGTAAAGTCTTATCTGGGTTTGTCCGAAGTTTTCGAGGCTCCGCTCATCCACTTGCTGGAGGCCGATGGGCCCGGGGGCGCTTGTACTCGAGGGAGGGCTGACCCAGGGAACTGTGGTATCGCTCCTGAGGGGGCACAACCCGGGGGTTAGGTGGGGGCGCTTTGAATCTTGGGACAAGACAGGTGGAGATTGGGGATATATGTGGGAACGCGATGGCTAGTAAGCATATACCCCTGGCATGATAGTTATTCCCGGGAATTAAAATCGATTCGAATCGCTGATGCCCACCAGGTGTGGGAATGCTGATAATGCACACGGGCAACGTAGTAACTAATTAAACACTCTGGATTTTAATACTCATGATTTTTGGAATACCACGTGTTTGAATTGAACTGTTTACCTTACTGCAAGTTTCTATTATGTTGGAGGTTATACAAATGATGAAAACTTGCTACTTATGTTACATATGATACTGTTTAAAACCAAAAGGCTAAGGATCCAAGCCGCTTCGCGTCAGCCGTAAGCCAAATCCATTAAGACCTACTGAGTAATTAGTACTCAGGGTTTGCCCCAACATTTTGAGCGCAGGTATGGAGTTCATGGTCTGCACTTGTGTTGGAGGTGGCGCATGTCCTCACTTAGGATGAAACGACATGAGTGGCACAAGGGCAACATCGGTGGGCTCGATGTTGTTACCTCTAATGCAAATCTTTTGATGATATCATGGTGACCTCTGAACTTATATTTCCGCTGCGGGAAACTTTCGAACTTGCTACTTTATAACACTATGTTGGACTTGTACTTTATTCAAAACCGGTTTGTAACTAAGTCTATTATTATACTATTCAACTGGCTGTGATGATGTATCTGTTGTGGCTCCATCGTGGGTCGGACGTGTATGATGTCGGTTCCTCTGGGAAATGGTAATATCGAGGGTCAAATGACTCTCGACGGACGACCGGGTTTAGTTTTGCCTAAACACATTGCGAGCCATAGGTGGCAGATGTGCTTAGACCGGATTAAATCGGCGGTTCCGCCACACCTTGGACCATGCTTGGACCGGCACGGCACGCAAATAGCACATAATAAAATATCATGAAAATAATGAATCAAAATCTTTCTCGATGTCTTATTTTCTAGCGTTGCTTAATGGGTAGTATATTTTTCATGAAGATCATAATTATCTAGCTGTTATTACGATAGTGATATACTAATAGTCGAATGGCTAGAGAAAACAAACACAAATATCTCAAGAGCCGTGCTTGGACCGGCACGGCACGAAGGCGTGCTAGCGTGCCGTGGGCTGTGCTTGGACTCAAGTAAAGATTTGTCGTGCTATGCTGGCACGGCACGACGTGGCTAGCGTGTCTAAAAACCGTGGCATAAAGTGGTCCAAAGTACGAAAGGTTGCCGGCCCAAGTCCCAGCTCTACCAGCAACTATCCAAACAGTTTATCGTTCCATTTTGACCCTTGCCGTCCCTGAAGAGGGGGACGTTGCCGCAGGACGACATGGCGCTGTAGGGCGGCAGGTTCACGTCCTTGATCCTGCACGCGCCGCTGTTGTCGTCGGGGCCAGCGCTGGCGAGGAGCCACCTGCCGTCGTAGTTGGTCGTGACGTTGGGGCCCGGCGGCAGATCGGGGCCCGCGCACGACACGCCGGCGACGAGCGCTGCCAGGACGGCAGCGGCCATGGTGGCCACGACACCGGGCATGGACGGTCCCATCTTTGCTCGATCAAATAACTGCGAATCTGTGATTGGAGTAGTATTGTGTTGTGTGTTTCCCAATCACATGCGTAGTCGTAGTAGTCGTGGGTGACGATGGCTGTCACTTAGGTGTATTTGATTCGGGGGATGGGAGGTGATAAGATGGGACGATCTCAGTTTTGAGCTGTTTGGTTGGAAAGACAAAATGGGACGGAATCATTCTCAAAAATCAATATTTTATCAAAATAGGAGACGGTGTGATCCCTCCGGATTTGATGAGACGAGGGACGGGATGAGGCCGGACCGGAGAATATCGCCAGTTTCGATCGGTGCGTGTGGTTTTGGGCTGGGCGGTCGTCGCGTCCGTCGTTGAAGTTTGGAAAAGGGGCGATTAGTGCTGATGATATGGGATATGGTATACTACTATACTGGATAGAAGATACAGTAGTATTAATGTTCAGTATTTGTGCCATCTGTGTTCATGGTTTTCCATCTATCCTGAGGATTAATTTCACTAAGATTGTCAGCAGCAAATCCATGTAGATTTCATGGTGCCACGACTAGGAAAATCTCTCTAGGACCCTCACTACAACAAAACCCTTAATACATGAGACATTCTAAATTCGTCTTGGATCAATGAAAAACTCTTTTTTATTCTTAAGCAAGCCCCCAAGAGGGCTTAGTTGATCATGATTTCTGTTTCTCTTTCTTTTCCTTTTTATTTGTTTCGAAAAAGATATCGTCCGATAGAAGAACTCATAGCCAAAACAAGCGAAAGAGGAAGGGCGGAACATGGATTGTCTTTTTTTTCCCTAACTATCAGAAGGTTGTTGCCGGCTTTTTCGCATTGGATTTCTTTCACGAGACTCGGAAATCAAGAGGATGGGAACGACTATTTCTCAAACCGTCGTAAAATGGTATCAGTGACGTTTATGCATTTCGTTATGTATTAACCATTATAGATCAATCCCCATAACGTCTGCACAAAAACATGACGTTTCTCATCCATCGTAAAACACCTTTTGCCCCCCTGCCCAACCAAACCGAAAGTTAGTAACGAAAATAAAACATCACAATTTTCCAATGGGCCATTTCAGCTTGGCTCATTTTTTAATGCAAAGTCTACATTACCCCCCGAACTATCGTGTGTCCATTTGCACTAGGACCATATTATTTTCGGGGAGGCCCATTTCAAATATGTCCAAATAAATTTGAAACAAAAGTATAGATCTCCCCCCTAAATTTTGGCAGGCTGATTTGAAGCCCAATTCAACAATATACAAAATTTCCATTCAAACATACAATTCCAACCATAAATTATGCACTTCATGGTTATGTACGATCACTAAGCGAAGCAATCATATGTACAAATTCTCTATTTTTTACAATGAATCACATCAGGAAAACTACAATACATACAAAGAGGAAAATTCACAAGCTATTCTGCTATTGGTTCTTTCTCCTTAGTTTATCCTCCCTATCCCCTCTCTGCATGAACGAAACAGGGAGACAAATTGAGGATATTGATGAAAAAAGGATAATTCCTTACATTTAGCATATACATATTTTCTCTGGGGCCAAAATAACAAATACGTCAGTATAAAGGCACTGAACCATTATCCGTCAAGAAAAAAAAATGTATATCATGCAATGCACTCAAATTATCTAAGGTGGCGGATAGACCTGTTGTGAATGCTGCAACAAAGTATACACATCGATGACTAATAATTAACTCTGACAACCATATAAATAAGTTATGGCTAGAAAGGTATTTGGACCAAGAGTATGTCTGTTTCTCTTATTGTATGACAAAAGGGAGCTACTAATCTGATTAGCCAGTGATTAAACAATGAGCATGTCAAACAAAGTGCCACTATTTTTCTCTTATTAAAAAAGGCCAAGAGAGTGTGTGTTTCTCTTATTATAATCAAATAATTAATCAGTACATTGCCTTTACAATAAGAGAACTGCAAGTGTTATTACCATTCTCGGTTGATACAAGATATTGATTGCAGCGCATACAAAAGATATGTCCTCAGTTAGCTAATCTACGTGTATGCAGAGTTTTAGCGTGAGCAAACTTATGGCATTAAGCATACATTTTGTAACGAAAAAATAATAGAAAACAATCACGACAAGAAATTCTTCCATAATTACCGACTTTCATCACAAAATAGAGGAGAAATCATCAGTAAACAAGACCTATGAGGCTATGACGGCTCATTGACCAAGCAGGGGAGAAATTGTCAGTTGCATACACCAGTTACCAGACTTAAAATACAGCAAAACATTAAAAAAAAGTATGTCAAAGTATGACATATAAACATGTGTTAACTAAAAAAGTTAAATCAGTGTCTATAAACTCTTCCACACACTCTTCTTTATAAGTACAAAAAATATAAGAATCTTATACACCCCCAAAAATCAGACACAAGCAGTTCTGGAGGTCGACGACACGCACCCCCAAGTTGATGTGTTGTTCCAATATTTTACACAGCCTAGAGTGTTATCTTATCTTATCAGCTAGATATACACGTTAGTACTAGAGCTCAAGCTCATGTCATTTCTTCCGTCCTACTCTGCTCTGCTCCGTGAGGTTCCTCTCCCCGCAAAACCGTTCCTTCCTCCTGTCCTGCTCCTCAGTCTCACGCCGTTCGCCGGGGCTCGGAGCTTTCCGTCCACCTCTTGCCGTCGACGCACCTTCCCCAAACTAGCCTCGGGGCCATCTGATGCCAAACGCCTTGCACGAGTCTGCGATTGCCCATCGCGCCCCATGGCCATTTTGCTTCACTCTTGGCTATTTAAGCAAGGCCTCCCCTCCCCGGGTCCTCCCATCCAAGCATCCAATCTCAGGCCAGGGGCCAAGCGCGTGGGCGCGGAGGGCGGACGACTTGGGCAAGATCGTCTCGGAGGAGCAGAGCAGCCCGGGCGCGGAGGGACGACTTCGGCAAGCCCGAGACGCGGCGGAACAGGGCGTGGGCACTCCGGCGATGGGCATGTACGTGAACGGCGGCAAGGAGGAGGGTTCGGAGGAGACCATCAACAACCCCGGCATGCCCGCAGCACCAGCACCAGCACAGAGCGGCATGTCGCGCACGCCCCCGGCGGCGACCTGGAACGTCGCGGCGCACCCTGGCGCGCTCGTCGAGCCGCCCCTCAGCTCCTCCACGCACCCGGCGGCGACCTGGAACGGTGCGGCGTACACTGACTGCCTCGCGGCGTACCTCTACTCCTCGTCGGGTGGTCCTACTCCCCACCGGGCGGTCCAGGACGGTGCGCTGTACCCGGACACCGATGGCCTCATCATGGAGCAGCTCCGCTCCGGCGCGGCGCCAACAGCGCCGTGGAACGCCTTGGCGTGCCCCGACATGCTGACGGCGCACCTCGCTCCCGACGTATCGCCGGCCGCCTGGAACCACGGCGCATACCCTGACGTTGCCATTGCACTCGACACGAACGCGCTCGGCTACGTCACCGGTGAAGGCGCGGCCGGCCAGGGCTACTACTACTACCACCACTCCGGCGACAAGGCACTCCCTTTCGCTGCTCAAGTAATAAGTGTAAACATTTCCCCCCTTCTGCCTGGACAATGCTTTGCTCTGTTCTTGTTCTCCTCTGCTTTTTTTTTCCAATCCAAATATCTCACGTTTTCATCTGAACTGTCGAAAACTTGGCCCTGCCTCGAGGACACATGGTTTATTCCATGTGGCGCATTCAGCCACGTTTTCTAATGAAACATACTACACACACTGACAGACATGATGAACAGGTTGTTGTTCATGAAGCTGAGGACAGCGACAGCCTCGTTAAAGATTCAGCGGTCGCCCAGCAGGACGAGGGCGAGGTGGCCGGAGCAGTCGCCGAACCTGTGCGCGGCGGTGGCGGCCTTGTCGGAGTTGGAGGGCAGCTGGGAGCTGCTGCCGTGACTCTTGCCGTGGCCGGGCTCACCGCCGGCGGCGCGGTCAACCCGTCGACGGCCCTTCCGCTCTTCCTGATGCTGACTGCCGGCGTGACCATGGTCACCGTCCGTGTGGTCCGCGGTTAAGGATGTGTCAGGCACTGAGTTTGTCATAATAAAGTCGCCTCTGTCATTTTTTTCTTTTGAAAGATAGATCGCCTCTGTTGTGACTTGTGAGAATCGTCGCCAACCAACCGCCTTGTCGTTCGTTTGTTTTTTGGGGTTCTGTTTTGGCGCGGTCTAGGAAGAAGATGTTCGTTCTGCTGTGGAAACCGGTTGGTTGGTAACTCGTAGATTAATAAAAAAAATGTAATGTGTTTCGATCTTAAAATGGTTAAACGTGGAAAGATAAGCTTGTGGATTATATATAAATGATAGACTATGCTGCTTTCGATATGCGTCAGGATGCAAACAAACAAACAAACCCGTAGCAGCATCAAGCTGCAGTGTTTGAAACATCGGACGTGTTCTGATCTGGTATGATGTAGTACAAGCCTAGAATTTGAACCATGGTGCACCACCAAGATTAGTGTATGTGGTCGATGGATCAACGAAACCAAAACCATGCTATGGATGGCCGGATGGGGCATATCAATGGAAATGGTCAAGCGGACAAGGGACGAGTGGTAGCTTTCGGCAATGGTCGTTTTTGGGATCGAGGTAGAATGGAATATTCCGGTTCCACGTTTCGAGCTTGGGTCAATTATATTTCAAATGAAACATATGCATTATAGAATTTTTTGAACTATATTATCCATCCTAAGTTTGGAGAAAAATATTTTTCTTTTGTAGAACCAATCTATTTCTTTATTTTTCAGCAAAACACTTCATTCGTGAGATGCTGAGTTTAGCACTATCAAACTTTACTATGTTTACAGCGTCGCTACAATATCGTTTTTTGCGCTGTAGACGATTATTTACACAATGTGCTAGTCTGACAGACATGAGACATGGTCCGCTGGTTCCATTATACCCTATCCCACCAACACTGCCGTACCCATCGCGCGTGAACAAAATGGTCGCCGACGATTCACAAGTCCATTGTCGCTTTGGACGGAAGCGCTAATATTCCACCAGCCACCATCATCCACAAATCTGGTGGCACGGCACAGCTTTTCGCAAGTCGGCAACCTCGATTCGACTTGGAAATGTTCTTTTCGATTGTTTTGGGGCCCACAAGGATTTGAAAACTCACAAGTGCCCCCAACTCACGTCCCCCTCTCTCCTCCGGGCATCATCTGAACAAATTCCTAACGACGAAGTTTCTATTTTTTTTTACAGGAAACGTGTTGGATTTCATTTATGAAAGTGGCATATTACATCGGAGCCATTTTTATGGTCTCTCGGGTCATATTTGGTATATTTATTTTGGTCATTAAGTAACAGACGATATTTAGACTAACAAATTTATTTTGATATACATTCACAAGTGAAAGGACTGATAAGAAAGCAGGATTCTTAAACTGGCTAGGCTTGAGAAAAAATTGAAACAACGGAACAAGTATATTACTTGCAGCCTAAAGAGTGCCTCTCACATCGCCCAAAAAGTTATATCCAGGCTGGACAAGGCACAGGAGGAAAGACAGCTAACTGACAGCGAAATTGAATTCCGGAAAAATACCAAGAATCGACTGCTCGGATTGGCTGCTTTGAGAAGAGTCGAAATTCGACAACACGCCCGTCGTACTATGATCAAAGTTGGTGATGCTAATTCAAAGCTTTTCCACTTGCGCGTGAGTGGAAGACTGAGGAAGACTTTCATTCCGTTACTTGCTGCATGAAGGCCGACTCTTGACTGATCATAACGATGAGGCGGCAGCTCTCCATACTCATTTCACTAGGCATCTTGGGAAACTCTCCTGAAAGGACTTATGGGGTGTTCGGATCCCCTGGCTAAAATTTATTCCCCGTCACATCAGTTATTTGGACACTAAGTTAGAAGTATTAAATATAGTTAATTATAAAACTAATTACACAAATGAGGACTAAATGCCGTGACGAATTTATTAAACCTAATTAATCTATGATTAGCAAATGTAATGCTACCTTAACCATTCGTTAATTATAGGACTAATTAAGCTTAATAAATTTGTCTCGCCGTTTACTCCTCATCCGTGTAATTAGTTTTCTAATTAAACTATATTTAATACTTCTAACTAGCGTTCAAACATCCGATGTGACGTGGGCTAAATTTTAGCCCTTAGATCCAAACACCGCCTAATGCCATCAACCGGGACCACCTAGAGATACAACAACACAACTTGCAGGACTTGGAAACCCCACTAGAAGAGTCCAAGGTACACAAAGCTTTGTTTGACTCACCTCTAGAGAAGGCCCCCGGCCCGGATGGCTACATAGGCCTGTTCTTCAAGCACCGCTGGCACATAATCAAGCATGATCTGTTAAAACGCTCTCCAGGACATGTCTAATCTACGTGGTTGTGTCGGAAGCCGCCCGACTTAACCTAGTTTAAGCACATAATACGAGTTTTGCACCTAAACCGGATTAAGCCCGGTAGTCCGTCAGGTCCCAAGAGTCCTGACTATGCCAGACAGGATTGGATATACACCAGGTGACCCATAAATAGGTCCCTAGATTATTCCAATACAAGAAATTTAATAATGAATTTTAATAGAACAAAACAAATAAGAACAAAAGTTTTAATAATTTGTATAACGAAAGTGTAAAACTTACAGCTGAGGCGAGAACCAAACTGATGGAACTATGCTATATAGGTGATTACGTGAAATCAACATTGAGCCCACTAGTATTGTTTCACTTCAAACAAAATTAAGAAAAAGAAGAAGAAGTTTAAGCATCTGACTTCTTTATTTCTTCAACTTTAGAAGGTATAAGGAAGCCGTCAGGAGAACGGTTTCAGTGCCTTGTAGCAGAAGAGGGATGAGCTAGAGACTTCATACCTGAAAAGACTTAAAGCCACAACCCGTAAACCCGACTTTGTAATCTATGGTTGATCTGGTTAGGTCGAACTCACACTGCGGCTGCTTAGAAATATATCCTTAGCTTTTAAGTTTATATCTATTTTAGTTATATCCTACTTATATTATGTTATACCTATTCTATTACCAATCAAGCCAACACTTTGCAAACACTTTGCAAGATCATTTCTCATAGAAGCATTATTCTTTTTAACTACAATGTTGGTGATGATTCAGCTCTTACACCTGGTAAGTTCAGCGATTCGAATCGATTTTATATTGCCGGAAATAATACTCAATCACCCGCCATATGTGTGTATAGCGACCCCACATATGACAACCTTACGTCCTCATTGCCACCTCGTCGAAACCATTCTCTAACGTCCCAAAATTTAGCACCCGAAATTTTCTTCTAATCCCTTCCTAATTCAAAACCAAATTTTCGAAAAACCTTGGATATTGGTTATTTGTTTTGGGTGTGTTCATATGAGCTCAACAAAATTCTAAATATCGCAAATACTCTCCACCAAAATTCTTTCCAAAATTTCTTTCTAAAAATTCAATTCCAAAAAAATATCCGCACGCCACTTGGACCCTCTATCTCCGCGCCACTTGGACCCTCCATCTCCACGACACTTGGACTCCCCATCTCCGCGCCATGTAGACTTCCCATCTCCGCGACACATCATCGATCTCCTCCTCCATCAGCTATAAATAGCCTTCCACCCCATGCCTCCATCCACACCAAGCTCACCACCGCCGCAATATCAGCTCCTAGTTTAACCCGGACGTTGTGCGCCGCGAACGCCATCCCCCTCCTCCTCCCTTGCTGTGTTCATGCACGGGAGCAGAGTGCCTCTGCGTTCTTCGTTGAGATGCCACCATAGCATGATTGCTCTGACTGTGAGCATCTCGCCACATCCCTCCATCATTCCCAAGCGGTGGTCCCCACTTCTCCTGCCTGTTTCGAACTCCCCACAAGCTCCTAGGCCGCCACCAATAGCTGCTCGCGGCGAGCACCTCCGCGTCCACCACCTCCACCGCGCTGACAAACAACAGAGCTAAACACCGGTGAGCTCCTGCCCATTGCTCACGGCGGCGCGAGGCAAGCAGCTGAACAGAGGTGCTACTCGGGCCTGCTCGTGCCCCTCTGCCTGCTATAACAGCCCCCTCTCCTGTGAATGATACGTGGATTCACCAATTAATTTTCCCACGCAACCACCAGCCATCGATGATTAGCCCATCACTAATCACGTGTCATTCGAGCTAGCAGGTCCAATCTTGTACCATTCTTTTCTTCTATTCATTTATCCCTGAATTAATTCCTGACCATATGAGCTCCAATTCCGTTGTTTCTTCTTTCTAAATTCATCAAAAATCAATATCTACCATCCACATTAATTTCATGATTTTAGGTGTTTCCAGAGCGGCCCACAAGCCGGTGCCACATTTGACACTGTAGGTGTGGACCGTTGACACCAGCCTGAAACTCTGCTCGCGAGCAGTCTAGAAATAATTTCTGTTCTACCAGAATCCAAAAACACGATTTTATTCTCCAGTTTCCAAATATTCGGATTTTGAAAATGTTCCAAGAATATCTTTTTTCCTTTTCTTTTTCCAAACGGTGATTCTTTCGCCTAAATTAATCTAAAATCAAACTCTACCTACCCATACACTCCACGTAATCTTTTGTTCTAGCCAGAAGCCGCCGTCATTCTACTATGACGCCGTCCTACGCCCAGTCAGTGCTTCACACCGGTCCCACAATTTTTGTGAGCCTGGTGATCGATGCCGTTAATCTCCTGTTCCACGTAAATCCTAAAGGTGCATGTCTTAGCCTGTTCGAGCCCTGAATTCAGATGATGACGATACCGAAAATCATCTGAACATCATTGCTCTCTCCTCTACTCTAAAAAAGATCTTCTCTAAAACACCAACATGCGACCGCCACCACTTCGACGTTATCGACCCCACGTCTCGCGTCCACCACCCCTACCTTGGCATCTCCGTAACTGTCGTTACCGAGCCTGACAACTCGCCTGAAAACTCGCTACACCCCAACCACTTGCAGTAATACCACCAGTAAGAACTCAGCAGACTCTCATTTTCGCAATCTAAGCTCTACACCACCAAACCCGTTGAGCTCATATTATGCTTCGATTTTATGTTTTCCTTTTTTGTACACTAGGTTTTACCGGAGAGTGCGTTCGGCTTGCCTCTCGTGTTATACTACACAATGTTATATCAACCGCCTCAACAAAGTGAAAGGCAAGCCCACTGGAATCCCCACTTGGCGGCGATGCAGGGGAGGTAGAGGCCCAGGGAAGGAGGCGGCGAGGTGGCGCGCGAGGAGGAGGAGAAGGTGAACCGAGCCAGGTGGGGACGACACGGTAACCCGGGGAAGGAGGAGGCAGCAATGCGGGCGGCGGTGACCCGGGGGAGGCGGCGGTGAGGGGCGACTCTGTCCGTGGTAGGTGGCGGCGGCGGGCTTCCGGGAAAGGGGATGGGCGCGGGCGGCGACGCAGAGGAGGTGGATGCTGGGCACGAGCAGGGAGGATCCGGCCCATGGGGGGATTGAGGGTGGGGGGAGAGAAAGGTGGGGAAAATAGTAAAAAAATGTGGTAGTTGGTATAGAATTGAGATATAGGGTGAACATGACTGTCGAAAATTGTGATATAGGGTATAGAATATTGCTGATTAGGATAGAATATTTCTTTTATGGTAGAAAAATACGGTAGAATGAGTACGGATAGCCAAACCGAACCAGGCACCAGGCAAGGCAGCACCCTGACGGACATGCATGCACGGCCAGCCCCCATCCGCTTTGGGTTGGGGTACTCCCCAGTCTCCACCACACCAGCGTTGGCCACTCGACTACACGCAGGAACAGGCAAGTGGCACCGGGAGTTCAGTTGCCCGCTAGGTCCACCACGGTGCGGTGCTTCAGGCGGCCCTACCCGTGTGAGAGACCGCCCAGGGTCGGCGGGGTCAGGACAGGCCTAGCGGATGCCTATCCACTAGGCCCAATAACACATCTGTCCAAAAAAAGCAGGCACCCACTGTGGCGGAACCGCCGATTTAATCCGGGCTAAGCACACCTGCCACCTCTGGCTTGCAGTGTGATTAGACCGAACTAAACCCGATTGTCCGTCGAGAGTCATTCGACTCCCGATGTTACCTTTCCCAGAGGAACCGACATCATACACATCCAGCCCACAATGGAGCCACAACAGATACATCATCTCACGCAGTTGAATATAGCATATATAAGCTTGTCTTACAAACCGATTCGAAATAATAATATAAGTTTCAACATATTACCATACGAAAGGCAAGTTTGAATCAGATAGCGGAAGCGAATTTGAAAAACATCTCTCAGCGGAACGAAACACTTTACTAGCCTTCACGCACCGTTGATCGAGGCGAGCAGCACCGAGCCCACCGGTACTACCCTTCTCCAAGCAGTTGTCCAGATGTCGCCTGTACCTGTTCTCAAAAGGTGGGGGCAAACCCTGAGTACTAATTACTCAGTAGGTCTTAATGGTATTGGCTTACGGCTGACGCGAAGCGGCTTACTAGCAAGTGGATCCTTAGCATTTAGTTTTAAACAGTAACATGTGTAACATAAATAGTAAGATTTCACCATTTGTATAACCTTCAACACAACTGTAACTTGCAGTAATGTAAACAATTCAATTCAAACATGTGGTATTCCAAAAACCATGAGTATTAAACACCGAGAGTTTAAGTAATTACTACGTTAAACGTCAAAGGTATTGGCATTCCCACACCTGGTGGGCATCAGCGATTCGAATCGATTTTTAATTCCCGGGAATAACTATCATGCCAGGGGTATATGCTTACTAGCCATCGCGTTCCCACATATAGCCCCCATCTCCACCTGTCTTGTCCCAAGATTCAAAGCGCCCTCACCTAACCAACGGGTTGTGCCCCCTCAGGAGCGATACCACGGCCGCACCGGGTCAGCCGTCCCTCGAGTACAAGTGCCCCCGGGCCCATCGGCCTCCAGCAAGTGGATGAGCGGAGCCTCGAAAACTTCGGACAAACCCAGGTAAGACTTCACCAGTCCCATTTCCCGGTTAAGCACTCTAGCAATGTTATGCCGACCAATAGGCGAACAGCGAACGGGCCTTATGCGACTCAGGCGGAGCCAAACGCACACCACATAATAAAATTATTCTCCGCCCGGTCTCCATTTAAATCATGAGTATAGTATTACTTTCTCAATAGTAAAAGTTTTATAAGCTTTGAAATCACTTACGTGACGAGTGACTCCTTTCACTCGTGTCTACTCGCACCTAGCAGAGCCTAGGCAACTCGTCCTACGAACTCTATATATTGGTGCTAGGGCCAGGGCGGCCAGGGAGTCTAATGCAATTGTTTCCAAGCAACTCCTAATGCATATGCGTAATCAACAAGTATAATTTGTTTGCTGGGTTGAGTATGGTCCTGCCTACCTTTGCTTATTCTTATCAAGCCAACAAACTAAACTAGGTTAGTTTGTCGGGTTGTGAGGCTTTGCCCCAGGCAACCCCTTGATCACTTGGACAGCTCCTCCTTCCAAATACCACTTCAGGGGTCTCCAGGTGGTATTTGGGTCTTAGTTGGTCTTCTGGACACCGTTGCTCGAAATAGCTCCACGCTCTTGTTTCCCGATCACATATCTGTAATAGGCGTCACTATATGAATGAAACGCATGATGCAGTGCATGAGATACCTGAAGATCAAGCACTCATTTGAGCAAACATTTCAAGGATAGGGACAGGGACAGGGACAATATTGAAAGACGTTTGATCTCACCACTTAAGCAAGAATTACTTTTAGCGCTAGTGGCATTAGTACTTTTATAGACCTAGAGCAAGAATTCACTCATACAGGTTATATATATAAGCTTATCAAGTTGCGAATCATAGGGGAGACATGTTAAATAGCACTTTCCTACTTTTGTTTAAATGACCATAACATTTGTCATTTTCAAAATACATAGCAATCAGCAAGCAAAACCCACAAAACTTTATTGTTGGGCTACATTGAGTCATATGGGTACAATATGATTTTTGTGGATTTTTCAGGATGAGTTTTATGTAGTATGTATTTTCATATTCTAATAATACACTAAATACACACATAGGGGTAAAACAGGAATTAAGCATTGCGTGCTAGGGTTTCCAAAAATCACCATAGATCTTAATCATCATATAAAAGCTACTGTCCAAGTTTAGTAATTTTTGAAGGTGCTTAACTTTAGTTTTGCTAATTATTTAAGAAATCATAGCATGCAAGCAATCAGGGGCAAAACAGTCTTTTCCTACTCAATCATCATGCCCAGCAGATAGATCTACAAAAAAGGAGTGCACTGCCATAAAGTTTGTATTTTTCTAATTTTTATTTGATTTACTATGAAGTTTTAAAGTTTTCTGTTGATAGAAATTCAATAAATCGAAAATCATAACAGTCAGGGATCTAAACGTGATTATCTATTAACATCAGGGGCTGAGTCGTTAGATCCGCAAGACTCAACGAACATTGCATGGGACCGAAACGTAAAAACACGAAACGTCAGGGGCTACCGCGCAAAAATGCCATCTTCTTCTTCCTTGGTCAGCAGAAACGAGCTGCGCGGCGGGCCGATCTTCTCCCGCGTGGATCTGCGCGTGTGAGACTCCCACGGCCGAGACGCGACTTTGGGAAGGTGTTCCCGGACATGGGGCTCCTTTTCCCCTTGATTTCGCCGTGTGGATTGGATTGGACGAGCGAGGAACGTGCGTGAACCGGAGACGAACTCCGAGGTCGCGTGCTTCAGGGCGGGAGCTTGATCTGCCGAATGGAGAGGGGAAAGGCGACGCCGCCTCGTGCTTCGGGTGCGCAGGGGTGTGGCGCAGCCGGAGGAGGGGTTCAGGTGGCGTGGGGCGCAGCGGAGGAGCGGGCACGGCGAGCTCAAGCTTGGCCGGCCATGGCGGCGTCGGCGCTCTGGACAAGAGACCGGCAGGGGAAAAAGCGAGGGCAGCGAGAGGGAGGGGCGAGTGAGAGAGAGGCGCGGGCTCGGCTCCACCCGGAGGAGAAGCAAGGGCACGGCAGGGCGGGGGAGGGCGGCGCGTGGCCTCGGCGGGGCGCGCTGGCGGCGCGCGCCCGCGGTGGCAAGCGGCGCGTGGCCGGCAGCGCCGGGCGCCGGCGCCGCGTGGCGGGTGGGTCGGCCGAGTGGGACCCACTCGTCAGTGACTCGAAGGAAAAATAAATTCGGGAAAAAAAATGCTGTTTGACTGCTGAGACATGTTTTAGAAATTGTTGTTTTTGAACATCCTAGGGGCCGAATTTGACAAAACCCAAAATACAAAAGTTGTTCTACTCTTCCAGATCTATAACTTTGTCAAAAGGAGAAACATCAGATTCCAAGTCCAAATATGATTAAATTTGAATTTAACCTGCTGACTCTAGTTTGACCAAGGTTTAATGCAAACTTAGAAATTCCTAAAGTCTATTTTATACTCATTTTCAGAGAAAGGGTATTATACCAATGTTGTGGTTTTTAATTATCTACAACTTTCTTATATGATGTTTTGCATGATAGGGACTTTTGTTCCTTTGAAATTTGAATTTTCCTTACCGATCAATTTAGGCAGATTTCTGTCTTTTTCATTAATCGACTCAAAACTCCACCTAAACCTTTGTGCATGTTACCACACCCAATAACAAAGTTGATCTACATAAAATTGTCTACAAGTTTGTTATAGAGAGTTTGGTCTAAATCACATTTTATTTTGAACTAAGGTCACAAGTGCACTCAGGGGTTTTGCATATTTCACCGAAAATTTTGGACTTCGTGATTTACTAACCTAGTTGTTGCTCTTTTCTAAACATTATTAAGCCAAAACCTTGACTACCGTTAATCTAATCACGTGTTAAAACTTTCGAGATGCCGGGGGCATCACACCCACTGTACCCACTAAGAGGCCCGCTTGCATACCTACTCGGATACGTTTGTGGCGGCCCGTGCAGGTGGCAGGTTGTGGCAGAACCTCCAAAATTAACCCAAGGTTAATAGTTAATCTAATTTTAAGTATTAATCTTAAGTTAAATTTGGTAGTTTGTTAAGATTTAACAACCCTAACAAGCCTTTCCATCAGGATCAAGTTTATAGGGTGATTCTCGAAGGAGTACACAAATTACAACATTTCAATTTAAAGGAAAATATATTACAAAATATTTAACGGTTATTACAAACTTAGTTCTCAAAGTTATACAAAAGATGAAACGTATATAAGTTCGCTTTATTGTGAAACATCCACAGTGTATAAAGAAACCTTTCATCATGCCATTCGCTTTATTGTGAAACATCCACAGTGTATAAAGAAACCTTTCATCGTGTCCAACGATGTAGTTTCTACACACAAAAGATCACTGTGGGGGAAAAGAAGGATCGTATTTGAAGAGGATATATCTAGGACCTGGAAAGATAAGAAAAACTTGAGTATGAAATCTCAGCGAGACTTACCCGACCACTGGACCCAAGCCCGACTTTCTAGCCTAAAGCTGATCTGGTTAAGACAACTCACAGTGCAGCAAGCCTAAAAGTAAATCCTTAGCTTTTACGGTGTCAATTTCTTTTAATAATTACCAATCATACTAGGTTGTACCTATTCTAATAGCAAACAAAAGCAATCACTTGTGAAATTATTTATTAGCAAAAGCATTATTTTTATAACTACGATGTTGGTGATGATTCGACTCTTACACCTGGTAGGCACATCGATTCGAATCGATTTTATACTCTCAAGACGAATACTCTAACACTCGTCATATGCATGTACGACGAATCACATATGACAATCCTAACATTCCTATGCCACCCAGTCTAAACTGTCCTTACCGAATTCAGGTGTACAGTACTTCGACACCCGCCCGTCTACGACCTTTTAGTTGGTCTCACCACAGTTCAAGGTGTAAGGAATGAAGGCTTATGGGAGCCCGCGGAGAGGACGATAAGTGAAAGAGATGTGTTCAAAGGCCGAAAGCATGGCCAAACATTGGACGACCTTATATGACATAGGCAGGATCAGGATCTTGGCCATGTTCTTTCATTAGATTCCTCACAAATTCATTTATCAAAACATAACTGATTCTGTCTAATGTCTCCAATTAATATCTTAGGAAACTTTTTTGGATTTTCTCTCAAAGTAAACGTATCCTATAATTAGACTTGACTAAGCATTCTAATCTAATACATATAGGATTTATTATGTTGGAATTAAGGATTCAAAATGCACTCAGGTTTCAATCAATTCCTAACTCTAATGCACATTCATAACTCATTAATTAACACTCAAAAAGAAAAGAAAATGCACCGGGGCTTGCCTGGATTCAGAGTGCTGGGATCAAAAGTGGTTTTAAAAAAAATCCTTCTTCGGGAACTACAGATGGCTCTTGTGCTTCAACCTCAGAAGTGATAGCTTCTGAAGATTCTTCAACGCCAGGTGAAGGTATTATCGTACCTAAATAAATGACATGCATTAGTTTTAAAGATGAGGATAATCAACCTGTTGTAAAAAGAATCATAAATTTTTCTGAAAAGAAAAGAAGGGGCATTGAAATAATTTCCAAGCCTTCCCTAAACTTAAATAAATTTATAAAGATTTTGAAATAATTTTCTAAGGTTTTAGAATCATTAAAAGAATTAAAAAAAATAATTATTGAAATCTTTAAAGAATTTAAAACTAATTATAAAGTTAAAATTAAATTTAAATAAAATAAAATAAAACAAATCTTTTAAACTAAGGAAAAGAAAATAAGAATTTCAGAAAAGAAATAAACCCAAAAAACCCAAAATAATTTTATAAAATTTCTATTTTCACCCTTCAAAATTTGGCCCAGCCCGGTTTAATAATCAGGCCGGCCTGATTTGTGTTTTTTGGCCCAAACAGGCCGGTCTGTTTCCCCTCCCTTTTCCTTTTTGGCTTGGGCGGCCCAATTAAGGGCTTGGCCCAACCGGCCTTTTGGCCCGGCTGGTCGACTCGGCCAGCGCCGAGAGCACACCGGCGTGCACTGCTGCGACGGCGCCGTCGACCTCTCTGCGCGGCAGAGGCCGCGGCATCTCGCTGGAGACGACCAAACCGCATGGTGGCGCGCGGCTCCTTCCTCCCTCCCCTTCCTTGCCTCCTTTCCTCTCCTTTCTTCTCTCTTTCTCTCGGTGCCCATGGCGGCCGCGCCTTGCACACGCAGCGTGTGCGGTGGTGAGTGGTGTTCTTGGCGTTGAGAGGCCGTGCCGGCGGTGAAGGTTACCCTCGCGGGGTGCGCGAGGATGCCCTGCACTAGATGTATGAGTAAGGGTCCTGGTGGGGGTGCGTGTCTATGGGAAACAAGGCGAGACGGTGGGCATGGCCGCCGTCGCCATGGGTACACACCGAGTTCAGGTCGGCCCAATCCTCGATGAGGATAAGCCTTGGAGGAAGAGGAGGATAAGGGACGCGAGGTCCTACTGTCTAATGGCGAGGAGAGGTGGCGTAGGCGGCAGTCAACGACGAGGTAGAAGGCGGCAGGGTGGTGGGTGGTGCGGGGTAAGTAGGTAGGTTGAGGGGTGGTGAAGGATGGTGGCTTGGGTGGAGATGGCTGGGGAGGTGCTCGTTAAGGCCTTTTCTATAGCCCTGGGGTGGCGGGATGAGGACGGCGGCGGATGAGGACGGCCCGGCAGTGGCGGTGGGGCTTATCCCTATCTCCTTCCTGCAGGAGGAAGACGACGAGTGGGGCGGCTCCGTGGGCCGAGCCCAAGTGGCATGTGTGGGCGCGGCCAGCACCGGCCCACGGCTTCGGTCGGGCCGCACGTGTGTGGCACGTGGCGCCCGCAGGCCGAGAAGCTGGCGTGGGCCGCGGCGGCTTTGGGCCGCGGTTTCGCCCCCTTCCCCCCTATTTTTCGTTTTCTAATTCTATTTCTTATTTAATAAATATCGTTTTCATTTTTAACCTTGTACACAAGCAAAAATACCCAAGGGTCCAAATACAAAAGTGGAAGAGTGTAATTTTAGGAAGAGTTTGAAATCAAGCTTGATAAATTTCCATTGAATTGGAAACAATCTAAAAAGAAGGGAAGATTTATTTTTATTTTCACAAAGAATTTAGAAATAAATAAATAACACATTTTCCTTTCCATTGCTTAAATTGTAAATATGCATATGATGACATGCTTAATGCACTTAATTAGGGTTTAAGATATGGAATATCACACAGGTTAGGAGACGAGTCGGAGCTCAGAGGAGCACCAGTAGGAGGTGTGATGCCCCCGGCATCTCGAATGTTTTAACACATGATTAGGTTGGCGGTAGTCAAGGATTTGGCTTAAAAATGTTAAGAGAAGAGTCACAACTAGGCTAGTAAATCACGAAGTCAGAAATTTCCAGTGAAATATGCAAAACCCCTGAGTGCATTTGTGACCTTAGTTCAAAATAAAATGTGTTTTAGACTAAACTCTCTATAACAAACTTGTAGACAATTCTATGTAGATCAACTTTGTTTTTGGGTGTGGTAACATGCACAAAGGTTTAGGTGGAGTTTTGAGTCGATTAATGAAAAAGACAGAAATCTACCTAAACTTGATCGGTAAGGAAAATTCAAATTTCAAAGGAACAAAAGTCCTTATCATGCAAAACATCATATAATAAAGTTGTAGATAATTAAAAACCACACAACATTGGTATAATACTCTTTCTCTGAAAATGAGCATGAAATAGACTTTAAGAATTTCTAAGTTTGCCTTAAACCTTGGTCAAACTAGAGTCAGCAGGTTAAATTCAAATTTAATCATATTTCAACTTGGAATCTGATATTACTCCTTTTGACAAAGTTGTAGACCTGGAAGAGTAGAACAACTTTTGTATTTTGGGTTTTCCCAAATTCGGCCTCTACGGTGTCCAAAATTCTCAAATTCCAAAACCGGTATATAAAGTCAAAGCCAGTTTTCCAATTTCGGGGTTTTTCGAATTTCTTTGAGTCACTGACGAGCGGGGCCCACCTGTCGGGCCGCCCGCGCCAGCGCATTCAACCGGTTCCTTTGTTCCGTGCACCCGGTCCGTAGACCCCTCACCCTCCTCCTCACCCCGACCCCACCTGTCGGCCTCGCCCGGTCCATGGACCGCGTCCACCCGCGCGACGTCTTCTTCCCTCTCCCCTCCCCTGCGCCCACGCGGCACCGGGCCTGGCCGCCATGGCCACGCGCCACGCCATGGCCGCCCTGCTCGCCACGACGCGGCCACGCGCCACCCTGCTCACGCCACCCCACGCCCCGAATGAAGAAGCGGAGAGCTCGGCCTCATCTCCTCGCGCCTCACACGCCTGCTCCCCTGCCTCGCCTTGCTTGGAACCCCGCTGCGCGCGCCGCCGCCATCAGAGCCTGGGGCGAGCTCGCGCCCTGTCCCCTACGCGCGTCCCCGCGAGCCACTGGAGCCATGCCGCTTTTCCCCTCCCTCTCCTCCACCGAATCCCCAAAGTCTAGGCCGCCGAAATCGCTCCACCACCGCGTATTTCTTCGCCGGAGCTCCTTGCCCGCGCATCACCGTCGCCGAGCTCCTCCGAGCCGTTTCCCGTCGCCCAAGGTAGGGGGTAAGGTTCCCCTTGCTCTCCTCTCTCTCTTGGTGGCCGGAGTTGAGCTTCCCGAACCCCGCAGGGCCGGATTGAGGCCGCGCCGTCGCCGTGCCCCCTCCCTGCTCGAGGTTGAAGATGAGCAGGGAGGAAGAAGACGCCCCTTTTTCCGTTTAGGCCCCTGAAAATCTTCATTTTTATTGTTCCCCTTGCGTACTGTAACATGAGTCTAAAGATTCTTACGAAGCAGCCCCTGGAAATAAGGTTTAATTGCGTTTGAGTCCCTGGAGCTACATATTTCGATTTTTAAACTCTTTGTTTCAGCTGAAACTTTGGAAATTCATTAAAAATCACACAAAAATTCTAAAAATGCAAACTCAGTTTCGTTGGACTCCTCTCTAGTAGATCTACAGGGTGGGTATGATGTGGATCTGTGAAAGTACCATTTTGACCTTGGTTTTGTGCATGCATGCTTAATTGATTAAATAGGCAAAAGTGGGTTAAATGAGATCTAAAAATCTTGAAACTTGGACAGTAGCCTTATCATGATATTTAGGCTCTGTATAAATTTTGGTAGCCCTAGCATTGACTGTTTAATTACTATTTTGCCCTTGTATTGTATTTAAGCATATATTAATTTAGGAAAATGTTGTTATGGTGAAAAATGCTCCGAGTAACTTTAGGGCCTTGATATGAGTTCTAGGTTATGAACATGACTCATTGCTAGAGTAGGAAGTAGTGCATGTAAGGGTGTGACTCTGATTTGAAAATAGTAGAAATAATGCAATTTTACATAAATAATCGAAAATGTGAGACCAGTATATTCAATAAAAACCCCCACACTTACCATGTTAGCTTTATGATTGACAACTTAACTCCTGTATATGTTCTTGTGAAATTGCACATACACGATTGCTTCGGGTCCATAAAAGTAGTTTTAATGCTAGTGCCAGTCGGGAGGTTTTAGTTGAGCTAGTAATCCATTACATGCGTAACTAGAGGTTTGCCTTATATTTTGCTTAACCAGTTGTAGGCTTGATGATCTGCATCTCATTCACTGTGTCATGCATAGCATTCATATAGCAACGCTTAATGCAGATACGTGATTGAGAAACAAGTACGGGAGCTACTTTAAGCAATGGTGTTCCAGAAGATCAAGTAAGCCCCAGACACGACCTGGAGAGCCCATCAGTCGTGTTTGGAAGGAGGAGCTGCCCAAGTGATCAAGGGGTTGCCTGGGGCAAAGCCTCACAACCCGGCAAACTAACCTAGTTTAGTTTGTTGGCTGAGTAAGAATAAGCAAAGGTAGGCAGGACCATGAATTCTCCCAGCTAATATGATGAATGATTGTTTCATTACGCATCCGCATTAGGAGTTGTTTGGAACCAATTGCATTAGACTTCCTGGCCGCCCTGGCCCTAGCACCTATACATAGAGTTCGTAGGGCGAGTATGCCTAGAAATTTCTAGGTACGAGTAGACACGAGTGTGTGTACTCGTCGCGTAGGTATTTTCAAAATCAAAAGCTTATAGTTATATCATTTATAATTGTTGCTCATGGAGTAAATGGAGACCGGGCGGAGATTTTATTTCAGTATTCACTATTCATATTGTCGCATCCGGACTCCGCCCGAGTCGTTTAAGGCCCGTGCGCTGTTCGCTTGCTGATCGGCGTAACATTGCTAGAGTGCTTAACCGGGAAATGGGACCGGTGAAGTCTTACCTGGGTTTGTCCGAAGTTTTCGAGGCTCCGCTCATCCACTTGCTGGAGGCCGATGGGCCCGGGGGCGCTTGTACTCGAGGGAGGGCTGACCCGGTGCGGCCGTGGTATCGCTCCTAAGGGAGGGCTGACCCGGTGCGGCCGTGATATCGCTCCTGAGGGGGCACAACCCGGGGGTTAGGTGAGGGCGCTTTGAATCTTGGGACAAGACAGGTGGAGATGGGGGCTATATGTGGGAACGCAATGGCTAGTAAGCATATACCCCTGGCACGATAGATATTCCCGGGAATTAAAATCGATTCGAATCGCTGATGCCCACCAGGTGTGGGAATGCTGATAATGCACACGGGCAAAGTAGTAACTACTTGAATATATTATGTCCGTTACTCATGTTTTCAAATACAACATGTTTGTATTGTATTGCTTACATTTCTACAAGTTGTTATGGAGTTATATGCAAAAGATGAATCTTGATATTTTATATTGATATATCACTGTTTAAAATCAATGGCTAAGGATCCAAAGGTTAGTAAGCAAGCTTTGCGTCAGCCGTAAGCCAATCCATTAAGTCCTACTGAGTAATTAGTACTCAGGGTTTGCCCCCACCTTTTGAGAACAGGTACCGACGACATCTGGACATCTGCTTGGAGGAGGGTAGTACCGGTGGGCTCGGTGCTGCTCGTCTCGATCAACGTTGCATGAAGACTAGTAAAGTATTTTCTTCCGCTGTGAGACGTTTTCAAATTCGCTTCCGCTAACTGATTCAAACTTGCCTTTCGTATGGTAATATGTTGAAACTTATGTTATTATTTCGAATCGGTTTGTAAAATAAGCTCATATATGCTATATTCAACCGCCTGAGATGATGTATCTGTTGTGGCTCCATTGTGGGCTGGATGTGTATGATGTCGGTTCCTCTGGGAAAAGGTAATATCGGGAGTCGAATGACTCTCGACGGACGACCGGGTTTAGTTCGGTCTAATCGCACTGCAAGCCAGAGGTGGCAGGTGTGCTTAGCCCGGATTAAATCGGCGGTTCCACCACAGGAGGTGGGGTTCTACTGTATCGCTTCCACCTCTCTTTCTACTCTTCCTCCTCTCTATGAAGAACAGCAAGGAGAACCCAAGGTTCCCCTCAAGCTCTTCCTCTAGATTCAAGGTTGGAGTCCATTTGAGGCCAAGGGAGCTCTTCTCCCCTCTCTCTAGGTGATCATCCCTCAATCCCCCTGCTTTTCCCCTCTTCTTCATGGTGGAAAACCCTAACCCCTTTCTCTCCCTTGATTTTATCTCTCTAAGTCGAGAGTAAGCCCGATCACTTGGGGATTGTTCTAGGCACGCCCTTCATCCTAGGTAAGCATGTTTTGGTGGGTAGTTCGATTCACATTGTAGTCATGGCTAGTCCATGGTGGCCATGGTGAAGTTATGCATGTGATGGATTTGGACTACTGACACTAGTTGGGGTGTGGTAGAGATGATCTTGGGCTAGTTTACCATGTTTTCTATGCTTATTATGGCATGACCTAGATAACACTAGGTGGATTGGAGTAGGATTTAAGCTTGTTTAAGTGATAAGTGCTTGTGATGCTTTTGTTGAGATGGAAGAAAATAATTTGGTAGTCAAGTTCTTTGTTGGTTAAGTGCATTGTGCATGTTCTTGCATGATCTTGTTTATTTGGCATCATGAGCATAGCATTGTTCTTATTCATTGCATCATTAGGCACTCATGTAGAGACCGAGTCGGTGGAGCAACCAGAGTGTGAGCAAGCACCCGAGACCGTGGGTGATGATCCTTCTTTTGAGCAGCAAGGTAGGCACCTTCTATCTATCTCACTCTATTTTGGATCAATATTTGTGGTTAATTGATTGAGCATGTCATTTGTGATGAGTAGAACCTATTTAGCATTTTCCCTAGTCCTAGCTAAATCTCTAGTTGAGTATGATTGTTAGGCATCTCGATTTAAATGCTTAGTCATGCTTAGAACCGATAGAAGTCGAGAGGTGGCAGGGTCACCACTACTCGCAAGCTTTAGGGGTTGTTTAATTAATCAAATTTGACTTGGAATGGTTAAAAAATTGAGCTTTGTGAATGTGAATGTTGAACGTGACTTGGTGCAAGGGTTTGCTTGGTCAAGTTGGATAAAATTATCTAGTTGTTGCAACAGTTTTGATTTTTGAGCACCTTTCGTGCTAACCACATGCTTAATTTGGGAATGATTAGCTTAGTAGCATAAGTCGCCCGAATCACCCCACGGATTCAGTGTGGTGTGGTCTGAGGTGTGGCTATAGTTGCCTGACATACAAGGGGCTTAGTGCACCTAGTCACTCTGGCCGTTTGTTGGGTGTTTGGGGCGGGTATGTGAAAGGTTGAAGGCATGGAATCGACCCTTACCTATGCGCGAGGTATGGTGGTTCATGTGGGAAAAGTTGTACGCCACCCTAGTAGGGTATTAATCCATTCGAATGGCTGAGCTCTCGGTCATGAGCCACGCTCAATTCGGTCGACTTCAACCTAGAGTCTCGTACAAGAGCTATGGAAGATGAGCTCATGATCATGATTACTTTTTTTATACAATTGTATTGGTGCTTGTTATTGAGATATTTTAGATGCTATGTCTTTTGCTTACTATCACTTGATTAAATGCTTTTCATCATGGTAAATTAAAATGAATAACTAGGCCTTTACATCCACCAAAACTTTGTTGTATGAGGATAAGACATGCTAGTACGCAATGTACTAGTGGTGCTGCCGTTAAGTTGATTTCAGGTGAGCCCGAGCCCGTCTATGGATGTTTCTTTCCCGCCGAGAGTGGTGATGGTCAGGAGTAATGGCCGTTGAGCCTTATGTGGATGTGTTGTGACATGAAACAACTCCATATATTTTGTTGTACGATATTCGTATGAGTGTGCGTTGCTCAAAACTTTCTGCTGCAAAACTCTGGATTTATGTAATCTTAAACTTGTTGTAAACTTAAGGTTTCAATGTGGTGATGTATGCAATGCAGCTTGGTTATCTGGAGATACTTGTGTTGGAAAGGTCTACCATGGTGCATCTTGTGGAATACCGGAGTTATTCAGGTTAAGTTGGGTGGTTCATTGGATGAAAAACCGGTTTAGCTCGAGTAATTTGGATGGCTCCCTCACAACTAGTTCGTTGCATCGCATGGTCCCACAAAGCATTTGCTTTGTCGGAGAATTGTTGGTGCCAAGATGAGATGACCCGTGCAAATAATGCGTTGATAAAACAGAGGTCATGTTCGTTGCCCAGGCGTCCTGACTCTGCCCACAGGGCCCAAGTTGCGGTGCACCTCTGGATGGTAGCAGGCCTCCGACCGCACCTGCACGTAGTATGAAAATATATGGTGGAGCAGTGGGTGGGCCCCACGAGGCATTGTCCTTGCTTTGTCTAGCGGGTGCGCTGCGTTGCAACGCGCGCCGCGCTCCCCCTCACTGCCGCATGTGGGCTCCGCTGCGGGGACACCTGCACGCCACACAATGACCTCGTTTTTTTGGGCGCGTGCGCCCTGCGTTGCAGCACCAGTAAACCCTGACTCGAACGTCGCCTTGGTTTCCCGGCGCACCCTTTCTTTTCTTTAGTGCCATGTCCATGCCCTTGTTAAGAATCATAGCGACAGTAGTGATCTCATCCTGATGAAGCACATAAACGCTCTAGAAGATTAGCAGTTACTAATCTCTTCTTAACGAATTTCATCACGTTGTAAACATGATTAGAGCGAACGGACACATAGATGTTCGTTCACCATGTATATATTTGTTCATCAATCAATGGAATAGAAAGAGGAGATTCATTCTCCGTTCACTCAATCCAGTTTTACTCTAACACGTACCATGCACGCGACTCAACACTGAGCAACGAACTCTACGACCGGAAAAGGAAGAAGAACAGTAAGCAAGTCCGGCGAATTCCGGTGACAAGAACAAGGTAAGTTCAAGATGCCGACTTACCCCGTAGACCTCATCATCGACCACATCTTCGCCGCTGTGGAAAGGGAAGTCGTCGTCGCCGTCCGCCATGGGATCGTCGAGCGCCACCGCTTCCGCGTCGCCAGTCCGTTGGGCACTAGTCCCGCCTTGTGCATCGACGCCGTGTTGGCCTCCCTCCGCGCGGACGCGCATCGTCGTCGTCCTCTTCGTGGTGGGCGCATCCCCGACTGCCCCACCCTTCTACACCGACAGTGGAGTGGAAGACTCACCACCGTCCAGCAGTGCCGGCTCCCTGTTGCGGCTCTTAGGCTATCAGGATTTTACTCCATAAGCTCACGGAGACCACTGTAGCCTTTCACCCGGGAGTATTCCAAGATATCGTATTTATCCACAGGGAGGCATTGAGATAGAGATATCAAACTATCATTGATCCAGTTGTTACTATTCATTCACGTCAATCGATGGCTAAGAACGATTGACACCAAACACAATGGGATACAAGCCGAGCACCGTTGGCAAGAAAGCAGGTAAAGCTAGGAGGACAACGAGGTGAGAGCTCAGATTCCTGATGAGGACTTTCTATACTAAGGTGAGCCAGACATACTAAGCTAGACCAAACATGTTGCTCTGACGGAGGTAATGACTTATCTAGTTGTCTCAGATACTTACTTAGCCACCGAGCCTGCTAACCACTTCTGGGCACCAGAGTGCTGATATCCCAGACGAGAAAGTCGGGTGTCACAAGTAACTCAGCTATGCGGCTACAAGCGACCCGAACGACGGGGGTGGACTACACAGGGTACAATCCCGCTATCACCAGGAGGACCTACTAAAGCCAGGGTGCGCCTAGTCTACATGCACACCGACTACCCAAAACTGCGTGGGGTCTAATCACTTGCAAAACCAAGGTGACCGCAATTGTAGACACCACGTCTATGTTTGCAGGCACTATTTCTACTGAGACTATCAGGTAGAAGTTTACACAACTGTATAGTCAAATGCTATAAAGAGCATACGAGGAATCTATAAGCATGACAAACTAAATATTCATTACCTATTAGAGCAACTTTAACTATAGTCTAAAAGACATTACTATACTATGGCATGAATAATACCGAAAGCAAAAGTAAAGTAAATGCCCACAAAAGAAAAGAAAGATAATGCATTAAATATCTCAAGTCTTACAGGAAAATAAAGATACAAGAAGAACTCATACCGAACACATGAAGACGGCTCCGGAATGATGGAGCCCTACCTCTAACTCCTAACCAAACACTACTTTTAGAGTGGAGGCACCACCCGTAGGGCACCTCCTAGAGGGAGAGAGAGTTCACATGGGAATGGTACAAGTGAAGTGAGGGGGTGCCTATCTATTTATAGGCGGAGGAGATGGAATATTCCAAGGTATCTGATGCATGATTCTTCCCCCAAAACGCTCCTTGGGCGCCACCTGGCCTCCCAACTAACATAGGAAAGTCGGTGGGAGTATTCCACACGTGCAGGCATCGAAAACCGGTCAAGAACAGGACCCTAGGGCCCTGAACCGGCTGTTACACGTATTTTCTGGGTCAACCTGGGGCTCCTGGCGGTTAAACCGTGCGGCGAGCACTCTTGGCACGCCACGTGTCTGAGCGGAGGGCGAAGCCGGCCGGGCGAGCAGCTCCCGCGCCGCACCGCCTCCAGCGCCGGTGCGCGTGTCGCGCTGCCCCATGGGCCGAGACGTGGCCAACCTGGCTGGCTGGGTCGCCCCTGCTGGGACCCCTGCCTCCCCGTGAGGGTGCACGGGTGCGCGCGTGTGCAGCGCTGCTCCTGCCGCCGCCACGTGTCACCTCCCGGTGAGTTCTCGTGCGCCGCAGTATGGTGGGGGGCTGCTGACATCAGCGATGACGTCAGCGGTCGCTATATTTTTGTATTTACAATATCTTTTGCATATGAGCTCCAAATGAGGCAAATAATATGTCCATTGAAACCGTCTCGATGAGCTCTTCGCAATGAAATAGGTCTTGAGGGCATTTGAGATACTTCGTAATACTGTTATTTTCAATTCATTCTCAAGCCCTTTTGAGCGCTAATTTTGTCTCGCTCCAAATGATCTTCTTTTGTACGGAATTTTGAGCATCTCCCTGTGATACACCGAAAACCACCAAAACTCGTGGAATTTATCAGTGTTAGGTAAATAATGCACATAATTTTATCTATACCCCATTTGTTCACTACGAAATTGTCAGTCAAAATGGTGAAATAACGACCATCAACACCTCCCAAGCTTGAACTTTTGCTCATCCTCGAGCAAAGCTAAGACTTGGGCTCGGTGGATCAGGAGTTGCATCAGTGCCAAAGTCCTGTATGAATGAACAAACTGGCATAAGCGTACCCCAACCTTGTTATCCATACCTGTGGGGCTTTTGGCTTTTCTTACCTTGTCTTTGGCGGTTGAGAGATGGAACAATTGCAGTAGAGTGTCACCGAACTCTTTCTCTTTTCTGGTTTCATGCTCGGAGGGTTTTGAAAATTTTAAAATTAAAGCTCAAGTTCCTCAAATGGTACCCTCGATCGCTCAAGTGGTTTTTGAATTTTTCTTATCAGGCCATAGGCCAAACTTTTCCCTATCAACTAAAGGCTTATGTGGAGCTCAGGGTAGGAGTAAAGTTAGCTTACCTATGCTATGTATCTTGTTGAGTCAAAGATTGGTCCTAGTGAAGTTTGTGATATTTCTCATCCCAATCGGAGGAGAATGGATTGGTTTTGTGGATGGATATGGTCTATGGATGAAAACTCCTTATTTGATGGATCCCTTCTTGAACTTTGAAGCTTTTGAGCACTGGAACTATCATTTTCATCCTTTTTCTTCTTCTCTCTTCTTTTTTTCTCTTCTCTTTCCTTTTTTTTGATAGCTCCATGTCTCCTTCTTGTATGAGAACTTTGGGGGTATTTTTTTTTGAAATATGATTGGAGTATTTATTTGGAAGACCATATTTGTGGATAGGTGGGCGGATGATGGATAGGGTGGAGAAATGTCTGGTGAAGGTGGATGCTTGAATCCAGTGTAGATTTAAGCATGACCAGACAATGAAAGGTTAGCAAATGAAGATGGGTGTGAGGGATTTTGATCAGGACTTGAAGTGCCACTTCTTCGTAAGAACTCAAAATTTGACAAAACTCAACATAACAATAGGCAGCATATGTAGAGATTTTAACATGTAAAGCATTTGGCTTTGGATAGGTATTTCAAACCACCGAGGAACTTTAATTTTCAAAAAGAAAACTCCGAGAATTCACCTTACTAGGATCAGGATGGGTTAAACTAAAACTTTAATTATATCACATCTCACAACAACTCAGACTTGGCTTAAAAGCACTTGCTCCCACAAGGTTGAAGATTAAAGGTAGGATCACGACAAATGCCAATAAGTTCAAAATTTTTTAGGAGAGTGTCAAGTTGTATACAAAATACTTACAAAGAATTAACAGAACAACTATACATCATTTTCTTTAAGCAAGGGTATAAACAAAATTCTAGCATTATAGGAGTTAGGTTATTCATGGTAAAAAGCAAATTTTTTATAGTTTTTGAATTATGCAAATTTTTATAATTTTTATTTTATTTGGGATAACAAGAAGGAAATATTTTTGGTGTCATAGCAATTTTCAGGATTAAGATATTTCAATTGAATACAAAGCATTCGGGGTACTCACCAGGTGATCTTCCCCCAAGCTTAGTTCTTGCAAGTGTTTGCTAAGAAACTGAGCTTCGATATTGCCTGGAATTGCCTCCCGCAAGCTTGCTTGTTCCCTGGGAGACCAAGATGCTGTTTGTGTAGCTCACCCTTGTTAGGCGAATTACCTTCTCTCTACTCTTGTTTTGCCTCCTCTATTTCTGAAATGACTGTTTGATGCGCAGTTGTTTCTCTCGTGCTGCGGTTTGGACCGTTTGCAAAGTCTTGGGAGCTCTGATTAGACACATCTGATTTGATGATACTACTCCCATGGGTGAATGTCTCTTGCTAGATCTCCCACTCCAACATCATGTTTGCCTTAAGTTTGACATCCTCCTAGGTGACACAATCTTGGTCACGGCCAGCTCTTTGTTCCCAAACAGACTGAGTGGAATGATAGAGGCGGATGTTTATTGGAGTTGACTCCTTTGCATCCTTGGCAGTTTGCCACCAACCCTAGTTGATGGTTGTTCATCATACTTATGATGTCGTAGGTGGCTCATTGGCACATTGATTCATGAGTAGAGTAGATCAACCTGACCTCTGATAAATCGCTTTGTCTTATTGTATGTCCAGTCAGAGGAAGGGAATTAAGGAATGCTCATTGTAGCGTTCCTCCATACTTGGGTGATGTCTCTACATATATCTTATGCCGGTTGCAATCTCTTACTATAGAGACATCTGGTCTTTTGGTGTTCGATATGTACTCTCAGGATGAGAGATGGCCTTTACGTTTGCTTCCCAAGTGATGCAGAGCATGGTCAATGTCTTGCAGCGATCAACCACTGTTGTAGGTTGAATATTGAGGTCCTTCCTCTCAGGGGTTGGGTTGGGGGATGTGTGATATTGCTTGGTGTATCCTCCCCCAAGCTTGATTCTTGTGGTGTGATGAAACAACCCTTTTGTTTGAAGTTTTCGTGTTCCGCCTTGTCCTTCATTTTGATTCTAGTGGAGGGTGTTGTCCAATCACGGTGTAACGAGAGACCCACAAATGTTGAGAATGGTTCCTTTGTGATAGCCTTTTCATTCTTCCTTCATGATAAAGGAAGTCTTGATGCTAATTTTCCATCTCAAATGACGATAGGCACGTCGTGTTCTTGTTCCCTGGTTGGTCAATGGAATGTCAATGTAGCAGACATCCTTTAAGCTTTGCTTCGTTGGCATGGAAATTTTGGTTGCTTCTCATTGCCACAAACTTGCTTGTCAAATGCCAGACAATTTTTTCCCCCAAGCTTGGATTCTGCAGTGAATGCTGATTCCAAACTTGCTTGGTACTTGTCGTGCATGACATGTGCCACCAGTCATTGTCTGTCCATGTGCCACACAGCCATTGACTGCATGTCATGGGATCGACATTACCACCATGCTTGTGGACATTGATTTGTGTTTGCCTTTGTGGTGCTTAAGACAAGAGTTCCCCCGCAATGAGAGACGTCTATGCCGGCCGCTTTTGGGATCTACACCACAAACTCCATCGGGCACGCAACTTTCCCGTGGGGCAGTAGACCAGTGGTCTACTAGCTTGCAAATTTAAGCACAGACGATAGCATAATGTGATATGCCCTTGAATGTTACTGGTATGGTGTGTTTTTGTAGTGCGGAAATTGTCAAGATTTCTCCATTGCTCACCATCACCATTTACTTTGATACCCATATCACGATGCTGTCATTTCCCAAAAAGGTATTGGATAATCTGCAAGAGGTTGAGCATGAGAATGTCGGCCACAAGGCCTCTCCTCTCGTGTGGGGATTGAATACCTCCTGCAACAAGTTAGTGTGCAACATATACAAGGGTCCGATACATGTATAGTGTATTAATCACCGGGACCGTTGTTATTCACAGAGTGCTAGCAAAGAAAATTTTCAATCAAAACATAGCGCAAACCATGTTGCTAAACCATGACTTCCATTTCTTCAACTTTTGCTCAAATCCACGGTCTAAAAAAATGGGTGCATTTTTGAAACATCACCGGGATTTTGTGTCTCCATTGAAACTTGAGAGATCCAGCTAGTTTAAGAATCGTGGCTCATGAACTAGCAACAGAACATCACTACCAAAGTCCATCCATAGCTTATCTACCAAACTCGACATTGCATCTAGTTTGATAGAAAGCGACTAATTCCAACCTAAGCACCACGCTTAATTTGGAAATTAGCCTCTGGGCACGCGTTAGGATCTGGCGCAAGCGATGTTACGACAAGAATAGCCTATTTGCATTGGCATCCAATGACTTTGGGTAGCATGAAAAATATTCTCAAAAGTCACACATGATAAAGAATTATACAACGGATAGAGCATCGTCGAAGAAAAAATGGATTTTTTTTAATTTTTTTTGGGTTTTCAAATAAAATTGAAAGAGCAACAACAAAACGATGAACAACAGAATGATATTCCAACTCGACGCTTCCCTGGCAACGGCGCTAGAAAAGCTTGTTGGCAGCTCTTAGCCTACCGGATTTTACTCCACAAGCGCACGGAGACCGCTGTAGCCTTTCACCCGGGAGTATTCCAAGGTATCGTATTTATCCATAGGGAGGCATTGAGATAGAGATGTCAAACTATCATTGATCCAGTTGTTACTACTCATTCACGTCAATCGATGGCTAAGAATGATCGACACCAAACACAATGGGATACAAGCCAAGCACCGTTGGCAAGAAAGCAGGTAAAGCTAGGAGGACAACGAGGTGAGACCTCAGATTCCGGATGAGGACTTTCTATACTAAGGTGAGCCAGACAGACTAAGCTAGACCAAACATGTTGCTCTGACGGAGGTAATGACTTATCCAGCTGTCTAGGATACTTACTTAGCCACCGAGCCTGCTAACCACTTCCGGGCACCAGAGTGCTGATAACCCAGATGAGAAAGGCGGGTGTCGCAGTAAGTCAGCTATGTGGATACAAGAGACCTGAACGATGGGGGTGGACTACACAGGGTACACTCCCGCTATCACCAGGAGGACCTACCAAAGCCGTGTGCACCTAGTCTACATGCACACCGACTACCCAAAACTGCGTGGGGTCTAATCACTTGCGAAACCAAGGTGACCGCAATTGTAGACACCACGTCTATGTTTGCAGGCACTACTTCTATTGAGGCTATACACACCGTATATTCAAATGCTATAAAGAGCATACGAGGAATCTATAAGCATGACAAACTAAATATTCATTACCTGTTAGAGCAACTCTAACTATAGTCTAAAAGATATTACTATGCTAAGGCATGAATAATACTGAAAGCACGAGTAAAGTAAATGCTCACAAAAGTAAAGAAAGATAATGCATTAAATATCTCAAGTCCTTACAGGAAAATAAAGATACAAGAAGAACTCATACTGAACTCCAGAAACTGGCTCCGGAACGATGGAGCCCTACCTCTAACACCTAATAAAACACTACTTTTAGAGTGGAGGCATCACTCGTAGGGTTCCTCCTAGAGAGAGAGTTCACATGGGAATGGTACAAGTGAAGAGAGGGGGGTGACTCTCTATTTAGAGGTGGAGGAGATGGAATATTCCAAGGCATCCGATGCATGATTCTTCCCCCAAAATGCTCCTTTGGGGCCACCTGGCCTCCCAATCGACATAGAAAGGTCGGTGGGAGTATTCCACACGTGCAGGCATCGAAAATCCATCAAGAACCGGACCCTAGGGCCCTAAACCGGCAGTTGGAGTGAAGAAGCGGCCGTTACCGGTAATTTCTGGGTCAAACTGGGGCTCCTGGCGGTTAAACCGGGCGGCGAGCACTCCTGGCGTGCCACGTGTCGGAGTGGAGGGCGAAGCCGGTTGGGCGAGTAGCTCCTGCGCCGCACCGCCTCCAGCGCGGGTGTGCTCGTCGCACTGCCCCATGGGCCGCTACCTGGGCCAACCTGGCTGGCTGGGCCGCCCCCTACTGGGACCCCTGACTCCCCGTGAGGGTGGACGGGTGCGCGCGTGTGCAGCGCTGCTGCTGCCGCCGCCACGTGTTGCCTCCGGGTGAGTTCCCGTGCACCGCAGTACGGTGGGGGGCTGCTGACGTCAGCGGTCCCTATATTTTTGTATTTTCAATATCTTTTGCATATGAGCTCCAAATGAGGCAAATAATATGTCCGTTGGAACTGTCTCGACGAGCTCTTCGCAATGAAACTCTTCTCAAGCCCTTTTGAGAGCTAATTCTCTCTCGCTCCAAGTGATCTTCTTTTGTACGGAATTTTGAGCATCTCCCTGTGATAGACCGAAAACCACCAAAACTCATGGAATTCATCAGTGTTAGGTAAATAATGCACAGAACTTTATCTATACCCCATTTATTCAACGAAAAATTATCGGTTGAAATTGTGAAATAACGACCGTCAACACTCCCACCGCGGTATTCCTCTACCAATGCCGTCACGAGGGAGAGGCTACAGCACACCAGCCCGGTCTTCGCATCCTCGACGCCGACTTCTCCACCAATCTCGCCAACAGTTTCGCCTTGGGGCTGCCGCCCGCGAATCGAACAGGCCTACCCACTGGCCATGGCGGACAAGGGGAGTCCTCCACCGAGGAGGACGATTTCCTTGTCTAGGCAAACGACGTTGAGGGGGAGTAGGACCAGAGACCATGGATCCAGCCTTTGAGCGGCTAGATCTGGTGGCTGATGGCGCTAGCGGCTCAAATCGGTGTCAGCGGCGGCGGATTGATGAGCGGCGGCGGCGGTGGTGGAAGAAGACCGGGGAAGGAGAGGGGAATGACGGCCTAACCCTAACCACTCGTTTTCTTACCCGATGGAAGTGGGCTGGGCGTGGCTGGCTCGGGCTGCCTCATCGAACCCCGCAGTGGGCCGCCAGGCCGGCCCGGCCACCTCCCTCACTCTACGCGTAGGGAGCCCGACAATATGCCATAAATTACTATATATTTGTTGAAATGAATGCCACAAACTCTATAATTAGGGCTACACAAAATTTCAATATTTTTCTAAATTGAAGATGTCAAGTTTTGGCAATCATTACATGTGATATGATAGTTAGAATGGTCGTACCACAATCATACCCATTGGATAGCGAGTGATTCTCATATCTTGTTGAATTATAGTGATGTCCATAAGTTGTGTTTCCTATGAGAACATAAGATGACAAAAACGGATACGGCATATAAATCAAGCCCATAAAACATGTTGCATATAAGGTATTTTTTCAGAATGTCGATGCATTCCAAACTCGACATGATCAACTTGGGCACTCCGGAATCTGAATGATGAGAAAAGTTACCACCAATTTCTATTGGTAATGATTCGATTGATGCAAAATTTCCCAATCATCAGATTATATATGCACCGTATGTGCTATAGAAAAATTGATTTTAAGATCTTCACATCTTAAAATTCGAGAAGAACCATTATGATTCTTTGAAAGAATTCAAGGTGATATTTGTGGTCCGATTGAGCCAACTTCTGGAACGTTCGGATATTTTATAGTTTTAATTGATGTATCTATAAGATGGTCACATGTGTACTTGTTGTCCACTAAAAACCATGCCTTTGTCAAAATAATGTTTCAGATTATAAAGTTTAAGTCAAATTATCCTGAACATTGGATTCAATCAATCCGAATGGACAATGCTGTTGAATTTTCCTCCCATATATTTAAGGATTATTGTATGGCTTTAAAAATTCAGATTCAGTACTCAGTTCCATATGTCCACACTCAAAACGGTTTGGCTGAATAATTAATCAAGAGGATTAAACTCGTTGTACGTCAATTACTAATGAATTCCTCTTTGCCTACGTCATATTGAGGTCATGCGGTTTTTACACGCTGCTGACCTACTGTAACTATGACCAATTGCATATAATGACTCCTCTCTCTTACAATTAGTACAATGTGACCTTTTAAGGATTTTTCATTGCATAAATTTAGAGGATTTCCCATTGCGTAAATTCGGATCTGTTGTTTACATACCGTATCACCACAACAGCTTACCTCTATGGGTCCCATAGAAAGTTAGGGATTTCTGTGTGTTACCAATCTCTGTCGATAATAAAGTATTTAGTACCCCTAACCGGTAATCTATTTATGGCCCGGTTCGCTGATTGTATTTTTAATGAGGAATATTTCCCGGTATTAGGTGGAGATTTCAAGTACTGGAAAGGAGAATGCCGAGAAATTGATTGGGATGAGAAGAGCATCTCCTCCTCAGATCCCCGTACTAAAGAAACTGAACTTGAAGTTCAGAAAATTATTAATTTACAAAATATTGGAAATAACCTGCCTAATGCATTCACTAATTACAAAAGTATAATAACGTCTTTCATTCCTGCTAGGAACATACCTGAAAGAGTGGAGATAACAAATAAAACCACTCAAAACCCTACTACTAATAAAAGGGGAAAAAGTAAGACATCCAATAAGGATTAATCTTATTTAAAGAAGAGAAAGATGGTAAATGCACATCAATAAGAAGTTGATGAAACTCAGAGTGGACCTATTACACAACTCTCTTCGAATGCGCGCATGGTCGAAGTAGTGAGATCGGAAAACCCGATGACCATGGATAAGGGAAATCCTGATGAGTCTTAAGGGTGAATAAACTTGCTAACAATTATATTGAGACTGGCTAAACCTTTGACCGCAAGGCTACTGTTCTCGACACTTAGGAAAAGAGATTGCCTCGCTTTGTAAATAGAAGTATTCTAAAAAATGATGTTAACACCTCGAGGCACCTTTCATGTAGGATACAAGTGGGTTTTCGTTCATAAGCAAAACGAAAATAACAAAGTGATGAGATATAAAGCAAGACTAGTAGCACAAGGCTTTACGCAAAAGCCCGGTATCGATTATAATGAAACGTATTCCCCAGTAACGAGTGGCATAACCTTCTGATACTTAATATCATTGGCAGTACAAAAATCGTCTATCTTTGCAGTTGATGGACGTAGTAACCGCATATTTATATGGGTCACTGGATTTCTATATTTACATGAAGTTTTCGGATGGAATCAATGTTCTGAATCAAAGACAAATCGTAACATGTATTGTGTAAAATTGAGAAGTTATTATATGGCTTAAAACAATAAGGCATACGTGGTACAAACGCTTGAGTGAACTTCTTTCATTTGAGAGATACGCTAATAATGATGACTATCCATGTATCTTCGTAATGAAGCACATATCATCTAAAGACGGAATTTGAAATGAAGGGTTTGGATCAAACCAAATTTTGCTTAGGTTTATAGCTTGAGCATTTGCCTTTATGAATATTTATATACCAATCGAGATATATCCAAAAAGTATTAGATAATTCAATATGGATAAAGCATATCCAGCCAAGACTCCTATAGTTAAGAGATGATGGAGAAGAGATTTTGGGATGTGATTTCCCATATCCCATATCCCAGTGCTGCTAGTGCACCAATGTATCTAGCAAATAATACCTGGCCGGACATTGCATTTACAGTGAATCTACTTCACAGATATAGTGCAACTCCCACCAAACATCATTGGTCTGAAGTAAAGAATATTTTTAGATATCTTAATGGCACAAGAGACCTTGGTATTTTCTATGGAAGAAACCAATGCCCTACTTTAGTTGGATATACTAATGTTGGCTATTTATCTGATCCCTATAGTGCCAGATCGCAGACCGGTTTTTGTATTCTTACAAGGTGGAACGGCTATCTCTTGGAAATCATCCAAACAAAATTTAGTAGCTACATCCACTCATCATTCTGAAATTACTGCATTATATGAAGCCTCTAAAAGAATGTATTTGGCTTCACAGAATGATAAACCACATAACTCAGTCATGTGGTATTGGTGCAATTGGTTCACTAATCATTATCTTTGAAGATAATGCTACATATATTGTTTAGATGGAAACTGGTTATATAAAGAGTAATATTACAAAGCATATTGTTTCAAAATTGTTTTATCCTCGTGAGTTACAAAAGAATGGGGAGATAAATATTTTGCAAACTAAGTCGTGTGATAACCTTACTGATTTGTTTACAAAATTATTACCATATTCCACATTTTCAAAATATGTTAAAGGAATAGGTATGAGACGACTTAGAGAATTGTAGGAATCAGGAGGAGTAACACTCTCCAAGACATAACTTAGTTAACATCATATTATACTCTTTTCTTTATATGGATTTTTCCTCACAGAGGTTTTACCATTTAAAGTTTTTAATGAGGTAATATCAACATAGGAGATATCTCATATCGTCTATTTTTTCCACATGGTTTTTGTAAGATGATAATAGAAATAATAGGTTAGATATAAAATAATATCTTATTCCTAGATAATTTAAATTAGATATAGATGGATTTGATCAAGGGGAGTGTTAAGAATCATAGCGACAGTAGTGATCTCATCCAGATGAAGCACATGAACTCTCTAGAAGATTAGCAGTTACTAATCTCCCCTTAAAAAATTTCATCACGTTGTAAACATGATTAGGGCGAACAGACACATAGACGTCCTTTCACCGTGTATATATTTGTTCATCAATCAATGGAATATAAAGAGGAGATTCATTCTCCATTCACTCAATCCAGTTTTACTCTAACACCCGTTTCCTTGTGGGTAGAGGCGTCGGGGAGGTGGAGGAGCTCGAGTAGGTGTGCAGAGAACCGGACGACCCACGACGTGGCGGCGAAGGAGCGGCTGAGCAGGAACGAGGTGAGCACGAGCGGGTTCTGCTCAGAGGCAGGATGCCCGGTCAGCGCGGTGATGAGTTGGTCGCGGAGGATGTCGCATGGTTCGCTTAATGCAAATTATTAAGATTTGGGACTTAGGTGATATGGTGAGTAAGTTTGGATACGTGGATCTACACTTTAGAAGTTTGTGGATTTACATGACACACTTAGACAAATTTAGGAATTTATATATGTATTTTCATAGTTTGAGGACCCAGATGAGGATACCATAATAGTTTAGGGACCACTGGCGTAATTTATTCTAATTAATTTGAAACATAGGGAGTAGCGTCATGGAACATAGGTTTGACGTACTTATGTGATACGGCTCAAAATATTTATGAATCTAGCCTAGCCCATCATCTCCCACCTTCAACCTAATATAATCTCTCACATTGTAGCCTCCTAGTCCCAGACTGAAAGCGCGGGGAGATCTGAGTTTATTTTCTTGCTGACAACTATGAAAGAGAACCGTATGGAGGCAGACCTGCACGCATGCATGGCTGATAAGTTAGGGGGGTGTTTGGTCGGAGGAATCGAACCATTCTAAAAAAAGCGATGCATTATGGGATGATTCTATATATTTTGGTGGAATGACTCCGTTCATCGTGCTAGTACCAACTCATTCCATTCCACAAACCAAATGAAAATTTGAGGTGTAAGAAAATGATGGACTAGCTCACTCCTCGACCAAACACCCCTTAAATCTGGTTGCGACTCTTAAACCGAAAGGGATAATTTTTTTTTTACACTATAAAAGAGCGAGTTTTCTGAAAACCTTTTTTACCTAGGAAGGCATAGGTATACCCCTCACGTTGGTCCCACTGCGCAATTTGAAAAAGGTTGGAAAGGGATAGAAAGGCTCAAAATCCATAGATGCAAAATGTTTTATCTACTTTCTCTCTTTTTTTCTCAACTCATTTTATACCCATATCCATCTGTTATTTTCCTTCTCTTGGTTTTAATGAGAAAAGAAATACGCCAATCGATCAGGTCTCTTTCTTTTTAATTCCATTTTCTTTTTAATTCCATTTTCTTTCGTATTGACTGATTGATCATCTCACAACGCGTGCGTGTTGCACGTATATCTATGCTAGTCTAATTAAACGTGTAACAATCAGATTTTATAAATTGTACTCCTGCCTGATTTGCTGCCGTCTGTCGTGGAACAAGGTGCGCCACCGGTTAGGTGCCCACGGTTGCGATTCTTTGCCCCCACCGCCGTCAGCAGAAAGTCATTCCTCTCTCATGGTCTTACCATGACTCGGCAATGCTGTCAGTGTGCACGGTGACGGAGAAGAAGATTTCCCCTTTTCTTGTGGGAAAATAGGACTTGAAAAGGCTCGTGACGTAGAGATAGAAGAGAGTCTTTGCCCGCGGACATAATCCATCGTCTTTAATAGGTAAAGATTCTTAGTTCTGCTCTATGCAACCAAACATAATCTGGACAATGCATGATGGCCTTTGCACCCAAACCAAATAAACACAGCTACACGCAATTCCCTATATTGGTTTTTGGCTTGGGCTAAATGAAATTCAGTGCAGGGAAAGAAAAGGACCCTACGATATGACCGCAACTCCAAGAAAAGCACGATCGAGTTCGTTGCAAACTGCAGGCGCTGCAGAGAAAAGATATGCCGTGTTTTAGAAGAATATTTACACATTTTTGCACAAAGAAGTGTGTGCTGTGAATTTGCATGTTTTTTAATTTATTGAACACTGACAAAAAAATGCGGAAAAAACAAAATACAAGCCTTACATTTTTTTTGTTTTCTTAAGTATGCACGTTTTGTGTACATGATTCTGTAGGCAAGCATCAACTATGATGCACATGTATGAACAACGACTTCTTTTAAAAAAAAATAAAAATCAACGAACACACATGCAAATGTGCTTTATTTGATGTTTATGAGCAAGTGTGGAGAAGCGCGCGCTCTCTCTCTCTCCGGCCTATTCGATTTGCCACCGCACTACATAGGCCCGTTCTGTTAGGCTCATCTTACCGGCCATCTATCACACCGTCTGTATAAACTCAAATCTATATACAATGCATGCACCTATAGTGTTGTACATAACTGTGCAGCTAGCTGCGGAAGAGCTAAGGATCAGTGCGTCATCATTTTGTTCTCTTGTGCGGCTTCCTTCTAGAGATTATTGACTTCGATCCGACGGGGGTAACCTTCGCCACCTGTTCATACGGATATTCACCAGCCATTAGGAAGCTTCCTCGGAGCTTCACCAAGAAGCTTCCGATGTGTTGTCGCGATCTCACAGAGCATTACGCTGACATCACTAATCCGTTTATTATACAGTTTGTATTTTAAATTTCACTCCATCTATCTGTGTTTTGTACGTTTCTATTCACACTGGCGGCTATATAAAGCAGCAAGCGGGTAGGTCCGTAGGTGTATACCGCGAATGACCCGGAGAAAGCAGGGCGCTCCCAAACATTTCTAGCCTGCTGCCTTCCTTCCTGCTGGAGAACATTTCAAGGTATACCTTTGCCGATGGATGCTTGATTCTCATCTCTTTCCTAACCTCTCTTGCTACCTAATTTTGCTATTGTTTCTATCGGTGCGCCGCTACAGATGGCCACCATCACGTGTGAACTGGGAGCGTCCTACGCTGCTCGCACCGCCGGCGACGACGACAAGCCCAAGCTAGCAGACGGGAAGCTGGGGACCACCATCCCGCGCCAGCAGCGCCGCCGGCTCACCTTCTTCGCCCCCGGCAACACCAAGGAAAATGGCAGGCGGCTTGGGGACGGAGGCGGTGGTGGCGCTCTGTCTGGATCATGGTCGTCATGGTGCAGCAGCATGTTCCTTCGCCGTAGGGCCAACGCCCCCATGCAGGTCTTCGTGAGGACGCTGGCCGGGAAGAGCCTCGCCCTCGACGTGAGCCCGTACGACACCGTCGACGCGGTGAAGGCCAAGATCCAGGCCAAGGAGCGCGTCGCGGTGGCCGAGCAGCGCCTCGTATTCACGGGGAGGGACCTCGACGACGGCGGCCGCACCCTTGCCGAGTACGGCGTCAGGAAGGAGGCCAACCTGTTCCTCCACCTCCGCCTCCGCGGTGGCGCTGCCGCTGGAGGCGACGTGAGTGCCGGAGGCTCGCACTCGCACCACTCCTGGGCGACGGCCGTCGGTCTACTCGCGACCGTGGTCGCCGTCGCCGCAGCGCTCCCGTACCTCCCAGCAGCAGCAGACTCCGGCAGCCTGACCCTGGCCTTCGTCCTCGCCGTTTGGGCTATCGTAGTCGGCGGGGTCAACCTGATCACCGCCGGCACATCAGGCAAGACCTATTCCGGGTCCGCACTCAGCAAGGCGGCCGCCTTCACTCGTCAGAACATCTCCGTCTTGGGACCCTCCGCCGCCTCGACGGCCGCCGCGGGGATCATCTTCAGCGGTGCAGACCCTGCACTCTGTTTCGTTTGCTTCGTTCTCTTCCTAGGCGCCATGTCTCTGACCTTGTTCCTCGTCTTCGCGGCGGGGTTGGCACCTCGACAACGGCGGTGAGCCACTGGAGAAAGGACGTTCCGTTCCAATGATAGGTACTGACGGTGTTCTCAGACTCTCAGTACAGGTTGAAAAAGTCGTAGCCCCTCGAGAGGCATCAGTACAGGTTGCTTCATATATACATCTTTTTCAAGAACACCATGAAAAAACGTGTTTTAAATATCTAATTGACGTAGGCTATCATCTAGATACTGCCAATGACAATAATATTACGATGGTAGCAGCTTTGACCACAGGGCAGGGCTGAGGGCTGAATGTGTCCTCGTAGTTTATCCCATACCGTTGCTTAATACCTTTTGCAACTGTTAAGGCTGTTAAGCCCATATTACTGTTAGCCCATTTGGCCTATCCTATTTTATCTAGCCGTGCCATCAGTATACACTTTTGGCTTGTGATTGGGCGAGAAACAGTAGACTGATCAGCACCAGTAGATTGATCAGCAGCTTCAGAATTGGTGGTGCAGCAAAGGTATGTGGAATTCCTACTGCTGCAGATGTTTCTACTCCTGCTGCACCAGATATATCTACTGGTTCCAGCTGTCTCCTCCTTGCTGCAGAGGCCGGCGCTGAATGATCAGCACCAGTAAGAACAGGGGCTGCTGAATTGGCAGGATTAGGAGAGACAGCTTCAGAGACTGCACTGTCATTATGATCGTCATTGGAATTTTCTGCAAAACTCGACGGTGAATTAGTAGCATCTGTATGATCATCAATCATATTGTTCGTTACTGTTATATCCCCAGCCGAATTTAGGAGATGAGATGGAAGGAGAGAAATTTCAGTTCTGAGACGTGCTGATCCAGCATTAGAATGCAGATTAGCAAAGCGAAACACTGTTTCATCAAACACAACGTCTCGTGAGATGTGAATAGGGCCTGTATCAATGTCGAGGCACTTGAAACCTTTGTGCGTATTATTGTACCCTAAGAAAGCACATCCTTTGGAGCGAAACTCTAATTTTTTTTGAACGAACCGCACGAAAGTGTGTCCGTTTCTATTGATAAAGAAGAGAGTCAAGTAAGAGCTCTGGAAGGTCCCCACAAAAAAGGTAAAAAAAAATTAGATAATTACAGAAAGCGGTAAAAGCGCAAAAATGTGCTTAGCACCTGCAAGACCCCACAGTCTTGCTTCCGCCTTAATTGCGGCAAGCAGGTTTGACGCGGACCTCTCTCACCTTTGGAAAGTGCGGGCATTCCTCTCCAGCCAAATTTGCCATACCACCAACAGGAGAAGGGAGCGCGTCCCCTTTTTCGGCACCGCAGATGAGCCAACGGTGAACCACCCTGCTTGACTGAGTCGGAGGCCGGCCAGGCAGCTCGAGCTAAAGGGTCGACGGAAAGCTAGGATGCCAAGGCCTCCCATATTCTCCTCGAGTAGCAACAGCCAACGAGTAGGTGATGAGCTGTCTCAGTATGCCGCCTACAGAGTGGGCAAGTGGGGCTATGCGGCCAACTACGGGCTGCAAGCCTATCATAGGTCCAAACTCGGTTGCGGATGATGAGCCAAGTGAAGAATTTGCGCTTAGAAGGCCCCCAAGGCTTCCTGATAAGGGCTTTAAGATTAAAGGATGTATGACCCATGAACTGAATCCAGTAAGCAGAGGCCACAGAATATTCTCTGGAGGTATTGTAGGTCCACTCGATGCGGTCTTCTGAGCTCTGCACTAAGGTAACCGATTGAGTGAAGGACCAAAGCTCAACAAACTGTTTTAAGTGATCAGCCGTGTGGATCGCTTGAAGGTCGATACAACGCACCCAGGCTTGTTGGTCAAGGCCTCCCAAACCGAAAGCTTGCGGCCATGGGAGGCAGCAAAGATGTCGGGTGCGATGTCTTTGGGTCATCGCCCCCCAACCCAAGCGCAATGCCAGAAGGAGGTTTTGGCTCCATTGCCAATTACGATTTTTGTGGATGCTGCAAAAAGGAGCTTATCAGTGTCATTACATGGGGTTTCCAGGCCCGCCCAAGGAGCGTTTGGATCCACCCATTGCCGCCACAGCCAGCGAAGCCGTAGAGCCCACGCAAACCGGTGTATGTCAAGGACGCCGAGCCCCCCAAGATCCAGCAGCCTTGCCACCGTCGGTCAATTAACCTTGCACTTGCCTCCAGTGAGGTTCTCATTTCCTGCCCATAGGAAATGTTTCCTAATTTTGTCAATTTCTTCCGGTACCTCCTTTGGCACGTTAATAGCCATAAGTGTGTGCACAGGCTGTGCAGACAGCACAGATTTGACTAAGACAAGTCTGCTTGCAAGAGTGAGGTTACGGCCTTGCCAGTATGTTAATTTGCCGTTGACCTTGTCAAGTGGGTACTGGAAATCAACTTTTTTGAGCCTCGCGACCGTCAAGGGGATGCCAAGGTACCTAATAAGGAAGCTCGTTCTTGATGCAGGGAAGCCAGCAAGAATTTCGTCAAGGTTGAGGCCAGCACATTTGATAGGCACAACTGAGGATTTCCAAATATTAGTACGCAAGCCAGTCGCTTCCCCGAAAAGGTCCAGCAAGGTTGTAAGGGCATCCAGCTCTCTCTTTTCAGGCTTGATGAAAATAATGGCGCCATCCGCATACATAGAAGTTCGGAGTAGCGTTCTAGTCTTAGCAACTCTGGACAAAAAGCCAGCCTCAGTGGGCCAGGTGGAGGAGGCACTGTAGGGGGTCAATGGCGTGCACGAACAGAAGTGGAGAGAGAGGGTCTCCTTGGCACAGTCCTCTACCATGAGCGATCGGTTGGCTAGGAATTCCATTTAGGAGCACTTGAGAAGTGGAGGTAGTCAGCATTGATGCCACCCAATCTCGCCATCTGGTAGGAAAACCAAGATGAGCCATGAGGGTGAGGAGGTAGTCCCACCTAACAGAATCAAAGGCCTTCGATATGTCAAGCTTGACGAGAAGCATGGGGGTTCCATTGCGGTGGTATCTCTTGACCATGTTGCGGACAAAAAGGAAATTATCGTGAATGCTTCGTCCTTTGATTAACGCAGTCTGGCATTTGGAGATAATGTCCCTCATGGAGGGCGCGAGCCTCATCGATAGCAGCTTGGTAAAGAGCTTAGCGACACTGTGGATGAGGCTGATAGGCCTGTAGTTTGAAAGACTCTCAGCGCCATCATGCTTAGGCAGTAACACAATGTTGGCCCTATTCAAGAGGTCGAAATTTAGGAACCGTTGACTATGCAGAGAATTCATGACCGCCATTAAGTCTGCCTTGATGACAGGCCAGCAGGATCTGTAAAAGGCACCTGTGAACCCATCCTAGGCTGGGTGCCTTGTCAGGAGGTAAATTCCTAATTGCCTCAAGAAGCTCTTCCTCCGTGAAAGGGGCCTCCAAATGAGTTAGCTCAAATCGCGAGATGTTTAAGGCACTCCAATTAAGGTCGAACTCCGTTGGGTCAGGGGCTCCTAGCATGGCATTGAAGTGATCATGAACAAACTTCTCCTTGTCCTCGTGAGAGGTCGCCCAAGAGCCCTTGTGGTTAAGCCTTTGGATACAATTTTTCCTTCTCATTGAATTTATCCTTGAGTGAAAAAACTTAGTGTTCGCATCACCCAACTTAAGATTTGTGACTCTAGAGGCCTGCCTCTTGCGGGCTCGCTCAATGATAGCTAGTGCAGTCACTCGACGTTTTTGTCCGGATCTTAGTTGTCACTTAGCATTAGACAGCTCCCTGGTCTCCTGTGCGACATCCAGACGGTGGATTACATCCAAAGCCATTAAGAATTTCAGCCTCGCATCAGAGATAATCGAGCGGCTCCAGGACCTTAAATGTCTAGCCGTAGCTGCAAGCTTATAGTGCAAGGCCTGAACAGAATGTGCAGGAGCTGTAGGTGTAGCCCAAGCCTTCTTAACCTCATCTTGGAACCCAGGAATTTTGGTCCAAAAGTTCTCGAAACGGAACGGGCGCGGTTGACGGGGCCCCGCGAGACTAGATAGGAGTCGAGGGCAGTGGTTTTAGATTGAGGTGGCTAGCGCTCGCAGACCATGTGAATCAAATAGGAGATCCCAACTCTCATTCCAAAAGACTCTGTCTAGCTTGACTAGAGTGGGACGACGGCGCTCGTTGCTCCAAGTGAATTTTTAGTTTTGAAGGGGTATCTCGCGTAGTTCACAGAAATTTAGCGTTGCACGAAAGAGCCTCATGTGATGAAGATTCAAATTCCGGTTGCTCTTATCGCTTGCTCGATAGATGAGGTTAAAATCTCCAAGAACTAGCCACTTCTGGCCATCAGGTGGCTTGAGACGGTGCAGCTCTCGTAGGAATGTTGGTTTTCGGTTGTGACGAGTTGGTCCATACACCACGGTAATCAAGAAGGAGGTGTTAGAGCTCTTTACTGTTACGGTAGCCGAGACTGAAAAAAGCTTAATGTTGATGTCGGTGAGGTCCACCAAAGCGTCGTTCCAAAGCAGCAGGATACCACCCTTGGTCCCGTTGGCCAGCTTATAGGTGAAGCTGTTCAGTTTGTAGCCTCCCAAGAACGCAGCAAGTGCGCCGTCTATATTTGCTAATTTGGTTTCTTGGAGGCATGCCAACTGATAGGACGTGGCGGACAAAAATTCATGCACCGTAACACATCTCGCCGCAGAGTTTAGGCCCCTCACATTCCAGCAGATCGCATCAAAGTTTTGATTCATTAGTACCAAGGAATCGCTCAACAAATAACTGGAAACCGAACCCACCAAGGTTGCCAAAATAGCAGGGACTTAGCAGCACAGTCATACACGACACCATCATGCCCCACAGCAGGGGGCTTAACATTACAAAATGAAGTTCGGTTCTGTAGACACGACAAAGCAGCAGTCTTTCACAAAGATGGTCGACTCCGACTCTGAAGACGCGACAAGGCAGCAGTCTTACAAAATAACGAAGAAAAACAGTAGATGCAAGATACATGCAGGAAGCTTGATTCATCGGAACGTAGGAACTCTTGGAGTGGGCAGCGGGGCAGCAAGGTTCACCCTTCCACAGCATCACCGGCAGCTGGGACGCCATCCGCCGGGTTGAGGCCATCGATCCTCTGCCCCACCATGCCAATCAGCACCTCATCAAGCTGCTCTGTGTACTCGTCGTCGACGCCCAGCAGGCTTGTAAGAGCTGTGATGGCAAAGTCAGGCAAAGCAGTGTCATACATGGCGACGTACTCCTTCAACGCCTGCTCCACCGAGTTGTGACTGTCCTCCTCTGCAGGGAGCCCGAGCCGGTGACAGAGGTTGATTTGTGCCCACTTCAAGGCCGGCATTGCCGGACGATTGGCGAGGCGTGCGCTGCGGCGAACATTCGTCATGTCATATGTCCTGCGACGCCTTGGTTGAGGAGGAGGTGGTGCTTGCTGCAGCAGCGGCAGGGGTGGCGTGGTGAAGAAGCAGCCTTGGATTTTCTGCATTGGTGAAGTAGGGAGAGTCTGCGACCCTCCAGGCGCCGAGACGGGGGGTACAGGACTCTAGGGGGGGAGCCGGGGTGTGGCAGCCCCGCCACCACGCTGTCAGCAGCAGCGAACTCGCTGCCAGCAGCCGCAATCTCCATCCTGCGCAGGGAAGCCTCCATCTCCTCAACATGATCCTTGTCCAGAACGCCTTCGCCGGTGTTGCTGTGTGCTGTTAAGGCGCTCAGGATACGCCCCAAGGCCCTGCTGACAGGGACGGTGGCAGATCCCCCGGGAGCAACGGCGCCGCAGCGATGTTGAGCCTGTCCGCAAGGTGGTAGGCCTTGGCGATGTAGTTGTCTGCTTGCTGGAGCCATTGCTGCTGCTTAGCTGACGCATCCTGCAGCCATGCACGCGCAGGGGCCAAGAAGTCATCAGCAGAGCGCTAGACTTGAGCTTCTAGAAGGTGACTGAGGTCAGCACGCAGGGCAGCAGCTTGAGTGGCGAACATTTTCTGGAGCCCCTCTGTGTCCCAAGCCCTGAGCTCCTCCGAAACTCTAATTTATGTGTGTTATATGGACGCAGACGAGGCCAGCAAGCACACCGAAACACCATAAGAAAAGAATGGTATGGAGTGGTTTTGAACAGGACTTCAAGAGGTGTTTTGTGCTGGATAGTCCGAGAGGGAGTTCTATTTATCAGATAGGTTGCGGCAAGAAAGGCCTCATTCCAGTATTTGAGAGGCCTGCTAGCGTGTGAAAGGAGAGCTAAGCCTACTTCCACAATGTGGTGATGCTTGCGCTCGGCTGCCCCATTGTGCGGATGAGCATGTGGGCAGGATACAATATGCATGATTCCTACTTGGTGAGAGAAGCAGTGGAGTTTTTCATATTTTCCTCCCCAATTGGATTGTACAGAGATAATTTTCCGATCAAACATTCGTTCAACTAGCCATTCGAATTCATGAAATCGTTGAAACACTTCATATTTGTGTTTGAGAAATTAAATCCACGTGAATTTTCTGAAATCATCGATAAAGCTCATGTAGTAGTTTTTCCTTCCAAAGGAATCAGGCGCAAGGCCCCAAACATCATAGAAAATTAATTCAAGAGGTGCAGGAGATGTACTAGTGGAAACAGGATATGGTAGCCTATGTGCAACCCCCAGCGGCATGCCTAAGTTTCTCACTTCTAGCTTGTCTGGTCACCCATACTGTCGCACCCCTAGCTAGTAAACGGCTCTTGTAATTTTGGTCCACTAGCTAGAATAGCCAAGGAGATGAGATGGAGTTGGACCAAGACGGAGGGCGTTGGTGGACTGGCAGTGGCAACAGATCAATACTCCCTCCGTGTCCACGAATGATCTTTATATTTTCGAGGAAAAAAATAGTACAACAATGATCTTCGTATTTTCTTCTTGCATATCAACGCTTAATTAATGCATCCCCCATTTTTTTACGCCCTCGAAACGTTGGTCGTTTATTTAATAGTCAGCCATGCAGTTCTGTTAGAGGCCATGTATTTAGTAACTGCCTTCTCGATAAGCGATGCTACACTACTAATCACCATGCTATAGGCAGAGATAACGGAGGTTTGCTTATTGTGCCTTGATCAAATACGTAGAGAGTAGGAAATAAATCACACCATTATCCAATTCACAAATAGCTAGCTAGACTGACGTTAAGTTCACCAGTCAAGGCATATCAGGGTATGGACAGATACAATACTGTAGACGCGGAGCAGAGTTTAAAATAGAAGGTGTGATAAAAAAATTGGTGATCTCAACCTAAAGATGAGCTCACCAGTCCATCCACAAAGCACCGGTCGTAATAGCTCAAGGCCCTGGGAAAACTGCCAAGTAGCGCCAAGGAATAATCTTGGTTGCGTGTAGTCTACTCTGCCTGTTCATCTAGAATCCTGCTCTTTGGTTGACCTCGTTGCCGGAGGAAATAAAAACGGTTGGGCGTAAATTAAAAAAAAGTACAATTAAACCCACCGCGCGAGAGGGCGAAGCCGACAAACGCTTGATTCAGGAATCAAAATCACGTATACGCGCGCACACACACCCAAAAAAAACTGTCAGTTTGCTTTTGCTTTTCACGTTTGATCTAAAAGAAGGCACTCTGTTTTTGAGACTGGGGCACCTTTCCTGGGAAATGTTAGCAACATTGTTCAGAAAGAAGAAAAAGGTTGGGCAAAAAAGTTCATGAAGAGGTTGTACAGGAGAAATACACCATCAATTGAATTTGAAGCATTTGACAAAGGTAATTCTCTTCTTAATTGTAATTCCAGTTCTGCCTATCAAGGTGTCAGAACAGAACTTGAAAAGTTCGCAATTCGCAAGGTTTTTTTTCCGGTGGAGAGACGTCATTAAGATTCTTGACAACATTAAGGCAATTGCATATTGCATCAGTCTCTCTAAAAGATGGAAAACAAAATATCTTTCGAGAGATCTTTGGGATGGTGTGGTTCCCTCTCAGGCATATCTTGCACTCATTTCCTTTGCAAAAGAACCAGAATATTTGCATTCAGGAGAGCTGCTGAAACTCCTAACTCCAGCTCCATGTTTCATCTGCCCCTGTTCACCAGAAGCTTATATATGAGCAGTCTCTCTCGCTTCACCACTAGTAGATTATTAATTGTAATCTCTCAGAAGAAGATTTGGAGCAGTGCACTTATATTTAGTGGACTCGAATTTGTAGTTGTCGAAAAGCTTAGAGAGCTCTCAAAGGACAACTCATTGCTCTTTTTTATGGCTTTGGAAGATTCGTTGTCACAAAACACAAGGTATTTTTCTGACTTATCCTGAAAGATAGGTTAAGTCCTGAGTTGATGGTTAGTGAGTTGATGTTGTCACGTGCAATACCCCATGCGCAATCGAGGAATAGGCACGGCGGCTGCCTGCCTGCCAGACTGACAGTTTGAGGAATTTAGAGGGAACAATATGGATTCAAGAACGAAGCAAAAATGCATCTCCTGTTCACTGTTTCAACTGCACTTCTCTCTATCCATAGTGACAGAATTAATTGCGCACGATGAATGGGGAGGCATTTGGAGGAGCCGTTGGCTCCGGCCTTATTATACTATCTGCACTCCTATTCCTCCAAATTTTTTCTCTAAAAGGAATATTCCAGTCCAGTCAGCAAGATTTTTTCCTCCAAATCAATTTTTCCTACACTCTAGTTCCTCTGTATATTTTTTCCACATTCAACTACCATATATTTTATTATCCATCTCCCAACTGCCGTATTCCCCTTCCATATTTCTTCTCGCATTGACGAGTGGGTCCCAGGAGTCCATCTAGAAGCGCCTTCGTCTTCCATGCCCTCGCCTCGCCCCCTGCGCTCGACACAGCCGCCAGGGCCCGCGTCTTCCACGCCCCTGCCTCTCCCACTCGCCACTGGATCCGCCTCCTCCGCGGCGGGCGGCGGGCGGAGATGACGACGGTGGCGGCCACTGGACCCCGTCGCCTCCGCCCTGTGGCCCCGCGTGGAGCTCCTCCTCCTCCGTCTTCTCAATTGGACCCCGCCGCTTCCGCTCGGTGACCCTTCCACCTCGTCCTCTCCCTCCCACCGCCGCCCGCCTCCCTCGACACCGCCGCCTCCCTCCGCTGCCTCCCCCGCCTCCCTCAGCGACGCCGCCTCTACTGCCCGCCGCTGGCCAGGCCGGATCTGCCACCTGCACGGCTCGGTCCTCTTTCCCGTCCGCCTCCTCGCCGGCCTCATCTCCAACCCCCGCGTCAGCTCCCCGTCGCCCTCTCTCTCCACCGCCTCCTCACCTTCTCCGCAGCGAGGTCAGACCATAAGAGTAGGGCCACACTGCGCCGCCTCCTCCGCGTGGATCCGTCGCCGCCGGCCTCCATCCCCCTCGTCGCGGCCTTTTCCAAGCCCGGCCAGGCGGCCTCCGCCACAGGTCTCTCCCTCTTCCGTCTGCGCGTGCGACAGAGCGGCCGGTAGCACGGGCCCATGAGCTACAAGTGCGTGGCGGGAGGGAAGGATTCCGCTGTATCTGGCGGAACGGCCGGTCTCTGTTGCCATGGAGGAAGCCGTGGAGGAGACGGGTGCAGGTGCTTTTTACTCCATATTGTTCGGCATGCAGGATGGCGGAGGCGTAGCGGAATGGAGTGCAGATGGTCTTAGTACTCAATGGACAGTACTCCGGTAAATCAGAGGCTGGTTGCAGAGAATTGTGGCAACTGCCAAATTCTAAGCTGAAACCTTGAAAGGAGGAACTGGATTCACGATTAAAAAAAAAAAGAAATGAGTTGTCAAATGACTCCACTAATTCTGTACTCCTCCAACCTTTTTTCACGCTCCTTGATACTTTTTCTTCTTTCTGAACAACGCTGCGAATCCTTTCGTCGAAAGGGGGCCCGGTCTCAACAGCAAAAGTACGTTCTTGGACCAGCCAATTACTGACACAGTGACAGGAAACTAACAGTTTGTCTGTGCTACCGTTACAGACAGCGGGATTAGTTTTTAAGAAACATTTAGCAAGACAGAATCGGATGCCTTTTGTGCTTGATTATGCATCAAGAAGCAGTAGGAACATTTCGAAGAATTTGATGAAACAGACACCATATATATATATATATGTGTAGATATATATATATGTATATATATATATATATGTAATATATATGTATGTATATATATATATATGTGTATATATATATATGTGTATATATATATATATGTATGGGAAGAGTTTTATCTACACGTGCATGTAGCTACACTCACCTTCAATAAACCAATAAGGGTACATTCGCATACTCATTTATCAGTTTGGGTACGTTGATATACTTATTTTATGATATATCAAAGGTCACCACACGAAAAAATTACAAAACAGCCCCTAATTTTAATTTATTATGATGATACATTTATATTAGTACATATAATAAGGTATGTCCATATACCTCAAGTATACTCGCATACCTCACGTATATACCACCAAAGATGGTCTAATATAATCACCTACTTCGTGTATATACCTTTCGTTCGACCAGATACCCTTAAAATCTTGAGATACACATGTGAATGTAGCTACATGCGCATGTAGAAAGGAATTTTCCTATATGTGTGTATATATATATATATATATATATATTCATTCTTCGCTCATAGTATGTGGATTTTGAAACGACCAAACTTCACGGCGCACACATCAGCAAGAAAGCAAAACCTGACGCCTCACGGCCTCAAACAGTGAGGAAACCAAAGAAAGAGAAGAGACGGATTCTTCGGAGAAAAAACGAGACATGCCGGATTATTCCCATCAAAAACTATAAGCTCCAGCACAGCTCATATCATACCCCCATCGAATCATCGATAACTGTGCTCATCATCAGACACGCCTATGCACGGAGCACGTGCAGAATGACCAGGAACGCGCCGCCCAGAAACAGAGTGGAGAGGCCAAAGCCAACCGCCGTGGAGCCCGGGCCGGCGGCGAGCCCATTGACAACCGCCGAGAAGGCGACGGTTGCAGCGAACGGAAGGAGCCGCCGCAGGCGCTCAGCCAGAGCGCCGTCGGGGAGCAGGTCACGGCCAGCAAGCTCCGCATAGTCGCCGGCGTTGCCGTCGTGGGGCAGGTTGACAAGCACCTCGTCCTTGTCCAGGACAGGCTTGTTGTCGAGCCGGATGCGCTTGTACTGGTCACCGAAGAACATGCGCAGGAAGTCGTCCTGAGACTGAGAGATTCTGATTGCAATCAGAAAACACTAACCGGGCGCCCCAATTCTGTTTCGAACGCACGCGTGGACGGCGATCTCACCTGCTGGTCCGTCAGGGGGCGGGGGGGGGGGGGTGCGCGGCCGTGGAGCGCCTCAAGCAGGGACTTGGCGGTGGCCATGCTGGGCTCGTACACGAGCATGTCGTCGTCGGCCTTGGAACAGAGCGCCGGCGGCACGACGCGCTCCGCGGTGTCGGAGGAGTCCACCACCGCCACGGCGTAGAAGCGGCCCTTGTCAAGCTCGAATAGGTCGTCGATGTCGAGCAGCGGGATGATGTTCGGGTCCAGGGACACCACACGCTCGTACTCCACCAGCTGCACGAACCACGCACGAAGACACAGAATCATGGATCCATTCAGCAAGTACTCAGGTACGTACCTCCCAGATGCGGACCATGGAGTGCTTGGCGACGTAGTCGTCGTCCGCCTCCGCCGTGGCGAAGGCGCACTGCGCGGGCGGGTGCACGGGCTTGACCACGCGGACGATGCAGCCCTGCGAGACGAGCATGGCGCGGCGGGACTCCGGCACGCCGGGCAGCACGGCCACCACCAGCGGGTAGGCCGACCCGAAGGCCTTGCGCAGGTACTTGGCCAGCCACACCACGCGCTTGAAGCTCTCGTCGCCGTCGCCCGCCAGGAACGTCATGTACGCCCTCGCCGGCTTTGCAGCCGCCATGTCGCTGTGCACAGGCTTCGTGCTCGGGATCTGGAGGCTGTTTTGTGGATGAAGAGCTCGCAATTGCTTTGGGAAACCCCGTGGGGGTCTGCAGAGGTTTAAATAGGCGCCAGATATTCTTTTCCTTGTGAGGGTTTTTTTTATCTTATTTTGCTACAGTAGCTGTAGCGTGTAAAGCTGGAACAAAAAAATTCCTCAAGATTCGCCCCGAGAAAGAGGTGCAAGAAATTCGAGGCGACGATGCTCATCCAAGGGACCAACCTTAAATTAGGTAAAAGCCTAATGCTCATCCAAGGCCGTCGAAATTCCAGTGTTAGTTTGCTTTGTAATATCGCCCTAAAACTTTAGACATAGCCATTAGGCTGTGCACAGCGGAAAAAGTAAATGAACTGGCTATAACATTATTTGACACTGTAGCGCTACTATAGACAGAGAGGAAAGTAGTTGGAACTAGTGATAGACAATCTGGATATGCGGTGTGTTGGAGACGGTCTTATTGGACTCATCTCGTTGCTTCTGTCGTCTTGAACACAGTAGAGCAAACAAACAAGTGATTCGATCCGTCATCTGTCAGATATGGTCCTATGAAGCCGTATGACCTCACCAGTGCTTCGATTCTATCTAAACTTTTATTACATCTTCTATGTCAAACTTTACTTTGCAAACAATGTAATCTACGGTGCTTTACAAGCCCATTTGCCGTTGTTAGTGAGGTCAGCCTAAAGCTAAATAAGAATAAGATGTTCAACTGTGATTAGCAGGAAACTGAAGTGTGATCCCCTATATGGAATCCCATATATACTGTTTTAGTACTGTAGCTCTACTGTTCTGCACCGTAGACAGAGAAATAGGTAGTTAGAATAGTGACAGGAGATGGGAAATAGTGGAATCGTGAGGTGTCAAACCGAACGAGGTGTCAAACCGAATGCCAGGGCGACAGCTACCGCAAAGACAGAGGCCTCTTTCTCTTGTCTTGGGCGGCCGCCCCTCTCCGTTCCCTGATTTCCCTTTGTCTGTACAGCTTCTGTGATCTTCTTTAGAAAAAAGGATACAGCTTCTGTGATCTGCTGACCCTTGTACAAACAGTAGGGCATGATGTCAGTTTGTTAAGAATCGCACTTTCCAACTTTTGTGCTATTTGTACATGATATGCTCCTATACATCATCGCCTCAAGCTCCATCTCAAAGTGACAGAAGGAATGAAAGGACCAACTTACTATATCGGATCGGACTACTTCTTGATACCTCTTTCCGAGGCCTCGTAGCATGCAACTATAGGTAGCCTTGTAGTACCATCCTAAACTCCAAACACAGACAATATTGGACTCATTTTGTCGCTCTTGTGTGTCTCCAACATAATACAATAGACAAAACACAAATTTTGTAAGCAGTCTGTGAGCTATTTGGAGCTATAATGTTACACATAGAAAAGTCATTATGCCATTTACCAAAAACTAGGGGGCTCATTCGGAAAACTTGCAGGGCTGCACCATTATTTTATTGACAAGAGGATGGACAATGACACTTTGATGGAGAGAAGAGGCGGAGCCAAATAGACCCAGATAATATGCTACAGCGATGATGGGTGAAGTTGTTTGAAGCTAGCTCTAAAGTTATGAATAGAAAATGTGGTTTTGTCATTAAATAAGAAAGAAAATACTCAACTCCAAAAGTAGCATAGCATGACTTTGATCAAGGACAACACTACACCAAAAGAAGGCAAAAGAAAACAAAGAGGAGAGGGAGGCAACAAAATGCTACTAGTATAAAACTATAGTGCAGAGAGAGGGGGTTGCTGAAAGGGGAACCGAAAGATGAGCACCATATGGCAAGATCAAATATTGAAACTTTTGCAGAGCAAAGAACATGTACCGCAAAAGTAGCCCTATAGTACCATTCTGAAATCTCAAAACATAGTCAATATTGGATTCATCTTATAGCTCTTGCCTTCTCCAACATAATAGAAGAGACAAAATGCGAATTTGATAAGCAGCTTGTAAGATATGGTTATTCGAAGCTCTAACGTTATAAATACACATTGCAATTAGATGATTATGGAAAAATAGGAGGACTCTTCGCCAAACTTCCAGGATCAAACTTGACCGCGAGAGGAAGAGCAAGCACCACAACACCAGCTAGCTAACAAGAGAGAGACAGCCAGACAGGGGTGGTGTTAACACTCGAATTTGGTTCGAAACAGAGGTTTTATGAATATCAAGGAGGCTGATAATAAGAGCTAGAATACAGCAGATCATGTGGTGAAAGAGTCAGAAGAGGAGATGGATTGCAGGTTGCTGGGATTCACGCTTGAAGGAAGGAGACATGGACATGACACATGCATATACTATGGAGTAATTATTCATGGCCTCATGGAGCGGGTCTCAATCGGGTGTACCTGCATGATGACATGCGCTTAGACCATTGTCGCCGGAACGTATATCCGTATTGTGTACGATACATAAATAGTTGTCTAAACGTAAATAGTATTTTGTATATTCATACCCACGTCGTGATACTGATCTTAAGATGTCTTGCCTGGATGCAGGTGCAGGACGTCGTCATCAGACGGGGACACGGGGTGCAGGAAAAGAAACTACTACTGATCAAGAGTTTGATCAGTGTCCAAGGAACGCAGGAACACAGACATGCACGTGTACTCGAATTTTTTTTATTTTTATATTTATTTAAATCGTTTTTTGCAAAAAAAAATGGACGATTCAAAAAATTGCAAATCTATACCAATACCGCCGGACCATCCGGCGGTATTTAAAAAACGCCGCCCTATCCGGCGGTTTTTAAAAACCGCCGGAGCAACCGGCGTTTTTTAAATACCGCGCGAAGAGGTTGGCAGTGCGGCGGGGGCTGCGACCGGTGGGCCCGCCGATTAAAAAACGCCGGACGGCGCGGCGGTTTTTAAAAACCGCCGGCGGGGACGGCGGTTATTTAAAAACCGCCGCCCCGTCCGGCGGTTTTTAAATACCGCCGCGCCGTCCGGCGGTTTTTAGCCCATATACCCGCGGCCTCCTTTCTTTTCTTTTCTTCTTCTTCTTCCTCGCCGCTCTCCAGTCGCCGCCCGTACGCCCGCGCCGCCACGCCGCCGCGCCGCCGCGCCGCCCGCACCGCCCGCGCCACCGCGCCGCCGCGCGCCTGAGCAGAGAGGGGAGAGGAGGAGAGCCTCGGGCGCCGCCCGGGAGAGATTGCAGGTAAATTTTTTTTGAAACATGTATTTTTTTTAGCATTTTAAATATCATTAGTAGTATTCTTTGATATTAGTAGTAGTTTAGATACAATATTAATAGATTAGGTAACAGTAGTAGTATTTTATATAATATTAGCACTAGTTTGAATTAACATTAGCGGATGTAGTCTCGTTTTATGTAATACTCATACTATTTTAGTTGACATTAGCACATTTACCAGTTTTAGATTTAGATAGAATATTCAATCATTATAATATAAGAAAAATTGAGTGTTATATAGAAATGTGGTTACATATGTGCTAAGTACTGTCTTGTTTGTCGCATTTGTGGTCAGGCATGTCACAGAAAACATATTTTCAGATATATTTTGGTGAAGGAGAGATACGTTACGGTCAGTTCGGGATAGATTTGAGTGGGTTTCGGTCAGTGACAAAAGGGCTGGACAAAGCAATTGAGAGGCCATTTCGTTCAGTGTATAACTGGTTCATGAAGTGTTTTAAGTTGGATTATAATGAATGTCAACTGAGCGTCTCAGCAGTAACAACTAGGAGTTCATCTCCTGTTTATTATGAATTAGTGCAAATAGAAAGCACTGCCGTATGGAGGAGGTTTGTTGACGTTAGCTTGCGTCATGGGTTACCCCTGGTTCTTTTTGTGCAAGCATACGAGAAGGTGAATGCTGAACAAGAAAGCTCACAGGGCTGTGATGAGGCAACAACAATTGAAGAAGTGGTGGAAAATAATGTGAATCAGGTTAACGAGGTGGGCGTTGATATATGTGAGCAAGGTGAAGCTAATGAAACAGTACGGGAACCAAGGGGTGAGGTAGATGAGGGTGAAGAAATTGTAGGTTTGGTTGAACAGATGCAGCGGGAGGATGCCGAGGCCAATGTCCCTGTTGATGAAGATTCAGACAGTGAAGATGAAATATTGAACCAGGTTCCAAGTCAATGGACCAACTTTAATCACTCAGAACTGCTAGTAAATGAAGGTGAAATGGTTCCATGGGAATATAGTGAAAATGAAGTATCTGTGGGAGCTATTTACCATAGCAAGATAGAGCTGAAAGAGGCCGTGCAAAAAGATGGTCGGCTAAGTGCCTGAAGAAAGAGTTCAGAGTTCAAAAGAGCAGTCCACAAGTCTATGATGTGAAGTGCATACGAGATGATTGTACTTTTAGGGTCCATGCTTTTTTGGGAAAGTATGATATTTTCTGGACCGTTTCAAGAATTGAACATCATACATGCGTCCTTGAAGAGCTTGAGAGTCATCACCGTAACTTGACAGCTGATTTCGTGGCTCAACATATGTACTCAAAGATAGTAAATAATCCTGCATATGAGCCGAAGGCAATAATCAATAGCATAGAGGATGACTTTCAGTACAAAATAAGTTACAGCAAAGCTTATAGGGCAAAACAGAAGGCGTTGGAAATGAGATGGGGTACATATGAAGCATCGTACCACAACCTACCACGTGTGCTGAACACACTATGTGACCGGAATCCGGATAGTTACTTTGAGATTAAGCACTATAATTTGCCTCAGGACCGGACAAAGCGTGTTCTTCAGCGTGCTTTCTTTGCTTTGGGGGCATGTATCAATGCATTCCAGTATTGTCGCCCAGTGATATGCATCGACGGGACCTTCCTAACAGGGAGGTACAATGGCACAATTCTAACTGCAATTGCGGCAGATGGAAACAATCAGGTGCTCCCACTGGCTTTTGCATTTGTTGAGAGTGAGAATGGGGACAGTTGGTACTGGTTTTTAGAGCGGATCAAAGCATGTATTGTTCAGGATCGGCGAGATGTGTGTGTGATTCATGATCGCCATGGAGGCATAATGCAAGCGGTGCAAGATTTACAGGAAGGATGTGTACAACGTCAAAGAATAGCAAAGTGGGTCGATCTGAAGAGTCGGTGGTGCATGAGACACATGGGAGCTAACTTTCAGAAGCAGTTCAAGAACAAGAAACTAACAAAACTTTTTAAGAGGTTGTGTAGTCAGAATCAAGAAAGGAAATTCAATGTTTTGTGGAAAAAACTTGATGAAGTCACAAAGAAGAACGCTACGGAAGTAAGTACTAGAGGGGCGAATTTAGAAGATGATGAGCCAATTGCAATGGAAAATGTGGGCCTCGATGGTCCTAATGTGCGAAGGAGGCCTGGTCGTTCGATTAAGTCATTCTCGGAGTGGATTGAGCATGAGCCAAAGGAGAAGTGGTCTTTGTTGCATGATGAAGGAGGTGCACGTTATGGTATTATGACTACGAACCTTGCCGAGGTGTATAATTGGGTGTTACGTGGAAGCAGAAGCATGCCACTTGTCCGGATTGTGGAATTTTACGTATACCGTACAACACAATACTTTCGGGAACGTCATCCAGCAGCAAAGAATGTGTTTCTAGACCACCGCCTCGTATATGGGCAGAAATTCTTTGAGTATATGGCCAAAGCAAACAAAAAAGCCGCAGGACATCGTGTCAGGAACATGGGTGTCGCTGAGCATCGATTTGAGATCATTTGTCGGGACAAAGACCGAAGGGGAGGCAATCATGAGAGGCACGTGCAAGAATGTGTCCTGTACAATAACCATTGTGTTTGTACCTGCCACAAGCCGAGGTTATACCACAGACCATGTACACATGTCATAGCTGCATGTTAGGAAGTTGGAGGTTTGAACGCTCGTATGTTTGTGTCCCCCTATTACCTGAAGGATGCAATCTACCACACCTGGACTTCTGAGATATATAGTTTCGCCATTGCGGGGACTTTCACTAGTATTGCAGAGGGTGCTCCTGATTTCATACCCAATCCTCACCCTGACATGAAACAACAGATAGGGCGACGCAAGACTCGTCGCATTCGTAACAACATGGATGACGCCGAAGCTGGGCCAAGAATTGTCATATGCTCGAAATGCAATGAGTTCGGGCACAGCTACAAAAAATGCACTAATACACCTCAAGGAACCGTGTCGAACATACCTGACCTAGGATCATCGAGTCACGGTCGACGCGATCGTGGAGGAAGCTATGAAGTCATTTAATGATTTTTGGTTACTGTCATGGATTGTAATAACATAATGTTTGGAACCTTTCTCTGTTACGTTACTCTTGCATTACTTGAAATTCTGTATATGTGGATTTGCTATCATGGATTGTAATATCCTTAGTTTGTTAATATTTTGAATTCGATGCTATGATATGCAATGTTATGTTATGTTATTTTGAATTACATGCAGTCTTATGTTAATGTTTTAGTTAGTTTATACTTGGTTTATAATGTGGACTAACGATATCAATCTTTTTTAGGGATGGATGCCCCACAGGGTTACGTGACCCCCGACCTCCTCGATGCAGCGACGGACAAGAAGCACCGGTCGTACTTCAGTGCGGTATTGGGGAGCTCCCTTGGACAGTTTCGCGCACGTGTTCCGATGGAGACGATGGCGTTGGACCCTCGTTGGCTACCGAGGTTCGCTTTACGTGCTTCGTTCTCTTGTTCAAATATATTCAACCTCGTTCAAATTTATACAATGCTATACTCATCGTTTTTTTAGACTGCGCGCTTCTGGTCTGCTCCCACTTGCTCGCATGGTCGAGGGAGACGGACCGCGTTTCAGCTACGACTTCTCCCTCCTTGCTTCAATGGTGGATAGGTGGAGACCGGAGACACACACTTTGCACCTCACCGTGGGCGAGATGGCGCCAACGTTGCAAGACGTGTCGTACTTGCTAGGTTTGCCGTTGAGGGGCGATGCCATGGGCCCCACGGACGTCGGTCCCGGCTGGCGTGAGGACTTGCTGGCTCGGTTCGGTGCCGTCGAGCGTACCGGCAACGCACAACCCTACAGGGAGTTTCCACCGACGTACACGGGCGGGCCCCCAAAGTGGTGGATTCTTCAGTTCAAGGTGAGTAGATTCGACCGCAACCGGCATAGTTAAAATTCATATGGTTCTTACTTATGTGCAACTATTTACAGGCCGGCACCATTCGAATTGGTGCCACAGAGTACGAGGTTGCGCGGCATTTGGAGGCGTACGTGCTGTGGTTGATGGGGTGGGTGATGTTCTGCAGCTCTGCGGGCAACTTTGTGCCCAAGAACCTACTGCCTTTCGCGCGTTACGTCGCCGACAGCCCACTGGAGTCGATCCCGCAGTTCAGCTGGGGGTCCGCTGTCCTAGCTGCGACGTACCGCGGACTGTGCACGAGTTGTTTGAAGAGTTCGTCAGCGGAGCCCATCTTCGGGAGATGCCCGCTACTTCTGCAGGTTTGGGCCCACGAGAGGTTTCAGATTGGTCGGCCCGCGGTTGTGCACAGCCCGTACGACGCGTATATACGCGACGACGTAGACGGCCCGACGATGGGCTCTCTGTGGTGCGACCGACGAGTACGTGGATTCTTCTTCGTTTACTTATTTGGGTGTGTATTTAATTTTCTGTACTAACGATGTAATTGAATGCTTTCGCAGTTCGCGTACGCTCACGTGCAGACTAGGAAGTCTTACCCTGACTTCGTAGGCCAGTTCGACGTCCTGCGTGACGACGACGTACGTTGGACGCCATACTCTGACGAGGCAGTGGAGAGTCGTGCACCTGACGGGCTGTCGTCGTTGTGCGTACGCGACGCCGACTACTGGAGAACGCGCAGCCCACTTGTCTTCGACATCTACGTCGAGGAGCACGCAGTCCACCGCGTGCTCCGTCAGCTAGGGTTGCGGCATGAGGTGGTCGTCCCTCAGAGCTTACTGCCGCCACACGTGCACCGGTTCGTGCCGACCTTGTACATTACCGTAAAGTTATATATTTCACATAATTCACATGCTGAGTCCACCGACAAAACTATTTTTATTTTTAGGTTTACGAGACAGGGCCAGAACGTTGGCCAGATCTGGGCACCACGTCTTGCCGAGTTCGTGGCGAAGTGGTCCACGGCCTTGGATGACCTCGTCATGGAGGGTAGGCCACATGACGATGCAGCCTGGGGTCAGTACCTCCGTTGGTACCTCCCACGGACACGACTGCGTGTCTTGTCGACGCCACAGGAGTTGCCCCGCCGCACACCGTCCGTCACGGACAGTTACCCTACACAGCGAGACCAGGGGGCGTATATAGCTGTAAGTTTCTTTCCTGATTGTCGATTCCGCATTAGAAGACATCTAAGTTCATACTTCATGGCAAACTAATGCAATCTTTTTGAAACAGCATGACGTGCTCCGGCAAATCCATACAGACGTCACGACGTACAGCCGTAATGCCCTCACCATGGCCCCACAAGATCACAAGGCGGCGTACGACAAGATAGCGGACCTGTGCAGAAGAGTGACTAGGTCGTTGTCTTGCCGTGGCGACGATGTTGCCCATCCACCACCGCAGCCGATGTTTTTTCCACCTAACCCGACCGCCCCACGACCCTCTCCGGTACGACCTCCGGTACCACTCTTTGCGCAGACTCCGCCGATGACCTACCCGCCGCCAGGTATATCTTGTACAGGTCAATTTTATTAAACACGAGTTCGTCAATTATTTATGGATGTTCCGTGCAACAGGTACACAGTACGGGACCCATGTTGGGTCATCGTCTCGTCACCCTACCTACCACCACGACGTCTTCGCTGCAGGGACATCACGGACTCGTGACGTTGAGTGGGGTAAGTGGCATTCACATACATGCAGCAGACTCGTCATGCCTGTTACAGTGTTACTTTACATTTTTAATCCATGCGATTGATTTGCAGGATATGAAGCTGGCACGACCCCTGACGACAGCTACGGAGCCGGCCACCCACCTGACAGTCCACCAGGTGCAGCAGAACAGATGGCGCAGTCCTTGTTCGCGTCGCCGCCGCGACATGATGAGATTGGTTACTCACAGCTACAGGAGGCGCCACCCCACGAAACTCAGCTGTCACAGGAGCCGCCTGCGCCCGATGCAGTCCCTGGCCGACGTACTCGACAGGCACCCGACCCCTTTAGTCACGGGTCACGCCACACTTGGGCTGCCCAGAGAGCTGCACGCAGGAGCAAGAGGGGTCGTAGCTAGATCATAGTTCCAGAGTTGACTTGCATTAGTTAGGTGTACATTCGTCATCATGTATTTTATCACTTTTACCATTGCAGTAGGCCGTGACAACACGTAGGCAATCGTTTCAGATACATATGTCTCCGTAGCCTTTTCTGCTCGACGTGACAGCGCATCACGTAGCCTTTTCAGTTACAGGTACATGCGTAGCCTTTTCAGTTCTATATGACAATACCTATGTAGCATTTTCAGTTTTACGTGACAGCGCAAGACGTAGCCTTTTCAGTTACAGGTACATTCATAGCATTTTCAGTTCGACGTGACAACACATATGTAGCCTTTTCAGTTCGACGTGACAACACATATGTAGCCTTTTCAGTTCGACGTGACAACACATATGTAGCCTTTTCAGTTCGACGTGACAACACATATGTAGCCTTTTCAGTTCGACGTGACAACACCTATGTAGCCTTTTCCGTTCGACGTGACAACACCTGCGTGGCCTTTTCAGTACCATTTCCAGTTTGACCTAACAACTTTTTCGTTTTCAGAAGACAACTCAACCCCCATCTCGACTACAAAAAGACGGCACACATTCAAAGAACACACACAACACACTACCAGAGCGAGGGAGGAATGGCCGAGCCGGGAGGAAGAGGGCGTGGCCGCGGCCGAGGCCGAGGAGGGAGGGGTGGAGGACGTCGTAGCCACCACTTCCTCTGGGGAGGTCCTCAAGGCCCAGACGTGTTTCCACATCCACTGCAGGACTTCCCGCTAGAGGGACCAGACGCCTTTGTTGGCGAACGCAGGCTTAGGCCTTACGATGATCGCACGGAGGTGTGGCCTACGTGCCGTTGTGGTGAGTATTGTGTCGTGCAGGTGTTCGATGAGTTCATCGATGGAGGTCGTCGCTTCTACAGATGCCCTTTTGGCTATGTGTGTCCTCAAACTCGCTCTCTACACTTTGTTCTGACATAACTCAAATTGTTTCTAAAAAGAGATATATACGATTGCAGGATTCCACTGACACGGCATGCCGCTTCACCAAGTGGGTAGATCCTCCACACCATGCCTACGTCGAAGACTATATCAACCATCTGAAGAACAAGATCCACGACCTTGAGTGTCGCGTCAACTCTCTGGAAAACGAGGCTGACGTTAACGCGATAGTGGTTGGACTCGAAGATGATCCCCTGTGTCCTGACCCCTTCTGCAAATGCCCGTACCACCCGCGGCAGCGTATGCCCCCCAAGTCTCCACCATCCGGAGGTTACGGCTACTATGATCTCCGAGGCCCGTCGCAGCACTATCCGAACCAATTCGCTTAGACGAACTTCCTACTATTTTCACATTTCTAGCATTTCAAATTACCTAAGCCAAGTCAATTGTGTAGCGCGAGTTATGCGCTACAACGACAAGGCATCGCAAATGTGTTCAACTTTATTTATGTCGTTAATCTACGCTGTCAACATTGAGAATTATGTATCCGAGTTCACTCTAAGTTGCGTTTTAACTTCTGCATCAATTCTTCATGTCGTACTCAATGTAACGCTGTGATTTCAATTTAATGTAACGTGTACTCTCATAATTTGTTTTTGTCTGTCCTACATACTAAGAAAAAGAAAACAAATATTTTACGTCATAAAATAAAGAAATACAAACTTACCGGTACTGATTACAATAGTTTCCATGCCCACATTCAAATAGTGTTTTAATTGCCATTTGCTTTTATGTATACTCATATTGCTTATTTAACAAATTACCATTCTCTTGTTTTTTAAAAATGCACATGGAGCAAAAATAGCTGGATAAACCGGCTTTATTTAAAAATCGCCGGATGGGCCGGCTTTATTTAAAAAACGCCAAAAGAATTAAATATCGCCAGCCATTTTTTAAAAAACGCCAACAGGACCTAAATACCGCCACGGGAAATAAAAATCGCCGGCCCATTCGGCTTTTTTTAAATATCGCCGGTTGGGCCGGCGGTATTTAAAAAACGCCAAATTTCGGTAGTTCTTAGGATGCCACGTCATAAAACCGCCGGATAGGGCGGCGTTTTTTAAATACCGCCGGATGGTCCGGCGGTATTGGTATAGATTTGCAATTTTTTGAATCGTCCATTTTTTTTTGCAAAAAACGATTTAAATAAATATAAAAATAAAAAAAATTCCGTGTACTCCCTATGTCCAAAAATAGATTTCGTTTTTGTTTCCAGTGTCCAAGGTTTTAACTGACATGCGTGCCTCTCCTCTTGTTGGACTTCCTGGGCCAAGCACATCCAAAGTTGTAGCCCAGTTGCTTGCCAAGCCCATCCAATAACCAATTAGGATCCTGACGTGCCTCTGCTGGAAAAGTTGATTTTAGTTGTTTTATTGTAGAAAGTAAAACACCTTGGCATGGTCAAAGATTGAGATTTATTTTTGGATTGTCTCATGATCATTGTTAATCTGGTTCATGCTTGATATGGTCACATTTCGGTTCAGGGTTGTGCCTATAATTATATCATATGATTATCTGTGTTCGTTGTCTAATTCCACTTGTACTGAAATGGATACTAAAAAAACTCATATAATACTTCACTTCTCTCCATGAAGCATAATAGACCAATAGTATAGAACCAATTGACTAGTTGCGTATAAAAATTGATGGCATATGAATAGCGGACATGGGAAAGGGAAGCAAGCATAACATCATTCAAAGCCTGATGAGTATCTGTCAGAGGATCATGTCGAGGATCAAAATGCTCAAAAAACTGCTACATCATCTCCAATTCAGCCTGGAACTATAGAAGATCAATTAGATATAGAGACAAACAATGAATTTGTTGCCCCAAGTATTTCTGAAGTTACTGTATTTATCACAATATTTGGATGATTGCTGTTGTGCATTTATATTTACTTAGTTTCATGGCAGCAGTGGATTTGCTCCTCAAAATGCAGCAATAGGTGCAATAAATTGACATCCTGAAATGATCGTTTAAACATATCATTTCCTAGCCGCCTCTGTTTTCATAAAATTTAGTTTGATGGCAATAGTGGTTATGTAGTAATGGTCAATGTAGAAGTCGGCTCTCTGAATCCTGCACCCCTTAATATTTTTAGATGGTCAACAAAATGATGTACCTTCTGAATTTGATGCTACTTCTAGAGGGGAGCCTAGTGATATGGACGGTGATATTGAGTTTAATGCAGAAGGTACTGAAACAAAATAATATATGTATTATAAAAATACATGTTTATAATAATTTTAATACTTTGGATGTAATATTTTTTGCGCTACAACATTTGGTAGAGGAAACTGAGGAGGAAACGAGGCGTGGCAAGACAAAACTTAAGCATGTTTGGAACATGCCAAAAGGGCAAAGGATTGTAGTGAAGTGTAATGAGGTTGACCAGCCCATTGGTGAAGAGCCTGGAGTTCTAGGAAAATTCCTTGGCATAGTTGCGAGGAATGGATGCTTATGCAGCTTAAGCTACAAGGATTGGAGAATTCTGATAGGAAAGAAAGATAGAGTAAACCGATGAACTGAAAAATAAAGAGGATATACTTAAGCAAGTAAAGGTAATTAAATTTTATTGGAGAACATATAGTCATTCCAATGTACCAACTGAACAAATAATATTTCTGATGCCTTTGATAATTGTTACGCAGAAGAGATTCCTTTACCCTGTCCGCCTGAAAAAATGGATATTGAAAACCATTGTGGAGAGATGGAGGCAACACAAGTCTAATATAAAATCTATGTATTTTGACGTGCATAAGAGCAAGGAGGCTAATTATAGCAATGTTCCACCTGGTGTGATCGATGATCAATGGGTTGCGCTTGTCAATTATTGGATGGCCCTGAAAGCACAGGTACATGGCTGTATTTAGACGAAACATTTCCTGATTACTCTTATGCATCATCTAAGCTCTGTTTTTTATATCTATTTACTCATTCAACGGTAGGACATTAGTAAGGTAAATAGGATAAACTGTGCAAGAAAGAAGGAAACTCATACAACTGGAACAAAAAGTTTCGCGCGGAAAAGAGAAGAATTGGTACTTCTTTTCCAATTATATTTGTCTTACATGCTGCATCATACCTCATACAACCATATCAACACATTTTGACATTACTATTTATTAATTTAAATTTTGAACAGAAATACAAAGATTCTGGAAAGAAATACCCACATAGGGCTGTGTTGTATATCCATACACACCAGAGTAATAGCAACAAGAACACAAATCCCCATGTGGTATTTTTTTCAATGATTCTTTCACTGTATCTGAGTTACTTTTTCTTGAACTAATGATGGTTACCTTATTGCTTGTGTAAGGGTGCTTTGAAGGTACTGATAACAGAACATCCAGATTTAGCAGACAATAGTAAAGGAAAGATTGCGTGGAAAGGAGATGCGCTAAGAAATATTAGGAGAAGAGAAGCCTGGTCATGTCCATAGCATGGGACTTGTTCCAAATCCAAATAAAGTGTTAGAATGCTTAACATCTAGCAAGCTAAATGGGTTGAATTTAACCTCTGTGAATGTAACATCAAGTGAAGATATAGTATCACTTAAACTTCATGTGGAAAAACTTGTGAATCATGTCCAGGCTTAAGATGCTGCTGTACAAAAACTGCAACAGATGCCTATACCTTTGGAACAAAACCAAAGATAGCCTGTAAATCTCTACATCTATTTGTGAAACAGTTCAAAATTTAATTAGCATGCCATGTACTAATTATTTATGTCATGTTATAAGAACATTAGATGAACCTTTGTCAGAAACAAATGATGTTCAGCCTACTAGGAAACGGAAAGTATGTTCATCTCTATGGAATATATGTTTCATACAGAATAATTGTGATGCCCTGGGCATCTCCAGAGCATTATCATGTGCATCATTTGCTTAATCACATCTCATAAGCATCATCTCATCTCATGATAATGTGCATTTGACTTGACATGAGCAAGCATGGTAGAAATGGCTAAGTGATGCACTCAGTTTTGCATGAATGACACTATGAATGTGAGCATAATTTAAATCCTATTGAGTTTAAGGTGGAACTTTTTATACCAAACTTGTAGCTAGTCTCATTATGAACAGTTTTGCTAATTAGAGCTTTGGAATGCACAAAGGTTTACTAGGGGATTTGGGGCTTTTACTGTCAGCATACAAACACAGTCAAAATCTGAATTTTTCAGAAACCCCACTTTTTCTATGATCTACAATCATTTTCATGCAAAGATCCAATTGGGAAAATTGTAGATCTTGAAATTTTGAGCAAATATGGTATAAAACTTTTCAGGATATTTTGGACACAAATGGGACTTTTGAAATTCTCTTTAAAAAGGCTGGGTAGGGCAAAACTGAAAACCTGAGGCAAATTCAAATTTAAATCATATTTAACCTCATAATTTGAACTTGAGCCTTTTGACAATCTTGTAGATCACAAAGAGAGCAACATTTCATCCAATAGGGTCCTTTTCAAATTCGGCATGGAAATGCATCAAAACAGCAATTTTCAGAGCCTAAACAAAAACAGAAAAGATGGATTTTCCATTTTCGGACATATGAGTCGCTGACGGGTGGGCCCGTGGATCCGGCCGGGCCGAACTACCGAGCCGGCCGCCGCCACGTGGCCAGCCGGCGTACGGCCAGAACGGCCCCGACCCGGATCGAACCCCCTTCGGCCTCGCCTTAAGCCACGCCGCGCCCTTCCGCTCCTTTTTCCGCTCTCAGTCCACCCGCCCACGCCCCTCGTTCGCTTCCCGCCCATCCGCCATTGCCGAAGCTCGAAAGAGCTCACGCCGGCACTGCTACGAACGCCCCCGCGCCCAACCATCTCCACGCCATCCATCCCCAGCCTCTGTGCCACCGATTCCCGGAGGTCTAGTCCATCGAAGCCTCCCCCTCGCGCCGGATTTCGTCGCCGGAACTCCGCACCGCCGCACCCCTTCGCCGTCCGATTCCGACCTCCGCGCCACCACATTCGTCGATTCAAGTTGGGGGTGAGAATCCCTGTTGTCTCCTCTCCCTCCCGCGACCTTCGCGGCGGGCCGCCGTACCCCGTAGGGCCGGCCGGTCGCGCGCGCCGCCGCGTTTTCCCCTCCCCTGCGTGAGGTAGACGAAGCAGGGAGGAGGAAGACGACGTTTTCGCGGTCTAGCCCCTGATGTTTTCTGTTTTTGCGATTCGGTCCACCGCACTGCCGTATGAGTCTTGTAGATCTCGCGTCCTAGCCCCTCGGATCTAAGGTTAATTGCATTAAAGTCCCTGGATCTACGATTTTCCTTTTTATTCTTTTAAAAATCGACAGTAAACTTTGGAAAATCATAGAAAATCAAATAAAAATCCAAAAATAGCAAACTAAGTTGCATTGTAAACCTTGTTAGTAGATTCATCTGTTGAGTATGATGGTTGAGCAGGAAAAGACCTTTTTGCCCCTGATTTTGTGCACGTAAGTAAAACCCTAATAAATAGGAAATATAGGTTAAATGAGCTCCAAAAATTCTGAAATTTGGGCAGAGGCTTTGCTAGCAAATCTAGGCTTCATATAAATTTTGGTAGTCCTAATACTTACTTTTTAATTACTGTTTTACCATTACCTAGTGTTTAAGCACGTAATTAACAAAAGAAATGATCTCTATATGAAAATGAGCTATAGATGACTTGAGGTATTTATATGGATTCTACCTGATGTAAGTAGCTCACTGCTAAAACTGGAGGCTGTGCATGTAAGGTTTGGCCCTGATTTCAAAATGGTGGAAATAATGCATATTTAAGTAAATAAAAGAAAATTTGAGACCAGTATATTTAATAAATGCCACATTAGATCATATTTGAAACATAGGAGTATGTAAGTCTTAGCCACTATTTTGGAATGCATGTTAGGATAGGCTAAGTTGGCTATGTGAAAAATAGATGTCTAGGTAAGCTTCGGTCGCTTTACATGAATGGATGCTACCTCGCCACACACTCCCACAATGTTATATGTGATAAGCTAAGTTAACCTTAGGTGATGGTTTGTACGATTTCTTAGTACTAAACAAGTTCCATCACAAAATGCATAACTCTATTCCATAAATCACGATTCATCGCATCGCATCTGCATCGTAAGTCACTTATACAGGCTCAAGTTGCACTATGTCATGCATATAGATCCCGCGAGCGAACGGCATCCGCCGGACCAGCCGATCGTAGAGGAGCCCGAGGAGGAGCTGCACCAGGAGCCAGGAGACCAGCAACAGGGGCCCGACTACTGACCCTAACGAGGAAGGTAGGCAGGACCATGTTTAACCCAGCAAATAAGTTATATTTGATGATTTAGGCATATGCATTAGGAGTTGTTTGAAGCCTATTGCATTAGACCCCTTGGCCGCCCTGGCCCTAGCACCTATATTTAGAGTTCGCAGTACGAGTATGCCTAAAAGTGCTAGGTACGAGTAGACACAAGTTTGTGGACTTGTCATGTAGGTGCTATTCAAAGTTACAAAGATCTTACTATTATAGTACTTATGCTCATGACTTAAATGGAGACCGGGCGGAGATTTTCTTTCAGTATTTACTTTCCATGATGTCGCACTTTGGACTCCGCCCGAGTTGTGTAAGGTCCGTCTATTGTTCTCTTATTAGTCGGCATAACATTGCTAGAGTGCTTAACCAGGATATGGGACCGGTGAAGTCTTATCTGGATTTGTCCGGAGTTTTCGGGGTGCCGCCCATCCATTTGCGGGAGGCCGATGGGCCCGGGGGTGCTTGTACTCAAGGAGGGCTGACCCAGGGCACTGTGGTATCGCTCCTGAGAGGGCACAACCCGGGGGTTAGGTGGGGGCACTTTGAATCTTGGGACAAGATAGGTGGAGATGGGGGCTATACGTGGGAACCCGATGGCTAGTAAGCATATACCCCTGGTATGATGTTATTCCCGAGAATTAAAATCGATTCGAATTGCTAGTGCCTACCAGGTGTGGGAAAAGCCAATACCTTTGACGTTCATCGTAGTAACTACTCAAACACTCTGTATTTAATCCTCATGATTTTTGAATATCACATGCTTGTATTGTATTGAACTGTTACTTTACTGCAAATTTACTATTATGTTGATGGTTATACAAATGATGAAAACTCGTTTACTTATGTTGATCACGACACTATTTAAAATCAATGGCTAAGGATCCACTTACTAGTAAGCAGCTTCGCGTCAGCCGTAAGCCAAATCCATTAAGTCCTACTAAATAATTAGTACTCAGGGTTTACCCCCACATTTTTAGCGCAGGTATGGAGTTCATGGTTTGCACCGGTGTTGGAGGCGGTGCATGCCCCCATTTGGGATGAATCTGCATGATTGGCTCAAGAGCAGCATCGGTGGGCTCGATGTTGTTTCTTTTACTGCAAGTCTTTTGAGTGCTATGATAACCTCAGAACTTTAGCTTTCCGCTGCGAGATACTTTGAACTTACTATTTGATAACTTCATGTTGGATCTGTAGTTTATTTGAACCTGGTTTGTAACTAAGTCTATTATTACGCTATTTTCAACTGCCTGTGATGATGAATCTGTTGTGGCTACATCGTGGGCTGGATGTGTATGATGTCGGTTCCTCTGGGATTTAGTATTATTGGGGTCAAATGACTCTAGACGGACGACCGGGTTTAGTTTGGTCTAAGTGCACTGTGGGCCAGAGGTGGCAGGTGTGCTTAGCTCAGATTAAATCGGCGGTTCCGCCACAATAATAGTTGACATATATGACTGAAAATATGTAACATACACATCTGATAACTATTTTCTTAGCGAGTATATTCTGAATTTCATAGTGCAAAATTAAGTTTGCTTCAGGATATCAATGACATAAAGGTATGATTCCAATAGCAAGATTCTCCTACCAGTTTGTGAAGCTACCAATTTTCTTTTATGACCGCAGATGAATCAAATTGAAGATGAAGGGAGCGAGGATGAACAGGGACGCAGCAAATTAAACACAACTCAAGATAATTTTGTATACGGTAATAATCATAGTTTAGTTGGAACACGACACACATTGTAAGTTTGTAACTATATTGTTTACCTGCAGAGAAAGGCACCAAATGCCCAACAAGAAAAACTAATACAAGACAAAACAGTCTGCACTGTCCAAAAAGCCATAATTGTCCCCACTTTCAATACATATATTATTGCTAATGGGCTAATCACCTCCATGTTGGATCAGTAGCTGCAATTCCATTCTTGTTGGCCTCCATGTCCCTCTAATTAACTTGTACCTTGTGTATATATCTAATTCAAATTTAATTTCTTTTCCCTAACAACAATGAGTATATGGTGAACTTCATAATAACGAGTTTAGTTTCCTTCAGGATGTAAATGACACAATGGTATGATTTCAGTAGCATGGTTTTCCTACTACCAGTTTGTGAATTTACCAATTTTCCTTTATGACCATAGATGGATCAAATTGAAGATGAAAAGAGCGAGGATTGACAGGGACGCAATAAATTAAACAAAACTCAAGATAATGTTTGTACGCTATACTCAACATAGTTTAGTTGAAACACAATGTACAGTATAACTACATATTGTTTACCTACAGAGAAAGGCAACAAATACGCACCAAGGAAAAGTAATACAAGGCATAACAGTCGCTGCTGTCTAAAAGGTAAATATCATTGCCACTTTCAATACATATATTATTGCTAATGGGCTGATTAGTTCTCTGTTGCATTAGTAACTGTAATTCCACTCTTGTTGGCCTCCACATATCTTTGACATGTACCAGCTATTGCAACAAGTAGGAGGACAGGACCCTAACGAATCTGATTTCCTAGAATTTATTACACTATATCGCACTCTTGTAATTGTGTTTTGTTTTTGCTGCAGATCAACACACAAATTCCACAAGAAACACCACAAGCTACAAGAGTTTCTAGATAAGTAAAAGTCGTTTATGCTTCAACTAGTACAGACATCATTTATAAGTAAATTTGCTTCTCACTTATTCTTCTCGTTATGCTTTAATAATAGGCCAAAATAATGCAGTCTCCTACCGATGACAGATTTGATACAAGCTACTTTGCAAAAACAGCCAAGGTGAGAACTATGATGCTTTTATTCTAACATCAACTTAAAAACTGTTATATACAATGTTATGCGCCCTTGTCCAGGGTTTGTGTGTACGGAAGGATTATACTAACTAAAGTTTTGGTCAATCACCAGCCAAGTATAACGGAGCGGCCAACTCAGGAAGACATTTTGGTACATTTCAATCTTGCTTTCCCATTACTATGTTCATATTACGTATATATTTACTTCTACTCTTGTATATGTAGATCAGACTGGCAGCGAAGTACGCATAATGAGTTGGACAAATCCTACCAAGATCGTTGCCTTAGGCAGGGTACTAGCTCGTGACCCAAATACAAAAAGTTGGAGGTTGTAGGATAGGCAATGAGTTTTGGATGCCGAGGGTCCGTATTGCAGTAGTGTCTAAAGAACCACTAATCAGAGCATACAACAACTTCGAGTTTATTGGAGATGTTGGTCGCAATCTTATTGCATGGCCTTCAAGCTGTGTACGTACAATTCTCTAACACTGTGTTGTTTCTTCTAAATATAGCACTGTATTTAAGTATTTTAATTTATTTTCCAGGTTCAAAAGGCGTAAATATGCAACCGCCAGTACAATAGCAAGGTGATGCTTTCTTGACTTTACTTGTATAATAATCAAGTTTTTTTCCCCAACCACTTCTATATTTTTCTGCACATACTAGGCCAACAACTGTGCTCAACTGAACCCAAAGCAAATACTCAAAACACATGTGCTAGCTTTAGGTTCAGTTGAGGGTATACTTATGTTTGTGTTTGCTTTGTCTTCCCTTGTGCTGAACTGAACTTGTATGACCTAACTGCATTGGGTTTGATTGAGGCATACTTAAAGTTCTCAAGTGATAATATGTTATTGTTTAATAGGGAACTCAACCAACATAGGACAGCCATAGTAAATAGAATGATATACATCTACGTACAGTAGCAAAATTGTTAAGATTACACAATTTGCAGATTAAATTTATGATTATGTGCACACAAGGGAAATTTAACCTACCCACAGTAAGAACAAGAAGTAGGAAGTAATTTTAATCTGAATCACTTCTGAAAATTAACATAGCATATTCTTTAAATTATTTCTAGATCATCACCTCATTTCCATAAACCCAAATGCTTGCATGATAATCTATTTTTTTAATATTTTACTACCACCTTAAAAATAGTGTTTGTTGATGTTAAACTAACTTTAGCTAAAGATTGTCTCTATTTGTTTTCAGTTTTTATCAAGGATGACTATACTGGATGCGGGAGCTTGCATTGGATTGAGGATTGCTTTTGTTCCTATCTTATTTTGATTGATCAAGATCACTGATAAGTTGGCACTTAGGAGAGGAGTCATGTGTATATATTGCACTGTCGTAGAAAAATATTCTGAAAATATTATGTGATGAAACATGGATATGAATGGTACTGTGTAATGCGACTATTTGATTTTAATATAGTACTCAGTTATCCTTATTTGACAAATATGTTTCTATGTGATCTCATAATTTCTCAAAATCATTATATGCATTTTGCAAAATTAATTAGTCCCAAATAATAAATAAATAGACTTTATGTTCCTTACAACGTATATAAGCGTTGCCATAAATACATTCTAAATGTTGCAACAGCTCTAGAGGAGAATTGGTCTAGTAGCGGCAGAAACACATGTAACCGTTGCAGTAGCCATAAGAAACCGTTGCTATGTAGCAACAGTTATTTATAGGAGTTACCAACGCATTTATAAATGTTGTAATAGATTCTAGCACTGGCAGCATAGGCAACGCACAATTATGCGTTGTTATTGACCCTAGCAACGCATATATGGACTTTTAGCAACGTATATTTGCGTTGGTATAGGGGGGTCATTTTGCAGTGCATGCTGACCTCTCTATACTGACTATCCTTTGGATTATTTTTAAAAAAAAATGGTACAAGGTTTTTGCCACAAAATATATTAGAAGGAGATTGGCCCAGTTTTTTAAGGAGAAAATTGGGCCCAACAAACTCAACAAAATGCTCCCCTAAAAACAACTACAAGGAACTAGAAAAAAACTTGACAGAAACAAACTCTTACTGTCCACTGCACATTCCACGCCAATCCTCTGGAAATCTCTCTGATCATTTTAATCTCTCCCACACTCTCGCGTAGGAATCTCTCACGATTATAGTGAAACACGGCCGGACTATTCCACTCCGATTTCCACCCCAGCCTAAGGGGCGAATCTAGAGAAAAAATGTGTGTGGGGGGGGGGGGGTGTGCAGCACTTATCTTAGTAATAAAATTCAAATGAACATCTCCATAAAAATCGTTCAAAGCCTCAACATCGACAATAATAGAATCTAAAATATCAGTGCATTATGTATAGCACCAATTAAATAGCAGTATAGAGTGTTTACCACATACCAAAATAAAAAAATACAGACAGTGATAGCATACCACGTCAGGATATCCCACAATCATGAACAAAAAACAGCCAAATAGGAGAAACAATATATGATCCAACCATAAGATCCTTGCTTCCATAAAAATGAGAAGAAACAAATTAATTTCAAGCACACAGGCTATGTAAGATCCAGTGCAAAACTGAAAATAAATGACTTACATTTTAAAGAAATAATATTAATTCATATTTTCATTGCTTTCAAGCATAAATTGCAAGAGAAAGAAAACCCCAATTACAAGTATAGAAACTAATAACAAAGTAACCCTAGAATCTCGAAAGAATAGAATAATTGCAATAAAACTAGATGTTCGGCTTGCCAAACATATGTAACTAGATGATACCCTGCGCATTGCTGCAGGAATTCAATTGCGTTATATAGTTTGCATTAGTGTTGTATGGTTTGTATGCATGAATGCTATTAGTCACAGAAGATCGGTAGAAATCATCGATATATGGTCTTAGTGGATCGTAATATGGCATACGACTTAGTGGGTTATATGATGACGTGACTTCACGAAATCGTAGAGAAATGTGATAGTGGAGGCTAGCTATTTAGATATATAAGATAAAATTAAAACAATTGAGAAAATCTTTGAGGGTCCTTGCCTCGTGATCGACCAATGAGAAATAATAAAACCCAAACTGGAGGGGCGCTAGGGGAGGGGCCGGGCAGCCTACAACCAGAACACACTGCCGCCTGTATTGGGCTGTTGACCTATTTGTAGCTGGGCTGTGGGTGCAAAGCAGTGGATGAGGACCGAGGAGGGTGCAAATAGGGTCAAAAGTTGATGATTAGAACTAATTTTTGTTTTTGGCCTGGGTGCGGCCGCGCCCACATCAACCAACGTGCATCCGCCGACCATCTCCTATCCATTTATGCACTCTCTGACGCACTGTGAGTACCGGAGACGGAACGTACCTCTCAGATCTTTCTTGCTTCGGATTCCTACCGAACCACCTTGATGTACCTCATCAAAATCTCTCTGCCGTCGGGACAGAAACCCTATCCAACTCAATCCAGAACCACCATGATGCTTTCAATTTCTCTAGTGCTGGAATGTAATGTTAGAGAAAAAAATCCATAAGGCCTTGTTCGGTTAGCCTCGGACTAAAGCCTCTGACGTTTCCCACTGCTACGCAGATGTCACGACCACCCAAGATCGTCACTGCGTAGTGCGGAGATAAAAGCTGCGACGAGGTTGAGGCGCGCCAGTGTCAGGTAGAACACACGTTGGGGCAAAGCAAAGGAATACATACATATTTATTAAAAGGAGCAGGTTCATATCGCCACTCGACTTCTTGATTTGTCTAATTTTAACCCTCAACTCGAAAACTGTCTTCTTTTAGTACTCAAATTAATATACCGTCTAGTTTTAGGTCTTGACTAATTTACGACTGCTATGGCAGTAGTATTTTTTAAATAAGAGAAAATATTGTAAACAAGTGTAAAAATACTCAAGCATCACCGCAAAAAGAATGTTACAAAATAACTAGAGTTCATGAAAAAACTATAACCTTCGAATAAAATAATAATAATATATTATTATTTGAATATTGTAAAACCGATTTTATTAGTTGTATTTTTTTGCTGCATTTGTTACGTTCAAAACTATATGTAGGGTTTTTATAAATGTTTGGAGGTCTTTTCACATCCAAATTTAAAAAAAAAAACGCCAACACGTCTGTTCTAAGCCGCTTTGAAGGTGCAAAACACGGTGTTGAAAGTTGGGTTATCGACCATATTTGATTTGAGTTCCATTCAGTGGCGCTCGTAACACCCTAATAATTTTCAGTGGCAACCCGCGAATTTACCATGCGCGCAGTCGCTCCCCCACCACGCACACGGCCACGGCGTCCCCGCCCCGGCTGCTCGTGCCGACCCTTTCCGCGCGCAACCGCCTCTGCTCCGCGTCCGATCTGCAGTCACCGTCGCCGTCGCCCACTCGTTGCCCCCCGACCCCGAGTCCAAAAAATGATGATGGATCACTGGTTGCTTTTGCTTACGGAGATGAAAGCGACGTTGTAAAGTCTGCTGTGCTGTCGTTCACGCCCCTAGCTCTGCCCCCTTGTGCTCCCCGTTCTTGAGGAAAAAGTCGCTTTCTTTTTTGACTCTGGATCACCGGGAATGGGATAGATGGGAAAGAAAAGCAACATGTTGCCGCGTGTACAGGGAACACAGATCAGATTCAGATGCAGTACTGCATATACAGTGACTGCCACTGACACGTGAGAAGCATGAGGCCTACCTGTCAGCAACCCAACATGCCGGCTGTACTACAGTACGTACTTGCAGCATGTACAGCCTGCTCGGTCGGCAGTCAGCGTAAAGAACGAGACGCATGCAGTGTAGAAAAGTAAGGCTCAACCGCAACTTTTTCGGTTTTTGGATTTTTTTTCATTGTTTCTCATATTTGGACCTGGAGGAAAATAATTACAGTTTTGAACTTCGTATAACGGCGCCAAGTATATACAGAACATGGCGCCATATATTTTGGCGTGGTATTATGCCAACGTGGTGGATGACATGGCCCACCTCGGCGCCAAATGGTTTGGCGCCGTTGCATGGCGCCAAAGGCCATGGTGCCGTTGTCTCGAGCCAGATGCAGTAAGACACTCACTCCACATTTTCCCTCTCCAAATCCACTCAAATCTGAGTCCATTGTAGAGGTCTTTTGATTTGATTCGTGTGCACCACATCAATGTTCGACCTTCTCCCCTCGAATTTTGCCATTGTATTGAAAAAATCGGCGTGACCTATGCGCATTTTGACATGATGTTTGCCAATATACATAACAAATATCATATCAACATGACAAGAAAAGAAATAGCATAGAAGCACAACCATGTGACATCCACCAAGTTAGAAACTTCATCAGCACACAGATTCACCCAATATATTACAAGGTTAAACATGCGGTCCTAATATATTACAAATCATAAAGTACAGTTCTCCAAAAGTCGTTGCTACTACATTGAGCATGAACATGTTGATATCATCTCTTCTTCGTCCTGCCCTTGCGAAGAGCATTTGAGCCAGGAGTGTACCTGCAACCATGGACATAAACTAGATTTCATGCTGCCTGTATGAGAACAAGAATGCATACATGAGGATTAACAAGATTAAGTGATTTGGACCTGAAATCGGTACGGCGGACAAGCTGTGAGTACCGAGTAACTGGAGGGTCATCAACTAGTTGTGAACCGTGAAGCACATCCTGACTTGTGGAAGCATCATTGGTGTAATCCTCCTCGTCAACCTCCTCCTTGCTTCCACTGAACGTCAGAGTAGGTGCTCTGGCCAACCGAAGAGAGACCGATTTTTTGTGCCGAGTCCCCCGAACGGTGCGAAGGAGCTGGCATAGCAATGTCGTGCATCGACTGAGTCCGACAACCACATCAATTTGCCACTCGAGAATGGGGTCATTTAAGTTTCTAATCAGTAGCAGGAAAGTTCAAATTTAGTCCGAACCAGAAGGGAATAAAAGTTCAAATGTGTACAATCTAAATGTCCACAACTAACTTACAAAAATAATGTGTGGTACTAGTTCTGCCCTACACCAATCTAAAATTCAATAGCTCATCTACAACTAGGTGATATTGTATTGGCTAGGTTCAAATAGAAATTAGCACTTGGTCCAACTGCAACTTATAAAAATCTGCATATAAGATATTTCAGACCTGTAAGAGCTCCATGGCGGGGTTGGCGTTGTGTGGAACATCAGCTTGTGTGGCAAGGAAGGCTGTTATGTCATCGACCGACTGCCTAACCGAAGTCCCCTGCCGAAAATATGAGCGGATGTTAAATTTGACATTCTGAACGGCATAGCAGAACCAAATAAATAAATGAGACAGGGACTGACCACACAATCGAGGATAGGTGCTATCTCAACTTGGGTCCCTTCTCTAGCTCTCTGGTCGTATGTAGTGGCGTCATCGTCAGAAGAAGCCATCTCTGCATAGTCATCAATGGTCCACTTCTGCCTGAGCTTGTAGCGAGTCGCACTGTGGAACCACGAGAGGTATTGTCTGAAGCTAGCGTTGTTGTGCGGCTCCAATGGCCTGTCACAGTTCGCCTCCATGTGCCGGACCACCGTCCGCGACAGCCTTGTACGACTGGCTAAGGTCATTATAGTCCGAGACAAGTGGATCACGAGTAGGAAACAACCGCTTCAATAACTCAGCCTGAGATGGTGACAAGGGTGGCACGGGTCTCTCATCATCAGAATCTATTGCCTTAGCCTCCACATAGTTCTCCTTCTCTGTAATTTTTACGTCCACATGGTTTGAGGACCTACACACTTGCCCACTAATAGTGCCACTATATGTGTTCCCATCAAGAGCAACATCACTATTGGCCTCAAACACTCCATGTGCTTCTGACTCACCTAGTGGTGACTCGTTCAGATCAAATTGCACCCTTGCAGGAGAAGCCACTCTCTCAACCTTCTGCACGACCACATCTTGCACCACTGGATAAGAAGCCTCTCTATTTACCTTCTGGACAAACACGTCTTGCTCTCTCTTGAACTTTTGCACAAACACATCCAAAGCTCTAACTTCACTATCCATAACAATCGATACATAATTGTCCCATTCCGCTTGCCCACCGATTGGAACTAATATCTTAATGCGTGGACCCTTGGATGACCCTACATCAATGACACCTTGCAGCTTGACATTAACAGCCTCCTCCATCCAACCAAGCCTCTCTTTCAGTGTATCCATGAGACGAACAAAAGAAGGCCGCACCCCAAACCATAAAGACACATCTTGCATTCTCTCTAAATCAACGCCACCTTTACCATTCTTTTGTATAGTCCCCCCGTAGAACACTGTGACTAATTTGTCCATCTATATGAAAAGGCATGACATTTATTAAGTTAGCCATGGTTCAACGTAAAAAAAATCCCCCCACAACCATGACAAAAAGCATCCTTCAAATCTAATGGCAAATACATGTCAATATATCATTTATGAACTTATATCCCTAACCTATTCCAACAAAAACCGAATTAAATCTAGCATGTCATGCCCATGGTCCATTCTAGGGTTCCAAAAAAGGTAGACCAAATCAAGCAAAACCAAGGGACAAGATTAAGGAAGGGGAGGGAGGTTACCTTGCTCCACTAGATCCACGCAAAATCTCCCAGGGATTGAGCCCGATTGAAGAGGATTCGAAGGGGAGATTTGAGGAGGGAGAGAGAGGGGGCGGGTGGCGCCCTCTCTGTTCGAACACAGCAGAACCGAGAAGGGCGAGCAAGAGAGGCAGAGGCGGGCGGGCGGGTGCGCACCGGGGGAAAACCTCAGGCACGGCGCAACATGAGTTAGCGCCGTGCCTAGGCGCCACGCTCCGCGGCGCCGTGCTCTGCCACGTCGGCGCCACGTAGGATCGACGGGTCACACCCGCTCCTTAACAACGGCGCCAAAGGTCAGGGCGCCGTGTAATGTATATACGGCGCCAAGAAATATGGCGCCGTGTAGAGGGTCCAATTTCGCAATTCCTTTACCTAGGGGTCCAAATGTAAAATTGTAAACGAAAAAGGGCTACAAAGCAAAAATTTGACGGCTCAACCCAGCTTTTCTTCATATTGGTTCTGCAAAATTAAATGTTGCACTGTTACCGCACCGTAAAAACAGAAAGAAGGGTAGTTGGAATAGTGATGGAAAAGGAGATGGAGGAGGAGGATGGAGGAGGCGCTGGGGAGAGCCTAAGGAGGCGTTTGGATGGGATAGGGATAATATTGGTATAGAATCTGGATACTTCGAGGTTCAAGATTATAGAATCCGGAACACGTTTGGTTTCTCTGGATAACAGATCGGATAGTGTGCCCCGTCTCTTGATATTTCTTCTGATGCCCCTAGGCCTCTAGGTCTCCTGATAGAGATGCGGTAATGAGGAGGAGGGCAAATATGTCATTTCATCGTATGCTCACCTCCAATATCCCACGCTGTCAACCTTGAGCGGGATAGTGGGATTTTGCCGACCCACACGTTTTCTGGTGTACTATCACCCGACGTTTGGATACTATCCACATAATATTGGCTACATTTTACGTTATCTGAGGGGATCCAAACGCCTCTTAAGTCAGCTGATCTAAAGACGCTACATGGCTGTTTGGATCCCATAGCTTTCACGGTAGTGGTTTGTCCATTGAACTGTGAAATGTCCAAAATGCCCTCACACCACTAGTGCATAACATGGTTTTAGTAATACCAACTTGTGTTACTATACCTCAATTAAAATGTTACTGGGTTGATATTCTAGAACACAAGATATGTGTTCCTTCGTATCCTAGAAAGTCCTAGAAAGTGTTACCGCTTAGTGTTACTACTTTGTAACATTTCTTTCTAAAAATGAAAAAATTCCATTCCTTCACTGGGAATTGAACTCACAACCTCATGTATCTTCTAAGACTTCCACTCCACTACACTACACAAGCACTTGTGTCTAAAAAAGCAATGTTTTCTTTTTCTATACACTATGATGAATTTAATATTGTATATTTGAACCCCTAAATAAACTTAAATGAAAAAACTCTCAACTACAAAGTTTTAGATCTCGTCAAATACTACATCTCTAGTATAAGGCATGCATCGAAATGAGGCTATTTGATAATTCCAAGTTATGATTTCGCGAATATGGAAAAAATATATTGGAATTTATAGGGGCAATAAATGTTTTCAAATGGAAAATTTATCAATTGTAAGGTTGTGGATCTCATCGAACACTATAATTTTGTTATCGTATCTTCATGTAATTTTATATAAAACAATTACGACTTTTTGCTAAAACAACTATTTTTAGACACAGACAGTAATTTGGTCCGCCTCTATAAATCATTTTCAAATGAGTTTCATGCTACAGATCGCCTTTAGAGCATCTTCAGAGGTGTCCTATAGTTTGTACCGCATCTGGAAAACAATATTTTAATTGATGATGTATGTTATGGATCATCTTTGTAAACAAGGGCTATATCTATAGCCAGCCTGTAATATGGACGATCTCTAAAACCTAATTCCGAGGGTAGCATATATTTTAGGTGGAGCCCATGCTAGCAAGAGCATATGCGTCTCATTTTTAACCGTCTCTACAAATAAATAAAAGGAGGAGGTGCGTGTTATGTTTGGTATTAAATGGTATCATATATGTTTCTTTGTAACACTTTATAAGTAGCATTTCTTTGTGTTACTGTATGGTATGTTTTTGCATCATGTTATATATGTTCCATCTATGTGTTACAATATCTACGATCTTTGTAACACTTCAGTAGTAACATAACCTTTTGTGTTACTACAGTCATTATTTGCAACACATTTTTACTGATCAAGCACTATATGTTACCAGCTTCCACTGTAACACATAGTTTGTGTTACTGTAAAAAAAATTTGTAACACATTGATTGATGTGTTACAAAAGCGTGTTACAATAGCTATGTTTTGGAGTAGTGCACGTAGAGCTGTGTACCTATGGAGGGAAACTGATGGGGCCGATGGGTAGCTTGGTAATATACTCGGTGGAAGCTGGGGGTACGTGGGTTGCAAAATTGTAAAATCTGAGCCTTCTGAATTGTATTAGCAGTTTTACAAGTTGGACCGTTTGGAGGACCTGACAGATTCCGGAAGGGTGATTGTAAAATCTGCCGAGATCCAAACAGTCCCTAAGTTTGGACATATAAATCGCAAGGGACTGTTTGGTTGCATGCATCAGCTTTGTCTAGCCTAGGATAGTGCAGTAGTTGGTGTTTGGTTGTTTGGTCTAGATTTTTAGGCTGTCCAGAATAGTGCAAGGGGAGAAAGTTAGACCGCACAAGTTAGTGCGGCCGATTTGGCCGTTTACTTGGAGCCAGCCTTAACACGGAAACCGAAACATCTTTTTGACTCATTTATTTGTAATATCTCTTTATTAAAATAACTAATCACTAAGCTGATTTTATATTTGTATCCTTGACATTTTTATGAACCAAACTAGATCAAATTTGTTATATAAATTTCAAAAGATTAATTAATTGTTTTTTCTATCACCCATTTTTGTGCAGGCAATCAAACACAACATTGATTAGACAAACTCCACAAGACCATCCAACCAAATAATACCATTGCATAACCATAACCCGTTTAAAATCATACTGCATTAGAATCATAACCAGGCGTAGATGAATGCAACCAACCAATCATAGCCAATCACACCCCTGAAGATTCAACCGCGGTCACCGGGTTTGGCCTCGTGCTGTTCCTTTTCCCTTCCACCTCGTCTGCTTCTCTTCGGCGCTCTCTTCTCCGGCCCCCTCCTCCTCTCCCTCCGGCGTACTCGTCGGCGACGAGGGGGAGGAGGACCGGTCCTCCGCTTTGTTCAGTAGGTTCGCCGCGATGGCGTTGGCTCGGAGCGGGGAGCTCCGTCGCCGCTCACCGACGGCCGGCGTTTGGATTCCAGCCTCAGCCGTGGTCCAACTCGTCGTCCTTGTCTCTCTCAAGGTGAGTTCCCTCCCAATAACTCCCCCTCCCTTATTCCACCCCCGCAAGTTGGATTTCTCTTCTTCCACCATTTCACCAGATCCGCTTGCTCCTCCAATCCATTCTTTTTCTCTCTCCATTGGATCCATGGGTTCTTGTTGTGGATCGGCTGATTTGTGATGAGATACTCATGGATTTCATTGGAACCCACTTCCTCTACAATCCCGTCCTCTTTTTCCTTCGCGGGACCATCCCTGAGGAGGCGCTCATGGACACCCACCTCAAGGCGCTGTTCGCCACCCACCCAGGCCTCATCTCCATCTGGTGCGTCCAGCTGAACCCACTCTCTGCCCCGCGGTGACCCTTGGTGCCACTCTCCAGCATGAGGAGGCTGTTCCTCTCGGCGGCGGCGTCTCGGAGTCTCCTTGGTTTCTCCGTCTGTGGTGGGGCCTGACGTGGCCTGGAATCGCGCGTCCATGGTCGGGGCAAGAGAAGCTCAACACTGCTTTGCGATGACAGCTCTAGCCGGCAGTCCCTCGTCCAAATTGGAGGCCTTCTCTTCTAGTTATGTTGCGTCGCAGAGCCCAGGCTTCGCCGCCGTCTCCCTCAAGTGTGCAAAGATTGCCTTCTCTTCCCGGCGAGCGGCGGCGGCGGCGGAGGCGGCGATTACTTCCGGTGACTTCTACGCGGTGTTGCTTTGGATTTCCCTTCGGTGGCCCCCCTGCAATGCTGCTGTACCATATGGGAGTGGGTCCCACGACGGCATGACCAAGGCACGTCTCCTGTCCTCAGGAGCTGGTCAACACGTATATCCTCTCGTGTCTTCCTGCATGCAAAATATCATGATCCTGCAAGACGTGTGTTAAATGAGGTTGTTGTGATGCTGTATCTTTTCAAGTCGATCGCTCATGGGCACATGCAAGCGTTATCCATATGGAATTGGTCTAGTGCATTTTCAATTCTCTGCACTTTTGATGGTAGCTGATGCAGAAGTGGCACAGCAACTCCAGGCGTTCGGGTTGACCTCCGACTTTGGTCGAAGATGGTCCTCAGATTCAACGTGAGAAGTGGTACCATGTTCTTGAGTCCGGTGATGCTAATCCAAAATCTACGGCTTAAGACTTTTAATCCTCTACAACACAGGCCGGTCAGACAGTCGAGGGGAGCGCCGACTGTACTATCGGAGTGCAACATTGAGGATCTCAGATGTCTTTATTGTAGCCTCTTGGCTCAGCGCCCCCGATGGAGACATCACCTGTGTCTGTTCCAAGAAATCTATTTGTTAGACCACTTTATTTGCAGGTAGCTGAGCATATTTGTACTACTCATGTAGACTTTGATGTTGTAGCTAGGGTGCTACAAGCTCGCCCTTTGGGATGGAATGTCCTAAATATTTGTACTCTGTTTTTCATGTTATATTAATATATAAGTCCGCATCATTATAAAAAAAAGCCTGAATTTACGTTTCGAGGAGGTGGCAAGCCTAGTTACAACTGCGGCCGCACGTTGCTGTTACAGAACAATCTATACATGTTTTACGGTTGCAGCATCTGTCTCTATGTATTTTTACAATTGCGGAGATCTTTGTCTCCGTGCTTTTACGGTTGTGAGATTTGCTACTTAGGTCGCCGGAGACAGGCAGCGCTCCGCGGGCGCACTGAATATTATTTACCACGCTGGTTGCTAAATAGTGTATATATATATATACACATACATATATATACACATATATACATATACATATAAGTGTATATATATATATATATATATACACACATATATACATATATATATATATATATATATATACATACATACACATATATACATATAAATATATATATACACGAAGTTTGTAATAATACTAGACCATCTGTGGTGGTATATACTTAAAGTATGCGAGTATACCTAAGGTATGTGCACATACATTATTATATGTAGTAATATAAATGTATTATCATAATAAATTAAAATTACGGGCTGTTTTGTAATTTTTTCGCATGATGACCTTTGAGATATCTTAAAATAAATATGTGAATATACTCAAACTAACTGATAAAGAAGTATGCAAACATACCCTTATTGGTTTATTAAGGGTGAGTGTAGCTACACGCGCACGTAGATAAAACTCTTCATATATATATATATATACGAGCTAATGGAAGCTCAGGACTTCCATTTGTTACTGGAAGCCCCGACCTTAGTCACGCGAGCTAGGAAACCGGCCCTGGAGTGCGGTCCGCGAGCGCGCATAGGTGGGAAACGTGGCCTGGGTCGAGGGCCGTTTGGCGTAAAATGTAAGCAAAAGTTGCATAAAAATCAGTATAACTGAGCGTAAACTTCGGCTTCTGTTGTCTGACACATTCTGCCCAACTGACGCACACATGCATGTATACAGTTCATTCCATTGCACTTGTTTTTCTACGATAATTTTTTATTCAAACATCCAATTCGCAAACGGTTTTCACCACTAGAATGTTGACATTTTTCTGCACGTTTTGACATCTATTGTGACTATATTTTTTAAAAAAAATTTAAATTCTTAAATTTACACTTTTAGGTTGAAAGTTCAATACCTTAGAGGGGTAGTTCCTTAACATAAAAACACAGAGACAAGTATAGAAATATAGAGTTGCTGTACTTTCCTTTCTCAATTTTCAAAATTTAACACAAACGGTTCATATACGTAGTTGGACAGGGTTTGATTGTGAATATTAGGCTAACGAAGTATAAACATTGTCGTCAGATGTTGTGATCGTAAATATTAGGTTGACGGAGTATAGATATAAGTATAAAAATACAGTGACATGACCATGGATTGTTTTGTTGTGAAGCTAGAAACATTGTCAACCAAGCTGACACATGTGATGAATGGTCCTTCATGTAATTTAAATCCAATTGGCCGATGTGACATTAATCAATAGAATTGTGATAATAGATATCACATTGCCTAAGTATAAAAGCTGCTGTTAATGCATAAAAAATATGTCTCGAGATTAAAATCCCAACGAAAGATTATCAAACAAGATTGCTTCATTGTCCTATGCTTGAAACGCGTTTGATTGAAAGTTCTGTAACTCAATGGGGTAGTTCTTAATCATAAAAATACAAACATACAATTTGATGTGGCATCTTCGCCTACGGGGATGAAGAGGGATGAACAACAGCAGCTCGACCCCAAACTAGAGCGCACGAAGCGTAAAACATAGTGGAGTGTATCGTAGATTTTGGAATAAAGGTATAATCACGATTATGTTGGTTTATAATGTTTGGCATGGTTTGCGAGTGTATAATGCAATTGAAGGAATAGTAAAATCCTAACAGAAAAAGATTTTACACCTAAAACTAGAAATATTTATACTCATTCTGCAATGCCTTTGAACCGTTTGAAAGCACTAACTATAGGCAAACTCCTTTCGTTGACAGAGAGTAAAAACACGCAGTCATAAATTCTAAGGACCAACCGTATATTTCTTCACATAAGTTTTACATTGAGAGTAATGAAAATAATAAGGACAACAGATTGTTAACACACACTGATTGTACAATTTGGTTCCCTATGTAGCTTTTAAAAATGGTGTGACAGGTATTTTTTGAACACCAAGCCATTCAACCACTTCATGTCAACGAAACCATGCCAGAAGAGAAAGTCACCATCGCCGCAGGCCCATTGCCGAGCGCTAGTCTCCTGTGTTGCTTCCATGGCCGCTGCTCGTTCATCATCACCTTGCATAAGAAAGGCATAAAAATAGTGCAATGGTAGACATAAATAATGCAATGGTATGCATAAATAGTGCAATAATAGTCATAAATAGTGTAATGATAGGCATAAAAGTGATCTAGAGGATTGTTAAACTAACTAGCATGTAAATAAGACAAGGAGAAAAAAATATAATTCTACAAAAAAAATGAAAGTATGACAACATTGCAAGTATATTTATACTCAATACCACGTGATTTTTCAGAAAATATCCACATCATTTTTTGAGATCATACACCATCTACAGATTTCTAAATATTAATAGATTTTTTAGATTGATCATAGAAAGATCCAATGATTCAGCATATATTGTAATCATAGAAGCATAGAAACTCACTGCAGCCATCACAGAAATTTAAAAATCACTGCCGCGGTCAATGAATAACGCCAGCATGCATAACCCAATCATATAAACCAATGAGCAGTAGAAATAAAAGGAGCATAGAAAAAAAAAGTAGTAAATGACCAAGCATATAAACTAACAAGCAGTAGCATAAAATGGATATCAAACTACGCAGCATATAGTTCACTCATACGCACAATTAGCAGAAAGTTGTCTCAAAATCAACGTAAATGAAGCTCAAGCCAAATTCAGCAGGCAACACACTGATCAAGCCGCCTCAAAATCTCACCCAAAGTGGTTACCTCAGGGCTAAGGGTTACTAGTGTAGGCAGTGATAAAAATTCTACAACAGCATCATTAAGAAGCAATGAGCAATGGAGCATAAACCCATGTTGAACCGCAAGTTCTGTAAATCGAAACATACAGGCATAAAAACAGTTCCGGCATGTTCTTATCTCATGGAAAAGCTCAGTTGTCAGCTCAGCACTAACCGATAGTGCAACAATAATCTTAAATAGGCAATAGTATGCATAAATAATGCAATGATATGCATAAATACAGTCAAGTACTCAAATATTCTGGAGGACTGTTAAAGTAACTAACATGTAAACAAAATTAGGAGAAAAAATAGTACAATAGTAATGCATAAATATTGCAATGATAGACATAAATAGTGAACGAACAAATGCAATGCTTCAAATTTTATGCATCTCTGTACTTGTGGTAAGGCCATGTAAGACCAGCGATCAGCTCTCAACACAGGCATGAGAACTAGAGTATAGAAGCATTGTAACCCGAATTAGGATCTAAGACTAATGTTTAATATTGTCAATTTAAGAGGAGATTCTACCTGTTAACGTTTTTAGAGAACAAATCTGAGGTAAAATAAAGTTACTCCTAGTAGAAGAATATGACAAAATATGCCGTGCTGCCACAACCACTGCAGCACCTCATACATGCCAGTACACAAGCAAACAAACTCTGTGCATCCTTAGGTAATCCATGCTTTAATTACTAAGAGTTCTAAGCTGTAGCAAATTTCTAGATTCTGTACTTCGTAGCTACAGTGTTCCAGGCTATAAAAAAGCATAGGCATCAGTAGCTCATTACAAATCTATTTGGAAAGCACTACATGCATCTAGAATAAAAATTATACTAATAAGACGACAGACGGAGGGGGTGGGTAAATTATATTGGATATGAGCTGGAGCTCCCTGCCATGAAAACCAACCTCAATATATGCTGAAGCTATGAATTTTTGGGACAGTGTTTTTGAAGCAGTTTTTCGGATTACATTGAGGGGAAGGAGAGGTAGCAACTGGGGCAGGTTGCACCAACAATTCTGTTCTTACACTGGCGAGATTAGCACATAACAATTAGCTAATAGTGATTTGCGCTTAAACAACAACTAATTTCCTATTGAGCCATGAACCAAACGATGCAAATAGCAGGGATAAAGTTGCAGGAGGTAGGAGACCACGTAATAACCAGACCACATCGTACCTCGATCTGTCGGCACCGAGGCCACATGTCCACGTTAGGATCTGCACGGCACAGCTGCCAGCCGGACTGCACTTCCGATCCAGGAGCGCTTGCTAGCTGGTTGCCACAGGATCTTCGCGTGCTCGGCAGATCACGATCTCCCAGCCGGATTGATGTTCTTCATCGGACGATGGTGGCGGGCCGTCCACCACACCGTCGCCGCCAATCCCAACGATGGGAGCCTTTGTCGTACTGCCCCTCTCCCCACCGCTAGGAGCCACTAGATCCGCGCTAAGAGAGGTCTCGCTAACGGAATCAGAGAGTTTCGAGGTACCGATCAAAGAACAGAGATTTGAGGAGGAGAGGGATCGAGGGGCCAGGTCCGAACCTTGGTTTCTGCCGTCAACCTTGGATCTGCAGGCGGTGAGGGGGCTCCGGCCGCCGGAGAGGATGATTAAGAGAAGCCTCAGCCGCGGGATCGCCGTCAACCGTGCCGGCAGCGGGCGACGACGGGTAGAGGTTGGGGACAGCGGTGGAATCGTCGAAAGGGATAGGGTTGTGACCGGGGAGGGGGTGCGACGTGGATCGGGTGGACCGGACCGGGGGCAGTTTGATCGGGAAGAGTTGGGTCCGGGGCAGTTTGATCGGGAAGAGTTGAGGTGGTGCGGCTGGACCCAAATGCGTTGTTGGACCCGGGCTTCGTTTAATTATAGAGAGCCCAGGTATCGTGATGACGATGTGTGATGTAAGATAAAATAGGACGAAGTATGTATCATGACATTCATGTTGGAACACAGATCGACACACACGGAGAAATGCGATCAAGGGAGACACACACCCACCAGCACACCCACCACCAACCTTGTATAATTAAGTAGCATAACAAAGTCTTGGAGCATCCAGTCAATGCTGGTAAGGTAATTCCTGGTTTGTACTGAGTGTTTGGGGTTTCCCGAAAAAGAAAGCTATATGTAAGTTTGCGTTTGTCGAAATGAAGTAGTTTTCCTTTGAAAATCCCTGCTGTCGTTCTAGTCCGCGTATATAGGGAGGGTTTATATGCTAGGGACCCTATAAGACAAACCTCTGCGTTTGATGCTCTCGTTTAGCCCGGAGTTGTGGCGCCTGGAGAGCCGTGTCCGCGGAGAAGTGTTCCCTTCGGGTGGAACTAGCTGGGGAGACGATATAACCTCACCGCATATGCACAGACTGGGGATAGTTCAGGAAAGATTATCTACTTCTGAAGCAAACCTGCTGAACATATGGTGAGTACCGAGTAGGACTAAGAAAGCATAAGAGCATAGCCCGGCCGATTAGTTTAGTCTCGCTAGCCTGCCAAAGATCCTGAGTAAGAATATACTAGCGAAGAGCTAATCCAATTCTAATATAATCTTGAAAGATTAGCGTCAATAATATACCGTGAAAGTGACACCCTGCATGCAAAAGGGAGTCCACTGGTAGGATGAGCTGGGGGTGGTGGAGGAAGTTCATCAGAATGATCGCCCGACATCTGCGGAGCATAGAGTGAAAACAACTGTAAGCTTACTATTACGTCGACAGCTGAGAAGAGACATATACAAAGGATCTACATTCTTTTATTGAAAATAAAGGCACACATAATATTTTACATAACAACTTCAAGCCACCTTTAGCTACTACTATCATACAACCATATTGTCCCTACTGGGTTATTCGAACAACAACACATGCGGACAACTGTTTTACAAAATTTTTACAAAAATTTTACAAAAAGTACAACTTCCAACACCCCAAACACTGAACCCACAACAACTCATCCTTCCAGCGCTGCTCTGGCCCACTGAATTTTCACCCGCATCTGAATCGTACCCTGTACCAGGAGCAGGGGCAGGTGGTCCAACGGAACCGGAAACAATCCCCGAGGATCCCTAAGTAGCCCCTGAACCCTCAGGGACTAACTCCATGGGCTCCTCTTCTGAAGAACTCTCTTCTAACTCTGCCTGAAGCTGATCATTTTGCAGTTGTAATGCAATCACCTGCTCATTAAGGTTGTCTATAATGGTGTGGTCAAGCTCGATGTGTGTGGTTTGATCCTGAATGGTCAAGTTAGCAGTATGCAACTGATCCCTTAAGTCTCTCATGGTACGTTGGTCCTCATATTGACGAAGACCCAAACTAATGATCTCAGAGGTATCCCTGTGCTGTTGTTCTAATATGTGCTCATTCTGGGTCCTTAATCCTAAGAAACCCTCTCTGATACTTGCATAGGTTTGGTGGCGTTGATCATAAAGATCCGCCAACTGGGAAGTGTAGTGGACTTGCTCACGCATCTGGCGCCTTCGCAAGTCTCGAGCACTACGGTTCAGATTCCTCAACCTCCTTTCCCACTCAGGCTGAGCTCGGTCATTAGGAGGAAGAAACATGACTTCAGACCCTTCCAACTCACCCAGATGCCTCGTACAGAGCTCAGTTAGAGCCCTGTAAGCGGCATTAGAAAAAGCCTCTCCAGGAGTTATCCCACTACCCTCAACTTCCCATACTTCCTCCTCCGATACCCTAGGGTGTTGAGGCATACGCACTCGCACCCTTGTCTCACCCATCAGACCTAGATCAGCATGACGAACGATATAACGGGGACAACTAAGATAACCCAACTCTTGAAGACGATGGTGAAGAGTCATAGCTAAGGAACAGTTTTCTGGACACTCATGGTGCCAACAACCCCTGGCATCCTCTTAAGGGACGAAAGTATGCGGCATCTGGACCGGAACAACAAAAACTTTTGTTAATAAATCATTTTGAATTGCTCTACTTTATTTTTAAGGACAGAAGAATAACTCTAATGCAATGATGATGCATGACATGTTTCAAGACCAGGTATTTTAATGTTCTCTGCACGCTCATTTTAAGAAAAAGGATTTCGTTAATTCATATTTTAAATACACCCGTATACGGGGTTCACTTACTATAAAGTGAAAATAGTTTTTAAAATAGTAACCTACCCCTCAAGCTCAGCTCTGATACCAGCTGTGGCAGAACCGCCTAGATTAACCCGGATTTAGTGCTTAATCACCAGATCCGAACTAACCTCGGTAATCCTTCAGGATGTAGGTATCCTGACTTGGCCTTCCCATCCGGATCGAGCTTGATTTTTGGGGCGACTCTCGAAGGAGTCCACAGGTTACAACATACACATCACATTTATTACACAAGTTAAAATATTACACATAGGTTTTGGTACTTATTACATTTCGGCTGATAAGTTCCTCAGCCATTAAACAAAAGTAGCATAGTTCTCATGTTACTTCAACTCACGCACACACCTAACTGCTTCAGTTGTAGCCAAGCTTAGATCAGAAGAAAGGAGGATTCAGATAAGGGTCCCATTCAAACCACGTGTATTTCGTACCTGAAAAAGAAAAGGCAAGAAGCCTGAGTACTAATTACTCAGCAAGACTTACCCGACCATTGGGTCGAAACCCGACTTCCTAACTCAGGCCGGGGTGGTTAGGTCAACTCACACTGCGGCAGGCCTAATAGTAAATCCTTAGCTTTTAGAATTTAGTTCACCCTTTTAGCTATTACCTGATCATACTAAGTTATCCTATTCTACTAACGCACCAGGATCCACCAAGACAATATGTTGTCAAGCATTCATCATTAACAAGATCAATTCTCTTACTACGATGTTGGTCGCGATCAGCCAGCTTACAACCGGCAAGCCACAGACGATTCGAATCAATTTTCCACCTCTCGAGAGGGATACTCAAACACCCATCATATGTGTGTACACCGACCCCACACACGACAACCCAACATCCAGTGCCACCTAGCCGGAACCATCCTCACCGAACCCGGGTGTCAGTCCTTCGACACCTGCCCAACCTCCTCCTTCCAGTTGGTCTCGTCTAGTTCCGCGCTTAGGTACAACAGGACGAAAGGCTTACCGGAGCCCGTTAAGGACGGTAAGTGAATGAGGCGCGTTCGGCCCAACCAGGCCACACATCGGACGGCCTTATGCGACACAGGCAGGATCAGGGTCCATAGCAAATAATCATAACATTTAAAGTACGAAAGCGAAACTGATCCCGCCGCATGCCTGTCAATTTATTAGCCATTTTCTTATTCTCAAAAAGATTTCCTTCCTAGGCCTTTGCCACCTAAGCCATCTACTAAGCATAGGATTATATGCTGGGTAATGAGTCATCATGCTATAGGGTTTCAATCAATTCCTAACTCTAATGCACAAGCATAACTCTGATTTAAATTAAGAAATTAAGGAACTAGGTAATGCACCGGGGCTTGCCTTGAGTCACAGGATCGGCCTCTGTCGGTGACTCGGAGTCTCCTCCTGCAGGTATGAAGGATGCCTCGGTCGCACCGGCTTCCGGATTTTCCGTTGCAGTGGAAGTCTCTTCAACTGGAAGCGGTGGGACCAACGTGCCTAAGTTGATGATATGCAGGAGTTTTAAAATATGAGGATGATCAACCTGTTGAAAAAGTAAAATGTACCATTTTCTAAAGAAAAAGGGTGGTTGGGGTTAAACATGGATATTCTTCGAATAAGGATGATTGTCCTAAGCTTTAAATGAATTACCAGGTATTTTTAAATAATTTTTAAGGCTTAAATAAATTTCTAAGAATTTTTGAATAATAAAAAATGGATTTTTGAATTAATTTTCTATTTTTAATGCTCTTTATGAATTTTTCTGCATTTTTAAATAAAGGCTAAAATTTTTAAAATATATAAATTCTAATTTACTTTCTTTTTAGAATTACCAAATTATTTATATGAATTAATAAATAATTTTTCTAATTAAATTAAACATATTACATTAAAGCAAAATAGATAAACAGATTAAATTTAAAAGGAAAAAGAAAAGAAATTCGGCCCAGCCCAAAAAAGAAGAAAACAAAAAGTTCTAATTTCCCCCTCCAAAATTCGCCTGGGTTCCCCTTTTGGCCTGGCCCGGCCCGGAGTGGGCCGGCGGCCTGCCTCCCGCGCGGCCACGGCCGACGCGAGGAAGAAGAAGGGGGCCGGGCAAATTTCAGATCCGGCCCCTGCTTTTTCCCTTATTTGCGAATCAGTCCACCGCGCTGTACGCTGAGTCTTGTAGATCTTGCGTACTAGTCCCTGGGGTTTTGAAATAATCACAATCTAGCCCCTGGTTCTGTTGAATTTCATTTTAAATTGTTTATTTCGACAGAAATCTTTGAAAAATCCTAGAAAATTCAATAAAAATCAGAAAAATACCAAACCAGTTGCATTGTGCTCCTAATAAATAGATCTACAGAATGGATATGATGGTTGAGTAGGAAAAGACAGTTTTGCCCCTGTTTCTGAGCAAGCATGAAAAACCTTGATAAATAGGAAATATGGGTAAAATGAACTTCAAAAATTGTGAAATTTGGACAGAGGCCTTATTATTCTGTATAGGTTCTGTATAAATTTTGTTGACCTTAACACTTACTGATAAATTACTATTTTGCCCTTGTCTTGCTCTAAGCACATATTAATCTTAAGAAAAAGATTAATTTGGTGAATAATGTTTCAAATATGACTTTAAGGTTGATATGAGCTATAGTTATGGAATAACATGTTAGAATTGGAGATGATGCATGTAAGGTTTTGACTCTAATTAGAAACTGGTAGAAATAATGCATATTTATGCAAGGTTCGGTCGCTTCACAGGAAGCGATGCTACCTCGCCACGCACACCCCACGTTGTTTTATGTGACAAGCTAAGCTATCGCAGATGATGGCTTGTACGATTTCTTAGTGCGAAACAACTTTCGCCTCAATATGCATAACTCTATTCCATAAATCATGGTTCACCGCATCGCATCTACATCTGCATCGTGAACAAGCATTACAGTAATACATGCTCCTTTTGCATCATGATATGCATATAGATTCCGCGAACGAAGAACCACCACCGGACCAACCGATCGTGACGGAGCCAGAAGAGGAACTGCACCCAGAGCCAGAGGACCAACAGCAAGAACCCGACTATGCTCCGGAGGCAGCTACTGACTCTAACGAGGAAGGTAGGCAGGACCATACTCTCCCAGCAAATAAATTATACTTGATGATTACGCATATGCATTAGGAGTTGTTTGGAACCAATTGCATTAGACTTCCTGGCCGCCCTGGCCCTAGCACCTATACATAGAGTTCGTAGGGCGAGTATGCCTAGAAATTTCTAGGTACGAGTAGACACGAGTGTGTGTACTCGTCACGTAGGTGTTTTCAAAGTTACAAAAGCTTACAGTCATATCACTTATTATTGTTGCTCATGAAATTAAATAGAGACCGGGCGGAGGTTTATTTCAGTATTTACTTTTTCATGATGTCGCACCCAGACTCCGCCCGAGTCGTTTAAGGCCCGTCCGCTGTTCGTCTGCTGATCGGCATAACATTGCTAGAGTGCTTAACCGGGAAATGGGACCGGTGAAGTCTTACCTGGGTTTGTCCGAAGTTTTCGAGGCTCCGCTCATCCACTTGCTGGAGGCCGATGGGCCCGGGGGCGCTTGTACTCGAGGGAGGGCTGACCCGGTGCGGCCGTGGTATCGCTCCTAAGGGAGGGCTGACCCGGTGCGGCCGTGGTATCGCTCCTGAGGGGGCACAACCCGGGGGTTAGGTGAGGGCGCTTTGAATCTTGGGACAAGACAGGTGGAGATGGGGGCTATATGTGGGAACGCGATGGCTAGTAAGCATATACCCCTGGCATGATAGTTATTCCCGGGAATTAAAAATTGATTCGAATCGCTGATACCCACCAGGTGTGGGAATGCCAATATCACTGTCGGGCAACGTAGTAATTACTTAAACTCTCGGTACCTTAATACTCATGGTTTTTGGAATACTACATGTTTGAGCTGAGTTGTTATCTTGCAAAGACTTACTACTATGTTGGCAATCATAGAGACAATGAAACTTGTTATTTATGTTAATTAAGTTGCTGTTAAAAACTAAAAGCTAAGGATCTACTTGTTAGTAAGCTGCTTCGCGTCAGCCGTAAGCCAAATCCATTAAGACCTACTGAGTAATTAGTACTCAGGGTTTGCCCCCACATTTTGAGCGCAGGTATGGAATTCATGGTGTGCGCCTGTGTTGGAGGCGGGGCATGCCCTCATGTAGGATGAAGTGACTAAGTGGCACGAGGACAACATCGGTGAGCTCGATGTTGTACCTCCAATGCAAAACTTTTGGTGATAACATGGTGATCTAAACTTATATTTTCCGCTGCGAGAAACTTTCAAACTTGCTACCTTATAACTTTATGTTGGACTTGTGTTTTATGTAAAAACTGGCTTGTAACTAAGTTTAACTTTCTACTATTCAACTGCCTGTGATGATGTATCTGTTGTGGCTCCATCGTGAGTCAGATGTGTATGATGTCGGTTCCTCTGGGAAAGGTAATATCGGGAGTCGAATGACTCTCGACGGACGACCGGGTTTAGTTCGGTCTAATCGCACTGCAAGCCAGAGGTGGCAGGTGTGCTTAGCCCGGATTAAATCGGCGGTCCTGCCACAGCTGGTATCAGAGCCGATCATACACAGACAACAGACATATCATCCAGTCTTGATTTGCAAACCTATTTTTGAAAACCTTTTCGAAGTATTTGGAAAAATGAGAGTATCGATATGCCCATATTAAGGATGTTAGTGAAATACCAGGTGACATCGTTAACATTCTGACCTAGATAGACCTCATATGCATATTCGGCGCTTTGGGAAGCAACATTTCAGCCATAGCTATCCCCAGTACTGGCGGAGCGCTATTGGGATTTGCGGACTGTTGCGAACCCTGCATTCATGCTGATAGGGCAGAACTCTTTAAGGGGGGTGGTCACGCCATTGGAGTGTTTCGTGACCACTTTTCCTTCAACCAAAATTATAGCTAGATCTTGTTGGCCACCGTTTCTCTCCCCAGCAATTCCCTAGTACTGGAGGAAGACTGGGTGTGTTGAAAGAAATGGCGCCACTACGTCGTCCACCAGACGTAGCTTAAAGAAAATCGTGGATGCCACTTCTAGAGTTAGAGTGGTAATGATTGGTCATGGTAATGATGATGATATGAGCATGCATTTTTCTGCAGGTACACTAACCACGTGCGAAATTAAGAACGAGTAGAGAACGACTAGTTGCATTAGAGAGTGCCGTGCATATATGTCACCGGATACTCGCTAGATATATAAATTATGCTTAAGGTGTGTGATGTGAGATCGAATAGGACGAGTCATGCATCATGTTTATTCTTATTTGTTCATACTTGGGGGTTTATCGCTAAAAGACAAATAAGTAAAATGAAAGTCCAATGATGTTTTCCGCACCCATCACCCACTTAATCGTTAAAAGTATATGCAACCTATGACTATCACTGATTAAGGTCTCTTATTTAAAAACAGATGGCCAGGACCAAGCAAACCGCCCGCAAAGCCACCAGTGCGAGGGGACTCCGTGTACAGGAGGGAAGGGCTGCTCCCCTCCCACCAGTGACTCACACCCCTCCTCAGCTTGAGAATGGGATGGTTCACACCCGTTGCCGTGAGGAGAACGGCCTTGCGCAGATCCTCTGTCGGGCTCTGCGTGAGATGAGGCGCAGGCCGTGCCCTTTCTTCTCAGTGCAGACAGTGCACGCGGAGGGACACTGTATGGCCAGTGTCGTCCTTCCTTCGAGCCACACCGCGGTCCGGAAGACGATCACCGTCTACGGGGCCAATGAGGAGGACGCTTACGACAAGGTCACCCTAGCAGCCATCACCTCACTCAGCTCCTCGGGTGCAGCAGGGATGTCAGTGCTGCGCTACCTCCCCACCGACGGCTACGACGACGAGTGGCTCCGTCGTCACAACATGCTGGAGGAGCGGATTGACACCAGGCCCTATGCTGCGACCATGCAGTTTGCTCACAGCGTACACGGGATGTACCTCCGTGCCGAGGACCGTGTCTCCCACTACCGCGACCAGCACATGTATGCTCAGGACCGTATTGAGGAGCTGGAGGCAGAGTTGGCCGAGGCACAGCAGCCCCTGGCGCAGTACGAGCCGGACCCTTCAGTTGCCCCTGTGGTGGAGGATGAGGACAGCATGGTGTCTGACGCACGTAACGGGCGTTAGAGAGAGTTTGATGATAGCACTATGTGGTGAAGCTTTTTGTAAATGGTGCACGTTGTGAGCGATGTTTTGTACTATATCGCTCCGTGCAGTTTGCCATGGCTGTACTAAACAGTGGTGAGGTCGAGAGAACTCACTTATGTACGTCGTGTAATCTGATATAGAACCCTAAGCTAGTGTTTCGATGTGATGGACGAGATGGCCCACGTGTGTACTAAGTAAACCTTTAGTTTATTAAGACTCTATGAGTATGGTTGTAGTAATTGCTGAATGCGCATGGACAGTGTGAATGATGCGATGCCGTTAAGCTTGGCCTTGCGAGATAGAGTCTAGCTGTTGTATTACAAGTTTACTTGTACTCACAAATTGCCTATAGTCCTGTGATCTTGCTGTCATCGTGTTTCTGCGCAAGGGCTATTGGGCTGAACCCATATGACTCCATTTTGCAGATGGTGAACACTCGTACTGGTCAGTCATCGGGGCAGTCAGCGCAAGGCGCTCCACCCCCGCCGGAGCTGGCCACTTTGGTGGTCCAACAAGCTGAGCTGATTCGGTTATTAGCAGAAGACCGTCAAGCCCGTGGGCAACAACAGCCGCGGGAGTACAGGCCACGTGGCATTACTTACCAGGACTTCGAGGGGCTGCGACCCCCGGTTTTCACCAACTGCCCAGAGCCACTGGCGGCAGACGACTGGCTTCGCACTGTCCAGTCCAAGTTTACCCTTCTGCCAGGGATCAATGAGCAAGAGAAGGCTCGATTTGCTGCTCAGCTTCTTCATGGGCCTGCGGGAGCGTGGTACGCCACTTTCCTCGCCATGCAGGAAGAGGGCCATGAGCCCACATGGGAGGAGTTCCGTCAAGCTTTCCGGGCTCACTACATCCCGGCAAGTTTGATGGAGCAAAAGCGTCGCGAGTTCCGAGACCTCAAGCAGGGCAACCGGACCGTGATGCAATATGTGCAGACCTTTATCCACCTCTCTCAGTATGCTCCGAGAGATGTTGCTACTGAGCCGGAGCGGGCCGAGAGACTCCTAGAGGGCCTTGACCCTACCCTCCGGACTCACTTGGCACGGCGCTACCAGAGCTTCACTGAGCTGGTAGACACTGCTCTCGACATGGAGAATCGTCTCCGTGCCGCTAACGAGGATCAGAAGCGCAAAAGGCTAGCCAACGCCTCAGCGACTGGCCCTTCACAGAAGCAGAAGACCGCATACAAGCCTCCACAGCAAAATTATCAGCAGGCTCGCTATGTGGTCCGACCCAACCAACCAAGGTGGATCCATCGGGCGGCACCGCAGCAACAGTACCCCATTTATCGAGCACCCGCACAGTTGCCAGCTCCCCGTGCTCCCATTGTTCCGGGGCCGGGCGCTCCTTGTTACAACTGCGGCAAGATCGGCCATTTCATTAAGGACTGCAGAGCGCCTCGCAGGATCCAAGGTCCTGTTCCTGCGGGTGGAAACCAACAGAGCAAGCCGAAGGGATTCGTACCCAAGACAGGTCGAGTGCACTATGTGCACATGGAGCAGATCCCTGCAGGAGAGCCTGTTCTCGCCGGTACGTTCATGGTCAACGGTCAGCCGACCGTCGTGTTATTTGATTCAGGAGCTACTCATACTTTCATTAGTCAGTCATATACATCTAAGCACAGGGTAGAGACTTCATGTATAAAAGAGAAATATCAAATCACCGCGCCTGGGAACCCGATAAATACAAATCTGATAGTAAAAGGGTTAAGGCTGAGTATAGGAAAGGAAGATTTCACAATCAATCCTGTGGTGCTGCCACACCGGGGGATTGATATCATCTTAGGGATGAATTGGATGACAGAAAACAATGCAGTCCTGGATATTGGCAGCAGGACAGTGCAGTTAAGGTCTAGTGTCAGCGGCAAGATTCTACGAATACACATGCCAAATCAAAAACACATGACCCCCACGGTCAATGCGACTGAACTACAAGAGGTTAAAAAGATACCGGTAGTGTGTGAATTCCCGGACGTGTTTCCGGAAGAACTTCCGGGACTACCACCAAAACGGGATGTAGAATTTGCCATTGAGCTCGTTCCAGGTACGGCACCTGTGTCAAAAAGACCATACAGGATGCCACCTGATGATTTGAAGGAATTGAAAACCCAGCTACAAGAACAATTAGACAAAGGGTTCATTAGACCTAGTTCATCACCGTGGGGTTGTCCAGCTCTCTTTGTTGAGAAAAAGGATCATGGTGGGAAGAGGCTATGTGTTGACTATCGGCCACTGAATGCAGTGACCGTCAAAAACAAATACCCACTACCACACATCGATATTCTATTTGATCAGTTAGCTGGGGCTAAGGTCTTTTCTAAAATTGACCTAAGGTCTGGCTACTATCAGATAAAGATTAGAGAAGAGGATGTACCCAAGACAGCATTCTCTACCAGATACGGTTTGTATGAGTACTTGGTCATGTCATTTGGACTAACCAACGCACCGGCTTTCTTCATGTATATGATGAACTCGGTGTTTATGAATGAACTCGATAAGTTCGTGGTGGTATTCATAGATGACATACTAATTTACTCCAAAAATGAAAAAGAACATGAAGAACACTTGAGGATCGTGCTTACTCGGCTCAGAGAGCATAAGCTTTATGCCAAGTTTAGCAAGTGTGCATTCTGGCTGAAAGAAGTGAGTTTCTTGGGACATGTGCTATCTAAAAAGGGAGTCGCAGTTGACCCTAACAAAGTAGATGATGTACTAAATTGGAAGCAACCAGAGACTGTGACTGAAATCCGGAGTTTTCTTGGTTTAGTGGGCTACTACCGCCGCTTTATCAAGGATTTCTCCAAAATTGCAAAACCCATGACCTCATTGACCAAGAAAAATGCCAAGTTCATTTGGAATCCGAATTGTGAAGAAGCTTTCCAAACCTTGAAGAAATTGTTAACCTCAGCACCAGTGCTAGCTCAACCAGATATTACCAAGCCTTTCGAGGTGTACTGTGATGCCTCCGGTAATGGGCTTGGCTGTGTCTTGATGCAAGAAGGAAGAGTAATTGCTTATGCCTCCCGTCAATTGAGGAAACATGAAGCCAACTATCCAACACATGACCTTGAATTAGCTGCAGTCGTTCATGCACTAAAAATATGGAGACACTATCTGTTGGGCAACACATGTCACATCTACACTGACCATAAGAGTCTCAAATATATTTTCACACAACCCGAAATCAATATGAGGCAGAGGCGATGGTTAGAGCTGATAAAAGATTATGATCTGGAGATACACTACCACCCAGGCAAGGCCAATGTGGTAGCAGATGCACTAAGCCGAAAAGCCCATTGCAATGTGATAGAAGTCCGACCTACAGCAAGAATAATCTGCTGTGAAATGAGTGACATAGAAACACCTCCAAGACAGCATGCAGAACTCTATAATATCATCATTGAGCCCACAATCAAGGCACAAATCATAGATGCTCAGAAGCAAGATAAGGGTATGGCACATATCCGTGAAGGTATTAGTGAAGAGAAGAAGGCGTGTTTCACGCTTGATGACCAAGGCGTCCTGTGGTTTAAGAATCGTCTAGTGGTACCCAAGGACATGGAATTGAGGCAGAAAATACTGGATGAAGCGCACACTTCAGTACTCACGATACATCCGGGCAGCATTAAGATGTACCAAGACTTGAAGCAAAAGTTTTGGTGGACCCGCATGAAGCGGGAGATCGCCAGATACGTGTCTGAGTGCGACGTGTGCAAGAAAGTAAAAGCGGATCACTTAAAATCCACTGGAATGCTTCAACCACTGGATGTTCCAGCATGGAAATGGGAGGATATACACATGGATTTCATTGTGGGTTTGCCGCGTACCCAAAAGGGATATGATTCTATATGGGTAATTGTCGATCGGCTCACCAAGTCGGCACACTTCTTACCCGTCAAGACTCATTATACTGCCGCTACCTATGCAGAACTATATATTGCACGGGTTATTTCCCTACATGGGGTGCCCAAGACCATCACTTCCGATCGAGGTTCGATATTTGTGTCCCGCTTTTGGGAACATTTGCAATCCGCTCTCGGAACCACTGTGATTCGAAGTTCAGCATATCACCCTCAAACCAGTGGTCAAGTAGAAAGAATAAATCAAATCCTAGAGGACATGTTAAGGGCCTGTGCACTAACTTACTCCACCAAGTGGGATGAATGCTTCCCCCTTGCGGAGTTCGCTTATAACAATAGCTACCAAAAGAGCTTAGAAATGGCTCCTTTCGAGGCTCTTTATGGTAGGAGATGCAGAACACCACTAAACTGGTCCGAACCAGGAGAACGTGTTACCTTTGGCCCTGATTTAGTGATGGAAGCCGAAGAACAAGTGAAACTCATACACCACCATCTCAAAAGAGCACAGTCCAGACAGAAAAGTTACTCGGATAAAAGGAGGAGGCCACTAGTCTTTGAGGAGGGAGATCATGTGTATCTCAAAGTATCTCCAATGAAAGGGATACAACAGTTTGGGGTGAAAGGAAAGTTAGCACCAAGGTACGTCGGTCCATTCAAGATCCTTGAAAAGTGCGGAGCCGTCGCTTACCGGTTAGAGCTACCACCACGTCTAGCTACGGTTCACAATGTGTTTCATGTCTCACAACTAAAGAAGTGCTTAAGAGTACCGGAGAAAGTGGTAGATACCTCTCAAATTCAGATTGAACCAGATCTCACATACGAAGAACGTCCCATAAAAATCCTCGATCAAAAGCAAAGATCAACCCGTCGGAAAACAATCAACTTTTACAAAGTTCAATGGAGTAATCATTCCGAAGAAGAAGCCACATGGGAGCAAGAAGAATACCTACACACCAAGTACCCTGGTTTTCTGCCATCCACCTCAACTCGGTACGTTACAACAGCTTAGCTTCTGGATCTAAACTCAATACGTGCACCCAACACTAACTACAACCAGTTTAACCACCCACGACACTTCAAAAATCTCGGGACGAGATTTCTTTAAGGGGGGTGGGTTGTGATGCCCTAGGCATCTCCCAAGCATTATTATGCGCATATTTTGCCTAATTACTTTTCATAAGCATCATTGCATCTTATACTAAGGTGCATCTAAGTAATCATGGTGAAAGTAGCTAAGTGATGCATTCAGTTTCATAAAAATGATGCTATAATGAGAGCATAACTTAAAACCTAGAGAAATTTAGGTAGAACTTCTTATACCAAACTTGAAGGCCTTAAGGTGGTAAACAACTTTGTCAATTAGAGCTCGGATGGAAGATGGGCTTAACTAAGTGCAAAGGGGCTTTTGGTGTTACCCAACAAACATACTCCAAATCTGGCTATTTAGAATTCTTCTTTTTTCTATAACCTAGAGTCCTTTTCATGTAAATGTCCAATTGGGAAAGTTTTAGGTTATGAAATCCTGAACAACTTTGTCAAAAAGACTTTTGGGAGGAAATGGCTAGAAATAGGACTTTTGATTTTTCTAAGGAAAATAGTTCTCAGTCCAAACTGAGGGCTGACAGTTAAACTCGAATTTAAATCAAACTTGGAGCCAGAATTTGAAATTGGTGCTTTTTACAAAGTTGTAGATTTCAAAAAGTACAACATTTCATTCAATTGGGTCTTTTTCAAATTCGGCTCCTAAATTGGTCAAATTTACGAAATTCAGAAACCTGTTCAGCTGGTCAAAGGGGATTTATCTTTTTCGTTTTTCTTTTATTTTCTTTTCTAGTCTCTATGACAGGTGGGACCCACCTGTCAGGCCCGCCGCGCCAGCGCACCGATGGCTTTTCCCCGCTCCCTCGCTCGATGCACCAGGTCCATACGCCGTACTCCCTGTTCTTGGGATTGGCCCCACCTGTCAGCCACAGTGGTCCATAGACCGGGTTCACCCACGCGCCTCCCTCCTCTCACGCCACCCGCGCGCGCCCACGCGGCGCTGCGCGCCGAGCGGCCGTGGCCACGCGCCGGCCTTCCCGGCCGCCGCGGCCACGCGCCCCTGCCGCGCGCGGACAGCGCGCGCGCGGCGTGCCACCAAGGCGAGGGCGAGGCCCTGACCTTTTCCCCCAACTCCATTCGCGTGCCCGCCTTTCCGCTCAGCCTCTGCTCTCCCGTCCACGCCGTCCGCCATTGACGGCGAGCTTCGAGCTCGAGCTCGCTCCGCCCCCTCCGTCGCTCCCCGTGCCTCCCCACCTACCCTGCGACCTTCGCCTCACTCCCGCGCACCTCACGCCCTAAACCTCGTCGCCGTTCCCCGCCCGGACGCCGAGGTTCGACCTCGCCTCGACGTCGCGCCGCGCCGGTTCACCCTCGGTTCACCTCCGCCGCCCGCCTCGTCCACGCCGTCTCCGCCGTCACCGCCTCCCCAAGGTAGAAGCCCCATACGGGGAACACCTTCCCCAACTCGTGTCGCGGCCGCGGCAAGCCCCGGCTCGCCGGCGCGCGCGCGCCCTCCCGCGCGGCCGCGGCCGACGCGAGGAAGAAGAAGGGGGCCGGGCAAATTTCTGATCCGGCCCCTGCTTTTTCCCTTATTTGCGAATCAGTCCACCGCGCTGTACGCTGAGTCTTGTAGATCTTGCGTACTAGTCCCTGGGGTTTTGAAATAATCACAATCTAGCCCCTGGTTCTGTTGAATTTCATTTTAAATTGTTTATTTCGACAGAAATCTTTGAAAAATCCTAGAAAATTCAATAAAAATCAGAAAAATACCAAACCAGTTGCATTGTGCTCCTAATAAATAGATCTACAGAATGGATATGATGGTTGAGTAGGAAAAGACAGTTTTGCCCCTGTTTCTGAGCAAGCATGAAAAACCTTGATAAATAGGAAATATGGGTAAAATGAACTTCAAAAATTGTGAAATTTGGACAGAGGCCTTATTATTCTGTATAGGTTCTGTATAAATTTTGTTGACCTTAACACTTACTGATAAATTACTATTTTGCCCTTGTCTTGCTCTAAGCACATATTAATCTTAAGAAAAAGATTAATTTGGTGAATAATGTTTCAAATATGACTTTAAGGTTGATATGAGCTATAGTTATGGAATAACATGTTAGAATTGGAGATGATGCATGTAAGGTTTTGACTCTAATTAGAAACTGGTAGAAATAATGCATATTTATGCAAGGTTCGGTCGCTTCACAGGAAGCGATGCTACCTCGCCACGCACACCCCACGTTGTTTTATGTGACAAGCTAAGCTATCGCAGATGATGGCTTGTACGATTTCTTAGTGCGAAACAACTTTCGCCTCAATATGCATAACTCTATTCCATAAATCATGGTTCACCGCATCGCATCTACATCTGCATCGTGAACAAGCATTACAGTAATACATGCTCCTTTTGCATCATGATATGCATATAGATTCCGCGAACGAAGAACCACCACCGGACCAACCGATCGTGACGGAGCCAGAAGAGGAACTGCACCCAGAGCCAGAGGACCAACAGCAAGAACCCGACTATGCTCCGGAGGCAGCTACTGACTCTAACGAGGAAGGTAGGCAGGACCATACTCTCCCAGCAAATAAATTATACTTGATGATTACGCATATGCATTAGGAGTTGTTTGGAACCAATTGCATTAGACTTCCTGGCCGCCCTGGCCCTAGCACCTATACATAGAGTTCGTAGGGCGAGTATGCCTAGAAATTTCTAGGTACGAGTAGACACGAGTGTGTGTACTCGTCACGTAGGTGTTTTCAAAGTTACAAAAGCTTACAGTCATATCACTTATTATTGTTGCTCATGAAATTAAATAGAGACCGGGCGGAGGTTTATTTCAGTATTTACTTTTTCATGATGTCGCACCCAGACTCCGCCCGAGTCGTTTAAGGCCCGTCCGCTGTTCGTCTGCTGATCGGCATAACATTGCTAGAGTGCTTAACCGGGAAATGGGACCGGTGAAGTCTTACCTGGGTTTGTCCGAAGTTTTCGAGGCTCCGCTCATCCACTTGCTGGAGGCCGATGGGCCCGGGGGCGCTTGTACTCGAGGGAGGGCTGACCCGGTGCGGCCGTGGTATCGCTCCTAAGGGAGGGCTGACCCGGTGCGGCCGTGGTATCGCTCCTGAGGGGGCACAACCCGGGGGTTAGGTGAGGGCGCTTTGAATCTTGGGACAAGACAGGTGGAGATGGGGGCTATATGTGGGAACGCGATGGCTAGTAAGCATATACCCCTGGCATGATAGTTATTCCCGGGAATTAAAAATTGATTCGAATCGCTGATACCCACCAGGTGTGGGAATGCCAATATCACTGTCGGGCAACGTAGTAATTACTTAAACTCTCGGTACCTTAATACTCATGGTTTTTGGAATACTACATGTTTGAGCTGAGTTGTTATCTTGCAAAGACTTACTACTATGTTGGCAATCATAGAGACAATGAAACTTGTTATTTATGTTAATTAAGTTGCTGTTAAAAACTAAAAGCTAAGGATCTACTTGTTAGTAAGCTGCTTCGCGTCAGCCGTAAGCCAAATCCATTAAGACCTACTGAGTAATTAGTACTCAGGGTTTGCCCCCACATTTTGAGCGCAGGTATGGAATTCATGGTGTGCGCCTGTGTTGGAGGCGGGGCATGCCCTCATGTAGGATGAAGTGACTAAGTGGCACGAGGACAACATCGGTGAGCTCGATGTTGTACCTCCAATGCAAAACTTTTGGTGATAACATGGTGATCTAAACTTATATTTTCCGCTGCGAGAAACTTTCAAACTTGCTACCTTATAACTTTATGTTGGACTTGTGTTTTATGTAAAAACTGGCTTGTAACTAAGTTTAACTTTCTACTATTCAACTGCCTGTGATGATGTATCTGTTGTGGCTCCATCGTGAGTCAGATGTGTATGATGTCGGTTCCTCTGGGAAAGGTAATATCGGGAGTCGAATGACTCTCGACGGACGACCGGGTTTAGTTCGGTCTAATCGCACTGCAAGCCAGAGGTGGCAGGTGTGCTTAGCCCGGATCCCGCGGGGCTTCCCCCATTTGTTTCTTTTTTTTTTTACTTTTACCCTTTTCATTTTTAACCCTAGATTTTGACATTTTTCGACAGGGGTCCAATTACAAAAGTGAAAGGGCTTAATTTAAACTACCCTTTCGCATTTTTTGCCCCTGGAAAACTCCAAATTTTTAAAAAGGCCTCAAATTTAAATTTAAATCAAATTTTCGAAAGAATAATTAGGGTAAATTGAAAATGCACTTAAGTGTTTAAAATACGGAGTATTACAGAGGTGCTCCCTGAGTGCTCGTCCACCGTTCATAGTCCCGAATTTGAATAGTAACAGAGCAAATTTGAATTGTTCCGTTCCATATTCGGATACATCTTTTGTTATCCGGTGTCCCGAATATTCTCAAAATTTCAGCAGTGTCACCATCTATCCTGAGACTCATATTCAGATACATCTTTTGTTGTACAGTGTCCCGAATATTCTCAAAATTTCAGCAGTGTCACTGTCCGTCCTGAGAATGGTATCAGAGCCTGGTTAACATTTTAAGTGCTTATTTAATATCTGGTTAATATTTTAAGTGCTTAATTAATAGTTGGTTAATATTTTAAGTGCTTAATTAATATCTGGTTAATATTTTAAGTGTTCAATTAAGTTTTATTTAATATATTAAGTTGTGCTTGGTTAATATTTTAAGTCCAGTTATATCATTAATTTATCGTTTGTGCATGTTTTAAATTTTGTCCAGTTATATTCAGTTATACATTTCCAAGATATATTTAATCGTTATCTGCAGTTTTTACTCTGTCATATAGAAGTTTGTTATATTGTGTTGCAGGTCATATATTTACTACTTAAAGAATTTTGATAATCAGACATTATTGAAAAACTCAAATATTTGAATTTAGAAGTCAATATAGGAAAGACTGTTAATACCAAAGAAAGTATTAATATAAGGTGTAGAATCAATCACTTTGAAGAACATACTTGGCATAGTTCACAAGGTCAATTAAATCTAGTGGTAGATTTAATACATAATTTTTATATAGCGTGGGGTAAGAGACAAGACGAATTAGAATTAAAATTTGAGAGCTTATACAAAGAACATAAGAAGTTAGAAAAACATTTTTCTATCTTAAGTGATAAGTTTGATTTAGCCTTGCAAGAGTTGAAATATAGTAAGTCAGATCAAGGAAAGATAAGTCAAAACAGTGATTATATCAAGAAAGATTTATCACTATTATATAAGAGAATAGAAGTTCCTTATAATACTGCTGAAGCTAGGAAAACAGAGGAGTTTGCTGAAGACTTAAAAGAAACTAAGAAGTTAATCAAAGAAGTAAAAAATATAGCTCAGCAGCTGAGTAACATAAATATCGAAGAAAGTAGCAAAGAGTTAGTGCTAATCTCATCAGAAATAGTTTCATCCACAAGAGAAATAAATTCAAAAAAATGGAAGTATCTCAAAGTCTCACCAGAAGAGACGGAGTGCTCCAATTAGTGAATAGAGATGTAAAGCCCTTAACTTTAATGGATAAGCTAAAGTGCAAATACGATAATATCGATAGTCTTAAAGAAGTAGTAGATGTTGAAAGAGATCTTGAAAAATATCAAAGAGGTTCTCTGAGGAAAATAAAACCTCAGCAGATCTACCAAATGGGTTGGTTCGAAAATAAGAGTGGTTTATATAGAATATCAAGAGAGGTTGAGTTAAGTGTCTTGACCCATCCAGTAGAATTAAGAATAGTGAGTAACCAATTTGAAAATAATTTAAAATATTCAAGGTATAAATATATTCACCAGGGAATGTATATCATAGGAATTAAAGGAATGACAAATAAGAAATTGGGAACTAAGGTCTTAATAACTTTGCTAGATAAAAGATGGGATACAGTAAACAAAGTAGCAATGGGTTTTTTAGAAGGAGATATGAATGAGAATATGCAGTCTAAGGGAATAAAATTTATGAGTCCTCTCAAGATAAGTTCTAAAGAAAGAGCAGGAGAAGATTGGAAAATAAGTGAATTAATAGAACCTAAGACCTTAAAGCAGCCTAAAGATTTTATTAGTTATCAAAATAAAAAGGGCAACACAAGTATAAGATTTATAAATTATAAAGAAAGATCTTTAGATGATTTAGAAGCAAATAGTTCAGAGCCGATTATAGAAGAAGATAGAGGGCACAGTGTCTGTGAATTTATGGAGAAATTAGATATAGATAGCGAAATAAGGCATTATGAATTAAAATTAAGAAATGCATCGGATGAGTATAATAAGTCTATGATACGTGAATGGGGTACAATAAGAGAAAAGGAAGTTTATTTTCTTAGAGAAATACATAGGCTAAAGAAGCTAAAAAGAGAGAAAGAGTTGAGCCATAAGATTTATGAAGAAAAAAGGTTGTAAAAAAATACAGAAGTAAAGAAAGTAGTAAGACCAGTTAGTACTACAATACAAGTAAAGAAAAATTTAGTAAATCCAATCAATCCTGTAGAAAGAAAGGAGGTTGTAAGTAGTAGAAACAAAAGATTTAGTAGCAATAATAGCATAAGTGAAGAAGTACGATGGAATATAAATAATAAGCTGTTGCTTGAAAACTACGAAGAAATTAAAGATAAAAAAAAATAACGCAATAGGAGTAGAAGATAAGTTAGATAAAGAAATCAATGAAGAAGAAATAAAAGAAATATATAAGAAAAATGATAATATAGAAGAACATAAATAATTTATAGATTCATTAGAAAAAGACGAGCAGTGGGATATAAACAATGAGTTGTTTCTAGAAAGTCATAAAGAAGTAAATGATTTAAGCAATGAAGAGTTAGAGTTAATTGATGCTTTCTCAACTGAAATGATGAATCAGGAAGATTGTGAACATGAATGGATTAAAGGAACAGGAGATTTTAATATAAGATGTGCCTTTTATATATATTATCCTAGGCAAGAAAATAGATTTACCTGTATTAGTTGTTTAAAACAAGCATGTGCTTCATGCCTAAAAGCTAAAAACCAAAGATGGAGTCTAGAAATAGAAATAGAACCTGAAGATAAAATGCTATCAACTAGACTCCAAATTTTAGAAAATAGAATAAATAATTTAGAAATAGAATTAGAAGAGTTAAAGTATAAGATAGATCAAGATAAAGATAATAACAAACAACAAGATAATACTATAGGTATGGGTAATACTGAATTAGAAGACCAGATTGTCACGGTAAAAGATAAGAAGGAAAATAAGATTATACAATTAAAAGATGTCATAACAAGTTTTGGTAGTAAATATATAGTCAAATTACCATTCAAAGAAATTTTAGGTATAAGGATCCCTATAAAGATAATGCTGAAGCCTAATATTACTTATAAAATATTAGCCTTAGTAGATACAGAATGCACATAGAATATAATTCATGACAATTATTTTATAAAATGTCCAGGTATAGTCCATATAATAGATCAAGATAAAGCAGAAACTTCTACAGATATGTTTGGAATAAAAAAGATTCATAACCAATTAGCATATAATATAGAAGCGCTAATAAATGGAACAAAATATATAATCGATGAAATTACAATAAGAGACTTATTCATGATACATGATGAAATGATTATAGGGCTAAGGTTTTTGCAACGGTCGTGTCAAACCACAATCATACATGAGCAAGGTATTACTTTTATTCCTCATCAAGATAATGTTCATTATATCTCAGAGGTTAAAAAATATGGGGGAGCACAGCTTTTAGAAAACTCTTACAATAATACCATTATCAATAGTATAGCTGGGTTAGAAGTTGAAGATTTAAGTGAGAGTATAGAGGATTTTTATATAGAGCATTCATGTGTAGAATGTTTTGGCTTGCAATCTTTTGCTCTGTAAGACCCTGATTTTTGATACATGAAAAATCCTTGGTTCAATAATTTAATTCAATTAGTGTTGGGTGTTTCCGCATGGCACCATAACTATTTATGCATCTTCTAATTAATCAATTAAAATGAATCATTGGAGTAACTTGGTCGTCTACCTGCTGCTGCATATTTTTATTGTGTGATTTGGAGATTGTTGGTTGAATTTGAATTCACATGCCTATTTCAAATATCTTAGAAAAATTCATTTTCTTCTTTTCCTTTTCTTCTTTCACTCTTGGCACGAGCAGTGCAATAGTCTGCACTTTTCCCCTCTATTGCCGCAGCCCATCCTTGCACCAGCAGACCAGCCGAGCAGCTCTTCTCTCCTTCATTTTGCCTGAGCCGACCAGCATCGTAGCAGCAGCAGATCAGCAGCAGACCATCGTAGCAGCAGCAGATCAGCAGCAGCCACGAGCGCAGCAGCAGCCCAAGTGCCCAACGCCAGCCTTTGTTCATCCTGCGCCCTGCTTGCCTTGCCTGCCTTGCTCACGTAGACGCACCAAGCGCGACGCAAACGCCAAGTCCGAGCCAAATCGGACTCTCCCCGTGCCATATTCCCTTGCCCCCGTCCGCAAGTCACGGACTCGACCTCTATAAAGGACACAGGCACCGACGTCCGTGCCCCCGAACGCTAAACCTTAGCCCTAGCAGCCGCTTTGCGCCCAAGCTCTCTACGCCGTCCGTCAAGCTTGCGTCGTTGAGTTCACCGCGGCGTGTCGTGTCTACACGCCCTCTCCACCGACGAGGTCGCCGCGGACCGTCGCTGCACGTCGCCTCCCGCCCGTGCTGTGCGTCTGCAGCCGCCCAGCCCCGTCGCCCGGCTCTCCCTGCTAGCTCCCAGTCCCTGATATCCTGTCCGCGCAGCACGCGCCACCCAGCGTTGTCGAGTGCTGGCCTCGTCCATCAGACTGGAGCGCTGGTACCCAGCAGACACCCCGTGCAGTCACGTGGGAAGCACCAAGAAGCCACCAGGAGTAGATGCATGCATGCGTCATGGGGACTAGAAAAAGGATTTCGCAATGGATTCCCTCCAGAAGATGGTAATCCTCTTCCCTGTTCTTTGTATCTTGATCAATCTGTTGATTACCCTTGTTTTATTTAGATTCCTACAGTCCAGTCCGACGAATTCCTGACGATCTACACTTGCTCCTCTACCCTTTCGCGTGCACTGTTCATTGGGTCACGTAAATCCTTCCTACTAGTCCGTGTTAGCAACCGTTAGTTATGATCTGATCCTAAATCTTTTAATGCTCATATGTAGCTCGTTTTAAATCCGTTTTTATCCGTTTAAGTTGTGTTCGCTTTATAATAATAAAAATCTGCGCGCTAACAACTATGTCTTTCGATGTTCCTGTTTTGCAAAATTAGTTAGAATCGTTTCTGAGTAATATTGTCTCCATTAGTTTTCTAGATAAAATCAACTTAGGATTTACATTTGATTAAACTTCGGTTATGCCCTACTCCAATGATTTATGTACCTAAAATCAAACTAGGTTCAAACTATGGTTTTATAATAAATGTTTGTCGATCTGGTTTACAACGATATAACTAGTTTTTTTTCAATTAACATACGAATAGGCTATACTTGGCTTTTCGTAAAGCCTTGTAAATTTGATTAATGATAGTTATATTGTGTTTTCAATTATGACATGTCTAGATCAAATAAGTTATATGCTAAAATCCTGAGTGGGAAATTTTATGTACCTAACTTTCTAAGATTAATTGTTTAAATAGTATTACTATTATTAAATAAAATATGATTTAGTTTCAACTGCCGTTTTTCAATTCAAATACAATTTGGATTAATTGTAACTTGGTTACGCCTCTGAAATATCCTTTTACATTGTTTTGGTATTTAAAATAAATGCAACTTATAGTTGTTAATATGCAAAACTTCCGTTTGTTGTAACTTCTCAACCTTAGCACCATTTTTAATGTTTCTTTTGTTCATGTCGCCGTAGCAATGAGCCTTATCTTTTGGATCGTGTTCTATAAAAGCTTCTCTTATGATTGGTGTATTGTTCTTATGCATGTGTGTTTGTTTGCTTGTACGTTGCTTGTGTTGGATGCTTGTCCCGTGTAGAACGAACGAGAGATGTTGTCTATGAATTTTGAGGATTAAAGATCAATACATGAGATTATCAAGATCAAGCTTTCCAAATATCTACAATTGCGGGTTATTTGAGCAGCTATATATTTGGAATGCAGGCAAGTATTCTTTGACCTATTGTTCTATTTACGTCGAAAACTTACTTTATCGCACAACCAAGCATGCTCAACCTAAAGATGACTAGCCACTTATTTTCCTGTCAATATTTTATCCTATGGGAGGGCTGTGATGTGTAGATGAATGCTAGCGCTAAACAAATTTTACTCATGTTGCTAAACTTTGGTTAATCAATGATGCAATGACGATGAAGGTTTTGGCTACTTTGCAACGTGGGGACTTGAGCATATTTTTGTGGGTTTTGCTCGAGTGCTTCACCTTAAGGATCGGTTCGCCGAGCGACCACTCAGGAAAACAGTACAACCACAAGGGGTGGAATGGGACGCCCTTGACTGATTAATTAGATGAACTAGAGCGAGTGATTTTCTTACCTGAAAGATGGCATAAGAGGGGCGTTGCTGGGTACAAGACTCGCTCTCTTGAGTAGGTGCAGTTTGGTTTATTTAGTTTTTGTCAGTCACCCTTCGGGAGGGGACTTTTATGCCGGGTAACGGAAACCTGGAACGGGAGACTATACTCTAGGAATTCTTTGTAAAGATCTCGTAATGAAACCTTGCCGATTCATCTAAGGTAATGAATAAATGGGGCCTTGCAAACCTCGGGCAAATGGGAATCATGACTTGTGGGTAAAGATGTGCAACCTCTCGAGAGTGTTTAAAACCGATATATCAGCCGTGCTCACGGTTAAGAGCGGTCTAGACCCTCACAGTGTTTTAAAACAAAAGGCTCCTATGGAGTGGTAAAGGAAGTGATGGTGAATATGGTAACAAGTTAGACAATGGTTTATGTTTATTTACTTTACTGTTCTTATAATATTTCAGAATATGGGCTGGGTTTATGCTAAATATTGTTAATATTAAAATTTGACTAACTAAAAGCGAACCGCTTTGCCAGTGTACTGTAAAGCCACTCCACTTTATCCTAAACGGAATACTTGCTGAGTACGACATGTACTTACCCTTGCTGTCCCCAAACAATATAGCTCTACTCTATCTAAGTTGATGATGCCATGAAGACGAAGTGGATCCAGAAGTCTAAAAGGAGCTTGGACGTACGTGTCCCTAGTCAACCTTCCTGTGAAAATGGAGTTTCGCTACGAAATAGAAGTTCCGCTATACTCGGATATAATGACCTTTGTGTCAAATGTAAGGTTATACGCTTATATAATGCACTGTCTTTTGATATTCACTGATGAAGTCGGCTGTATGTGTGGAAAATATATCATGGTATACATACGGTGTTATCTGGTTTTGTTTCTAAAACCGGGTGCAACATGCTCCAAATTGGTATAGAGATATAAAGTCTAAAAAAGATATAGAAAGGATTGTGCAGAGACTTGAAGATATACAAATAATTGGAGAAATACCCATGAAGCACTGGGATAAAAATTATATATTGTGCAAAATAGATATAATAAATCCAGACTATATAATAAAAACAAGTTCAATAGAAGCTACACCAAAAGACAGAAGAATTCAAAATGCATATTGAAGAGTTATTAAAATTAGGAGCAATAAGAGAAACCAGAAGTCCTCATTGATCTACAGCCTTTATAGGAAGAAACCATGCTGAAATAGCGAGAAAAAAAATCAAGAATGTTTATTAATCATAAAAGACTTAATGATAACACTGTAGATGATGCATTCAATATTTCTAATAAACAAGAATGGATCAATAGGATACAAGGTAGCAAGTATTTTTCAAAATTTGACTTGAAAACAGGATTTTGGCAAGTAAAAATGGCAGAAGAATCTATAAAATGGACAGCCTCCGCTTGTCCTCAGGGCCACTTTGAATGGCTTGTCATGCCTTTAGGGTTGAAAAATGCACCTACTTTATTTGAAAGAAAAATGCAAAATATATTTACAAGAACATATTGCCAAGAAAATATTACAATTTCCTAATGTTATGAATGACAAAAAGAAATTGCAAGAGTTTCTGGGTACAGTGAATTCTGCTAGAAATTATATAGATAATTTAGCAGAGTTAGCAGGTCCGCTATATTCAAAACTAAAAAAAATGAGCAAAAATATTTTAATTCAGAAGATATAAAGTTAGTAAGAACTATAAAGGAAAAGGTAAAAGATCTAAAACCATTAGAATTACCCCTTGATGATTACTGCTTCATTATTGAAACAAATACATCTAAATTAGGATGGGGAGCCATACTAAAACAGAAACCCAATAAATATTCGCCAAAGGCTGAAAAAAAGATACATAGATATGCCTCTGGAAGCTACAAGTTAAAAACAGTAAATAATACTGATAGAGAAATACTAGCTATTATTCATGCAATAAATGCCTTTAAGTTATATTTAGGATTCAAAGAATTTACGGTAAGAACCGACTGTGAAGCAATATGCAGATATTACAATCAAATAAATAGTAAGAAGAGTTCAACAAGAAGATGGGTTTTGTTTGAAGACATAATCACCGGAAATGGCTATAAAGTCATATTTGAACACATAAAAGGAAAAGATAATACCCTGTCTAATATTTTTTTTCGATCTTCTATTTTGCAGGAATGAAGAGAGGAATCAGCTTCAATGGGATTGAAATCTTTACGTTTGGAACCGGTGAAAATGAAAATAAATTAAGAATTTATCCACCAAATTCATTTAAGTTCAGACCAAATAATAACCATATAATATTAGATGAAGCTCAAGAATGCATATTAGATAATTTCGGGTACCAATGTAATCATAAAAGAGAGCAGAAAGGATATATGTTATCAATATTGAATAATCTTGCTGAATATTTTCATCTGATGAATAGCAAGATGCCAACGACAGAAGATCGTGAATATATTGAAAGAAAGCCCTTATATGTAATATTTGAAGGAAAAATGCCTAGAATATATATATCTTTTGAAGAAATAGTGGCTCAAAAGAAAGATGACAAATTAGATGGAGGAATATCATGGAAAAAATATACAGAAATAGACGAAGCCATGAATCAAGCAAGAAAAATATTAGGAACAAATTACTTTATGGAGCCGGCAGCAAAAGAGTATATTCAAAAATTTAGAATAGCCCAAGGCATTGTAATCCCAGAAACATCATCCGGGGTTAAAGAAGATAGAATGCCAAAGAAAGGTATCTATAAAGAATGTCCGAACAAAGGAATGGATCATATGGATGGACAATACATAGATACGGAAATAGAACAAAAATTTGAAATAATATCCCCTGAATCGAAAAAGAATATAAAGAAGAAATTATGATAGAATTAAAAAGAGATTTATACAATAAATTTGAAGAAATGAAAAGAGAATATGATGCAAAGATGGATATATCACTGTCTGGCAGTGAAGACAATGATGATATTGGTGGACATGGCTAAAGGCCAGAATAAAAATAAGATCCCAAATATAATATTGAAAAATAAGCCCAGCGTAGCAATATCTGTTGATATGAGATATCAACAATTCGGTCGTGGGATGACATATATATATATGTATATATATATACAGTATACATATATATATGTATACATATATATATATACATATATATATATATATGTATATATATATAGATTTTTTCCAAAAAGCATTCAAGTGCATCGAGACACGAGAAGCAGACGACAAATCAAGGACGAATATTCTACAGCAAAAACAAGACGAAGGACGAAAATTGTACTGTGCGCGGTACAATTATTGAAGAATAAAAGGACGAGCGACTGTAGCGACATTAAAAGCACACATGAGGCATCAATTATCGAAACCATTCCTTATCGACGAAGGAAGCCGGTGGCTCGGCTATAAAACGTAGCACCGGGCAGCAAGCAAAGGCATCGAAGGAACACACGTCGAGCAACACACACGGAGAAACGCGATCGAGTGGAGACACACAACCAACAACACACCCACCACCCACCTTGTATAATTAAGTAGCATAATAAAGCTTTAGAGCATCTAGGCAGCGCTTGTAAGGTAATCCCTAGTTTGTACTGAGTGCTTGGGGTTTCCCGAAAAGGAAAGCCGTATATAAGTTTGCGTTTGTGGAAATAAAATAGTTTTCCTTTGAAAATCCCTGCTGTCGTTCTAGTCCAGGTATATGGGGAGAGTTTATATGCCAGGACCCTATATGACAAACCTGTGTGTTTGATGCTCTCGTTTAGCCCGGAGTTGTGGCGCCTGGAGAGCCGTGTCCGCGGAGAAGTGTTTCCTTCGGGTGGAACTCGCTGGGAAGACGATATAACCGCGCCGCATATGCATAGACTGGGGATGGTTTGGGAAAGATTAGCTACTTCTGAAGCAAACGTGCTGAGCATATGGTGAGTACCGAATAGGACTAAGCAAGCATAAGAGCACAGCCCGACCGAATAGTTTGGTCTCGCTAGCCTGCCAAAGGTCCTGAGCAAAAATATACTAGCGAAGAGCTAATCCAATCCTAATATAATCTTGAAAGATTAGCGTCGATAATAAACCGTGAAAGTGCACCCTGCATGCAAAAGGGAGTCCACTAAGGGTTGCATGCAAAGCTAGTGGAGGAGGTGCATTTGAATAGTAGCAGAGCGAATTTGAATAGTTCCGTTCCGTATTCGGATACATCTTTTGTTGTCCAGTGTCCCGAATATTCTCAAAATTTCGGCAGTGTCGCCGTCCGTCTTGAGACTGGTATATATATGGTATGTATATATATATATATATATATATATATATATATATATATGATATGTGATGTGAGACCGAATAGGACGAAGTATGTATCATGACATTCATGTTTTTCTCATTCTATGTCTTAAGTTTGTTTTTTCCATCAATTATGTCTTTTAAAAGTGACCAGAGAAATCGAATAAAAATTAAAATATCACTCATCACGTTTTACCCACCAAATTTATAACTTTCACGCTCTCTTTAGCAAAGTATATGAAGTCACTTCTCCCTATGTATTAATGCACAAATATTAAGTGAGGGTAAAAGGAGGTGAGAGATAATATGCTACCATACACGTTAGGGAGCGATCGCACTTAGTAGCATAGCTTACACTGTAAAGCTCCATAATTCTAGACACAAATTTGATGACGAAATTGTATCAACGCTTTAGGTGTAATTTGATGGTTTCATTTTACTACATGCTTTCATGTATTTTTTAGGTTATTTATAGTGCATTGATCTTTTTATCGGTGCACCTAACTTCACTGAAAATGATTAAACAAAAACTTTGTGTAAGTTGGCTATGGTTGCTAGTGGGCCAATGTAATGAGAGATTCTTAGTATGAATAGAACATTCTAATATGCATCTGGAGTGTATTCCATGTTCAGGTGCAAATCTGAAATAAATGACATCGGCATCAAATTTGAAACTGCACTTCAAACTCGCGTTTAGCTAGCAGACTGAAATTCTATACAGCTACAGCTAAAACTGAGTGTAACTTGAAATATGGAAGGATTCGGGTTGAACTCTGTATACCAAACTTGTTGTCAATTTTTTGGTGCACAATTTTGGTATATAAAGTCTCTTCTGAGGGTGCTTTCTTTCAGAGTTATGGTCAGGTTCCTTTGAACCTGAATTCTGATTTGAAGCAGCACTTGAAGGAGAAATGCATATTTCACCCACTTAGTGAAAGATTTGATCTAGGATTTGTATACCAAACTTGTCATGTGCATAGTGTAGAACAACTTTGCTATGTAAAGTTTTTTCTGAAAGTGTTCCATTTGTGAGTTATAGTCAAAAACATTTAAATTCAAAAATCTGGACAGAACTGACATATGCTGATAAACGGTGAAATTTGTCCGATTTGCAAAAATATTTAACCAAAACTTTATATAACAAATATATAGAACACAAGACATGAAACAACTTTGTTATAGATGTTATGGCATGAAAACGCACAGAATTTGAAAAGTTCAGTTTTTAAACTAGTGGCTATCTCAGGTAGAGCTGAAAACCCGGGGTGCAGTCAGTATACTGAATTTTGCACCATTCTCCCAACCGGTTTGATAAAAATGGTCTATATGGAAGTTGTGGTAAATTAAATTTTGAATAACTTTCATATTATGAGTTTAACTTAAATCTGTCATCTTGACACCCAGATTATCGAAACTCAGAGGTGCTGCCTGCACATCGTAACAGCAGCTTGCTGTATAGTCAAGTCATATGACTGTCAACATTTCAAAAAGTGGACTAACACTTTACCTATAATTATATGATTTCGTTTTACATGCTTCCATGTACTTATCGATACCTAGGTGCTATGATCATTTTATCACCGCATCTATTACACTAAAGTTGCTAAACTAAACGTGATTGGCTTCACTCCTGCAGATGGTCACTCCACCCGAGACATCTGCACAGGAGGCTGCTCACAATGCACCACCTCCTTCTGAGTTGGCCACTCGGGTTGCTCAGTAGATCATCAACTTGCTGGCTCAAGAACAACAACAATGTGATCCGCAAGAAATCAGTTACACTGACTTTGCGGCACTACAACCGCCCATCTTCACAACCGCCACAGATCTCTTGGATGCCGATGACTGGCTTCGAATCATTGAGTCCAAGTTTAGTCTACTACCCCGCCTCACTGAGCAACAGAAGGCTCGCTTCGCAGTGCAGTGTTTAGATGGTCCCTCAGGGCTTTAATGTGCTTCTTTCCTGGCTATGCAACCCGCCAGGCACCAGGTCACGTGGGATGAGTTCCGTGTGGCTTTTCGGGCTCACTATCTCCTACCTAGCCTCATCGAGCTCAAGCCACGAGAGTTCCATGCACTTCGGCGAGGGAATATGTCAGTCCTCGAGTATGTACAGGCCTTCATCCACCTATCCCAGCACTCCCCTGATGATGTCAACACCGATCACACAGGGCTGCCTGTCTGTTGGGTGGGTTCGATCCAACTCTACTGACTCACTTGGGGTGACGCTACAACAGCTTTACCGAGTTTGTGCATGCTGCAATCGACATGTAGCAGCGTCTCCGTGAGTCTCAGGAGGACCAACGGAGGAAAAGACTCACAAGCACACCTCCATCGAGTTCATCCCAGCGGCAATGAGTTGTGCATCACGCACAGCTGCAACTATGTTACATCGTTGAACCCCAATGATAGGAGCAACACAATGAGGGATAACAACACCCATCATCCTGTGGTGCACCTCCCCATCCACCTACTGCAGTGTCATCCGTCAAACCAAGTGTCGGCTACCCCAGTTTCAAATGCAGAAAAGCCGCACATTTCAGTCACAACTGTCGCACATACCAAAAGACTCAAGGGCCAATACCTACATGCGGAGGGGAGAGATCAGCCCTAAAGATGGGCTTATTGCACTACATTCAGCTTGAACAAGTTCCAGAGGGTGAACCTGTCCTAGCAAGCACATTTCTGGTCAATGATCACCCTACTGTTGTATTGTTTGATTCTAGAGCATCTTTCACTTTCATCAGTAAGGCATATGCATTGAAGCATGGGTATGAAATTGCTGAGTTGAAACAAAGATACCACACACAACTGCAGGGTCATCAATAGTTACAAATCACATAGTGAGGGACTTGTGTTTGCAAGTAGGAAAGGAAAGTTTATTCATCAGCCTCTAGTACTCCCAAAACTGGGAATTGATATTGTTCTTGGGATGGAATGGCTGAAGCAACACAACGCCATGATAAATGTTGGGAGTAGAACAGTTCAGCTACGCTCCAATAAACATATGTCTCACATGGTCAACGTGGCAGAGGCACAAGCACTTGCAAAGATCCCAGTAGCTTGCGACTATCCAGATGCGTTTCTAGAAGAGCTTCCTGAACTCCCACCGGATAGGAATGTTGAGTTTTCCATCGAGCTTGTACTTGGCACAGCGCCTGTCTCTCGAAGGCCATACAGAATGGCACCCAATGAGTTGAAAGAATTGAAAGTGCAGCTACAAGAACATCTTGATAAAGGGTTCATTCACCCAAGCTCATCACCATGGGGTTGCTCGGCCCTTTTTGTTGAGAAGAAAGACCACTGTGGTAAGAGGTTGTGCATGGACTACCGGCCATTGAATGCTGTCACCGTCAAGAACAAGTACCCATTGCCACACATTGTTTCCTATTTGATCAACTTGGGGTGCCTCAGTTTTCTCCAAGATTGATGTCAGATCCGGGTACCATCAAATCAAAATCCGAGAGGAAGACATACCAAAGACTGCTTTCTCAACGTAGTATGGGCTTTATGAGTATCTTGTCATGTCCTTCGTGTTGACCAACGCATTGGCTTTCTTCATGTACATGATAAACTCAGTGTTCATGAATGAGCTTGACAAATTTGTGATAGTATTCATTGATGACATCTTGGTTTATACTAAGAATGAGAAGGAGCATGAAGAACACTTGCGAATAGTGTTGTCTCGCCTTAGAGAACATAAACTCTATGCCAAGTTCAGCAAGTGCGCTTTTTGGCTAAAGGAAGTGGCATTCCTAGTCCATATCTTGTCTGCAAAGGGTGTGGTTGTTGATCCTAGCAAGGTGGAAGATGTATTGAATTGGAAGCAGCCACAAACAGCGACAGAGATACAGAGTTTTCTTGGTTTAGTGGATTACTACCGTTGCTTCATCAAGGACTTCTCTAAAATTGCAAAGCCAATGACAATATTGACCCAAAAAAATGCAAAATTTGTGTGGAGCCCAAAATGCGAAGAAGAATTTCAAACATGGAAAAAACTCCTAACTTCAGCACATGTTCTTGCTCAACCAGACATCACTAAGACATTTGATGTGTATTGTGATGCCTCCGTTAGTGGCCTCGGTTGTGTTCTAATGCAAGAAGGAAGAGTGATTGCCTATGCATCCTGCCAACTGAGGAAACATGAGGTGAACTATCCGACTCATGATCTTGAGCTCTTTGCTGAACAGCAAGTAGCTCAAGATCATGAGTCGGATAGTTCACCTCATGTTTCCTCAGTTGGCAGGATGCATAGGCAATCACTCTTCCTTCTTGCATTAGAACCCATTAGTTTAGAAATTTTAAAAGTCCATTTTATGTTCATTTTCATACAAAGAGTATTATACCAACGTTGTTTAGTTTTTCATGGTCTACAGTTTTCATATATAAAGTTTTGCATGATAAGCACTTTTATTTCACAAAAATATGAATTTACTAGACAAGTCAAGTTTTGGCAAATTTGACATGTTGGCAGAAATTGACTCAAAACACTATGCAAACCTTTATGCATGTCAAGGCACAAAATACCAATGTTGTTCATCATAAAATTGTTTACAAGTTTGGTATATGAAGTTTCATCTAATTCACAACAAACTTGAAGTTACAGTAGCAAATATAAAGGCAAATTTCAGTAGAACTGAGTTTAGTCCATTCAAATGACTTAGTCCATTTATGCACTCAATATGAAATGCTCATGAAATGATGCAAATAAGAAATGATGACAATGTAATGCACTTTAGATGCCAGGGCCATCACAGGAAGGCAATGGGGAAGCGGCGCATGGCGTGGGAGGGGGCCAGCTGCGGCCAGAGAAGAGAGAATAGAGGGTTAGGGTTAGGGGAGGGCGCCAAATTTTATACCACTGATGAAGCTGGCCTCAACCGTTGGATCAGATCCGTGGCTACGATCGCTCGTCGCGTTGGGCTAGGCCAAATGCGCGGCCTTGGCTCAGGTTGCTATGCTTTACTTTTCATTTCATTTTCTTTTCCTTTCCTTTATTAATTGAATAACCCTTGTTCTATATTTACTTTTATAATTTTCATGCGAAGACTTGGGGTTGCCTCCTTATGGAGTGCTGATAACTTATTTAAAGTTTTTAGTCAACAGTGGAATATTTTATAAATTTAATTGCATTTATGATGATTTACTGCAGAAAGAAATTTAATTGCATTCATGATTCTAGCGGATGAGCAACATATGTCCATGTAGCATACTCAAAAAAGTTTGGATAAGAAACTCCACAAGGTACCGAGTTTCTTTCATACGGCTTCCACTAGTTTTGTGTAGTACACGTAAAGTCAATGTGGCCATACAAGTTTCAACATGATCAATATTTCGCTTTATCATTTTCATGTAAGCACTTGAGGTTAACTTCCTATAGCATTTTTATGGGTCCGTATAACTTATTTCCGATTTTGGGTCAACAATAGAATATTTTATGAATTTAATTGCATTTATAATGATTTACTGCAGAAAGAAATTAATAATGGACAAATAGCCTTAGAAATTCATGATATTTAGCGTATGAGTAACATATGTCCATATATCATCCTCAAAAAAGTTTAGACAAAAAACTCCACAAGGTGTCGATGTTTCTTTCATATGGCTACACGTAAAGTCAATGCGGCCATCCAAGTTTCAACACGATCAATATTTCACTTTACCATTTTTATGTAAGGACTTGAGGTTAACTTCTTATAGCATTTTTATGGGTCCATATAACTTATATTTAATTTTTGGTCAATAATAGAATATTGTATGAATTTAATTGCATTTATGATGATTTACTGTAAAAAGAAATTAATAATAGAAAAATAGCCTCAGCTATTCATAATACTTAGCGGATGAGCAACATATGTCCATGTAGTATCTTCAAAAAAGTTTGGACAAGAAACTCCACAAGGTGTCGGTGTTTCTTTCATACGGCTTCCACTAGTTTTGTGTAGTACACGTAAAGTCAATGCGGCCATACAAGTTTCAACATGATCAATATTTTATTTTATCAATTTTATGTAAGCACTTTATAATTTTTTATAGCATTTTTATGGGTCCATATAACTTATTTTCAATTTTCGGTCAACAATAGAATATTTTATGAATTTAATAGCATTTATGATGATTTACTGCAGAAAGCAATTAATAATAGACAAATAGCCTCAGAAATTCATAATACTTAGCGGATGAGCAATATATGTTCATGTAGCATCCTTAAAAAAATTTGGACAAAAAACTCCACAAAGTGCCGGTGTTTTTTTCATACGGTTTCCACTGGTTTTGTGTAGTACACATGAAGTCAATGTGGTCATATAAGTTTCAACATGATCAATATTTCACTTTGTTATTTTCACGTGGTGGTTTGAGGTTACAACATGATCAATGTGGCCATACAAGTTTGAACATAATCAATATTTCCCTATGGGCTATGGCTGATTTAAACATATGTTCTTGTTTGATCAAGCTTACAAAAATAAAAGTTTTTTTCTCCTCCTGGGCCGCTTTCCCACGCTACTTGTCATTTGGGCGAAATTCACTGAGCTGCGGCCAGCTCGGCCCATGAAAGCAGATTCGTATGAACGGGAGCCCATGCACCATGCACACCGCTGCTTAAATCATTCAATATATAGTTTTCTGAAAGCATAGGGTCACAAAAGCTTTCTTGGACTAGTGGTTGGACGTGCACGTTGGTTTGCCTTTGTTGCAAGTTTGATTCTTGCCAGGAACCACATTTTTTTACTTTTAGAAAAAAAAGTTGATGTGGCTAAGTTTTTTTACAATTTTCAGAAAAATAGTTGATGCGGCTGAGTTATTTAATGTTTAAATACAATTGAGTTATTTAATTTTTAAATATAATTGTGTTATTAAATAGTTGATGCGGCTTATGGACTTTGAGTTATTTGATGTGGTGATTAAATTTCATATTTATTTCAAATAATGTTTAAATATAATTGTGTTATTATATTTACTTGTGTGTAGTGATTAAATTTCATATTATTTGAAATAATGTTTAAATATATTTGTGTTTAGAATTACTTGTTGAGTCTAAAAATCCTAAAAAAACTCTAAAATGTATTTTAATGTGGGGAATCTTAATTAAAAGAAATAAGTATTTCACTATTTACTTCATTTAGAAAACATACACTCATGTTGTGTAGGACCCAGTAGTTAGATTATTAGTATGATCCATATATGATATGGGCCCACCATCCTTAAAAAAAATACTCATGACAAAATAATAATGTCATAAATTTGTTGAACCAATTTGTGACACATCATATTCGTCACTAAGTTATCTAGCATTCGTCACAGAATTGGCATTTGAACAAGTTTGTGACGAATTTAGTGATACATGCTTTATTTTTGTCACTAAGTTATACTTCCTTTCAAAAAACGTCATAAATAGAACTATTTAATGACGAAATGTTTCATTGTCATAAGATATTCGTCACAGAAGATCAAATCTCTTGCAGTGATAGCACATGACGCACGAACAGCACATGTAATAAAGAGGATAATTATTAAGGCCATCACTTTAAACATGATGAGAATGGACGATAGTTCCGTTAATTCAGGTAGAACCCGAGAACACGGCTGCTATTAGCGTGGCCGCAAGTAGGAACTTGAGAATGATTTCCAGGTACGTCGCATGTGGAGTGAGAGCTACGGTTCTTACCGTTGTGATGGTCATCAGATAGAGCCCGACGACCACGGTAAAGAAGAAAAAGAAGCCGAGCGCACTGACGGGCCCTACCATCTTATGTCCCAGGACCATGGTGACCAAGGCGCCCAGGTTAACAACAGAGCTGGAAAATTCGAATATATCGTCAAAATGTTGAACGTCTTGATCATCCTCGGAGTTGTGACGATCTGCACCAGCTCTGTCAGTATTATTACTGTCGTCGTCATTACGTAGAACGTCTTCAATATTAGGAGCTTGCAGCTCGGTGTCAACAACAGAAGCTTGATCAGCAGCTTCGTCGTCGTCATTGGGACTTTGTCCCCTCACCTTGCGTTTCTTGTACTTGTGATGAGCGAAAGCAGCAACGATCGGGAGCGGCACGGGGAAGATGGCGTACGCATAGACCTTGTTGTATGAGATAAGCAGGAGGTATGACGCGAGCACCAAAATGGAACACGAGAGGTAGATGGACCAAGGTACTGAGAGTGAGAGGCAGGCACTTGGGCACCACTTGAGCTGCAGCCTTAGAGCCACCTTCTTCACGGATAAGATCACGTCAGCGAAGATGACGGCCGCAATAGCCAACGACAGGGCAATTTTTCCAGTGGTGAGTGATGCAGACGCAGAGAGCTTGTACGCGGCCACCATGGTCACCACGAACAAGAGCGCCTTTTGATAGTAACTTGAGCAACGTTTCTGCTGCTGCTCTGTGGTGCCAGCGCCACGGAGTACCTGCTTGTTCCCAACAGTCAAATCAGCTATATATATGCCGCTGAGGGCGATAGATGATGAGCAATGTAATTACATATATAAGTCAACATTAATATGATCCCTTTTGTTTTTCCCCTTCCCACCATAAATACTAGATACATATAGGAACGGAGGTTTTTTTTTTTTTGCATTGGTTTATTACTATAGGGGAGTGCAGTCTTGGGGAAGCCGATCGACAGATAAACTTTTCATGCACTGATGTGATTTTCTTCTGTTCGGACCATTAATAGTGATCCATCACAACAAAATGGGTAAATAGTAGTAGATATTAGTCAGTAGATATCCCAACATCTTTCGGTGACAAAAATAAGAAATACAAATACTCCATCCAATTCTTATTAAATTATAGTCTACGACTTTCATTTTGTTCCAAGTCCAACAACTAAAACTTGATCATTTTTTAATAAAGACTCTAAAAGACAAACATCTACAATAGCAAATCACTTGAGCAGATGGTACTGTGGATGTTACGAAACAGTGGAATATAAAAGTAGTATAGAGCACTGCGTATACTACAATAAGCCAATGAAGCATCTGGAGAACAAATATATCTCCTGCCGATCAAACTACTATGAACTACTGCGGCTAATTAAGCAGCAAGATCGCCTCAGTTGCATGAGTGTCGCTGTTTGAGGAAATAGAGATCCTATATATGCTGGCAGTACAACTAGGTTAAGCTAGCCAGAAAATTAAAGGTTACTTGCTGGGAAAAACACTACCTCAGGAGGATCACCACCACGCAAGCGACGTTGTAAGAGCAGAGTTGAATTGTTCTGGATGCTGTAAGAAGAAAGGGTCCGCTCGTCTTCCAGGGTCCTTCCGCCGAAATCCAGGCGGTACTGCCTTCCAAAGCGTATGCCCTCCTCGTTCTCGATCATGGCCTTGACGCTGTCGACGGTGTCCAAGAGGTCCACCAGGAGCACGATGCAAACCCCGTAGTGCATCTTGATCCAGATGTTGACCTGTTCCGGTTCACCGCCGCTGTCGCGGTGGCGGCGGCGGCGGCGGGGGAGCCCCTCCATCTCATAACGGTAGTTCGTGTCGCCGAGCAAGGCCTCGTTGAGGTCATCTGCTTTGGTACTCTCCATCTGATGAAGGGCGAACAAAGTGCCAAATAAAAGGAGGGTTAGAGAGATGGGCATGCATCATTACTACAAGGCGAAGGAGAATATACATTTATACCTACCTTTTGATCAAAAGGAGCTAGAGATCGATCTGGTACTATTGTTAGTTGCTGGTCTCAAGACGATCCTGCTCCTCTGGCAAACTCTCCAGGCTTGGTAAGAACCGCTTCCTGCCCTGTTCTGTGGGCGGAACCCGTCAATGGCTTGTAATCAACGCGCAAACCCCAAGTCACCCGACCCATTTGCTTGGCGAGCACGCGCTGCTCCAAGCTGGCGGTCAACTCAACTCAAATCGCGCTAGGACCGAGTGCAGCAGCTGCAAATTATTGTGTACGTGCATTTTGAAGAATTTAATAATGGTAGCAGATTGTATATATGCAACTTTTGAGAATGCGAGAAAAACAAAGTGCATGCTACACAAAATGCACTGCTAGATGCAGTAAGGGTCTTTTTGTTTCCATCCATAACTCTAAAGCAGGATAAGGTTCTATACAGGCTAACCTAAGATAGTATAGTGGATACAGCGTATCGGTGTTTGGTTCTGCTGTCTATAGCGTGTATTATTAAGTTTGTGTTTGGTTTTCCTGCATTAGAACAGTGGAGAACAATAAATAAAAATATAAAAAATTTAATTTTTTGAAAAAAAAAATTACAAATGTGATTTAGTTTTGTCTTAAGAAACTCAAATATGAAATTAGTTTGGTGATTACATCTTTTAATCAAGAGATACAACAAAAAACGGTACGAAAAAGGTGTTTTGGTTTTTGTGCATGGCTGTGTTGCATAAACTGCTAGTCTGCTTAGCTAGTACGTATGATTTCTGCGTTTTCAGCAATGCAGCACAAGAGACCACTTTTGCATTGAGTAAATCTGCTTTAGGTCTTGTACAGAGAAACAAACATAACTAGCTGTATCTGAAAGTTGGATAGAGTGTTATGCAGAGAAACAAACATAGCCTAACTGCTGCCGTCCGCCTAAGGGGGTGTTTGGATACCGGATTAAAATTTTAGTTCCCATCACATCGGATGTTTGGACCCTAGTTAGAAGTATTAAATATAATCTAATTATAAAACTAATTACACATATGAGGACTAAACTGCGAGACGAATTTATTAAGTCTGATTAATCCATGATTAGTAAATGTGATGCTACAGTAACTATTCATTAATTATGCATTAGTTAGGTTTAATAAATTCGTCTCGCCGTTTAGTCCTCGTCTATGTAATTAGTTTTTTTAATTAAACCATGTTTAATACTTTCAAACAGCGTCCGAACATCCGATGTGATATGGGCTAGAGTTTATCCAAACACCCTCTAAATCGATGTACGGCTCATTGTCAGAAGGGTGCGACACGCGGCGCCTGCACGTCCCCGTTTGAAAAACTATACACCTGTATCATGTATTATACATAGAAACACGTACGAAGTCACGGAAAAAACTTAGAAATTCTTCCTTGAAGCTTTCGTTTTTTTATTCTTCGGTTTTACTTTTCTCGGCCCAAATCATTATCCAGCCCATCTAATGTTGCGCCTCTGTTCCGTTTGCATGTTGCGCTTCCTTCTGTATTCTTCGATTTCTTTCGTGTTTTTCTTCTTCCGTGTGTTTCTCTGCTTCTTTTCTCCTGATAGTTTTTCTTTCCCTTTTCCGTTACCTCAATTCCTTTTCCTTTATTATGTTTCTTCTTTCTATTTTCTTCGAGGTATGTCACAAACTTTAATTATATTTTATTATTGTATTTGCGATTTGAATATTTTCTTGCAATATTGATTTTATTTTATGATCTTGCAATATTTTCATTTTCCTTTCTTTTTCTTGCAATATTTTTAGTTTCAATCCGAATATTTTTTTCAATCAAACTGCTACATGATATTCAACCGATATATATTTTTCTATGATATAATTTTATCTCGGTGCATTGTTCCGAATTGTTCTTGCTTCATATTTTGTTCAGCGGTATGGATCTTTGTTCCACCAATATACTTTTATTTTAGGCATTCAAATTTTTGAGTTCGTATACTTTACTCTAGGTGTTTAGATATTTGTTATACATTTAGTACGCTTTGTTCCTATGTTCATGCCTTTGTTTTGCGAGTTTATAATTTGTTTTGGGCATATAAACCTTTGTTACATGAGTTTGGTGACTTGTTACAAGTATACATATATTTTTTCCCTATAGCTAGTAAATAATTTGTTCTAGATGTAGAAGTATTTATTTGTGAGCTACTATAATTTTTGTGGTTTATTCTAGACGTACGCATCTTTTGTTTGTGACTTCATAGAATTTGAGCTTTATTGCTTTACATAAATTGTTTCGAGTGTATATTTATTCTATAAACTAATATAATTTGTTCTCCAGGGAGTTATTTGTTCTTTAAGATACTATGATTTGTTGTAGTTTATTATATGTGCACACATGTTTTGTTTATGAGTTCATATAATCTGTTTGAGATGCATGCTTTTTGTTTAGAAGGTTTACAAAATTTGTTCTATGTGCACAACTAATATAATTTATCCTGAGCGTAGCGGTATTTGATCTATGAGCTACTATACTATATTCATGGTTTGTGTTTTTGTTTGTCTCTTTTTTCTATTCTTTTTCTTCAATTTCTTCTTTTTTTTTTCTCATGTACAAAAAACATTTGCGTTTTGTATTTTTGGATGGTATAATTTGTTCTAGATGTATAAGTTCATTTTTTGTGAGCTATTATATGTATTTTGGTTGTTCAAATATTTTTTCCACTATTCCAACACTTTAAACATTTGAATTCTCATGTTTGACTTCAAGTTCTAAAGAAGTTATGTAATATATAATTTGTGTCTAATTTCAGTGAAGTATTTTTTTTAGCCTATGGAATATTTGAAGAACATATAAATGATCGAGTTATTTTCATTATGCGCGTAGAACAATTTATTCTACGTATAGAACAATTCATTATGTGTAGAACGATTAAAATTGCATGTAGGACAATTTATAGCCCGGCAACTAAACTGAAATCGCGTTGTGTCCAGTCGTACCTGGGCATGGCACACCTAAATGGACATGTATAGAGCCAATGCGGAATGTGTCGGCCGCATACCCGCATGCTTGGTTTGTCGCGATGCAGGTGCGCGGATGCATGGAGTGGAATGGGATAACGTGTCTTTCTCTCAGATTTCCAAGCTGTTTTAAAAACTGTTTATATAATCAATCATGTTGTTCATAGCCAATAGAACAAATTAAGACCGAGAACCAATATATTTAAAAGTAACATTTTGAATGAACCAACTCAACAATTTGATTAGACTCGTTTGTCACTTGAATATATTATTTTAACCGTTCTCTGGAAGATGTTGAAGTAGCTTATTCAAAATATTGGATTAGGTTTCCTATATTGTTGAATTAACGAGTATAATAATTGTTGCATGTAAACGAGAGGCATCTTACCAAAAATCCTCAACTGGATTTTCTAAAATTGAATGTCAAAATTGTATAGCAATTCATCCACAGCTCCTATACGTACGCATGCTGCGACTGCAGCTAGCAATTGGGCCAGCTGGTGCTTTGCTTGGTTGGCCATGGGTCGTGCGATTCTGCAGCTTCGGTTACACGGAGGATGGATAGAAAGGTCCTACACTAAATTTTGACCATAGTTTAACAATGTTGGACTCTAAATAAATATTTATATGAATTATTCATAGCTTAATGAACCATATAATTGAAAATTATATTGTATAATTTTTTTAAAAATTTAAACGTTAAACATGGTCAAACTTTGAACGAAAATTTAGATTCGGCATGGTGGCCTGATTGGATGTTGACCAAAGAAGCATGACCAAAATTAGGCTCATGGCCAAAGCTGGGCTAAGCCAAAACAAGGCCCAAGGGAGTGTTTGGATGCAGACCCAAGTGTGACGGGCCAAATATCGGCCAAGGTAATTTGGTTTGCGTTTGGTTGAAGGTCGAAATTTGGCAGTGTCCACGAAATTTTGGCCATGCCTATATAAACTGGTGTCAATTCTCGACCAAATCTTGGGTGGGCTAATTGGTCGCTAAAATTTGATTCGGCCGCGTTGCTTGACCTCGTATGAAAGCTGATACGGTTCAATCCTCCGTCTACCCTACCACTGTCACCGCTCCCCCGGTCCTCCACCGTGAGGTACCTGTGTATGGCTGTGCCGTTCGACGCTTGCGGAGCCGCACGGCGCCTCTCCGTGTCTCCCGACTCGCGCCGGGTTGTTCCGAATCAGCCAGCAAGATAGGAGATACGCGCCTGTCTTCGGCCCTCTAGATCCAGACACGCCACCTTGTGCCTTGCGAAGCTATCCGTCATGAAGGACGCAGAGCACCGTCACCTCCAGATAGCTCGAGCCTCTCCTATTCCGGCCTCAGGCATGGCTCACTTATGCAAAGACACACTAGGCACACATGCCCTGCAACAGCAAATAAAGAACACTAATTAGCATAAGCTAGCTGTACTCTGCACGTGTTCTTTGTTGCAATTAAAGACGTCAAGGAGCTCCGCTTTAGCCGTCATATGGCTACGAGCTCAAGAGAACAGGGATGCCAGGGCTGATCATGAAAATTGACTTTGAGAAGGCATATGACAATGTGAGGTGGGATTTTCTGAGGGAAGTCATATGCCGGAAAGGTTTCCGTTCAATGGATTAATTGGGTCATATGCAGACAGTGCGAGGAGGCCAGGTCTGTGTCAATGTAAATGGGCATAGGGGGGCTTTCTTCAAAACACATCAAGGGTTGAGGCAAAGAGATCTCCTATCTCCTTTACTTTTAAATTTGGTTGCTGATGTGTTGGGCTCTTTAATGGATAAAGCGGTAAAGAAAGGCAATATAGCAGGGGTACTCTCTGATCTAATCCACGGAGGGGTTTCTCATATGCAATATGCGGATGATACGTAATGATAGATGGGTCAGATAGTTCAATTTTGCATCTATGCTGTTTTGAATGGATGTCTGGCCTTAAAATTAACTATCACAAGAGTGACTTATATAACTTTGTTATTCTTAGTGCATGCCATCTGTACAAATCTCAGCAATTGTTTGCATGTTTGTTTTATCCCCCTGCCTCTTCCATACCTGTGTTGAACTACTAATTATGCGGAAGTGCATGGACGGTGTTGCAGTTTAAGTCGAGGAGTCGAGGTCGACAACTCGACAGAAGGCGAATCCACCCATATTGCAAGGGTGGGGAAGCTGCCCCAATTAGCCGTTGAGAGGAAAATTTCCTATCCTTTCCTTTGATCCATTTTGAGGTAGTCGCTAGATGTCCTGGACGTCGACACCGGAGAAGAGGAAGACAATGACATCCCACTCAATCGATTTTTGCCTTCATGCTTCGATTTGGCCCATCCGGCTAGCTGCAGTCCTCAGCCCAACAGGCACAATAGCCACCGTTCACGGTGTGAGACTAAACCAATTCCTCCGCCGCCAGCCTCTACTTCGTTGGTAATGCAGCCACGCACCCATGCCGCAGCACTGGCACGCCATTGCCCGTCACCTCCGCAGTCAACCTTCGCCCTGCCCAGCTGGTAGACTATCGTAGCATGGCGTTGCCTTGCCGTCCCAGGCTCCTGACGTCTATCTTCACCCCGCAGGTATGTACATACCATCGTTCGTCGCCGTATCGAACCTGCGCCACCTAAAATTTAGAGCTAGATCCGTCACTGCAACTCAACACAGATTATTTTATCCCCTCGAACTGTTACAAACGTGTCCACACCTGAAAACTGGAATAAAAAAACTCCCTCCGTCCTATTTTAATGCTTGATTCGTGTTCTTCATGTTTGACATGGTTAATTTTTCAATATAGTTTTAATCATTTGGCACTAAATATATTTATGGAAAGTTAACTGAGTATCACTTTGTTCTACCAATGTGATGTACCAATTGGGTTTGGACTGAATATATTGATTAGCACTCGTATATGTGTTGATTATTATAGCCCTGCTTTAGAATGGTGCATGATGGTCCATGGTATTGTAATAGCTTGTCATTGCTAGCCTGTGCAATAAAATTCTTTGTAACGTTGCTTGAGTTCCTTCTTGTGGGCTGAATCGCTGATGCCGCCGTATACATTGGTGTGTACTGTAGATACCACTAGGGAAAAGTAACACGATTCACTCTTCGTTCAAAGACCTAACCAATTCAGTTGCCATTCGCTCTTCGTTCAAATACATTCCTCTTGTGAATGGAAAAAAAGTAGCAATGGATTATGAGCAACATTACCTTTGAGCTAATGTCATGGTTCTCTCTTCATTTCTTGGGTCTATTGTTGCTTATCTTCAATCCATTTCTCTTTCGGAGAAGGAAGAACAGGCTCTGAATCATTTTCCGGATTAGGAACCAATATTAGAAGCAAAGCTGGACTTTACTAAACTCTACCTCACTTTCTGCATTGTGGGGATAAAGATAAGTGAGATGGTACGGTGGCTAGCAGAACGATTGTATTAAGCAATTTGAAGGGAAAGATTGTATTAAGATAATGGTTATGATTTAGGTCTAGCTCATTTGTTTCTTTTTTAGGGAACGATTGCATTAAGGGGGTGTTTGATCCAGAGGCTAAATTATGTTTGGACGCTAATCAGAAGTATTAAATATAGTCTAATTATAAAACTAATTACACAGATGGAGACTAAACGGCGAGACGAATTTATTAAGCCTAATTAATCCTATGATTAACGAATGTTTAGTCTTTGGCCGTGTAATTAGTTTTATAGTTAGACCATATTTAATATTTCTAACTAGCATCGAAATATCCGATGTGACATGAGCTAAAATTTAGCCTCCGGATCCAAACACCCCCTAAGTTACCGATTATGATTCACCGATTTTTATATCTTATCTTATATTTTTTTCTCAATGTTCAAATATTTTGACAATGCACTTTGAAAGGATCAAGATGTCCAAGAGGGGGGGGGGTGAATTGGACTTCTAATTTTGAAACTTGAAATTAAATCCTATCGATCATGTCCCAATTCACCCTAGTGCCTAAAATGTGTGACTAGAGTTCTACACGATACAAAAGTTTTGCAACCTATAGCCAAGCATGCAATTCTAAGAATGTAAATTGCAGAAAGTAAATTGCATGAAAGTAAGTGCGGAAGGTAAATAAGAAGAGACGACACGGCAATCTTTTTGCTGAGGTATCGAGGAGTCGCGACTCCCCCTTAGTCCTCGTTTGGTGCCCCTCTCAAGGTTTTGCTCTCGCGGGCTCCTCGCAAGGATCCCGGCCCCAAACCTCATAAGGAGAGGGGTTGGCAAAGTGACCTTCGCAAAGGTCAAGCGGGATGCCCTTCTCCACTCCGGAACGGTGGGCTCCGAACCGCTCACAATGCCTTCGCAAAGGCCTTCCTCCGCTTCTTCCACAATCTCAGGGGAGCTCGCGAAGGCACGACTCGCAAGCCGTCTAGGTGATCGTGATCACCAAGAGTAACAAGCCTTGGTCTTCACTTGAATCAACTTCAACTCAAGAAGTTCTCTCTCTCTCAAGTCTCTTGCCCCAAAGCTCAAGATTAATGTGGATTTTGGTGCTTGGGTGACCTTTGGTGTTGTATAAAGTGTTGTTGGTCTCAAAGGTAGTAAGAGGAGGGAGGGGGAAGTCCTTTAAATAGGCTAGAGGCAAAGAATAGGGTGCTGGAAGCTCTCAGACATTTTCTGCGCGACCATCGGACCGTCTGATGGTTTGACCATTAGACGATCTGATGCACGTAATTTTCAAATCCCCCATTTTTCGCGCCACTGCCCAGAGACCATCAGACGGTCTGATACACGGTAGAGTCCAAAACATGCAGTGACGACCCTCCCTGTCCAACTGGTCCGATGGACCATCAAACGGCCTGATGGTTGGTTTTCCCTGGAAACCTGCCTGGACAAGCTCCCTGTCTAACTTGTCCGATGGACACAAAAACACTGTTTTTGGACAGTCTTGAATGGAGAAGAGATCTAGGGAGTTTTCGACAATTGTAACTGAAGGGGTGAGTGAGATTAGAGCACATTTTAAGTGTATGAGCTTTAGGACTAAGATGCACTCGAGTTGGATCGAACATTTAAGCTAAAGATCATCAAGTTACTCACCTTGACCTCTCTTGATAGAACGGCCCATCTAAAAACTAGCAAAAGAACCTCTAAGCGCCCTTTTATCACCTTTGCGGAGCTTAGAGTTAGTGATCCTTTATCTTCATGCTAGAAAGGCCGAATAATATAAGATCTTCATGAAATTTGAATTGAGGGACCTCTTCTTAATCAACCAATGAACCCATAAACCCTTAAGTATCCTTCATGTCATAAAACTCGTTAGTAAAAGATTAGGTTGTCATTAATCACCGAAACATCTACCTCTTAGGGTCATGTTTCTCACAATCTCCCCCTTTTTGGTGATTGATGACAACACAAGAGTAGAGCTAAAGAAAAATTACATGAAAATAAACATGCGCTCAATATATATGAAGATAAGCACTCAAATAAAACATCCACACACATAGGATCCAAAGACATGAGAATAAGAAGCATCCTCAAGAGTCAAACATCATGTCCGTGAATCAACATCCAAAATAAAACAACATCCAAGGGATCCTCGCTATACAACAAAAGAACAACTCTCATAGCTCCCCCTATCTCTAGAACTCTCCCTAGCTCTACTCACTCATCCTCCACCTAAAGATAACTCTCCCCCTTTGGCATCAAGGACCAAGAAGAGAAGACCTAGGAGCTCGACGGAGGAGGAGTGCCGAGAGGAAGACCCATGGTGGCAGCACGGATATGGAAATCAAGATCTGAGTCATCTGAGGACTCGACAGCTGCCTCGTCAACTGCCCGCTCGACCTCCGAAGGTAAGGCTATGACAGGATCAGCGAGCGGAGCAGAGATGGTCTGAGCGACCTCGGAGGACGTAATAGGAGCTATGGTCGCAGTCGTCGAACCGTTTGTGGAAACGGTGTGAGAGCTCGGGTCTGTCGACTGGGCAGCAGTGTGTGCCTCAACGAGTCCTGTAGCAGACAACTCAGGCACGGCGGATACAGAAACTGCAGCTGAACTGTGACTCCGCACTAGGGACAGAGGCAGAAGGTAGATCAGGCAGTACTGGGGGAGTAGAGTCAAACTCAAGAGTACGAGCCGGTAACTGACTCATCTCCATCCTGTAGGAGGTGCCAAGCAGCTCAGAGTACCGAAACTCTATCGGAGATGTGCTGAGAGAGTCCAGAGTGGGAAGAGGGCTCTCCAAGCTCGAGGTGAGAGGAGTCAACGATTGCGAGGTGGCAGGGAGCTGGGATGCCTGAACTGCTGGCGCAAAGAGTCAAGCTGTCTCTGAGTGTCTGTCCTGAGCTTGGCCACAAGAGTATGCACAGTCTCAAGAATCCGAGGCGGCGCGCGGCGGAGGGAGGTGGCGCGCGGCAGCGGGCGTCGAACGGCGGCGAGAGGCGAGCGCGCTGTGAGGAACAAGGGCGAGTTAGGGTTAGAATGAAAAGGGCTGGGCCCACGCCTTAAAGGTTTAAAAATGGGCTCACCCTAACCGCGAGCAGACCATCAGATGGTCTGATGGAGCATCGGACGAGTTAGTCAGAGGGAAACGGAGAACTAAGGCACCCGGGACCATCAGACAAGCTGGCCAGAGGGGATCCCAAACAACCTGACCATCAGACGGTCTAATGGTACACAAAGGTGCAGAAAAACGCTGAAGAAGATCCTTTTCTTGTCCAACTTTCATAGATTCAAACAAACACAAGTATGGATAGTCCAAGGTGAAACCCTTACCCCTCAAGCACTCCAAAGTATTTGCATTCTCACATGCTTTATGTATAATTTTGATTTTTCAAACACAAGCTCCAAATAAAATCAAAAGGGCGCAGAAAAGCCACAAGGAATGTATGAGTCTTTTCCTAGTTGTCCCACGGGAACTTGACTCAATAGGCATGAAAAACAATGCCAAGCATTAATTTGATCTCTTTACATGACTTGATATACTTGCACATAAAACAAGTCTCGATATCATCAAGAGTGCTCCTTTGTGACACTACCGGATGCAATGGGGTGCAAGCTACAACAAACATGGATGAAAAAGAAATATGCGTGCACATCTATATGACAGGAAATGCAATGCACGCGGCAATTAAATCTATGCTTGCCACATTTACTCCCACCGCAAGCTTCTTCAAGAGGAGCCATTCTACATGCCATGAGCGAAGCCAAGAACCACGGGCTCATGCAAGACCCTTGCTCCTCTCTATCTTGCAGCGGTTAGGCAAGTAACTACCCTTAAATGATGCACATTATATGACATGGCAACTTACATGATCGATCTAGCATCTAACACGTTAAGCTCACTTCGCAACCTACAAAAGGTACTCTCATCTAGTGGTTTCGTGAAGATGTCCGCCAATTGCTCCTTAGTCCCCACATTTCGCAAGAGGATGTTTCCTTTTGCGACGTGGTCCCTTATGAAATGATGACGGATATCTATGTGCTTGGTTCGAGAGTGTTGAATGGGGTTGCTAGCTAGCTTAACCGCACTCTCATTGTCACAAAGGAGAGGAACCCTAGAAAGCTTAACTCCGTAGTCCAAGAGCGTTTGCTTCATATATAGAATTTGGGCACAACAAGACCCAGCTGCTATATACTCCGCTTCCGCGGTGGATAGGGCTACGCAGTTTTGCTTCTTGGAAGACCACGAAACGAGCGAACGGCCTAGGAAGTGGCAGCCCCCGGAGGTACTCTTACGCTCAAGTCGGCATCCGGCAAAGTCCGAATCCGAGTAGCCCAATAGTTCAAGACTAGCGCCCTTGGGGTACCACAAACCTATGCTAGGGGTGTGCTTGAGATACCTAAGAATCCTCTTCACGGCAGTGAAATGGGATTCTTTGGGATTAGCTTGAAAGCGGGCACATAAGCACACACTAAACATGATGTCGGGCCTAGAAGCACATAAGTAAAGCAACAAACCGATCATAGAACGGTAGAGTGTTTGATCCTCTTCAATCCCACTTTCATCGGCGTCAAGTTTCATAGGCAATGGGGATAGACGTGTTGGCACTGTTTCGCGCCAAACACCACAGGAAACCCTAGGTCGCCCAGGGGTTGCTGGTGGACGCCGAATAGTCCGGCGAGAGACGCCGAATAGTCCGGCGAGAGACAGTCCGGTGAGCCCCGGGGGGCTCGGGTAGACCTAGCGCCGTCTTCCCGGGAGGGACCTCGTCAGGGAGGATGGCAGCTAGGGTTGTCCTAGGATTGACAGGTCACCTAGAACGCCTCCATGTCGCCGTCGAGACGCTAAGAGAACAGCATAGGAGATTGAAAAAAATAGGACAAAAGAGATAAAAGGTAAAAACTGATAAAAGTAGATTGATTGGATCGATTGTGGTACCTCAATCAGTCATGGCCCTTTATGTTTATAGGGAGGGATGGTCTTACCCTTTTTATAAGCCAAAACACGTCCTAAATAGACCTGGAACTAATTGGAAACTCCCTTTCGGATAAAACAGGGTTCTACCGGACTATCCGGTGCATAGCACCGGACTATCCGGTATTCTCGGAGCAAAATCTGAGTTGCACCGGACTGTCCGGCGTAGGCTACTAGATAGTCCGGTATTGCCCAGGTAGGTAGGCAATCTTCCAGAAGTCATAACTTCTTCGTCCGGGCTCCGAATTAGGTCATCCATATGTCCGTTTTGATCGTCTCAACGAGGGCTACAACTTGGTATATTTAAACTCCTGATTTGGCTTCATCTTGGTGCAGTTACAAGGCCTTCTTTGTGTCTTCAATGAAATAGGCTCAAAACCCTTCAACATGTTGCACATTACCTAAAAGACACAATTCTATACCAAATATACAGAGAAACTGCCATTAACACTGACCTACCCAATTTGGTGCTCAAGAAGACGGTCTGCTGAGATGGTCTAATCCTACTCTAGTCTCACCGTACTTCCGCCGAGTGGTATAGAGTATTGCTCTCAGTGTCTTGTTGCTGACCTTGTAAAAAAACATCTTTTTGGCCCCAAACCTCGTAGGGATAACGGGTTACAGTTACAGGTATCCAGGTAGGCCAGAATTGTTTGCTGTTTCCGCAAGGCTGTTTGTTTTTGCGTCTGATCGCTAGATTCAACCTGATGGTTTAGGATTTCGGGAATTTGTTGGAATACAGTACAATTTTGAATTTTGGGCGAGGCATTGCGTCTTGACCTCACTGGCCGTCTGTTACTGTATATGCTTAGGGGATGCATACAGCATACTGTGACCTTGTGAAGTAGCTGTTCTTTTGACCATTGTTCAAAAAAGGCTAATTTTTTCTGCAATGGAATACAACATCAAGTCAAAGATTTTCAATATGAATGTTTGTGTCAGTTCTCCTGCTTTCCACGTGCATTGCACAGTGTGTTGGAAAATTTAACTTGTAGCGTTAACTAGAACACACCTTGGGACAATTAATTGCACATGGACATGAGCTATAGGTATCTATGATTCCAGGTAGGCCAGTGTTGTTTCTGTAAGGCTGGTTGTTTCTATGTCTGATCGCTAGATTAGACCTGTTGCTGTAGGATTTCGGGGATTTATTGGACTATAGTACAATTTTGAATTTTTGGGCGGGACATTGCGTCTTGACCTCACAGGTCTGTTGCTGTAGATGCTTCGGGGATCTATTGTGAACATGTGAAGTAGCTGTTCTTTTAACCATTGAAAAAAAGGCTAAATTTTTCTGCCATGGATGAAAGGAATACACCATCTAAGTTACAGAGATTTTCAATATGAATGCTTGTGTCATTTCTCCTTTCCACACCATTTTAGATTGGTGCCACTCCAATGTCTGTATGTCCTTTTACCTGATGGACTCACATGGTTGCGATTAAGTTACTCGCATCTCTTTCCTTAATGAATACAGGCGCATTGCAGTGTTGGAAATTTTGACTTTTAGCGATAACTAGAACACACCTTGGGAGTTGGCACAGTTAATTGCCTGAATTGGTCATATGTTTGGGGGTTCCATTCTGTGTGATCGAGGATGCTTGTTTCACCTGAATGTCTATTTGTGTAGCTAGATTTTTGCATGCACGCTACTTTAACATTGACACGCTCAGCTACTTGGTAACCAGCTCGTTTGTACTGAACCTGGATTGAATCCAAATCATGCTCGGCTTCTTGGTAACTAGCTCGTTTGTACTGAAGCTGGATTGAATCCACATCTCGCTCTTGCCAAAAGGATGGTGTATACTGTGTGTTCAGGCTGTTGTTTGGATCAATGACAATTTCTAGTTGCTGAATATGGCAATATGCAAGGGGCATTGGGCATGCTTGTCATTATTTATACGTAGTCCTTCAAGTATCTCTTTGGCTTCTATTTGATTTTATGAGCTAGTCTTCTTAAAATGTGATACATGGTTCACTGTCTGCTTGCAATTACAATACGAGCTAGAGAAGGGAACTATAAATCCTAATATGATTTTTCATTCTTTCAGATGCAGATCTTTGTGAAGACTATCACCAACAAGACCATCACCGTGGAGGTGGAGTCATCTTACACAATTGACATCGTCAAAGCAAAGATTGAGTACAAGGAAGGGATCCCCCCACACCATCAGCGACTTATATTTGCTGGCAAGCAACTTGAGGATGGCCACACACTTAATGATTATAACATTCATAAGGAGGCTACCCTGCACCTCGCCTTGGGCCTATGTGGTGGCCTGCAGATTTTTGTGAGGACCCTTGATCACAAGATCATTACCCTCGAAGTTGATTCATCTGACAAGGTCAAACAAGTCAAGCCTATGATTGAGGCTAAGGAGCGTATTCCCTCAGACCAGCAGCTGCTCATCTTTGGTGACAAACAGATTTTGTATTTGCGCACACTGGCCAGTTATGGCATTCAGAATGAGTCCACCCGGCATCTTGTCCTCTGCCGTCCATGTGCTGGCATGCAGATCTTTGTGAAAACTGCCACCAACAAGGTTATCAGCCTTGAGGTCGAGTCATCTGACACGATTGACAACATCAAATCAATGATCCATGGCAAGGAAGGCATTCCTCCAGAGGAGCAGCACATTATCTTTTCTGGCAAGCGGCTTCAGGATAGGCATACACTTGCCTATTACAATGGTCATAATGAGTCCACCCTGCACCTCGACTCCCAGATGCTATTTTATAACTTTCAGATTTTCGTGAAGACCCTCGGTGGTGAGTACATTGTCCTTGACGGGATTACATTGCATGACACGGTTGATGATGTCAAGGCCAAGATTCACAAGGAGGGTATTACGCCGAGCCAGCACCAGCTCTTCTTTGCCGGCAAGCAGCTCAAGGATGGATACAACCTGAGCGACTATGGTATCCATGCAGAGTCCACCTTGCACCTTCGGCTCTGCCTGCGTGGTGGCATTCAGGTCTTTTTGAGGACCCTCTTTGGCAAGACCAAGCTTTTGGATGTTGAGTCCTCCGACACAATCGACATCGTCAAGTGCAAGATTCAAGATATGGAGGGAATCCCCCCAGCCCAGCAGCAGCTTGTCTTTGCAGGCAAGGAGATCATGGATGGGCGCACGCTGGCTGATTACAACATCCAGGACGGGTCCACCCTCCACCTCTGCCTTCGCCTGCACGGTTGAATCTGAATGTGGATATATCTGTTAAAAGCTCTCACCTGTGGATTAGGAACATACAGAAGGAATCCACCCTTCACCTTGGCCACCTCTGGGGTGGTTTCTAACTTCTGAGCTTGCGCTTGTCGGCCTGGTTTGTGTCGTTATCATCGGGCTATTTAAGGTGGGCCTTGACTCCTTATTGATGTCTACTGCTGAAGTAGGGTCAAGATCCTGTAGGATGTACCCGATCCATCATCCATGCTTTTGACTGTCAACTGACTCTGGTGCATCAAGGTTTTGTGGCCGTGATTGTTCTGTGTTATGACTGTGCTTTCTTAAATCATACTATTCCATAATGTTCAAGTCTCGTTTGTTGCTTTATTTATCTGGTTGAATCCGTAATGCTGTGATCATGTCGTTAATATGTACTATTGCAGAGGTGCACCCATTGTGAAGTTGATCGCCTATTGTACTAACATGCTATCTGCTTACTGAAAGAACGGAAGTAGTAGGATCCACATCCACTCCGCCGAGAACTGAAAGGCAGTGTGGTTTTCTTGTGTTTCCTGATAAACACTGAGACGTGGCTTTCTTGTAAGGCTACTATCTGGCTGATGATGTAAATTAACCAGCCTGTGCCTGACTACCCGAAGTATTGCAAGAGCTCACTCCGAGTCCATGATGTGAGGGGCTTAAAGGTAGTAACTGGTTCTAACCGAGGCACCGTGTGGCGTGGGCACATTTGGGAACATTGACATTAAAAACAAGTGTTTAATTAAAGAACAGAGACATGAGGATCAGACACTTGAAGTGGTAGTTCCGAACCAAAGGCCAAGAAAATGAAAACGGGAAAGAGAATACGTCAATGCAGAAGGCAAATATATATAGCAGAGTATGTACACTACATCTTATCTTAATATTACTAAGTAGAGACTCCTTTTAAAGCCTTCATATTAATTCTCACCATACGCGCTAGGAAAAAAAATAAATCTTAGAAGTTTTTACAAAAATCAGAACATCAGGCAGTCCATCATGTAGCTCTAATAACAGTAACAGTAAGATCTATTATATTTTCTAAAAAAATTACCCATGACGCTACTATGAATGATGAAATAAAATAACGCCCAAAATATATATAAAAATTACCCACCATACCATTATCAAAGATGAAATAAAATAACTCCTTAAATTTATATAAAATTACCCACCATGCCATTATGAAAGATGAAATAAAAGAGTCCCTAAATTTTTATAAAATTTACCCACCATACCATTATAAAAGATGTAATAAAATAACCCTATAAATTTTTATAAAAATTACCCACCATACCAAATAAAATATGAATTAAAATAATCCCTAAATTTGCATAAAAAATACTCACCACACCATTATAAAAGATAAACTAAATCAGCAGCCCTAAATCTACATATAAACTACCCCATATGCTATAGGAGAGAAATTAAATTAATTTCTAAATTCGTACGTAAATCACCTACAACTTCATTAAGAAAGATAAATTAAAATAATCACCCTTAATATTACTAAGGATTAACTCTATATCTTCTAATAAAACTCTAACCTGTGCGAGAGCACGGATTGATGGACTAGTTATTACTAATTAGAGGTTAGATAAGAAACACGAATTGCGAAGCGCATTAGAAAAAAAAAAGATAAATCCTATAAATTTCCACAAAAATCATAAACATCTGGCCTTTCATTAAGTAGTATCCAATAAAACTAGTCATTGAATCTATTATATTTTCTAAAAAAATTACCACCATGCCATTATGAAAGACAATTAAAATAACTCCTAAATTTTCATATAAATTACCCACAATGCCATTATCAATTATAAATTAAAATGACTCCATAAATTTGCATATAAATTACCCATCATGCCAGTATAAAATATGAATGAAACTTCCTGAATTTACATATATTATTCACCATATCATTACAAAAGATGAATTAAATGCATCATGCCATCATGAAAGATAAAGTAAATAATCATCTCTAATATTATACAGATAAAATAAAATAACATCCGAACTCTAACCAACAAAATATGTTGTTATAAAAAATGAATAACAAAAATAGGCACACGTATAATTCTAAATTATCAACTGCCGCTACTAAAGTTAAGTATCAACTTTTAATATATATATATTTACTTATTTATTTATATACATTCTAAAAATCTATTCCGTGCGAGAAAACAGGTTGATGGACTAGTACTACATAATGAGAAGCTTAGCACAAATGGCAGCTACATCACTCTTATATTACATTTAAACGGTTTACACTTGTATCATCAGAATCATAAACATTATGCCCTCAGTACAAACAGAATTGGCAAACAGCAAATATTCGTCTATCAGATGCTATTGGATCCGACAAAATGTAACATTACCATTTTTATGCCTCGGCTGATGGTGAGTTGGGTTACGCTCCTGGCGAGCTCCTTTTTCATGATGCAAATATGAACATCATTGATATCAAATAATTCTTGCATTCTTCGCTGATTTCAGTCACATCAATGGATTGACGTCAGGATAATCACTGGATTCGTCACAACTTTTATATCCAATCATATGCGACTCAGATGATCGGTTGAGAAACTTATTTAAGAGCAGAATCTGGTTATAATATTCCATTTAATTGTGAATGTAGGTCACAAACTATTAGCATTTCACTCTATAAAATGCATTTTTTTACAGACAGCATAGTCTAAATAACTGCTGAACACGTCTAACCGTCCATATATATACCACGTGATTTTGATTGGCCAGCTAGGCAAGAAAAACAATTTCACTTTTCGCGATGCGTATACATATGACGCATGCGCCAAGAAATCACTGTTTGGGCGCTCCCTCCATTTTCATAAATGTATGACACGGTTAATTTTTTAAAAACTGTAATCCTTTGTTTTATTCAAAAAAAATTGTTCGGACATGTGAACATATGAATATACTCATTTAATGATAGATTAATGACAACAGAATAAACGATAACTTATTAAAAATTTTAAATAATATGAACAATCAAAATTTTAGAAAACACTTGACCGCGTCATAAATTTGCGAATGGAGATAGTACTTATTAAGGTAAGGTAGGAAATCAAGTTATTTTGGTCTGGCGGTTAATTAGGAGCTGGCTGGACCGCTTGCCCTTGCTGACAGCTCGTTCGGCAAGCGATGGGACGAGGCTAGGGAATTTGACGTGGGAGTTGGAGTAGGGAATTAACATGGGAGTTTCATCTTCATTCCCAATCTCTTGTTTGGCAACTGTAGGGAAATAAGTCAGGGAGATTAGGAAGGAATTGTTAGCCATCGTTTGATTCATGGGTTTGGGCATAGGAGATGTTGTCACTGTTACCACTTTACCCTCTGCTCTGCTTACGAGCCTGTTACTGTACGAAACAACTGGTGCATCACAAGTCTGCACTACCAGTCTGTTGAATTTCCAAAATATATGAAAGGTGCTTCTTCAGAATCTTCACTTTAGACCTGATATGGGGATCTACTTTGGACATTTCCTTCTCAATGAACGTGAGATAGCCAGACTTGTGACATGTATCTACTTTCCAAGCAGAATCATTCATGTCGTATAGAATATCAATTAGCAATTTTTCCTCCTCTGCTGTCCATGTTCTCTTGTCTCTCTTCTTGGTTGTTAATTTTACAGGTTTTGCCTTGGTACTCTGCTAGTGCATAATATATTAAATATTTAAATATACCAGATTGGTACATCGAACAAGTTGTTCTACCAAAAGATGCTACACAAATAAGGGAAACTTCTAAGATAATAAAAAAAGGAAGTATAGCATTACAAAATGTCTGTCTAGAATCAAGAAACTGGTTCATAAATAGCACCAAACCAACATGACTATATATGGCCTATAACTTTATCTAGATTGCCGTTTTGCTTTCCAAGCATTCCACATTTCATCAGCAAGCTTATCTCTCCAATCATTCCATTGTGATGATGTTTCGGTAGACTGAATTGTATCCCCATTTACTTCTTGTTGCTGCATGAAAGCATCCAGTTCCTGAACAAATGGACCAGAGAAGCCCCATTGTTGTCTTATGAGGTTATGAAGATAGCAGCATGCTAAAATTATATCCACTTGTGTGTCTCTTGGGTAGTAAGATGGATTCCTAATTATGGCCCAACGCATCTTCAATAATCCAAATGTTCTCTCAATCACATTTCTTGCGGATGCGTGCTTCATATTAAATAATTCCTCTTTTTTGATTGGTGGATTTTTCCAATCTTGTAGGTGGTAGCGTTGACCTCTGTATGGAGCAAGAAATCCTTCACAATTTTTATATCCAGCGTCAACAAGGTAATAGCAACCTACATATTAAAAGTGTGCAAGCATTATATCATATAAACTAGGATCAAAGTCCAAATTGAGTATTTCTTTTAAGTTTTAATTCTTACCACAAGGGACAACTAGACCATTCTGCCTAGATAAAGCATCTCGAAGCACCCTTCCATCAGCCACTGAGCCTTCCCAACCAGGTAATGTGTAGATAAATTGCATGTCCGGCGCACATACGCCTAGAACATTTGTTGCAATAATATTTTTTCTTGGGCAGTATCGTGGTTTATCAATGGAAGGCACATGAACTTGTATGTAGGTTCCATCCAGGGCACCTACACAATTCTGTAATACAAAGTATATTTAGAATTCCCGTTTGTTCTTTTGCTTTAAAAAATCTTCTTATTACACAATATTTAATTATTTCATACCTTAAACCACTTCCACCTTTCGTCCACATGGTTGGCACGAATTGGTTGAGGTTTTTTCACCAAAACACTCCATAATTTCAGTACTGATTTCAAAACTTTATGGAAACTTCGAGATGTTGTTTCCATTGAACACTGGAATTCCTTATGTATAGCTCTATCTTTTTGATCATGTCCAAGTATGTGCAGAAACATAACAACCATTTCTTCGACTTTCATATTCCTAGTATCTCTTAAATCACCAAATTCTTGCACCAGAGAACACAGTACTCTGAAGCAGCCCCTATCCATCCTTAGTTGGTCGATGCATTCTCTATCGCTTGTGAAAATGTTACCCAAATTTTGACACCGAACAATTGGATCGTACCAGGAAGGTGAATTATTCTACGTTGGCGCCTCCTAAGTAATATGATCCAGATATGTATCAACACATATAACACTATCAATATTTTGACTCTGCGTTGTCTCATTGTCTGCAACAAGATTACAATATCTTGGTTGTTTGGTCGGCGAGCCATGTCTGTCAACAAAATTAGAGTGCCATTTAAATTGGATCAGTACTTTATATATAGATTTTATAACCCCATCCTCAAAATTAACAACATATGTTCTGTATGTACATACGATGGTACAAAGATGAGCACTCAATCACGAAAGCAGGGATCACACATAGACACTCAAAATAAATGCATGCAAAAAAGATAGTGATATACCTCCCGTTCAGTTTTATGTCGACTCGTTGGACCACCATTTGCATTTGTAGAAGGAACCTGTGCAGTGTGAGGCTGCACATACAGCTCAATCGTGCCACTTTTCTTTGCATATGTCAGCATTTTTCCAACAGATTGGTCATCATGAATTTTATCAATACCACTTTCAAGATCAAAGCCAGAGATTGTATAAAAAATTTCATCTCCATTCTAGAATCCTACTTCTTTAGCCAAGTCTACTATGTCAAAAAATGATGTTCTCTCACTGTCAATTTTTATAAAAAAAATGATACTTGGCCACCTTCATAACAAAGTGTTCCTTCTTTTGAACATGATCCCCCATGATGCATTTTGATAGTGATGAAATCACCTTCCATTCTGTATGTGCGCTATTAAAATATAAGAATTCAAAACACATTTAATTGCACATCTAAATTTGGTAAATTAAAAATATGTAACCGAAAGGCATCAGGTGACTGTTATATTATATCATTCGGTCGATTGTTATAGACTCAACTTTTATTATACATATGGACGATATTGAATGATTATCCTGATAAAAAAAAGCAAAAACAAGACAACCTTGATTTAATACTACTACGAAGGGCAATAAAAATCAAATTGACATGTTTAATTTGATGCACGCAGTAACAAACTGAATGAACAATCCAAAAGTTCAGAACATGCATTTCTCATGGAGCAACCAATCGAGAATGGTAAAATTAGAAAAGTTATGCATAGGCACCTGTAGGCTTCAGCTTTTGATCTCCAGTCGGTCAATCAACCTACAAAGCAACTATCTGCAAAAGCAAAAGGCAAAATATCACCCTTTGCTGCATGCGGTTGTCTCTAGAGTTAAAGCAGAAAAGGGAGAGGAGAAGAAAGGGTTCACCCTTTGCTGTTGCAGAGAATGAAAAGGGATGGGAGAAGAAACGCAGATGAACTGCTTCGTGCGGAGAGATCAGTTGCCTGCTTTTGCGGGGCCTTTTCACTTGTGGAGAGAGTTTTGGCGCGTACATGCCTATCGTTTTGGCGGGCATCAGGCCTTTTCGTGCCTACAGAAGGGAGCATTTTGGTCATTGTGAATCGAACTCCTTTGCTGGCCCATGAATTACCAGGGATCCCCCATGAGAAGAGATAGGTGGGAATTCGATCCATCAACTTCCATTCCCTAACCTAGAGCAATTCCCTGTCCCATGAAACAAACAAGAGACTTTCCCTGTCACCCTGAACTCCCATTCCCTCGCGTTAAATCCCCCCAACCAAACGAGCTGTGCCTCAGGGCGTCATCACCAAAACCCATGAGCGAGCTGTTGTGCTGAACCGACAGGCAGTTGATGCCTGTCCTTGTGAGGTGCTTGCCAGCTTCCACACTACATCTGCTCTTTTGCTTTGCTCTGCCAATTACCTTATGCACCCTCTTAATAGTAGTTTCTTTTTGGTGATGGAGTGAACAGCACATTTCTGTGTTGAGGTGAGAAAGTATAAAATCCAACATATGGCTAGCTAGATGCTAAACATGTATTGTAGTAAAGCTTAGGCAGCCACGTTTTATAAGTTAATAATTGTGCCCCCGGCCCTTTTGGTTATATTGATGGTAACAAAGGTCAAATGGATCTTGGTGGTTTCGTGCAAGGGCTAGCTAGCGTGTTTGGGCTTGCAGCCCAGCTAGTTAGATGGAAACTGAAAGGAAAATGCTGACAGAAATCGATCGTCATCTGGTGCAATAAAGTCAAAGTATTTGTTCCTTTAAATTTTTATTTTATTAATATATATTTAATCAGTAGGGGTTTACCCCTCCTGTTTTCTTAAAAAAAATGTACTACGCGAATAAGACCCCACCCAATGCAGCACATCATACAATATTGCGATGGAAAGGGGAGAAACAACCAAACCCCATCCGCTAGCATCCAGATAGGCCAGGGTCCTGAATTGAAGTCACTATCTTGGATTGAAGTCATTATATTATTGGGAGGAAAAAAATATTAGAGGAGGAGGATGTCTCTCCCGGTGATGCTCCCGACCAGGCGAAACGGGGGTTCCACCGCTCCACCATCATCCTCGCCAGCGACAAGGTTTCGAGCGGGGGTAGTGAAGCTGTGGAGCCCGGTGTGAAAACGAGGCTGTCCTCCTTGGCAGCTGCTTAGTGCCAGGGGGCCGCTTGGTCAGCAGATCCGAGCTGGAGCGGTTGATGGAGGGCAGAGGTGTAAGGATCGGATGCCCAAGAGAGTGGGTGAATTAGGCTAATTAAAATTTCTAACCAAAAATCTTTAGCCTAACGAAGCTACCAATTAGCCCACTTCACCCTCTAAGCGAATACTAGCTTATTCAACGAATAAAGACAGCCCTACTCATGCTAGTAGAGATAGAACAACAACGGAAGACTAAACTAGCAACACTAATGACCACGAAACCAAGGTAAGTACTAGTCAAGAGGAAAGCTAAGCATGGTGGCTATGAGATGCATCATATGAAAAGAGCAAAGGCAACAAGAGCACCAAATAGAGGGAAAAGGAAAGAGGAACAACCGGATTTTTTCCCATGGTATCGGAGGTATGGTACCCTCCCCTTAATCCACGTTGCGGCACACACCAAGTGTTTCACTGCCTCCCATGCTTGTGGGCGCTCACTAGGAGTCTCCGTTCGCCATCCCGGCAAGGTGGAGCTCAAGCCTTGTACACCATTGTTTTTCGGGCTTCCACAATCTTCTTGGCAAGCTCCGAGAATGCACCCCTGGTCACCAAGTCCGCCTAGGTGCTGCCAAACACCAAGAGTAACAAGCCTCCGGTCTTTACTTGATCTTATCCTCACCAAGATGGATGCACACAAGCCTTGACCTTGATCTTGCTCTCAAAGGTGTGAATATGTGAGTGGTTGTTGCAAAGGTTGAAGCTCAAGTGGATCTCTGAGTGTATGAAGTATCTAGAGTGTCAAAAAGCACCAAATGATCTCGGGGAACCCTATATATATAGCCCTCAAAGTGATAGAGCCGTTGCAAAGAAGGGCTGGCTGACGCAGTGTAGACCGTATGGTATGGTCTATGCTTTTTGTGAGGATCGGACCATACGGTCCACTCACTTTTCCAACGGTCACTGGATACTTGCGTCACTTGTACTTTGAACCAATGTTTGGGACAGTTTACTTTAACCGTACTATACAGTCCATTGTCAACTGAGTTTTGAACCAAAGTGCATACCCTCGGTTTCATGGTACAGTTTCTGGACGGTTTAGTCAAACCGTACTATATGGTCCTTTGTTCCTTGCAATTTTCATAGAAATCAGAGCCTTGGGAAGCTTGGTACGATATTTAGTACGGTTCCACAGACCAGTACCATAAGGTCCTCTTGAATTTTGAATTTCAGCCGAAGTGCATACCTTCGGGTATATTGGTACGGTCAAGGGATGGTACTCTAAAGAGTAATATACGGTCCTTGTAAAAATCTCCTGCTCACAAAATAACATGACTTGGGTTAACAGGTCCGTGGAATGGTACGCTTACACGCAATCAGACCTTCCTGAGATGATGATTTGCATGGCAGCCTCAAATCCAATTCCCGAGCTAAAAGGTATGGTCCATTGAGATCTCTATGGACTAGACCATCCGGTCTATGTAACTTCTCCTGATTTTGAGTTTCTTCAAATGTATTGATTCAACTTTTGTTCTCTTAGGACCTTGAGTGTCTGTAGCTTGCACCTTTGCTGATTTTGAGTCCTTTGGCTTGTGTGTGCATCATTTCTTGGCATATCTCAAGATCAAGCTTCAACCATTGACCCCCCTTAATAGTGCAGACACTAGAAAACTAGAAAGCCCTATCTAAGCAAGGATCCTCCAACACCCATGATCCTTGACTCTAGAAGAGTCCTTAGCCTTCGAGATATGGATGAAAACCAAGTCTGTCACAAAGAAATAAATCCATGAAATTGGGGGCCATTATGTAGACCCAATGAGCAACCATTGTATGTATAATATAGAACCTGCACTCATGAGCTCATTAGAAATAGTTAATCTTGTCATTCAATCACCGAAACTCACCTAAGGGCCTAGCTGCTTACAACCTCCCACTTTTTGGTGATTGATGACAAGTGAAAATCGGCAAGAGTAGAGATGATAATAAATTAAGAACAACGTCAGCTACTCTAGCCTTAAGCAAGGAATTTAAGTACACGGAGCTCGAAGGCTCACCCAGAAGTGAATTAGACATGATAAATAGAGTGCATACACAAGAACGAAAGATCATGTCCAACCACAAGAACCAAAACATCCAAATATAATACAACCAAACTAACAGCTTGTCTCTCCATGACCCAAGCAAAATAAACAACTACCCCCTATCATCTCACTCCCAACCTATCTTCCCCTTTGTCATCAAGGACCAAATATGGGATCTAATTGCTCTGAGAAGGAGGAGGTGGTGCAACCGAGTGCGACGGCCCTATGGTGAAGCGGTCAGTGGTGTCGTCGTCAGTCGTCGGAGCTCGTCATCTCACTGGCAGCCTCATCTATTGGATCGGCCCCTGTGCTCTCTGGCCGCGTGGGCTGCTCGGCTCCAGGTATCTGCAGGGACTCAGGAGGGTGCTCGATCGAGTGTGTCTTTGCCTGCTGAATCTCTGCCTCCTGGATCTTTGCCTCCTGGGTCTCAGGCTGCTCTAGAGTCTCAGAGGGCGTAGATGGGACAACTATGGTATCCACCCCCAAGCTCTCAGTCTGCGTGATCTGCTCAAGTACAGTCTGTGCTGTCTGCTCAAGTACAGTCTGTGATGTCTTGTCAAGTACATCCCGCCTGGAAGGTATGCCTGTCTCTATCTGCTGTGAGGAGGTGGGAGCTGCAGCTGTAATCAATGGACCCAGGACCCTAGCCTGGTTACTCAAAGACAAGAAATGTGCATGGCAGAGGTAACAGCACCGGACGCAGGTCTGTCTGAAGCAGGTCTAAAAAAGAGAAAGTCCCTAGAGTGGTAACACCTACTAACGGAGCGGAGGGAGTAAGCAACAGAGGCTGAGTAGTAGTGTGTTAGCTGAGGCTGTGATTGTGGCAAGCCAAGCTGTCCTCGCACCTCAGACCTCAGAGCATCTATCTCCTGCCTGTACTCTTGCCTCTGCTCCCTAAGTGACGTCCGGATCTCCTCGAGGGTCATCGTCTGCCTCTCGGTCATCTCACGCTGGAGAGCAATCTATGCATGTTGGAGAGCTACTAGCTGTTGAGTCTGCTCATGTTGTGCTCTGGTCTGCTCTGCCTGCTGCTGCACTAAACTCTGTAGTATGGCTTGCAGTGCATCTAGCTGTGTGACATGAGACTGAGAGACCTGCAGGGCCGGAGGTGGTGAGGGTGAGCGTGGTACTCCAGATCCTCCGGCCTCGGTGTCATGAGCAGCAGGTGTAAAGAAGCAGGGCTGCTCCTCCTCATCGTAGTCTGAGTCCAAGGTGCTGGAGGGAAAGTAGTAAGATAGGAAGCCCTCCTCAGCTGCCTCTAGCTCCTCATCCTCGATCCGAGCTATCTCTCAATCCTCCTAAGGGATCTGCTGCTCTGCTGCCCTCCGTGCTCTGCCTCCACAACAACTGTCATCTCGCAACGCTGGCCTGTAGTCTGGGAACCTAGTGCTTATGTCACGGTACATGCCATATGTCAGGGCATCTGCCTCTCCTAGCTGACTCAGGATCTGAGTGATCTAGTGAGCATAGGGCAGTGATCATCTCATCGGCATGCCATCAACTATCACGTCCTCCATCTCTGCTAGTATCAGATTAACTATATCAATGTCATGCTCTAGCATAAGACAGGTGAGGACAGCCTACTAGAGAGCTGTAAGCCCCTCCTTGTATCCTGCCTTAGGGATCAAGGTCCTCCTCAAGCATTGAAGCAGCAGGTAGTACTCTGGTAGCAGTCTGTCAGGTGTCCTAGGTGTGTCTGCAGTCATCGTGCCTCTGAACAAGTGCCTGACCATGTCGAGTTCGGGTGCCTGCCCTAGGTGACCCTTGTAGGGTGGTGTCACTGTGTCGTAAACGACCGAGTGAACTGACAAACCTCTGCGCTCAAACCCAAGTAGCTCTGCTATCCTCTTTGGCTGCAATCTGTACTGGGTCCCATCAAACATGAACTGTATGAACTGATGATGGTACCCTATGTACAAGGTGGCATAGAACATCCTCACCCAGTCCTCCACGTAGGTGTGTGAAGAGCGGACAAGCTCGTCAAGACCCTGGTACTGAGAAAAGAACCTCCAGAAGTCCCTGCCACTGACTGTCTGTAGTCTGTCAAAGTTGAGAGCTGCGTGTGGCATGAGCTTGTGCCCTCCCCTCAAAGCACTCTCATATAAGCTCGCCTGTACCACTGTCCAGAACCTCCTGTCTATCCTAGGTTCTCGGGGCTAAGGGTAGAACTCATAAGCAGACAAATCATATCTGATTGCCTTGATGTGCTTGGTCTTCTTCTCCCTGAAGTCCAAAAGCTGCACGCCCTCCTCTCCAGTGATGTGGCGAGGTCCGGTATGCTGAGGACCCTAGTGCCCCTGCTGTGGCTCCTCCCGCTCAACCAAGCGACCTGCTGAGGGTGTGGCACCCTTGGGGTTGCGTGGACGACCACCTCAGCACTGCGGAGTAGCCCCTCCTTGAGTGCAAGGGCGACCTGTGCTTGGCGGTGTTGCTGTCTAAGGTGAGGCCTGCTGCCTCTGTCGTGTGGACCCACGTGTACCACCGATCTGCAAACTGCCTCTGGTACTCCCTGCCTCTGCCCTATCAGCTGCATCTGCCACAGCCTGAGCAATCTCTGCCTCTCTCTTTGCTCTGCTCTTCCTCTTCTTCCTCGACTCCTCTGGAGCGGGCTCCTTGGCCTTTCTCTTCTCGTTCACCATCTGTCACAAATCAATCACAAGATAGGCAAGAAGAAAGTAGATAAGTATATAGGATGATCTAGACACAAGGGAAGACCTAGAGAAAAGAGATAGAATTGATCATAGCCTAGCATATCATGTCAATTTTCAAAATCTGAGAAATTTTAGCTAAAATTGTGTGAACATCTCACAATTAGAGCCAAATTTATTTGTCCATGCTTAATTGACAGTGAAACAATTAAATCCATAACAATTACTTATGCTAGGGCTATGCAAAAGACCATAACTCCCCATAAACCAAGCATATAGTTGACAGACCCTTGAATTTGAGCCAAATTTTCTTCAAATTGAATCAATTTCATGAATTTTTGCACCAATTTGTTAAAAAACTTCAACTAATTCGTCAATCTCGGCTCCAATTTCATGAATTTCACACCAAAATGTCAGATTAGGGCATAGGGTTCATGAATTTGGGGAGGAATTGAACCAAACCCTAGCCCAAAAGGGAAATCGGAGCTCACCGCTGGAGATGGAGAGGGAGGTACACCGGCGGCGGTGGGGAGCGCCCTGGGCGGAGCACTGGCCTAGCGGAGGCGATGGCGAAGCGGGAGCAGAGGGTGCAGCAGCGCGGGAGACTCGGCGGCTGTGCGGGCACGCGGCGGAGCGGCGGGAGAGAGAGAGCGGCAGTGGTGGCTGCGGAGAGGGACCAGCAGCGAGGCATGCGGCGGTGGAGAGGGCGGCGGCATGAGAGCTCGAGGGCAGGAGAGTAGCGGTGGTGGCGTATGAGACAGGCGGCGATTCGAATGAGGAAGGAGAAAACAGATTGGCCAAGACCTTGAAATGGGTCCCACTTGTCAGGAGCCTCTTGAAGACCGGATGGTACGTTTCTTAAGACCGTACAAAACACCAGTCCCATAAAACCCGAGGCTTCGCATTTTGAACCAAAAATCATCTTCAATGGACCGTATGGTCCGATTTGATTTTACGGTCCTGAATGGACTGTACTATTTAGCAACACGGATGGTCTTCGGTTGATCTGGCCGATTGAAATGTGAAGACCGTATTGTATGGTTCTGAAGAACGTACAGACTCCGTCCCAATTTTTCCAGAAGCATTAAATTTTCCATTGGAAAACTTGATCCACAGACCATATGATCCACTCTGGTTTGTCTTGAAAGGACCGTACCATCTAACCAACTTGTCCAGTCTACATCTCATTGTGGCTCCTTGAAACATGCAGATTGTATGGTACAGTCTTGTCAAACTGTCTTTTACTCCATCCTAATTAACCCGAGACTTGTATTTCTGCACCAAAACCCAGCTGTATGGACCGTACCTTCCGTTTCTTATATCCATGTGTAGAGTAGATAGTACTGATCTAGAGAAAATCTGAGACTCTGCTGAGATGCTCGCCCACTTTGCCTTCCACATTTAGGATTCGAAATAAACACATGTGTTGGGCAAGCAAGAATGAAACCCTCACCCCTCAAAATAGTTTGTATTCACAATGCATATAGTTTTGTTTTCAGAAAGGGCAAAAGAGGATTCGAAAAGAGCCAATGGAAATGTATGAGTCTTTTCCGAAGTGCTCTAGAGATTGATTACTCCTGTCCTTCGGGAACATGACTCAATTAAACATTAAGCGCTTAAATCACATTAGTTTGCCCACTCTTATGAGTTGAAAGATTTCATTTTTAGGACAAAGTTTCGTTCTCATTTAGTGGATCCTTTGTGACACTATCGCATGCAATGCCAAACAAGCTACCATGCAAGACAAGAATTAAATATGCGTGCACATCTATATGACAAGAATTATGCATTGCAAGAATTTGAATCTAACTTGTCAAGTTTGAACCTCTCGCAAGCTTCCTTGGGGTGAGCCCAACTACAAGCCTTGAGCGAAACCAAGAACCACCGGCTCAAGCTAGACCCTGCTCACCCCTATCTTGAAAGAGTCTGACAAGCACTTACTCATGGCAAAAAACATGTAATGCAAGATTATATGGCATGGCAACTTACATGATGTTGGACGAGTCCAACACGTTAAGCTCACTTCGCAACCTAACAAAGGTACTCTCATCTAAGAGTTTTGTGAAGGTATCCGCCAATTGCTCCTCGGATCTCATTCCGATTAGAATGACATCACCCTTGGCCTCATGATCACGCAAGAAGTGATGACGAATATCAATGTGCTTAGTGCGAGAGTGTTGAAACAGATTTTTAGCAATTTTAACGGCACTCTCATTGTCACATAGGAGAGGCACAGTGCCACAAACAATACCAAAGTCCAAAAGGGATTGCTTCATGTATAGGATTTGGGCACAGCAAGCACCGGTTGCTATATATTCCGCCTCCGCAGTAGAAAAAGCCACACAATTTTGCTTCTTACTAGACCACGAGACTATGGACCGCCCAAGCAAATGGCACCCTCTGGAGGTACTCTTGCGATCAACACGGTATCCGGCAAAGTCTGAATCCGTATATCCCAAGAGTTCTAACTTAGCGCCCTCGGAGTACCATAGGACTATACTTGGGGTGTGCTTGAGATACCAAAGTATCCTCTTCACGGCCGTAAGGTGGGATTCCTTAGGAGCCGCTTGGAAGTGAGCGCACAAGCACACACTAAACTTGATATCCGGCCTAGATGCAGTGAGATAGAGTAGCGAACTGATCATGGAGCAATAGGTGGATTGAGCAATTGGATTTCCCATCCATGTTGGCGTCGAGATGTTCATTGGTAGACATTGGAGTGTTGATCGGCTTGCATTCATCAGTCTTGAATTTCTTGAGTAGATCTTTGCAATATTTTTCTTGATGGATGAACATTCCTCCCTTCACTTGCTTGATTTGAAACCCAAGGAAGAAATTGAGCTCACCAATCATGGACATCTCGAACTCCCTAGACATCATATCACCAAACTCATGGCTTAGTTTTTCATTAGTGCAACTAAAGATAATATCATCAACATAGATTTGACAAATGAAGAGATCCCCGTTGACATCTTTGGTGAACAATGTCATGTCGAGTTTGCCAATCTTGAATCCTTGCATGAATGAGGAAGTCCCTTAGCCTTTCATACCACGCCCGTGGAGCTTGCTTGAGCCCATACAAGGCCTTGTTCAACCTATATACATGGTTAGGCTTCCTCGGATCTTCAAATCTGGGCGGTTGGTCAACATAAACAAGTTCATTAATGTAGCCATTGAGAAAGGCACTCTTCACATCCATTTGATAAAGTTTTATCTTATGATGTGAAGAGTACACAAGGAGGATATGACAAGCTAGAGGAAGTCAACACAAGGATCTTGAAGAATCCCTTGGAGAGCTAAAATCTTCTCATGAGAATCTCAAAGAAGTACATGACAAGCTAGAGGAAGTCAACACTCAACTTGCACATGAAGTCACTAAGGCTAAAGAAGAATTGGTTAAATCATGTGAATTGAAAAGTTCACAAGATGCACCTAGCTCCTCAACATCTCTTTTCGGTATGAGCAATGAAGCTTCCGCAAGCAATGGACCCTCTACTAGTGTCTCTACTAGTGATGGTTTTTCATGTGACGCTACTCTTATTGTTGAAAATGAGATATTGAAGAAGAAAGTTGATGAATTGGCACGCGATTTGCAAAGGGCATATGGTGGTAAGGCATGTTTGGATATGATATTGTGTACAAGAAAATGCTCCATCAACAAGTGAAGGCCTTAGGTATGAACCCAAGAAAGGAAAGTTGGCTTTTGTTCCTCAAAAGACTACCTTTGTGAAGGAGAATGGCAAAACATGTCATAGGTGTCATAAAGTGGGTCATGTGAAGAAGAATTGCCCTAGCAAGAAGATTGTACCCTTTGTCAAGCTTGATCCTTGCTATGTTCTTACTAAGACTTCTAATGGTGTTAGTGCAAAATTTGTTGGCACACCCATACTTAGTGCTAAAAAGAAAACCATTTGGGTGCCTAAAAGTTTAGTTACTAACATTCAAGGACCCAAACAAGTTTAGGTACCTAAAAGATCTTGATTGTCATTTGCAAGTGGAGAATACGGCCATAGGAGCAACACTTGGTTTCAAATGTTTATGTGCACTCCAAATACTTCTTTTAGTCTTGAAATGCCTTTCATGGATCATAATGAGTGCACCAGACTATGATGTTGTTCTCCTTTGGTGAGTATTGCAAGAGAGGCAATTTTACTTGATGGCAATGGAAACTATGGCATATTCATTGGGGTTTCTTGTTTAAAATCTCTATCTTATAAATATCACATCTAGTGAAGCATTTATTGTCATGGGTGGTTTATTGAGTGAATAAATGAGGTTTTCATGTGGGATATGAATCTTTGCCTCAATGGATTATATTGCTATGAGTTGATTCTTTTGGACTCTCATGGCATCTCTATTTATGGAAGCTCTTGGTAATTTTGGGGCTATTGTCATAGTGTTTTACCTTATATTGAAGGCATCTTGGCTAGGTGTTTTGTATTGTGCTTGGATAGGCCATCAAAATATTCTCTTATGATGAATGGATAAAATTATATTTGCTAGTCATGTGGATTCAAGAAAATGAAGTTCCTAGATGTTCGGAATCATTTCTTGAAGGATCTTTGGATAAATCTTGGATTTCTATGTTGAGAAGTGAATTGAAATGAGTGCAAACTCAAATGGTGTGTAAAACTGGACACAAATGCAATGTGTCATGTATCCTTGAGAAAGACACTGTCTTTGAGTATTTATTTTGGTATTTTAAAGTTATTTAATTTTGTGCCTAAATTCTTGCTCCTTTTGGACTAACTCTTGTGTCGTGCACTCAAGTTGTTGCATTCATTGCATTTTTTGCACTTGTCCATCTATTTAAGTTCCAATATGAGCAAATATCTAGAAAATCAAAATTGAATTTGGTGAATGAATGATAGTTTCTTGGACAGTGCAGTCTTACTAAGGTGGACTCTCCAGCCTAGGATGCAGACCGTTTGCAGTAGAGAGGTATGCCATCTTAAATAGAATTCTTAGTAGACTGTTTGGTCTCTAAATGGTGGATTTCATGTGTGATCTACTTTCCAATCGTGGATTTCTTGAATCGAGTAGGGGATCTATATGAAGCATATGCTAGCATTGTTATGAATTTAAATTTGGAGTGAAGATACTAAATACATTGGATGGATTCATGGACACATTGGATGAATTAAATTGGAATTATCTTTTCATTCATCGCACATTCCTTGAATATTGTCAAAGATTTGAAAGTCTATGAAGGCACTTGTTACTATATTCCTTCTCCTCTGACAGAAGATGATAATGCTTAGTGACTGTCCCTTTGTGGCAATTGATGCCAAAGGGGGAGAGATTTGAAGGGGAGAAGTTATAAGAAGTTGAAGATGTGGTGGGGGGGGGAAGCGATGAAGAAGCTTAAGCTCATGGGACTGTTTGATTTAGGGGGAGATCATATGCTATGGTTGGATGATGGACATCTGTATTGGCATAGCATCTTGCATTGCATGTTTATTCTTTATGCATAAACTCGTTAGAACTTTGTATGCTCATTATCTCTATGTATCTTGTGTTCTAACTTGTATGGTTGATTGAGGCGGCTTTCATTGATAACTGGATATTTCTTGTGATTATTGTTATTGGTATTTTGGCCCTCGATCACCATCTTGCAGGGGAGGTTCCACTGGACTCAATCTTTAAAAGTGTGCATATATATCAAATTCTATCAAATGGTGCATAAATATAGTGGGAGCTAATTCTATGCATCGGGCTTTGAATTCATTTATCTATATTATGATATTAGTCTTCACTGCATAGGTAAGTGGTTCATTACTCAAACTCAAATCTTTTGTATACGTTTGGTATAAGAATGGTTTGAAAAACATATATCAAGTTTTTATGTGTGTGGTTGTCATCAATTACCAAAAAGAGGGAGATTGAAGGGATCTAGGCCCTATTTGGTGTTTTGGTAATTGTGACAATGTTGTGTGGACTAATGTTTCAATTGAGTATATTGAAGGGAATTGAGTCCACAGATAATTGAGCTCAGTCGATATAGATTGAAGCGTGGTGATTGCTTCATGGATGGATAGCTCAAGGCACAGGTATACAGATAGTTTTTGAGTTTTACCGGTCAAGCAGTGCTTAGAGGATGGAAATTGACTGGATTAATAGGCCAGATAGCCATACTATTAAGAGGGGTCTAGATGATGCTTGAGTCTTTGTCATGTGTTGAAAAGCTCAATCTTGCATATGCGTACTCTTCTTGGCATAAGATCGATTGTTTGCAAATCTCGTTTAGCTCTTGGGTGATGTCAATGTTTTGAGGTGGATCTTGGATTGATTTTCAGTATTGATCCATTGTGTTTGGGGTAAATAATTTGGCTGGGTTGTGTAGCCCTCTGAATAAGCTTTCCATAGAGTCCAAGATCACCAAATTTTACTAAATGTTGGCTGGGCTGAAATTAGTGCTGCGGACGGTCCAGGACTGTGTGGCAGACTGTCCGCAGTTATTTGTTTTGGAGCTTGCCAGAAACGGTTGTGGTTCTGTGGTGCTCCTAAGCTTTGTATTGCGGACCGTCCGAGGCCCGGACAAGGACAGTCCGCAGTTATCGCGAAAATTTGACACGGACTCAGGTTTGTTTCCTGTGTGTTGCATCAACTTGTACCGCTGGACTGTCCGGGTCTATTTGGTGGACCATCCGCAGGTATTTCGGTAAACTGAGTCTGTTTCTGTATGGTTGAAAGTTTGAACTACGGACCGTCCGCGGTTTGTGATGCGGACAGTCCACAATTCACTTAACTGGTCAGCTCTGACTTGCATTTATTTGAAATATGGCCGGTTGGGTTGAATGGCGGACTGTCCGAGGTTTATGCTGTAGACAGTCCGCGAGAACTCTGTTTTCACTGCGAAAGGCTCTGTAACGACTCGTTTTTAGAGTGGTCTCTATATATACTTGGTCCCCGGCTGTGGAGGCACTCTCTTGGCACTTTGAAAAGCTTGTTGAACATCTTTGAGCCTTTTTCCTCCACTCTCTCACTCTCTATGCTTTGAGGTTGTATCTTTGAGATGGCTGAGAGCATTCTAGTGCATTGCATCAAAGAGATTGAGATTTTGGGCACTTGATGGAGAGTAAGTGTGTCTTGACTTGTTACTCTTGGAGGTTGCTGCCTCCTAGACAGGCTTGGGCTTGGTGTTGATTCCCCGTCGAGCTCTTCAAAGTAGATTGTGAAGGAGCCGCGGTGGTGATTGTGAGAGGCTTGGTGCTTGCCTCACCGGAGTGGTGAAAAGAAATTCTAGTGGATATCGAGGTTTGGAGAGGTTCATTGGTCCGAGCTGTCTCGTATGCCAAGTGGATTCTTGGTTGGCCAAGTGGATTCTTGGTTGGGAGCAGCTAGGATTTCATTGAATCCACCTCAACTGTGGATTAGGGGTGACTGGCGAAGTCACCGAGACCACGGGATAAATATTTGTGCCTTGTGTGTGAGCTTTCTCTTACTCATTTACATTCAAGCATTTCTTTGTGCTTTACTTTGCTAGAGCTTAAATTGTTAATTGTCATCCTAGGTTGCAACCCCAATTTAACTCAATCTAGGATAGAGGATTTAATTCTCTTATTGTTCTAATTAAATTTGCCTAGTGTCTTTGATTTTAGTTGTTACCGTCTATTCACCTCCCTCTAGCTGGTAATCTCGATCCTACAAAGGGAAACATAAGAAAATGAAGGAGGTAGAGGCAGATCTAGATAAAATCTGGGCTCTTGAGGAAATTAAGGCTAGACAGAGATCTAGAGATAGGGAGATTTTGGTGGGAGACAGGAATACAGGTTATTTTCAAGCTGTAGCTAATCAGAGAAGTAGGAAAAAGAGGGTGGATTCCTTAGAAGGACCTTTAGGTTTGGTGTCTGACCAAATAGGTATGATGGATATAACAGTAAGTTTTTATAAGGATCTGTTTGCAGCTGAGAAGAGGAATGACCTTAGATTGAGTGAGGACTTTTGGGCAGCAGGGGACATGGTTACAGATGAGGAAATGACTTTGACCGCTCCTTTTTCTGAAGATGAGATCAAAGAAGTTGTGTTTAGTTGCTACAGCAGAAGGAGCCCTTGGGCCAGATGGGCTTCCTTTCTTGTTCTATCAAAAATTTTGGGATGTTGTGCAAATGTGACTTAGTAGATTTGTTTGATGATTTCCATAAAAAAATCTTGACATTCACAGGCTTAATTTTGCTCTTATTACTTTAGTTACTAAAATAGAGGAGGCTACACATATGAGAAATTTTAGACCTATTAGCTTGATTAACTGTAGCTGTAAGTTAGTCTCTAAGCTTTTATCTCTAAGATTGGGTAAAGTTCTACAGAGATTGATTGCACCCAATCAAAGTGCTTTTTTGAAAAATAGATATATATATATTAGAGAGTGTGGTGATAGCTCATGAGGTAGTACACAGTGTGCATAAAAAAGGTGAACCAGGTTTGTTCCTTAAGTTGGATTAGAGAAGGCCTACGATAGAGTAAGTTGGGATTTTCTGTGTTGAGGTCTTGAGCTCTAGAGGTTTTAGTGCAACTTGGTTGGACTGGATTAAGAGCTTGGTGATAGGAGGTTCTATTGGTGTTGTGCTAAATGGAGAGGACAGTGTCTTCTTTAAGGCTGGGAAAGGGTTGAGGCAAGGTGACCCCATTTCTCCTCTTTTGTTTAACCTAGTAGTCGATGTGTTGACTAGGATGCTTCTCAAAGCCGCGAGAGGAGACCTGATTAAAGGTTTGCTAACGGAATTCAAAGAAGAGGGGGTTCTCTCTTTACAGTCTGGATATGACTCACTTAGTTAACCTCAAGTGCATTTTGATTCTGTTTGAAAGTATTTCTGGAATGAGGATAAACTTCCTACAAAAGTGAAATAGTCACGCTTAACACTGACTCACTGAGGATCAATTAGCTCATGATATTTCTCATCCTGTTAGGTTGCCCTATTGGTGAGTTTCCTATAAAATACTTGGGTGTTCCTTTGCATTTTGAAAAGCTCTCTAGAGAAGATTTGCAACCATTAGTAGATAAAATGCTTAAGAGAGTAGCAGGCTGGAGGGGTAAACTCCTTTCTTATGGAGCTAGATTAGTGTTGATCAAGTCATGCTTAGCGAGCATTATTCCTGTTTACTTGCTTTCCTTTATTAAGTTTCCTAAATGGGCTATTAAGCTGTTGAACACCAGGATGGCTAATTGCCTTTGGAATGACATAGAAGGAAATAGGAAATATCATCTAGCTGATTGGGAGATGGTTTTGATGTGCAAAGATTTTGGGGATTTGAGTGTTCCCAATCTCAGAGATTTAAATGTCTGTCTCCTAGGTTCGTGGGTTAAGAGATATATTAGTGGAGATAATAAGTTGTGGAAGGATCTTATAGATTTTAAGTATAACACCAATGATCCAAATATCTTCTCGACTAGAGTAACAGGGGCTTCTAATTTTTTCAAGGGGTTTATGTACGCCACAAGCGCGGCTAAGATGGGATTTAGGTGGAAGATCGGGGATGGTAAAAAAGTCAAGTTCTGGGAAGATAATTGGTTAGAATCTTCTAGTGTGGCGATTCAATATTGGAATCTATATATTTTAGTGAATGAGAAATCCAGTTCTGTGGCAGACCTTTGGGATGGAGAGATTTTGAAGTGTACCTTTCGAAGAGCCTTTGATGATGATTTGTGTCAAGCTTGGCTTGAAGTAGTAAAGCTAGCTAAAACCATTTGTTTTTCAGAAGAAGAAGATGCTCTTGTTTGGCAGTTTACCTCTTCAGGAATTTACTCTTCACAATCTTTGTATAAAGTTATCAACTTTAGAGGGATAGAGCCAGTGCATGTTTCTAGGCCGTGGAATATAAAAATACCTCCTAGAGTTCATTTTTTCTGTGGTTATTGGTTAATGACAGGATTCTGACTAGACAAAATTTGAGTAAAAGGAGGAAGTTTTTTTTTGAAATGGAAAAATTCCGGCCTTTGCAGCCGCACAGCCAATCCTTACAAAAGGTCCTTAAAAAAGTTTGATTCAGCTAATCTGTTTATCAAAATAAGACGGAACTTTAATAGAAACAAATGCAAAAGATCAAAAGCAAAGTCTATTAATGCTTCTCCATCTGTTCTTCGCAAAAATATCTAGAGCAACAACTTCTATTGCCTTGCTTGCTGAGCGAACGGTCTCTCTTGCATCTTCATGCTGCAGCAACTGCCCAAAACCGCAACCAATAAGCTCCCTTGAAAATAGCCTACATAAAGGAAGTGTATCGTTTTTTCTCAAAAACAATATCATTACGAGTGCACCAAATTGCCCGTAATAGAGCTGCCATGTCTATAAAAATCTCTTTTCGTTCTCTGCTTCCTAAACCTGTCAACCAATTTCCAAACAAATAATTTATGGATCTTGGTGGAGTTAACGCAGTAGTAATTTGTACTATTCTCCAAGCAGTCCTAGCATGCTGGCAATCAAAGAAGAGGTGTTTAATTGTCTCACTCTGATCACAGAAACAACACTTTTGATTTCTAGACCAATTTCTTTTAGCTAGGTTATCCTTCGTTAAAATTACTCCCTGCTGAAAATACCAAGAAAATTCATTATATTTAGAGGAATTGTCAGTTTCTATATAAACTTATTAGAGAAAAAGCCCTGGTTCATAAAAAATTGATACATGGATCTTACTGTGAATTGTCCATGTTTATGCATGTTCCAGGAGAATATATCCTTCTCAGTTATAAGCTGAAAATGAAAGACTTTTGCTACTAAGTTATACCAGGCCGTCAATTTATCCCCCACTAAGGCTCTTCTAAATGAGATATTTAGTGGCGTATGATTTAAGACATTTGCCACTGTAACATGGGGATAATTGACTATATTATACATGTTAGGGAATTGCTCCTTAAGGGGTAAAGAACCAATCCAAGTGTCTTCCCAAAATCTAGTTTGGCAGCCATCTTTTACTTTAAAGGTCCCACAATTCAGGAATTGTTCCTTGACCTTTAATAAACCTTTTCAAAATTGTGAATCACTAGGCTTAATTTGAACCTGTGATAAGATTTTTGAGGTTAAATATTTATTTCTAAGCAATGTCTGCCAAGTCCCTTCCTCATTAAGTAATTTGAACAACCACTTACTGAGTAGACATTTATTTTTCATCATAAGGTTTGTTATCCCCAGACCACCTTGATCTTTTGGACAACAAAGGATGTCCCACTTGGCAAGACGATATTTTGTTTACCGTTGTTTCCTTGTCAGAAAAAACTTGACTGATAATAGTCACCTTTTGGGATTTAAAAAAAGACATCATGAACAGAGGTAAGCTGCTAAGTATTGAATTAATTAAGACCAAATGACCTCCATATGACATATGGCCTTCCAAGTACTTAACTTTTCTTAAATCGTTCCTCGATTACACTCGAATCCGCATTAAAAAGTTTGCAGTTTGTGCATCGGGATTCCAAGATACCGAAATGGATATTTCCCTATTTCACATCAAAGAGATTGGCATACTCTTGTTCATGTTGTTTAGCTTCTCCATAACAAAAAGCCTCACTTTTGTGGAAGTTGATTTTTAGATCAGATAATTGTTCGAATACACTGAGCAATAATTTTAAATTTTTAGCTTGCTCTAAATCATGGTCCATAAATAAGATGGTGTCATCTGCGTATTGCAGAACGGACAACCCATCATCCACAAGGTGGGGTATGATCCCTCTAATCTGGCCATCCTCTTTTGCTCTCTTAATTAAAATAGAGAGTATGTCTGCAACTATATTGAATAAAATAGGTGACAAAGGGTCACCTTGTCTAAGGCCCTTTTTTGGTCGAAAATAGTGTCCAACGTCATCATAATTTTGATGTCCACACTATCTCCAGACACAAACTTTTCAACCCATCTACACCATTTTTCACTAAAACCTTTCATTCGAAGGGTCTCTTGCAGAAAGGACCATTTAATCTTATCATAAGCCTTCTCAAAATCAATTTTCAGAATCACTCCATTAAGTTTTTTGGTATGTAGTTCATGGATGATTTCATGTAATATCACTACACCTTCCATTATGTTCCGACCTAGGCATGAACGCCGTTTGAGATGGTCGTATCACCTTGTCGGCTACTCCCATAAGCCTATTTGTAGCAACCTTGGTGGAAATTTTAAAGCTCACATTGAGCAAACAGATAGGTCTATATTGTTGTATTTGAATTGCGTCTTTTATTTTTGGGACAAGAGTAACCACTCCAAAATTGAGGCTATATAATAGTAATAGATCTTCATAGAAATAACTGAAGAGCGCCATAATATCTGCTTTTATAATGTTCCAAAACACTTGGTAAAACTCCGCTAGGAAACCATCAGGACCAGGGGATTTATTGTGTTCCATCTGAAACACCACATCTTTTACTTCTTTTTCCGTGAACGGAGCTGTCAGAAATCTATTTTCTTCCTCCGTCACTTGTGTTATGTCATCGGTGTGGTTTTCCACCAAACTAAAATTGTTCTCGATAGGTGGACCAAAAAGCCCTTTATAATAATGTGTGATGTAAGATTTTAATTCAACATCACCCTCTATTATCCCATCTTCTTGTTCTAATTTGAAGATGCGCTGTTTTCTATGTTTGCCATTAGCGACCAGGTGAAAATGTTGGGTATTATCATCACCCTCTAAAAGATCTTTAACTTACCATCATCTATTCTTTGATTGTGTGGTAGCTAAGCAAATGTGGAAAATCATTTCAGAAGTTTTGAATATAGATGTAGGAAATGATTTTTAGACAGTAGGTAGATTGTGGCTTAGCAATAAAAAGTTCTTAGCACATAATATCATGTGTTCAGCTGCCCTATGGGGGCTTTGGAAACTAAGAAATGAATTCTGTTTTCAGTCAACAGTTTGGAGAAGCATGGATCATTTGATGTTGCGCGTCTGGAAACTGGCAGAGAATTGGCGGTTGCTTTGCCCAGAGATAAAGAAGCAGGAGTTGAATGGCTGTCTGGAAGTTCTGAAAAGAAGGACGAGCTCGAACATCATTCTTCTGTGATGGGTGCTTGAAGATAAAAGTGGCAGCAGTTAGAGAGGTGTGTGCTCTGGGAGCCGAGATGAGAAGGTTTGTAAGTGCGGGTTTGGGAAGAGTGGTTGCAGGTGTGCTGGTATTCGGTCTTGGCTCGGCTAGTAGGTTGCTGCGTTATTAGTTTTTGTCTAGTGGCTGTTGTTGCTGGTTCTATCGTGGTGGGAGATGTAACACACTGTAAACTCGGATGATGTTGTTTGGTCTTTTCACCAGTTTGAAAGGCCGGGGCGAGGCCCTTTAATTCTAAAAAAGTCACTATATTATTGTGTTTGGTATATGCAAGATAAGGCCGGGGAATAATTGCTTTGGTAGCCGGTGTGAAAGGACGGAGATGAAAGGAAATCGGTGTCTCCATGTCATCACTGATACCACCACCTAATATCCTGTCAAAGACAAAGAGAGAGAGGATCAAGTGGGCAGTGGCAGTACTTGTGTTTTGTTTTTTATAATAGGCACGGACAGAAACAAACCCGGCGGGGGCTGGGCGGCTGGCGGTTGCCATGTGATGACCACGGCACCACCACCGCTACGCGCGCAAATCGCAAGGCCACGCGTCCGGGCTGGGGACCGGACCGGGATCCTCGGGCTGCCGCCGTGGTATAAATACCCAGACCCCGTTCGCCCAAGACGGCAAGACCAACACCAAGAGGAGGAAGAAGAAGCAGCTACCCTCCCTCCCTGCGACACCCAAGCGCCAAGGTAACGAATCCCATCCCATCTCGTCCATTCAGCTACTACTCCGTACGTAGTTGAGATATGCCTGCTAGTACGTTCTCGTTATTGGACAGCACGCTTTCGATCCAAGGCCGGCCCCTTTCCATCCAAGTATTCGCCGGCGAATCCTGTGTTTTTTTTTCCTGTCATGAAATTAATCCCGCGGTCAGAGGAAGCCTTTTTGGTTTCGTGGGATTTCTCGCTTCTTTCTAGCTCTGTTATTGTTATATATTGTCATTATCTCCCTCCCCTGTTTTGGCACATCGACCTTCACATCACAAACACAGCTATAGCTCTGCTTGAGCCCACCTAGCAGGGGAGTCCCATTGTTGGGCAGCAGTCTCCTTGCATTTCCTTCCATCCCGAATTGCTGGTAGAAACTTTGATTTCCGTTTGTTAATACTAACAAATTGGTCTGTTAGTACACCCGGATTTGCATTACAACCTTAGCTTAGGGTGCTTATCTTGGCTGCAACTAATAAATGGGTATTAATGGTCGGGCTCCCGTGTCACTCTCACCCTGCTATTTGCACACTCAACAACAAGGCCATCATATAAACTTATGTGTCGGTGAGTACCAAGATTTTGATGATTGCTTCACTTGTTTTACACCAGCTTATTCATATCCTTGAACCATCTTTTCGCTGATTACTAAGCGCATCAGCCTGTATGGTGTGTTCTGTTGATTTGAATGTGTAATTAACTGATCCAGTTCCCTCATCTACTGCTGCCATGGTACTTAGCCCTTTTCTCTTCATGTTTATGTTAGCATTCAGTGTGTTGTATATTTCATCAGGGGGTCCAGGGCGTCCTATGGAATAAGTTTTATTTTTTTTCTTCTAGTACTTCATCATAGTTGTGCTTCAATTCCTCTGCTCTTTGGTCTGCTTATGTTGTAACCCCAGTCATTTTTTATTCCCTGGCTCATGTGTGATGCATGCCAGTCCAAACTACTAACATGAAAATGGTTCGATTGCTTTTTTTTAATCGAATCTTGATTTGATGCTTGTCCTATATGTAAAGCTTTGAAAATTGAATTGAGTACTTTTAAGTTCTGACTTGCAGTTTTATATGAACTTTTTAAACCTGTGGTTTCACTGTTAACTGATTCAAAAGCTTCACTACAGTTTTGTTTAGATTCATTGAACAGTTGATGATACATCTTTATCAAGGAAATATTATAAACGTTTTGTGTTATTTTGTACTATGTCAGTGGATCCAGTTGGTCTTGAGATCTGAATATCTTTGTTTCGCACCTTGTTGTATGAACTTTTAGTAACAATCTGAATATATTTGAGGGTGAACTTTTACCTGAATGACTAATGCACTTCAAATTGACTTCTCATATACGTGAGCTGAAAATTGCCTGATTAATTAGCATCTCTTTCTTGAGTATCAATCTATATGGTCAAGTTTGCTTCTTTGACTTGTGTCTAGTTGATCCAATTAGCTTACTTCATGTACACTTATGCTGCTACGATACTATGTATTCTTTATATGTAGTATAATGTATATTTTAGGTGTTTGCGGTTGCAGTGTACCGTAGAACAATTGTACTGATTATTTCATCAAGAATTGCTAATTTTTCCTTCGACTAGTGCTTCTATTGATATCTGATGTTGCTCGTTATATTTTTTTAACTTGTGGTAATTCCAGTTCGCAAACAATGCTATACTTATACTAGACTTATGGTTATCAATTGAATGTTTTTAGCTTCTGTAATGCAAGCACAAAGTATTTTGGTTTAACATCAGTTTTTCACATTTCCAGTCACCCAAGCATGATGTAGAATGCCTACCGATGAACCCCAGCCATGAAAATAACTGTAGAATATTAGAATGCTATGTTGCCGTCTTGCTGTTAGTCCCAGCTACGAAAGTAAACCATATAATTTTATCTTCTATGTAACAAGAAAAATGTACAAAGCCATCTATTTAAAATATTAATTTAGACTTCATCCTATATATAGAAATCTTGAAATTGAATTTGAATGCTTTTTAGTTCTGAACTTTATTGTTTGAACTCTCAAACCTGTGAACTTCATTGTTAATTTATTCAAAAGCTGCACTGCAGTTTTGTCTGGATTGAACAGTCAATGCTAATTCTTAATCAAGGAAAGGTTACAGCCATAAGGTGATATTTCCCAGTTCTATGGAACTAGTTGGTCTTAAGATTTGTATTTTTCATTCTGTTGTTCACCTTATTGTTTGAACTCTTATAACAAGGTATTGGCAGGCACAGTCCAGGATGAACTTTTACATGATTGACTCACATGTTTCAAATTAACTTGATGATGTACACGAAGTAACTTGTGTGCCTGATTAGTCAACCTCTCCAAGTTACTATTCTGTATGATAAAGCGTGCTCTGTCGAGTTGTGTTAGTTGATCTATCAGTTATCTTCTGTACAGCTAGCTCTGCCACGATATCTAGATTTCTTGGTACGTGTGGTATCATGGATGTTTAAGGTATTAATGGTGTACTGTGGAGCATTTGTGTTTAGTAATTCATCAAAGTGCTACTTTTTTTTCCTTTGAAGTAGTGCTCTTGATTCTATTTTACATGTTACTTTACTCATAATGCCGGATTGTGGTTTTAATCTGCGATGAAATCCATGTGGTATTAGCCTTGAGCCCCAGTTATGAAAGTCAATGTAGGTTGTTATGTTGTCACATGTGACTTAGGATATTAACCACTTTGTTCCTTGTGAACTACTACCTCTGGGATGAATTATATGACACTCAGGACAGCAAAAATGGCGAGCACCTGGTAGTGTTTGGCTGTCGGAAACGTCAAACAAGACTAGAGGAAGCATGTGCTTGCTTCGGCTGCAAATGCAACTATTTAAAAACAGATCAAGCATACCATTATGTGGAAGCTGGAATTTTGTGTTCCATCATCTAAAAAAATCTGTGATTTAAGAATGGAAATTTCATCCAATTTTGATGTGCAACTTTTAAATAGAATATGAATACTTTTATTTCTGAAACTTCTCACTTGAAAATGCTCAATTTGCCTACTCTGGCTCCAAAAACATTCAAGTATTTGGAATCTGAGCACAAAATATCACTGTCAACTTTTTACTCAACCTTTTCTTTTTACTTTTAAATAAAATTCTGGGTTTGGATTCAGATCGGTTCAACTTACAGTCCTGTTTTTTATCTTCATCTTTTGATTTATCATTCTATTTGTACTTCCAACTAATATACGCGGAATTTTAACTGAAAGTTTGAGATTTCAACTCGATTTTGGTGGTTGAAATGTTGAAGGGAGCTCTAGGGATAATGAAAAAACCTGTAAAGTATTAGCTGTAGATTTTTACCTGCTCTATGTGCACATGCTGGAAGCAGAAGTATTCTTAGAATGGTATCCATGTGTTTGGCATCTCTCACCAAATATTTCCTTTTGTCTGCAGATGCAGATCTTTGTGATGACCCCGACTGGCAAGACTATCACCCTCAAGGTGGATTCATTTGACACCATCGACAACATCAAGGCAAATATTCAGGAAAAAGAGGGCATTCCCCCTGATCAGCAACAGCTTATCTTTGCTGGCAAGCATCTCCTGAATGGGCGCATGCTTGCTGACTACAATATTCAGATGGAGTCCACCCTGCATCTCACTATCGTCTCTGCGGTGGCCTGCAGATTGCCAACAACAACAACAATCCTGAGGTTGGGTCATCTCACAAGACTGCATGCTTCCTCGCTAGTCTTAATTTCACGTTAGATTGTCTCATTAGGCTGGCCAGTCCTTTTTCTTTTGTTTTTGCCTGTCCCTTTTCTTTTCTTTTTGAAGAAACTTGGCAGGAGCTCTGCTCCTATAGTTTGGACCAAGGAAACACAAAAGGTTTGGAAATAGACTCAAGATCAGTTTTTTCTCAGTTCTTAGTAAGAACAATTAACGGAAGAGATTTACTCATTCAATCTACTTAGGATTTGTTCATCCACAGTTTCAGTTTCTTGTACTAGCAATTCAGGCTAGGAATAACGGATATGGTGGCTTTACCTTTGCTGGATGCTGTAGAGAGAGTTCCAGAGAGGTCGTTGGTGTTGGTAGAGGCAGTGGCGCTCCTCGTATGGATTGATGGCAGAGGGTAGGGACTACCGGACTAGGGACTAGGGCGGAATGGGTTCAATTGCGTTAGGAGAAGGCTAAAGTAATCTGGACAGCGGAATCAGTATCCAGCGTGGCCATAAACAGTTTCAACTTATAGTAAATGTTTTGGAAATAGACACACCCTTATAAAATGTACTCCCTCCGTATTAAAATAAAAATCGCGTTGATTTTTTTTTCAAAACTTTGACCTTTCGTTTTATTCAAAAAAAATTATAATTTGTCATTTATTTTGTTGTGATGTGTTTTACTATTGTAGATAGTTTGAGCATGACTAATTTTTTTATAGGCTTACACAAATTTTTTGAATAAGACGAAGGGTCAAAATTTTAAAAAAAAGTCAACCGCGACTTATATTTAAATGCAGAGGGAGTAGTATGAAGAAAACTAATACTAGGTTGTACTCTACACTAGTGCTGTGTGTGTGTGTTCCATAGCCCAACATTCTTGCACGTAGTGCGGATCAATGACAAGCTTCAGCTTGCCTGAACATGTGAGGTTCCACATGTGTCTGAGAGAGAGCAACCATTATAGCAACACATGGCGACGCACACACCACTGGTCGCATATGAGAAGGTTAGCGTTATAATTTGGGTTTAGGATGATGCTGCAATAAGAGAAGAAAATTGGGCATAGTCACATAGAAGGATGATCAATGTTGATGGACGTTAGCGGCAAAGGCGCCACCAGTTGAATGGTGGATGGTAGGCATCGAGGGCAAAAAAAATGAATCTGGTTAGAATGACCGCGGGAGGTAGGTGACCGAACGTCGTTGTTACTTAGGGCCTCTTTGGAAAGTTTTTGTTTTGACGGTACTCAGATTTGGCTTCTCTGTGCCTCTAAATGAAACCTCCTAAACATTTCTGTGAAAAAACAATATTCAGCGAGTAAACCTCTACAGTTTAGTAGCCAAAGAGGCTCTAATGTTGATTCTCTAGCTCCTTTGGTGAAGTAGCCAAAGAGGCCCTTCCGCCCTTGGCTTGCACGGAGTGACGGAGGACATAATGGCAGTTGTTATGAGCTTGTTGTTGAAATTTGGCAGGGATGAAAACGATCGCCATGAGGTCTAATCACTTTCATTCTCAATTTTCGTGTAGGAGGCAAAAATGATACAATATTGTTGGAAACAAGAACTACATAATTATTTGGGAAAAATCCATTTCACAACCTTAAACTATCTAAGTCGTCCGATTTTCAACTTTGGACTACAAAACCGGACATCAAACATCTCAAACTAGTAGAAACCGGAAAGTTGGACCTTTACCTGGTTTTGAATGTGATTTTCTATTTTTAAAACAATAATAGCTTATTTTATATCTAGAGATTTATAATTAATTCATCTATGATTAGAAAAATATGGAACTTATATCATATTTTTTCTGAAAATTTAGTCTATGTAATAATCCTTTGCTCAGAGTTATTTGGAATTAATTTGTTCATATTTCTTGTGTTTTGTTTGGAGCAACAAAACAATAGACGTATAAACATAAAAATTCAAAAAAGACTCAAAATAGATCACAAGTATATAAATTATATTTTTAGCAAAATTTTGGTATAGATTTTACATTTTTATAGTTTAAAATAAATTAATTATGAATTTTTAGAAAATAAGATTTTATTATTTATAAAATAGAAACCTGCTTTCGAAACCAGCTAAAGGTCCAAGTCTGCCGGTTTTTGATAGTTTAAGGTGCGGGATGTTCGGTTTCTAGTTCAAGGTTGAAAATTGGACAAATTGAATAGTATAGAGTTGTGAAATGGACTTTTTCCTAATCATTTTGGTAATATTGGACTTGAAACTATCTGACCGGAAGCATATCAATGATAATGATTGTGATAATGTTGGATACGAAACTGACATTGAGAGCTTATCAATAGGAAACCACCACATAGTATTTCAAAAATGATAAACACATGCCAAAAAATTTGAGCACATTTCATATGACATAATCCCAACGATTAAAGCATTAGTTCCTTCATCCATGGCATAGGTCGCATACATGTTGCGGATCAATAAAACGATTGGGAGGACTAGCGCCCGGAAATTCTACAGTGTGACTGAGTCCAACGGATGCTTCTGCTGTATGTTTCATGCAACATTCATCAAAGGATATTGATACATTTAAAAAAAGCGCTAGCACTTGTGCAATCTAAATTTTTTGTTACAATGCAACACGATGCAACATCCCAATAATTCAATCCAAAAACACATATAGCACATTTGAAATTTTCTTATCCCCACGCTCCTTTTGTACTGTCTTCGCGCTCTCTAAATAACAAGCCAAACCGCCCACCACCACCTATGTAAATTGTATGGTCGTCTTCGGTGCTCATCAACCTCGCCTAAGGATAAGAGGCCTAGATACTATCCGAAATCCAAAAAAGTGAAGCCATGTAAACATGTCTCAATTTTTAATATAAAGACATTCTGGTCTCAAAAAAAAAGTGACGATAATTCGAACCATCTACATGAAACAACTATGGACTAGAAATTCATGCTTCAGGTCGGAAGGTTAATTCAAATCCTAATTAAAAGGAGGGGGTGCCTATTCGTCGCAGCGACGATGCGGACGCCGCACATCACCGAAGGCATTGACGCACTGTTGGGCCGTCCCTGTGGCAGAACCACTTAAATTAACATGAATCCAACACTTAATTAAACGTTAAGTATTAGTCTCAACTTAATTTAAGTAGTTTATTAAGATTTAGAATCTTAATAAGCTTTCCCAATTAGATCAAGCTAAAGGGGTGACTCACGAAGAAGTCCACAGATTACAACATTTCATAATTTAAAAGAAAATATATTACAGAATGATTAAGAGTTATTCCAAAATAGTTTCAAACTTGTACTACAAAGTTTAGTTCTTGAAAATATCCACAGAATTTATTCATGAAACTTTACATACTGCCCAAAGATGTAGTTTCTACATTTCAAAAATTCTGTGGAGGAAAAGTTGATGGGTCATACTCGAGGAGTATAAATCCAGTACCTAGAAAGATGGAAGAGATTTGAGAAAAATACTCAGCAAGACTTAATCGACTCATGGTTAAACTTAACTTTCTAATTATGGCATGCCTATAATTTAGTCCTTAGCTTTTAGGGTGTTAACTTGTTTTAGTGATTCCTATTTATACTAGATTATACCTATTCTAATAACAAACAGAGCAAGCACTTTGTAAGATTATAATTTAAGAAAAAACATTACTCTTTTTAACTACAATGTTGATCATGATTCAGCTCTTACACCTGGTAAGCCCAGCGATTCGAATCGATTTTATATTCTCAGAAATAGTACTCAAACACTAGTCATATGTGTGTACGATGACCCCACATATGACAATCCAACATCCTCGTTGCCACCTAGTCTGAACTGCCCTCACCGAACCCGGGTGTACTCCGACACCCGCCTGTCCCCCATCATCCAGTTGGTCTCACCATAGTTCAACTCTAGGTACAAAGGATGAAAGGCTTATCGGAGCCCGTGATGAGGACAATAAGTGAATGAGACGTGTTCGAAAACCGAAAACAAACCTCAACATCGGACGACCTTATATGACATAAACAGGATCAGGATCCCAATCATGTTCATTTATTAGATCTTTCATATTCACCATTCTCAAATGCATAACGGATCCCGTCCAATGTCTCCTGATTAATTATCTCAGGAAGCTTTCTTGGATTCCTCTCAAAGTAACATACTCTATCTTAGATTTCTCTCAAAGTAAGCGGGGCCTAATAATTAACTTGACTAAGCATCTAATCTAATACGTATAGGATTCAATATGCTTGAATCAGGAATTTAGTATGCACTAGGGTTTCAATCAACTCTTAACTCTAATGCACAATCATACACATAATTAAGACTTAAAATTTAAAAAGAGTAAATGCACCAGAGCTTGTCTGTATTTATAGTACTAGGATCAAAAGAGGCTTCAAAAGATTCTTCTTCAGGAACTGTAGGTGGTTCTTGAGTTTCTGCTTTAGAAACCTCAGAAATAGCACTTTCAGAAGTTTCTCCCATAGGGTTTGTAGGAGTTAACGCACCTAGATGCATGATATGCAAGAATTAGTATGAAGATGATTAACTTGAATTAAAAAAACTATAAAGTTCTTGAAATAATTTCCCTAGGGTTAAAATAAGATTTTGCGATTTTCAAATAATTTTCTAAAATTTTAAATAAATTCTTAGTATTTTTTAAGGTTTAAAAGGAATTATTATAATTAAATATATTTAATAAAGTTTTAGAAGAAATTTCTAGAATTTTAAAAGTCAAAAATGAATTATTAGGAATAATAAAATAATTAATTAATAAGATTTAGGATTTTAAAACTGATTAAAAATCAAACTAAATTTAATTCAAATGAATAATTTCAGAAAATAGAGAAGAATAGGATTTAAAGAAATTAGCCCAAAAGCCCAATTAATTCTTTTTAAAAGATTCCATTTTTACACTTAGAATTTTGGCCTGGCCCAAATGGAAATTCGGCCGGCCCGTTATAATTTTTCTATTTTTCCGGCCTAGAATTCAGCCCGAAGCTCCTTTTTATTTCTTCACGCATCCGATAGGTGGCTTGGTTTACGGATGAAGGTTGGATGTTCGCAAGGGCCTTAAATAGGCGGAGAAGGCGGCGGAGGATGGCAATCGACGGTGAGGATGAGCTCGGTTATGGCGGTTAAGTGTCATCCACTCGCCCGCAAGAGGAAGAAGACAGGGGCGGGGAGAGCGGCTCCAGTGAGCTGGCTTAGGTGGCGCGGTAGGGTTTCGCCAGCGCCGACCCAAAGCTCGCCGGGGCAGTGGGCGCGGCAGGAGTTGGGGCAGATGAGGATGGCGACGGCGGTGGGAGTTAATCCCCTCCTCCTCTGCCCGAGGTAGAAGACGACGGGGAGGGGGCTCTATGGGCCAAGGGGAAACAGGGGTGGGCCGCCGTGGCTTTGGGCCGTCGGCTCCCCGGTTTTCCTTCTTTCTTATTTTTTAAATATCTAAATACCCATTAGTTATTCTCAAAATAATAATTTCAAATTTCAAAAAAAAGGAGTGGAATTCAAATCAAAACTTTACACTTTTATATAAATTGAAGAGTTAAAATTTCAAGTATTACCTTTGAATTGAAATAAGGATTAAAGTAAAGAAAATTCATTCTCATTTTGGCAAAAGGTTTAAAAATATTTAAATGATGCATTTTCCTTTCCATTGACTAAATTAAGATATGCATATGACGATATGCTTAAAATAGTTAATCCATCTTTAGGAATGTGGGGTATCACAGTCCCTGCGGTTACTGTGGCCTGGCCCACCTCCCCCGGCTCCCCCGCCGCCAGCGTCGCTCTCGGCTCCGGCTTCCCCGCCTCCGCCGCCGCCCTCCCCACTGCTGCCACCGCTAACCTTTACGGCACTGAGCTCCCCCGCCACCACCACCTCCCCCGGCTCCGGCGTCCCCGCCTCCGCCGGCCGCCCTCAACAGCCGCCTACTAATTTGGCTTCGCTGGAGCTCCCTAACCTAGCGGCCGCCACACCCCCGCCGCCGGCCCTCCCCGACCGCCTTCCTCCCCTGCCCGACCGGCGGCGCCATCGCCGCCAGTCTCAACCGCCCCCGCCCACCACCACCACCTGTTCCGGCTGCCACACCGGCCCTTCCCTTTTAAGGCCGGAGGTGGAGAAGGAGGCCTCGCTGGCGGCCAACCCAACCCTGAACCCCGGCAACTCCAAACCCTAACTTAGGCGGCGGCCGCCTCGTCGTCGTCGCCGGCTGGCGGGGGAGGCTTCTTGCTGCGGGGCGGTAGCACGAGTGGGCTGGGCCACCCTAGGGATTCGGCCCACGACATCCCCAGCCGCCTCGTCTCCTTACTTCGGCGACGCGAGGCGGATTTGTAAGGAGAAACACCTCAAGCTTGGAAGCAAGGCCGAAGCCCAGAAGCCCATAAGAAGACCCCGCACGAAAGCAGCCTCAATGGACCGGACAAGCACGGCACCTAGGTGGAGCAAGAACGCAATTGGGCTTTGCACGGTACCCAGAGATCTGTTGTGCGGCTCAAGCACTACGTTTTTCCTTTTCCCACCCTTACAGGACCAGATCTGGGCCCTGCCGTATTTCGGCCCAACATACGAGGTTCTTCTGTATCTTTTGTCTATTTATTATATTTTCTCTCTCGTCTTTGATTCTTCGTTCTCTTCTTTTTTAATAACTCTATATTTTATTTATCATTTTCAACTGTTTTTTTGGAATTTGAAAACAGAAGTTGTTTCGTGTCTATAACACATCTAATATTTTGGCACTTGCTGTTTGTTTTAGGTGTACAAACTTTTGTTCATGAGTTTGTACTATAATTTATTCTAAGTGTAGGTATATCAGTGGACATGTTCGCAAGCTTTGCGACATAGCTAGATACCCAGTGGCTATGTCGCAAAGCCCGCAGGACATGTCCATTGACATCCCTAAGTGTATTAGTATTTGTTCTACTAGTTGGTATAATTTGTTATTATTGGTATACAAACTTTTTTATTGATTTTGTCTAATTTGTTTTAGGTGTATAGATGTTTGCTTTATGGGCTATTACAACCTATCCTAGGTGCACTATATCATTGCTCTATGAGTGTACCGAAAATGCTCAACGATCGTTTTGTTCTGTGAATTCTATTATTTGTTTGATGCGTACATATTTTACAATAAACGTTTTATCTTGATTAAAATGATGTTTTTTAAAAAGGTATCCAAACATACTCAATATTGACCTCGTTTCAAAGATTTTATTGTTAGAAATGCACTTGTGCAATCAGAATTTATTTTGGATGCTCCATTTTGAAAATATGACTATTTTAAGCCACTCTTTACGTGGACACCCGTGCATGATTTAAAAACTACATGTACCTTGAAAGCGACATTGTGTTTGGTGGATACATACTTGACATTGGTAGCATGCCGCCCAATCACCAATAATTTGGGCCCAAGAGCAAATTAAACTTGTAGCACGCCCTGATCGGGACGCGCACGCCGTGACGCCGATATCCATGCATGCTCTGTTCTTACTTCTTAGCCTCGGCTTTTCTTTATTTTTACCCTTTTTTTTCTCCTTTGAACCTGGCTAGGAGATTATGACAAGCAAAACTACTTGTGCTTTAGCAATACCCTACCAAGAGGATCTTACCAATCTACCCATGAGTGCAGGTCGTCGCTGATGAGGACGGAAACAGTCTGGTCGGAATGGTTGGCCCGGGCGACGTCGCCGGAGCTGGACGCTGGCGCCAAGAGCGCCTTCAAGTCCTGGGAGTGGCCGTCGCCTCTCTGTCCGTGACGGGGCTCACCGGCGGCACGGCCACTCCGGCGGCAGCATTTGCCCTGCTCATGATGCTGATAGGCGGCCTCGCCCTGGCCGTCAACCCTCTCCGCCATGGGCGCCCGTGACATACTGACGTGTCACTGCCATGCCGTGTGCTGAGTTTGTTGGGAGAACAGATATATTGCCGTGCCTTTAGTTTCAGTTACTCTGTTTTAGTTCCTCATTTATTGGTGTTTTCCATTGTCTTGATGTATCGCCATTGTGAGATTTACGCACTGTAGCTTCAGGAAATTATCGAAGTGGTAGTGGTAGTACTAAAATATACGAACTCATATTGCTCTGTGTATTGGTGTTCTCTTCCAAGTTCTGTTGTGTATTTGCTTTATTATAGCACAAAGCATTTTGGTTGTAGCCAGGCGGACGGTGTAGCACTTACTACATGTTTGGTGCGATTTGTTTTCATTAATCAACATACGTAATAAAATAAAATATAATGCACCCACCGTAAACTTCTTCATTCCATATGATGATGCCAAATTTGAGATTCATTATGAAATAACCAGATCAGTCGATCGGGGTGCAACCAGCATTAGGAAGTAGTACTAGCCACCCACCTTTCACATGGGCCTTTCCGTTTACAATGTTGGTTTGTTCCTTTTATAATGTTGGCCTAATAGGTCTTTTCTTGTTTTTTCTAATTTATTTTCTCTTTTCATTTCTAACGTTAGGAACATTCTTGTGTTCAACTTGAAATATTTTCTCATAACAATAGTATATTCTTTTCAGGAAGATACATCATTTTCCTTTGATTCTAAAGTATGGCTCTTCTGGTCTAGGAATATTTTTATCAATATAGAATATTCTTCCTATGAAAATGGAATATTTGCCTACGAGCTAGAAAATTTTCTAGTAAACAAGTAACATTGTTTTTTTCAATTTGAAGTATTTTCTCATTAACCTAAATCATTTTGTTGGAGCCTATGGGCATTTGGCCCAATTTTTTTTAAAAAAACATTGTGACTAGTTGCATCTAGGTTGCACAGCCAAGCAACAAGTGGGCCTTGAAGCAATATTTGGTCTAGAGACAGTATAAATAAGGTAGGGAAGGTGAGATGGGTGGTGGAATAGAAATGTCTATTTTACCTCTTTAAATTGTTAGCGGAGTCTGAGTTTTCTCCTCAAATTATGATGCCAGACAACATAACCTGCTCAGCTCTTAAAACTGCTAAAATTACCTCCTTGCCTTGGTTAAAGTGGTTTTAGGCACCTAATTTTTTATTATAAAAACAATATGCATATGGTAAACACTACGTAAGGTTTTTAAACAACAAAATATTTTTTGAACGAGATCAAGTCTGCTTTTTATTGAATGCAATATAGAGTTATAGTACTGGGAGTGCCAGTTTTACAACGAAAAGCCCTCACACCATAGACAACTAAAATAAACCAGCCACATAACTATCACTTGGGCATAAACCATTCAGCTAAGAAGGCCTCATCACATCTCCCCAACATCAAAAGGGCATGTGGATGAAAAGTCTTCATCCATGCCTCCACATTATCAACCACCTGCAGCACCTCCTGTTGCTCCTCACGTTTGAGAATCTCTGCATAAATGAAAGCCAAGATACATCACTTCCAATGGACCATCCAATAATTTCTTTTCAATTGCCATTTTGTTGCGTGTCTTCCAATGAGTCCAAGCAAAACCTGCAAAAACAAAGATATTCAAACATTGTTTTTTTCCTTCCTTTCAAATTAGCCACCAACCCCCACACCTCTGCCCTTGAGGTGGGAAGAAAGCACCAGCCAAAGATATCTCTAATACAACTTCACAGAAAAATAGCTATTGGACACCCAAAGAAGATATGATATGTCGCCTCTCTTTTTCCACACAAAATGCAACAACATTTCCCTTTCCAACCTTTCCTACCAAGTACAATCGCCGTTGGTAAATTATCAAGCGTCATCTGCCAAAGAAAAATTTTAATTTTAAGGGGTAATCTACTTTTCCAAACAATGACATCCTCTTGGATGCATACTCCCCTATCAGTCACAAACCTATATAAAGATTTTGTGGTAAATTTCCTAGATTTATCCAACACCCAAATAATCTCATCTGCACCTTCATTGGCGCTCATCATTTCCAATTTCTCCATTAGTTTGCCATACTGATCACTTTCCAAAGCACCCATGCTTCGTCTAAACTTAACTCCCATCCCCTATCTGTGTAGCAATCCCCCACCAGTTCATCAGTCTTCGAACTTATTCTAAACAGCTTAGGGTATTCAATTCGAAGAGGGATGTCCCCTAACCACACATCATTCCAAAAACTGGTTTGCTGCCCATCTCTCACTTGATAGATGGCACCCCATTTAAAACAGTGTTTGAATTTGTGTAAACCTTTCCAGAATTGTGATTTGTGAAGATCCATTCTGCTTAGAGTTGAAAAAGTTCCTATCTGGCATGTACTTAGCCTGAAGAATCTACCCAAAGGGCATCCTCTCCCTGAACCAATTTCCATATCCATTTCACCAATAAGCATTCATTCATAATTCTCGTGTTTATGATTCCCAAATCCCCTTGATCTTTGGGCATGCTAACACATTCCCATTTCACCAAATGATATTTATTTTTCTTACTAGTCCCTTGCCAAAAAAAAGTTACTACGTATTGCATCGAATTTGCAGTGAGTGCCATCAGTCAGGAGATAGAAGCCCATAGTGTATAACGGCAGGCTACTCAAGCAACTATTGGTCAATGTCAACTTCCCCCCACATGATAGCAGTTTCCCTTTCCATCGGTTAAGTCTTTTATTCATCTTCTCAGACAGAAAGGTAAAACCTTCGCCCCCCCAAAGGAGATCTAGACACAGGGATCCCCAAATACATAATAGGCATATGTCCCAAATTACAGTTAAGCATGTTTGCCATCTCAATTTGTTCCTCATGCTGTACCCCAAAAACATAAACCTCAATTTTGTGATAATGGTTTTTGAGACCCGACAACCATTCAAAACAATACAAGAGCAGTTTCAGTTGACTTCTCCGACCCATCCACCATCACAACTGTATCATCAGCATGTTGGATATGAGAGATCCCCCTATACCAAACCCTCAATACTCTTGGAATGTGATTTTTTTCCCACTGCTTTCTCGAGTAAAGAGCTAAGCACATCCGCTACCAAATTGAAAAGTAGAGGGACAAAGGATCCTCCTGCCTAAGCCCATGATACGTTTTAAAATAAGTCTCTCGCTGTCCATTAACATTAAGGCAAACTCTACCTGCTTTTACAGTATGCATAATCGTTCTTACCCAGATGTTTGGAAAACCTTTTCTTATCATCACTTATTCCAAGAAATCCCATCTCACATTATCATAGGCTTTTTCAAAATCTATTTTCATAATCAATCCTTTCTTCCTCGATTTTTTAGTTCGTACATCACCTCATGCAGAACTACAATTCCTTCCAAAATACTCCTTTGCTTCATAAACCCTGTTGGGTTTCTCCCAATCACCTCCATGGCATATGGCGTCAACCTCTCTGTAAGAACTTCGGTAAAGATTTTAAAATCGACATTTAGAAGACAGATAGGCCTAAACTGTTTGATACTAGTAACCTCTTTGGTTTTCGGAACCAAAGTTATCACTCCATAGTTCAACCCAGTGGCGGAACTAGGATTTGAAACTAGGGTAGTCGTAGCAAAAAAACTCAACATGGAATTCGATAAAAAATTTGGTAAAAACAATAGACTAATCGGTAGCACAATTTTATAATTTTTAACAATTCGGTAAATGATTCCAAACATCTCATAATTCGATCAATCCAACAAAGAAGTTCGTAACTTGCATGAATAAGGAACTCCATACTAACCTCATCAAACTGATTCTGAAGTCATTGATGAATTCTATTAATGACACCAATGTACGCTTCTATTCTATAGTTATCATCAATTGTTTGCATGGATAGTATCCGAAAAGATGATACAATGCTTCCGTAATGAAAAAAATGATACAATGCTTCCGTAATGGGTAGTTCCGTTCTTCATATTGCCTCAAATTCCTAAACACGTAACAACCACAGAGGAAAAGTAATATATTAGTGCTATGCTAAATTTAGAAGGAAAAGTAATATCTTAATGCTATGCTAAATTTAGAAAATTTTGAGTTACAAGCCCCTGCAATTCTTAGTTGCTTACCAAGCGACGGTCGCCGGTCGGCTGGGACAGTGGCAGGGCCGCAGCTGGTGCCTAGTGGCCTGGTGCGTGGTGGGCGGTGGAGGTGTGCGCGCTGCCGCTCTCGCCGGCCAGGTAGCTGGACCCAGCGGCCGGCGGGCCGCGGCTAGGTTGCTAGCATGGCTGGGGAGACGGGCCGCGACGCTGCTCCTGTGCACCGCACATGAGGAAGCTGCGAAGAGTAGGCATGAGGCAACAAGCGGGGCGTGAGGGCGGGGCCACACCACCGGCATGATAGCAGGGCAGCGGCCAGCGAGGCAGCAGGCGTAGGCTGGGAGGCTAGAGGTGGGAGAATGGCTGTAAGGATCGGATGCGCAATAGGAGTGAACTGGACTAATTTCAAACTCTAATCAAAAGTCCTTAACCTAATAAAACTATAAATTAGTCCACTTCACCCTCTACACGAACACTACCCTAATCAACGAGAGAAAGCAAACCTACTCGTGCCAGTGAAAGTAATGAACCGAAAGTAATGAACCTACTCATACTAGTAAGCACAAAAATGATCATAGCAAGGGAGATACTAGCCAAGAGGAAGCTAGGCATGGTGACTACAAGATGCAATCCATAAAAATGAGCGAAATATCAATAGTATCAAGTAGAGGGAAAATGAGAAGGGACAACCAGATTTTTCCCATAGTATCGGAGGTTTGGCACCCTCCTCTGGTCCACGTTACAGCACACTCTATAGTGTTTTGCTGCCTCTCATACTTGTGGGCGCTCACTAAGAGTCTCCGTTCGCTATATCGGCAAGGTGGAGCTCAAGCCTTGTACATCTTTGTTCTTCGGGCTTCCACAAGTCCTTAGAAAGTTCTGAAAACGCACCCAGGTCACCAAGTCCGCCTAGGTGCTGCCAAACACCAAGATTAACAATCCTCCGGTCTTCACTTGATTTTGATCTTACCAAAATTGATGCACACAAGCCTCTAGACATGTCTTGCTCTCAAATGGTGTGAATGTGTGTGTATTTGATGCAAAGGATGAAGCACAATGGCTCTCTAAGTTTCTATAGCAGTAGAGGTGTCAAAGAGCATGAAATGAACTGAATGGACCCATATATAGATACATACATACATACATACATACATACATACATACATACATACATACATACATACATACATACATACATACATACATACATACATACATACATATATATATAACCCTCCAAGCTGATAGAGCCGTTGCAAAAGAGGGCTGCTGACACAGTCTATTCGGATTGTCCGGTACATTACTTTTTTCAACTTCGAGCAATCCGGTCCATGTACTTTTTCATCAACGGTCACTGACTTAATACGTCACTGTACTTTTGTCCGAGGTATTGCCCAGTCTATTATAGTGGACAGTCCGGTCTATACAAATTATGAACTCTAAAAAACTAGCCGTTACTGCATAGAGTTGTAATATCCGTAGGTTTGTTCGGTCTATTCACTTCTAACTGTCCTGTCCGTCCGTGTAACACCCGAACCTCATCAAAATACCAAGCCTCGGTTTCTTCGTCCTTCCCTTTGTTCGGTCTGCTGTTGGTGAGATTGTTCAAAAGTAATAGCCTCGGGTTTCTTTGTCCAAAGCTTTGTCCGCTTACACTAAACTGAACAATCTGTACCACCTGATTTCCATGGGACTTAGACCTAATAACTTCCCTGAAACATCATATTGGCCGCTCGGTTATTTTGCTCCAGAGCGGACTGTCCAGTCCATGCACAATTTTTTGGTTTTCAGTTTTCTTCAAGTATTTTGATTTGGACTTTGATTCTTTTGAACCTTGAGCCTGTGTAGCTTGTACCTTTGCTGTTCTTGAGTGTTTTAGCTTGTGTGTGCATCGATTAATGGAGAATCTCGAGATTAAGCTACTAGCCTTCGACCCCCCTTAATAGTGCGGACACTAGAAAGCTATAAGACCCTATCTAAGCAAGAATCCTTGAACTCCTTGATTCTTGATTCTAGAAGAGTCCTTAGCCTTCGAGATATGGATGAAAACCAAGTCCATCACCTCGAAAAGAATTTTTCAAATTTGGGAGCCATAAAACAATTCCAATGAGCAACCATAAAATATTAATTATTAACCCTGCACTCATTAGAACATTAGTACACAATTAAGCTTGTCATTCAATTACCGAAACTCACCTTGGGGCCTAAATGCTTACAACGGCGCGGCGGCAGACGGGGGCGGGAGCGGAGTCGCCGGACACCAGGTCGGCCAGTATAGAGGCAAGAGGTGACCGACGGGAGGGAGATGAGCTACTGCCTTTGCCTTCATAGGGTTGCTCTTGAGCTGAATCGTTGTGGGCCTTGAAAAATACATATGGGTTGTTAAATTTTGGGCCAAAATCCAGATTAGTCATGGGCCTACTCAGACTACCCATTGGATCCGCCCCTGGTCAACGACATACAATCCTCCTTGGTTATATGCCAAAACTCCTTAAGAAACCCACCCCAAAACCATTTGGCTGGGAGCAGAATCAACTTTCATATCCCATATGGCATTTCTTATTTCAAGTTTTAAAAAAATATTCACATAGCTTCTCTTTTCCTTCATCGGAATGTTGACTTGTAGGCCCCAGAAGGAGGCCCCCAACCTCATTCCACTTGGTGCTTTAGAACCAAACATGGTTTTATAAAATTTCATAGCATGCTCCATTATGTCTTTCCAATTGGTGATGATACCACCATCTGTTTCTAAAGATGTAATACTATTTTTCCTTCTTTTTTCCATTTGCCCAGTAGTGAAATTTTTTTTGAATTGGAGTCTCCTTTTAGAATCCATTCCTCTCCCACTCTTTGCTGCCAATATGCCTCCTGTTGATATATTTTTTCCTTTTCTTCTTCCAACCTGTATCTCAGACCCCACTCTTCTTCAGTTAAACCATTCTCTCTGCTAGCCTATCAAGCTCAGACATCTGCTTAATCAAATCCTCTTTCTTTTTCCTATTTCCTCCCAAATTAGTCCTATGCCACACTTTCAAATACTGTCTCAAGAAACACATCCTGTTGTGCCAATTATCCAAAGAGTACGCACCCTCTGATCTCCGTCTTTTGCTCACCCCCAATTTGGCAGCCACCAGATCCCGAAATCGCTCCTGTAGAAGCCAACTATTTTCGAAGTAAAAATAGTAAGGCCTGTTTTCTCCTGATTCCCCAGAATCAAACATTACAGGACTGTGATCGGACCCAATCCTAGTCATAGTCCATGAAGTACAAAGAGGGAACCTCTCCTCCCACTCAATCGAAACCAAAATCCTATCTAAATTAACTAACACTGGCCCAAACTGTTTATTTGTCCAAGAAAATCAGCTCCCACTCCTTTTTTTCTCTCTGAGACTATTGGTTCCTATAAAATCATTAAAAGCTTTCATCAAACCCTGGTTCAGATTCACATTATTTTTATCTTTACTTTCTCTAATCAAATTGACGTCACCTCCAAAAACAATGGGTAGACACCTCCCTTTATTAGCAAAGAAACTCTCTCTAGATAAGTCATGGTGAGCTGGTCCATACACATTCACCAAATTGAACCTGAAATTGCTGATTCTATGTCTCAAACACATCCACACATAAAAGTCATGTACCTCACACATTTCCAGCTCAAAAAATCATCCCTGATGCCTACTAAAATACCCCTGCTCCTCCCTTTTGCTGGAGACCATTTCCAAATAAAGGATTTATTCATAGACAGCTCCCTTAGTTCATTATCCTAAAAGTCATATTTCTTCGTCTCCTGAAAACACACCATGTACAAACTATTCTGAGTAATATGCTCCATGACCTGTCCTTTCCTTGAGGCTTTACCCAAGCCCCTCACATTCTAAAAAAGAAACTTCATCTCTTATTTTTCTTTTGTTTTCTGGATCCTTCCTTGGATCCATCATCTTTTTCACTTATTGCCTTGGAAGAACCCTCTGTCCCCCCTACATGAGTTATCAATAATCTTCAAGGCACACAAATCTTCAAGTCTGGCTCCATTTGTATCTCCTTTTCTTTTATTTTAGACAAATATTCATGGTATTTTACCTCAGCAATGGCCTCCCTTGCAACCCCCTCGGCTTTAAAAGCAGTTATTAACATATCAACATTATCTCTATGGATAAATCTCTAACTACATTACCTAAATGAACATCACTAGAATTATTCAAGACCATAAGTGATTAACATAATTTTTACCTTCTGTGAGTAGATTTTTGTCCTGGGCTCTCTTCGTTGCTTTAGTAAGCATTGGAGTACCTCCCAGAGGCACTCTCGCACTTGCCCTTGTAGCTTTGACAGGCACCTTCCTTGACTTGGATTTCTTTTTCTTAGCAGATGGCACCCAACCCTCTTGCTCCTCTTCAGATACCCCTCTATCTAATTCCATCATAGGATCATTCATGATGTCTTTTTGCTGCTTCTCCCTAGAGAAGCCATTATCTTGTCCAACTTCCCCTGAATTTGGTCTATGCTATCTCCCTCTACCATCAGTTTTCTAGCTTGGTCAGACACTCTCCTCTGTGGATTTAGGCCACGTATTTGCCTCCATGAAATAGATTCCTCTGATCCCCTGCTATGCACCATTATCTTCCCTGCATCACCTCCCTCTTTTTATCTCATTCTGATTATTCAGTCCTTCATTTGTAGCCATCTCAGAATGAGGTCCCTTCCTCTCGGTTTTATCTTTTTGACTTCCCATCCTCATCAGAAACATCTACCATAAGACTATCTAAAACTGAAACTTCAGATTGTTGTGACTCATGAATGGAAAACTCTTCCTCCTCACTTTGATGTGCCTGCTCTCCCCCACTTTTTATATCATCTTGAGATTGCTTCAGAACTACATCCTCATCATCCCCATTTAATTTCTTCATAACCAACCCCCTTCCTGACACAGCTCCACCCTCCCCACTTCAGGATGAAAAGTAGCTACAAGCACTGCTAGTAGTCCAGCATTGTCCACCGGAGAACCATTTTTGATTAAATCCTCCTCAAATGTCATCCTCTTGAGATTCTCCCAAACTAGAATCTTATTCTTCCTCCAACGACAGTCTGTGCCACCAGTCCTTGAGTTATATGATTAGAGCTAGCTAGGAACCAAGACCTAGCTATTTATTTTTTCTGTTCTATCTCTCTTCTATGTCAGTTATCCGTAACTAGTCAACATCAAATAGCTAGTCCTAATAGCCCCATTGGAAAGGCCCCAATCGATGTCTATCCTCATCTTAGAAACTTTCCATAACAAACACATGAGATGAAACCAACATTAATGCATGAATGCCTTTAGCATTAACTTGCATAGATGTACGTGCGACACACATGCTGTAAACCACATCTTAGACTGCATACTTGACGTGCCTACATGGATCGCGTGAAGAGCAGGAAATCATCGAGAGAAAGGAAGGAGTTGACCAATCGGGAAATAAAAAAGGAAAAGGAAAGAAAAAGAAAGGATTAATGGCTACTTGATTGTTTTCCTTTGTTTTTCATTAATTCGAAGATAAGAAAAGTATAGCTGGTCTGAGTACAAAACAATGTGAAAAAATAAAAGACTAAAGGGTTGAAATATTTTCCTTTCTATCATTTTTGGACCATTTTCAATTTTTTTCAACATATCCAGTGGAGCCAATGTGAGGGGTACATAGGTTTTCAATGGGTGAAATGGTTTTATAGTGTAGATGTGTCTTGCATTAATTTGGTGCTATGTAGTCTTTCTAGAAAGTTTCGAAAGTGCCCATAGATATCAACTCTTAATATTTTAATTAGAAATTTCCAGAGCTGTCTAGATAATTCCCCCTTTTTCCTAGACCTAAATCCAATTTTGGAATCTTTTGGAGATATTTCCACATGCTCAAAATATTTTATTTTTTATTTTTATGTCTCAATCTATCTTTAGGATTTTCCTAAGTTTTTTTTGGAAGAGTGAAGATATTATCTTGGTTTACAAGCTGATCTAGTGTTTACTAGATTTATTTTTAAACTATTAAAAGGATCATGTACCAAAAGTCATATTTAAAAACATTTTTAACCAAGGCAAAGGTGATAATTTAAACGGTTTTGAGAGTTGGGTAGCTATGGTATATGTATGTTATTGAAGTTCAATAGGAAAACAACACAGACTCCACAACAGCGGTCGGTAAAATATAGTGGCTTTCTTTTATTTTAGCCCTTTTTAAAAAAAAATCAAAACTAGACCTCTAACGAAACTTATTCTAAAAATGGATCCAAATATCGGCGTAACTGGTCGACGTTATATCAGTTAGCGCCGAACTCCCCACGTCAGCACCAACCTGGAAACTGTTTTGGACCTAGGCGTCATGTGCACTGACGCCGAGCTCAGCCAACTCGGCGTAGGAGGAGTGCACTCCGAGCTACTGTAACAAGCTAACAAGTCAATGTATGCAGTACGTCTGAACTTACATATATATCTAGGATTTTGTGAATTTTGTAGAAAAGTAAATACATATCCATTTGACATGATATAAATTTCGTTAGATGCATGTGTAGAGTTATCCTCTAAAAGACAAAAAATACATAAACTCATATTTTTAAAGTTTGTATATATTATTTTGTCCTTAGTTGATTCATGTGAAATAAAAAAAATACCATGGAACTGATATTGCGATTTCTCTGCACATCACTCAGTTGTGTAACGTCTTTTGAATTGTAACTCATTTCGTAAAACCATAATGCTTCATTCAAGATTATGTCGCAACTTGACATTTTTACATGATTGAACTTAGGAAAGTCTTTTAAATTGTCAATTCTTTATTTTGAAACAAACTAAATGTTGTACTTTCTGACACCTGAAAATCTAGACCTGGTGAAGTAGTATGGAGTTGTAAAAACCATCATCAATGGTTTTATTTCATAATTTAATGTTTAGTGTTCATTTAAGAAATTCTTTTTATATAAAAATTCTTTTCTAGACATTAATTTCATTTCATATAAAGTTATAAATCAGTTCTTGAAATAAATTCAGGGTATGATCATTTTGAATAACAGCACAAATCACATATATGAAATAGTCTATGCACTATCATTTTAAAACAATTTTACAATCAGACTCGTTTTTAGGAGCTCGTTTGAAATTTTTATGTACTTTGACAATATTGAATGGTTTTAAGTAAATAAGTCAAAAATGTATTAGTAACCAACAGTCCCATGCCAAATATTGATATCAAGATAGGCATGTCATCCTAGATCTAACAAACTAATTTCCATGATTTTTTTTGTTTGGCATTAATTAGATATGCAAGGATTAAATAATGCATACATAATTATATTTTTCTAGAAATTTTGACATGATTTTTTTGACTTCACATATTTTTTCACGTAGATAATAACACTATGCATCTAATCAAATTTGTCTCATGTCAATTGAATGCATATTTATTTTTTTACGGAAATCATAAATTTCGAAATGCATAAAAGTTTTGTTCATTTTTACCAACTAGCATGTACTGTATGCATGCAGGCGCTCGCGTGGGCTGATCTAGCGCCGAGATGGCTTAGCACGGCGTGAGCTCCAAGCACGCCGAGGTCCAAAACAGTATCTAGGTTAAAACAGTATCTAGGTTGGTGCTGATGGTGGTGAGTCGCCGATCAGTTATAACTCAGCGTTTTGTACTAGAACACCGATGTTTAGGTCTATTTTTGGAATAAGTTTCGTTAAAGATCTAGTTATGAAAAAAGTTTTAAAAAAAAGCTAAAATATAAATATACGAGTACTATATCCTTTTTTATTGGTGGAAATGCTAACTAACATTGAATCCGGGTCCTGAACAAAAGGTAGGCCCATACATATCACATATGAGGATTCAGGAACCCTCAAATTTTTGCTACAAAGACTAAAGTACATGCTGCATTGCTGGGATTAATTAAGCAGCAGCACGGTACGGTCGAAATCTAGAACTGGATGTTGGAGTTGTAGACGGTGTTGGGCTGCCAGTTCTCCGGGATGACGTCGGTGGCGACGAGCACCTTGCCGGACTCGCTGGTGAGGCGGACGGAGAAGGGCCCCCTGCGCACCTTGACCGTGTCCGTCCTCCAGATGGCGCCCCGCGAGTGCTTCATCGGCTCCCACTCCGGCGACGCCTTCTCCTTGAGGTCCGCCGTCCGCCTGCACGATGTTGCCGTCCACCGCCACGAACTTGACCAGCACCGCCAGGTAGAACGGGTTGGACCCCTCCTCCACGTGGAACACGATGTTCTGCCCGCCCGGGTACTTGCACGGCACCCTGCATGCATGGACGATCGAGGCAGTTCATCACCATCAATTCATCATCACAGCCTCACAGGTAATCCATGCCATTATGCATGCGTTAGAGGCGTTGACGAAGAAATGACGACGGCGGTCGACGGACCTCCTGAAGTCGAGGTCGATGATGCCGCGGTGGCGGAGCTGGTCGTTGACGCCGGGCTTGGCCATGGAGCCGAACGCCGTGCCACTGAGGTCGAAGTAGTAGGGGGAGACGTGACCGTAGTTCATGTCGGTGATGAACACCACTACCGGCTCGCCGGAGCACTCCGCCGCCGCGCTGCATTTGATCTGCACGCAGCAACGATCCAACAGTTTATTGTTCCAATGATCGATCAAGCCTAAAAGAACGGGCGTCATCGATCAGCCTATATAAAATGCAGTACTCTAGCAGGAGCCGCAGCCCTTGCCGTCCTTGAAGAGGGGGACGTTGCCGCAGGACGTCATGGCGCCGTAGGGCGGCAGGTTCACGTCCTTGATCCCGCACGCGCCGCCGTTGTCGTCGGGGCCGGCGCCGGTGGGCCGGCCGTACCAGGTGGCCCTGGCTGGGAGCCACCTGCCGTCGTAGTCGGTCGTGACGTTGGGGCCCGGCGGCAGATCGGGGTCCGAGCACGACACGCCGGCGATGAGCGCCGCCAGGACGGCGGCGGTGGACAAGGCCATGACACCGGCCAGGGACGGTCTCATCTTGCTCAACTGCGAGTCTGTGACTGGATTGTGTCGTGCGTTTCACAATCACACTGTGTGTAGTCGTCGTGGCGGACGACGGCGTGGAGACGGCTGCCACTTATAGGCCGGACCGGAGATACCGACGACTGCGAGCGCTGCCGCCGGTTTTGCGGCTGGGCGATCGCGTCCGTCGTTGAGGTTTGGGAATGGGGCGATTAATGCTGATGGTGGATATGGTATACACTATACTGGAGAAGATACAGTAGGATCAATGCTAAGTATTTGTGCCATCTGTGTTCATGGTTTTCTATATCTATCCTGAGGATTAATTTCACACTACGATTGTCAGCAGAAAATCCGTGTAGATTTGATGGTGCCACGACTAAGAAAATCTCTCTAGGTCCCTACGGATGTTAGCAATGATATATCCACCAGATTTACTCCTGTTTAATCGTCTGATATTTGTTTATGTATCAGTCAAATTTTTTAAGTGTCCATCCGCACAGTGCTGATAATCTATTTACTTTATAAAAGAGCGAGTTTATGAATAAATATTTTTCACTTAATTATAATCTACTCAACGATGTACCCACCCTTGGATAAATTAGATTAAATTTTTTTTGGGTCCACACCCTATTTTGTTGGTCCACGGCCTCTGTTAAATATTGTTATTTACTCAATTGCCATATGATTTTACGGTCCGATTTAATCTTTGGTTTGTTTTCTATGGCTAGATTTAATCTCCGTCCAAAGTATTACGCAGGTATTACGTGTTTCTGCCTATCGTATCCATCTTTTATTCACCTAAACTGTGCTATACCCGCCAGCGCCGCACACAACCTGACAGGCTGACACCGATACGTCTCCAACTCTCCATTATTATGGTAGCCGCCCCACGAAGGACTCACCTTTCTTTGCCTGCCCTTCACGGACTCCTAGGGCCAAGGCTAGCCGTCAACTATGCCCTTCCTTGCGACTAGAGAGCTAGGTGCTACAAATAAGCCAACCGACTCGATGAATCGGATGGACAGATCCATTCCCTCGACAATGTACGCCATAGAGACGGCAGCTGCCAGAGACGGCGGTCCCGGCAGGGGCGCAGATGACCTTGCTGTCGCGGCGGTGGAGGCAGTAAGACACCTCCGGCGTATGCTGCCTTGCGTCGACAGCGCGAGTTCTGCACTGCCAAGGCCAGCGAGCTGAACACCTTTGAAAACCTCGCGGACGTCCTACTGCCGCCACCGTCGGAGCTGGGCACCCCATATGGTCTCCTGCCGGAACTTCCCCACCGTGCACAGCTGGATCAGCTACGGGCTCCGGCACCACCCCGCCGCGTTCCACCTGTGTTGTGACAACAACGACAACATCTCCAATGTCTTCTGCTGCGTATCGAGGCCCCGCCTCAGGACACTGCACCTCTCTCCGCCCTGTCTCTGTCGTCCGACTTCGCCGAGGACGTCGCTGCCGAATACCCTGTCCTAGAAACCTGCACCTCGACAACTGCAGGTACGATTTCACCTGCCTTGCCCCGCGCTCGCTTAAGGAACTGTCCGTGGATTCTTCCCTGTGTTCCACAAGCTTAGGCCTTGCTCCTCCACAAGTGCAACGTCGGTAGGACGGCCAGGTGCTGCTTGTCAGGTGAGCAACGGCGCGTTGTCAGGTGATTCTGGTTCTAGGTGGAGCATGATGACGACGGCGTCGTCCTCCTGTCTGGCGGTGTACGACTACATAACCTCAAGTTGATAGAGCTCGAGTTCTGGGGTCGCTGCGCCGTCTGAGGATCGAGATAGCTGAAACTCCTGGTGGGTGGTATCTCAAAGCAAGCGTTCAGCCCATCCAAACATCTCTCGTGATGGGAAGAGTAAAGTCAAAATTTCCTTCGCATGCAGATTTAATTTGGTGTATGCGTAGAGTCAAAACTTCTATTTTTGCGGTGACACTTTATTCACGAATCAATTTTAATGGCCAGTGTGTATGTGACTATATATGCGAAAGAGTCTGTTTTGACTGCACACCTATATAAAAACAACAAAATTGTACAACTCAGGATTAAAAAAAGAAAAAGCATATATATATATATATATATATATATATATATATATATATATATATATATATATATATATATATATCGTTCGACCAGATACCCTCAAAATCATGAGATATACAGGTGAGTGTAGCTACATGCGCATGTAGAAAGGAATATTCATATATATATATGAACAAACAAATTTATTTGTCATATACCACCTATGAACAAATTGTTATAAACAGAACAATTTGTTATAGGTGAACGGTTATCGTATATAAAACAATTTGTTATGCATATATATATATATATATATATTCCTTTCTACATGCGCATGTAGCTACGCTTACCTGTGTATCTTAAGATTTTGAGAGTATCTGGTCGAACGAAAGGTATATACACGAAGTATGTGATAATACTAGACCATCTGTGATGATATATACGTGAAGTATGCGAGTATACCTGAGGTACGTGGACATACCTCATTATATGTACTAATATAAAAGTATTATCATAATAAATTAAAATCATGAGCTGTTTTGTAATTTTTTGCGTGCTGACCTTTGAGATATCTTAAAATAAATATGTGAACATACTCAAACTGATAAAAGAGTATGCGAACATACTCTTATTGATTTATTAAAGGTGAGTGTAGCTACATACGCATGTAGATAAAACTATATATATATATAATCCATACACTAATTCATTAATAACGTAGAACAATTCATTGCAGATGTTTTCTGTCTTTTTGTATGTCCACGTTCTCGTAGATGTTAGTGAACCCTGGTGTTGGGGATACGATGCCCGAAGCCCCCGCGAAGTCCTAGCCTGAGCGAAAGCCTATTATTTATCTAACGAGTTCACCCAGCGTCGTGCAGGATGATCGAAGGTTCACAAGCTCGGTGAAGGTCCAGGACGACTCGGCGGCATACCGAAGGTCTTCAAGCCCAGCGAAGGTCCAGGATCACTCGGCGACTTAGCGAAGGTCCACAAGCTTGGCGAAGGTCCAAGACGACTCAGCGGCATACCGAAGGTCCTCAAGCCCGGCGAAAGTCCAGGATGACTCGGCGGCTTAGCGAAGGTCCACAAGCCTGGCGAAGGTACAAGACGACTCGGCGGCGCAGCGAAGATCCACAAGCCTGGCGAAGGCCCGGGGAAACTTGGCGACACGATGAAGATCTGGGCACGCGCCGGAAGTTGAAAATCCTAACTCTCGAAGACGACCGAAGGTTGAACGTACTTCTAAGGAGTTGCGAAGCTTCGTGCCTCAGACGAAGGTCGCGGTGGGCCCCATCTGGGCAGTTGAGTATGAGCTGTAAAACGCCATTAGAGGACCTATTTGTCCCTGGATATTCTATGAATATGTTAGGTGTGGCCGTGTGGGGGCAAATGGGTCTTTGTACATTAAGTCGGTTCATATCCCTATGACAAGGAGCGTCAAAGGATTCCGATTTTGAGTAAATTGGCTTTATAAAGATACTTCCTGCACTTTTTCAATCTTTTTTCAGCTTTTACTTTTCGACCTTCGTTTACTGTCCAGGCATCGGGCGACCGAGGCCCAACACCTGACCCTTATAATTTAGAACAGAGGGATTATAATAATTCATAATGCACATAAAATAATTTATTGTGCATGTAGAATAGTGTAAATGTGGGACAGTCTATTTTATTTAAATCAGTCTAAACAGAAAACAGGTGGAACAATTTAGCCAAATATCGAACAAAATGTGATAAGCAACGTATAGGCGAAGCACGGGCCAAGGGGTCATGCGTTGCCAGCTCAGCGGGACGGGCGCGCATAAGATTTCATGAAAAAAAAAATCAGAAACTGTGACACGGATTTAAACTGAGTTCAGCAGATCGTTTATTTTGAGTTCTATCCTGTCTGTAGTGTCGCTACAGTGTCAATTTTTATTATAGACGACCACGGTATAATTCTTGTATAGGAAAGCATCCCTTTCTGTTTTCTCTGAAAGGAAAAACGAAACCTCGTCAGAAAAAAACGTGAGGATGGTGGACCGCGGCAGATCCTAGACGCTAGTACACGGGAAAAAGTGCGTGGCCGGGAAGCGGCCGGGCAGCGCCGCAGCCAGCAACCGTTTGTCTGTCTCGATCCCTGCTTCGCTGAAGGATAAAATCCGAATCCCCCTGCTGCACACTGCACATTTTATGTTTTGGTTGGAGCATCCCATCAACTTGAGGTTAGAGCACTAACCTGTATATGCTACTAACATTTGTCAAAAAAAAAAAGCTCGTTGCGTGCACGGTTAAACAATGCTGACCGCGCAACGACTTGACAATAACTGTATGAACGAACTTTTAAGTAATAGACGATTTGATGCAAGAACAAATTCGTGCAGTTTTCAAAAGGAAATCCATCCATCATAGACCGTCCTCCATATATCATCGATCGAGAACCTGATGCACTCCTGCACTCCGGCGTGGTACTGCATCGATTCCTTTCCCTTGTGTCCTGCACTCCTGCTCTCTCTCTTTCCCTATGCTGTGCTGGGTAACCTACTCACATTGGAGCTGCTCTAACCTTGTGCCAAGATCTTCAGAAATCTCATTCGCAGGCTGTATACTACCCAAGGGGAGGCTTAGCGGAATCGCTTTGGATGCTTGTGGAAGGAAATTAGAATGGGAGAGCTTTTCAGAACACAACTCATCGGTCGCTTCTTCAGCCATCAAGGATGGAGGAAAAGAATGAGAAAAGCTAGAACACAACCGGTTGATGGGATTGATTTCCTCACCCGAATTTTGGCTGGAGGTGGAGACGGAGGCGCGCGTCGGCGGGGCCGGAGGCGGAGAAGGCGCGCGGCGGCGGGAACGAAGGCGGGGGCAGAAGCGCGGCAACGGCCAGAGGCGGAGGCGCGGCGACGAGGGAGCTGCCGGAGCCGGGGCTGGCAGCGGAGGCGCGGTGGGAGGCCGTCGGGGGAGGGGGGCGGTGGATCTAGTGAGGAGATCAGGGTGGGGGTGGGGGTGGGGGTGGGGTTACACTGTAATTCCAATGTAAATATAATTACAGTGCAATCGTTGATGTATAGACAGACTCAAAAGAACAGCCACCCTGCACGGTTCAGGCTCTTGTGGCCGGACAGGGCACAGCCAAATTAGTGAGATACTTGTACCATTATTATGTACAGACAAATCAGTTCGAACCAATATATTAACGTGCAATCTATATACAAGAGTAGCTCTTAGATTTTTTTTTCATTTGTTTTTCCTCATTTTGTTATGCATACAGCCAGGCTTTTAGGGTTTAAAATATTTAATAGATTAGTTCTAGAATTTACATTAAGGTGCAAATAAAGAAACAAAGAAATAATACATAAGTTGCTCATCCTGACTGTTTTGAAATGGTCGGGATCAAGAAGTTATTTTAATAACACAAAGATCATTTGAACAATTGTTTTAAAAGATCATAACTCAATCAATCACGGGCTCATTTCAGCCCATTTAACAAGTCTTTAATAGCCTTGGGCTGATATGGCAGAAATCTGACCTTAAAAAGGGTCCTTTGGCCTCCTTGAACTATTGGTTGAGCTTGCATATGTTTTACATTATTCATATGATATATTCCCCGTCCCAAATTATAGTTTCGTTTAGACTTTTTAGATATTGAGTAGACCATTCATTTTTATGAATATGTTTTGCTTATATATATCTAGATTTAATGATTTACCAATATCCATCTAAACATAGACGGATGGAAAGAGAGCTAAAAAGGATTATACTTTAGAATGGAGAGAGTATTAAATTATATATGTATTATAGTGAGTTATAAATCTTAGCATATGCACCAAAATATTCATATATATTCATTTGATCATCGCATGATAAGATCATTACTCATTAGCAATCACAAATTACTACATAATCGGATCATGATAAGGTAAAATACAGGAGCTCCCCGTCCCTGCCCTCATATATTGAGTGGTGGAGACTGGAATTTTTTATACTAGCGTAGACATACGTGCGGCACGCACACAGTGAACTGCACCGCAAGCTCTATATTTTGCGGTCCTACACGGATCGCGAGAGCGAAAGTCGTTGAGAAAAAAGGAGTTAACCAAACGGGTAATAAAATAGAAAAATAGGAGAAAAAAGAATTAATAGGCACTTGATTGGCATCCTTCTTATTTCATTAATTCAAGACAAAAAAAAAGTACCTGGTGGGTATGGGTAGAAAATAAGGTAAGAAAATAAAGACCAAATGGTGGAAACATTTTCCTTCTATCAGTTTTAGACTTTTCTCAACACTTTTCAATTCTTTCCAACCTGTCTAGTGGGGCCAATGTGAGAGGTACATAGATTTTCATTGGGTGCAAAATGGTAATCCCTCCATTCGCAATAAATGTATGACACGATTGACTTTTTTCTAAAACTTGATCGTTCGTCTTATTCAAAAAAATTTAACAAAATACCGTCTATTGTGTTGTCATTTGATTTACCACTAAGTGGATTCATATTTTCACATGTTTGAATAATTATTTTTAAATAAAACGAAGGAATAAAGTTTTTAAAAAAAAAGCCAAACGTGGCATACATGTGTGAGCAGAGGGAGTATCAAAAACCCCCGCTCGCAGTGTAGGTGTATATAATAGATATACATCGAGCATATGTTATATGTAGTACGAAAATTTTTATATAGTAGAGGGTAGGGTCAGCTCTAGCACTGTTGCTTCATCAATTTGTTCGTAGCTTGTGTGACAAGTGCCGATTAAAAATAACCTTACCTATAAATAAAAACAGAGAGGGGAACAAAGAAACTAAAAGAAGAGCCACTTGACCCGACAACAACATCTAGGGGACTTGAACGCCACCCTAAGTGGACACCCTACGCCATTATTCAAACACACACCCATCTTCTTAATGCAGCTTTCAGCGTAAGGTTGGTCCAATCCTCCTTGTCATGTCAAGATACACAAAACATGGGACCAATATCATTGCATACATGATACTACTATGTCATATATGATCATGCGTCACTATAATTATTGGTTTCCACTGAAGAAAGGAAAGGCCTAATAACTAATTAACAGATATTGATGACACGATAATATATAATCAAAAATCGGCTAGATAGATAGATGTATCACCATCGTCTGAAGTTCAAGTTTCTCGACTTGGTTAGACTGTTCGTATTTTCTAAATTTATTTCAGAATTTAACGGTTTTGTTTGTTAGGTGATGTTTCCATCAACATCAAGATGTCAGTCCTAGTCCTACGAAAGTGCTCATTAGGGTAGGTGTGCGTGTATGTATTCATTGGAATAAAGTACTGTGTTTTGGGGGAAAAAATAGAAAGAAAGTCCCTCACCGCATTGTAGAAAATTACTCCTGGAGAAACGGTCGGAGCTTTTGCCATCCATATTCACACCAGTTTGGGCCGGCTAAAGGTGGATCACTCTGGACCTATTCCATACATTGTTTGGTTTAAGAAAAAAGTTGATGCATCATCTTCTCACTCATCTTTTTTTCTCTTTGGTTCATGGAATAGAATGGATTAATATATCATAATCCCATTCATTACAAACTAATAATTAATACTCCCTTCGTATTTAAGTACTCAACTATTTCGCCAACTAGGACGTTTTTTTTAGCTACTAACAACACAAGACATTTCGTAAAAAAAAAAAGAGAGAACACAAGACATCATTAGTTAACTGATTAGTGGATGGGAATCAAGCCATAGGAATCAGGTGATAAATAAAAGAATGAACCTCGTCAGAAAAGACAAGGATAATGGACCGCGGCAAATCCTGGGCGCCAACTCTGGAAGGTGGATACTCTACTCTGTACTCTGTTTCGGCCGCAAAGTAGCCGCAACCGTTTGTTTGTCAGTTCGGGAACGCTACGGCGCGAACGTCCGGATGCGTGGCAACTCTTCGGACGGACGACGTGGCCTAACCACCTCCATAAGATAAAATATCTTATCCTCTCACTTTTCCTCTCCCGCATCACCACTCGCGTTCCTATTCTGCGCTCTTTTCTCCCATGTGCCTCCCTGGCGCTCTCTCTCTCCGGCTCTCTGCTAATCTCTGCAATAGGTAGAGCTGTTGATGCGAGCCGAGTCGGCCATGGTGTGGGGATTGCTCGGGCGTCGTAGCCACGCACGCGTGGTCGGGCGAGGGGTGCGGCAGCGGCTGCCAGACGACGAGCAAAACATCTACAGAGCCTTCTTCAAGCTCTCATTCTTCACCGACACCATCATGCTCCTTTGGGGTCAGCCATGGCGTAGCGGATTGCGCTCATGGACACCACGCTGATGGAGGTGCCGACCATGGTTGTCGTCCATAACGCCGGCAGAGGTAGATCTAGACGCTGCACAACATTGTTGTGATCCTCACCATTGGAGGCTTGGCGCCGACGGCGGCCCCGTAGGCGCACGCTTGGCGTAGCAGCCCAGCCGGCGCGGGAACAGGTGAGCAGCGCGGCGGTTACGTCAAGCGGCGGTCTGTTCGCACCTCTTTCCGTGTGCCCTATTGATTTTAAGATATGTTGTAAACAGTTGAATTTCGACGTTGAAGATATGCATTTCTAATGTTTCACGGATTTTGCCGTTATTTTTTTTAACATGAACTAAGATACCGATGTTGCAATAATTGAATTCGAGTGTTGCATGCATTATTTTTCGACGTTGAAGATATGCATTTTCAATGTTGTGTGAATTTTGCCGTTGTTTTTTCATTTCCTAGATTGATGTTGCAAAAGTTATTTTTGAGTGTTGCGTATACTATTTTTTAACGTTGAAATTTCATATTTTCGATATTTGATAGATCATGTGTGGGTTGGGGTTGAGGATCAATTGCAACATTGCCATTATGTTTCGGTGGGATTTCCTCGTCCAAATCCAACGGTCACCTCTGATTATCGGATGGCAGAACCTGCGTCCGACGCCGGGCGCCAGCAGTCCCGTTGTCAGTTTGTCTCATTCCATGATTCGTTCTGCTGCTGCTCGCGATTAGTTTACCATTTCCATGCGCCTACGTGCGTACCGGCGGGAACCGCATCAGGTGATCAGGATAAAATCCTCCTGCTACACATGTTGTGGTTAGAGCATGCATCAAATTGAGGTTATTAGGGCACTAGCGTCTAGCCTTTGCTAACATTTGTAAAAAAAAAAAAAAGCTTGTTGCGTGCATAATTAAGCAAAGCTGACCGCGCTACGACTTGACTATAGCCAGCTAGTAACTGCATGAACGAACTAAAAAGTACGGGATGATTTGATGCGAGAACAAACAAATTTATTTTTCATATACAACAACCGTTCACCTCAGTGGCGGATGCAGCTTGAGAATACAGAGGGGCTCTCCTCTTCTTCTTTCTCTCTTTTTTCTCCTTCTTCCTTCTTCCACTTCTTCTTTCTTCCTCAAAAAATCAAGGGAAGGCTTAGGGGGCTCCATGGCATCTTAGGCAGTAGGGGGGCTAGAGTCCACCCTGCACCCCCTTTAGATCCGCCACTGATTCACCTAGAACAAATTATTATAAACATAAAACAAATTATTATGCATGTAGAAATAACACACATTGTTTGTGCAAAATAATTCATTGACAACATTGCACAATTCATTTTGGATGTACTAGCTCCCTCAATCCCAACTTTTATGAAGTTTCGGTCCTCTTTTTATCCGTCCACAATTTTATGGATGTTGGTGGACCCCTTAGAATTTAGAACGGAAGTATAATAATTCATTATGCACATAAAATAATTTATTGTGCATGTAAAGTAATGTATTGTTTGTGTATGATATTCATTTAGTGTGTAGAACGTTTTATTACGGGTGTAGAACAATTCACTAGCTGCGTAGAACAAATTATTTTGCCCACAGAACAAATTATTAATTATCATGTGGAATAAATTATTATGTATATAAAACAACTAATTTTCCCGGGTCACGCACATTGGAACATTATTGCACGTCGAACAATCGGTTGTATTTAGATCAGTTTAAACAAAGAAACAAGTAGAACAAATTATTTAGGCTCCCTCAGATTTAGCCTAATATTGCTGAAGGAGCGTATAGCGGTATAGGTGAAGCACGGGGCCACGGGCCGAGGGGTCGCGCTTTGCCGGCTCAGCCAGATGCGCGTAAAGATTTCCTGAAAAAAAAAAAGAGGATCTCTCCCCGGGACCGGAATTCCTATATATCTTTCGAAAGTTCGTAAGTCATGCTATCTTCTGTTTTGAGAATCGTGCATAACGTAATGTTGAACTAGTTTATCTAAGATGTCGAACAAGATTTGAGTAAATGTTGAAGCTGTTGTTTCAGAATGTTGATTATGTTTTATTGACATACAATGCCTTGGGTGTCCGCTTTGAGATTCGTGTACGAGCACAATGGTTGATCTTGTTTATTTAAGATGTTGAATAATATTTTACAAAATATTGAATTTATTGTTTTAAAATGTTGACTACATTACATTGATTGACCATGTAGTTGTCTCTTGCGACGTGGCAGGTCAACGTTGAATTGTTGAACAAAGTTTAAATAAATGTTGAATCTAAAGATTTAAAAGGTTGATTAAATGCATTTGAAAAAAATAAATACTGATTATATTTATGGCAAATATCGGTGGACTATTTTTTTTGATAATATGACACAATAATAAACTGTTATAGCTTTTTTATTCGTTTAAATAAAATAATTTTATACTATTAGGCCTATTGAGATTTAAAGATACATAGTTTAATCAACTTTCGGAAGATACATAGAAAGTCCCCTCTGGGACGGGGGCTTTTATAGGAAAGCATCCCCTTTCTTTGAAGAAAAAAAAACGAAACCTCATCAGAAAAGACGCAAGGATAGTGGACCGCGGCAGATCCTAGACGTACGGCAACCGTGTGTCTGTCTGTTCCTCGCTGCGCCGGGTGCCCCCGACTAGTTTGCCATTTCCGTACGTACCGGCGGCATCCGCGTCAGGATACGACGTGATTGGTTGACTGCATTTGCCTACCCTGCATCGCATCTACCAGCCAGCCCCCAGCCAGGCCGGGCGCATGCAACATAGCAGTGTTTGGTTGCTGGCTCCTTAGAGCCTAGCCTGGTAGAGAAGCTGTTTGGTTGTCTAGTTGCAGCCCAAGATTTAAAAATCAGATGCAACTCAGTATGTTTGGTTACCTGTGTGATGCCTCTGGCATCTCAGAGGCCCTAACTCATATTTTGACTTATGATAATGATGACTTATAACTAAATCATGTTTAAAGATGGAAAGAACTAAGGTGGAGAAATCACAAGTCGAAAATTTTCTACTCAAATGTACAAAACCTCACGTTGTTTGGGTGTTTAGTCCAAAAACCAAAGGTTTTCGTGAGAAACCCCAAGTACAAAAATTTTAGTTCTTGTTATATAGATCAAATTTTCTTCTGGTACAAGTTAAAAATGTTGAATTGAAAGCTTCAAAAGGCCAAGTCAAATCAGGTCAAACTTAGTCCACACTTAAACTCCCAAATCTGCATTTCAGCCTTTCCCCAAACTTCGTTCTGAAATTACTTTTGTTTTCACTATAGAACTTCAAAATCTACCTGACTAGGAAATGAAATTAAACTTATCAGCTTTCAAATGAACCTAATATCAAAGTTATTGGACTCCGTTTGATACTTCAAAGGTTTGAAACAAGAAAGACCATACATAAATTGAAGTTGCAGTTTCGCAAAACCCCTGAGTACACTTGTGACTATAGTTCAAAATATAATGTGATTTGGACCAAACTCTCTATAACAAACTTGTAGAAAATTTTATGTGGATCAACTTTGGTATTGAGTGTGGTAACATGCACAAAGGTTTAGGTGGAGTTTTGAGTCGATTAATGAAAAAGCAGAAATCTGCCTAAACTTGATCGGTAAGGAAGATTCAAATTTCAAAGGAACAAAAGTCCTTATCATGCAAAACATCATATATGAAAGTTGTAGATAATTAAAAACTACACAACATTGGTATAATACTCTTTTTCAGAAAATAAGCATAAAATAGACTTTAGGAATTTCTAAGTTTGCATTAAACCTTGGTCAAACTGGGATCAGTTAGTTCAATCCAAATTTAACCTAATATCTTCCACATAACTTGGTATTCATGTTTATAGAAAAATTGTAGAGTACCAAATTCTGAACATTTCTTGTATTTTGAGTTCCCTTTAATTCGGCCATTTGTTTTCTCAAAAACGAGGAATTAGAATAGGTGTTCCAGCAGTCAAACCACCCTTTTTCCATTTTCGAATTTCTTTTTCTCTTTTGTCTCCCTGACGCGTGGGACCCACTTGGAAGGTCCTCGGATTCCGGCTGAGGACGGACTCGCTGCGGGCCCCATCCCACGCCTCCGCAGACCCGGTCCACGCACCTTTGTCTCCCTTTCCAGCCTTGGCCCCACCGGTCATTGACTCCGGTTCACCGGACCCGGTCCACGCTGCCCGCTCTCCCTTCTTTCCCCCTCCCCCGCGTGCACGCGGCAGGCTGGACCTGCGCACGCCGCGCCATGGGCGCCAGCACGCCCCGCCATGGCCACGTGCCGCCCTCCCCCGCCCTGCCGTGCCCCTGGTTCTCCTTCGGGTGGAAGCGAGCCGCGCCCTCACTCTCACTCGCCCCTCACTCTCCCTACCCTCGCTCTCTCGCTCGCGCTGAGACACGCAGAGCGCGCCCGCCATGGACGACGCCACGACGGAGCACTGAGCTCGCGCCCCGCCTCCTCCGGTGCTCCTCTCGTTCAACGGTCGCAAGCACCACACCCACGCCACCATCCTCCGCCGATTCCCCATATCCGTGATGCCCTAAGCCACCTCCAACCCACCCTGTACCGGGCGCCACCACCATGGACGCGCCGGCCACCATGCTCGCCGTGGAGACCTAGCTCCGGTCCATCCCCACGCCTCCACGACCCCACCAACAGATGTGCCACTTCCCCGCACAGCTCGCGCGCTGCCCTGGCACGCCGGTTCCGACCGCGCGCCGTCGCCGCTCCCCCCCCCCCCCGTCGCGAGGTTGAAGACGACCAGGGGAGGAGACGACTTATTTGCAGTTTGGCCCTCGAGAGCTGGTAATTTTAGACTTAGGTCCAAAGGCGCTGTATACTGAGTCTTGTAACACTTACACGCTAGCCCCTGGAATATACGTTTAATTAGTTATAGGCCCTTAGATCTGAGGTTTTTAAATAAAATGAGTATTAATTCGGCTGAAACTTTGGAAATTCGTAGTAAATCCAATAAAAATCAGAAAAATACGAACTTTGTTGCAAAGTACTCCTATTAAGTAGATCTACAGAATAGATATGATGGTTGGATATGAAAAGACCATTTTGCCCCTGTTATTGTGCATGCTTGATAAACCAAGGAAATTAGGAAATGTGGACTAAATGGTCTCCAAAAATTGCCAAATTTAGACAGCAGTGTTGTTAGGGTATATAGGCTCACTATGATTTTTATTAGCTCAAATGTTCACTATTTGATTACCATTTTGCCCCTGCATGTGTTTTTAGCATAAAAATAAAGGAGGAAATGATAACCATATAAAGATTATGCTATAAATGATTTTACCCATTTTATTTGTGCTCCCTGTGGTATAAGTAGCTCACTGTTGAAATGGGGTGCTGTGCATGTCAAGTATAGTTAGTGTTTTGAAATTAATAAGTTCATGCATGTTTAAATTAATAAATAGGAAATGTGGTTTAAATGAGGGTCAAAAACTTCTGAATTTGGGCAGCAACATTGCTAGTATACCTAGGCTTAGTATAAGAATTTGATAGCTTAAATGCTTACTGTATATTTACTATTTTACCCTTGCCTAGTAATTAAGCATATAGTTAACAATGAAAAAGAGTTCTAGATAATAGTAAGCTATAGGGGTTTTGTGGTATTTATCTAGGTTCTAGATGGTGTAAGTAGCTCATCGCTGAAAACGTGAGGCCATGCATGTAAAGTTGACCCTATTTTGAAAATGGTAGGTATAATGCCTATTTAAGCAAAGAATAGGAAATGTGAGACTAGTATATTAATAAATGCCACCATGAATCACATTTGAAAACTTAGGAGTATGTAGGCCTTAGCCACTAAGTTGGAATGCAACGTAGGTCTTCAGTACTGTTGAGAAATGCACGCTAGGAATGCTAAGCTAGCTAGCTGAAAATAGGTGTTTAAGTAAGCATCGGCCTTTTCGCATGAATCGATGCTATTCAGTCACACACCCCCACGTGGTTATGTGTGACAAGCTAAGTTATCATAGGTGATGGCTTGTACGATTTCTTAACATTAAACAAGTTTCATCACGAAAAATGCATAATGTTATTCCATAAACCCTGATTTCTTGCATTGCACTCGCATCATGAAGCAAGCATTGCACTAATACATGCTCCAATTGCACTATGTCATGCATATAGATTCCGCGAGCGAAGGACAACCGCCGGACCAACCAGTCGTAGAGGAGCCAGAGGAGCAGCTACACCAGGAGCTGAAGGACCAGCAACAAGGTCACGACTACGCTCCGGACGAAGATACTGACCCTAACGAGGAAGGTAGGCAGGACCATACTTAACCCAGCAAACAAATTATACTTGAGGATTACTCATATGCATTAGGAGTTGCTTGAAACCAGTTGCATTAGACTCCCTGGCCGCCCTGGCCCTAGCACCTATACATAGAGTTCGTAGGACGAGTATGCCTAGAATTTACTAGGTACGAGTAGACACGAGTGTGTGGACTCGTCGCGTAGGTGTTTTCAAAGTTACAAAAGCTTACATTTACATCAATTATTATTGTTGCTTATGAATTAAATGGAGACTGGGCGGAGATTTATTTCAGTATATACTTTTCATAAGGTTGCACTTTGGACTCCGCCCGAGTCGCATAAGGCCCGTCCGCTGTTCGCCTATTGGTCGGCATAACATTGCTAGAGTGCTTATCCGGGGAATGGGACCGGTAAAGTCTTACCTGGGTTTGTCCGAAGTTTTCGAGGTTCCGCCCATCCACTTGCTGGAGGCCGATGGGCCGGGGGCACTTGTACTCGAGGGAGGGCTGACCCAGAGAACTGTGGTATCGCTCCTGAGGGGGCACAACCCGGGGTTAGGTGGGGGCGCTTTGAATCTTGGGACAAGACAGGTGGAGATCGGGGCTATATGTGGGAACGCGATGGCTAGTAAGCATATACCCCTGGCATGATAGTTATTCCCGGGAATTAAAATCGATTCGAATCGCTGATGCCTACCAGGTGTGGGAATGCCAATACCTTTGACGTTCAACGTAGTAACTACTTGAATACTCTGGATTTAATACTCATGGTTTTTGAAATACCACATGATTGAATTGAACTGTTTACCTTACTGCAAGTTACTGTTATGTTGAAGGTTATACAAATGATGAAAACTTGCTACTTATGTTACACATGTTACTGTTTAAAACCAAAGGCTAAGGATCCACTTACTAGTAAGCAGCTTCGCGTCAGCCGTAAACCAAATCCATTAAGACCTACTGAGTAATTAGTACTCAGGGTTTGCCCCTATATTTTGAGCGCAGGTATGGAATTTATGGTCTGCACTTGTGTTGGAGGCGGCGCATGCCCTCACTTAGGATGAAACGACATGAGTGGCACAAGGGCAACATCGGTGGGCTCGATGTTGTTACCTCTAATGCAAATCTTTTGATGATATCATGGTGACCTCTGTACTTATAATTCCGCTGCGAGAAACTTTCGAACTTGCTACTTATAACACTATGTTGGACTCGTATTTTATTTAAAACCGGTTTGTAACTAAGTCTATTATTATACTATTCAACTGCCTGTGATGATGTATCTGTTGTGGCTCCATCGTGGGTCAGATGTGTATGATGTCGGTTCCTCTGGGAAATGGTAATATCGAGGGTCAAATGACTCTCGACGGACAACCGGGTTTAGTTTGGTCTAATCACATTGCGAGCTAGAGGTGGCAGATGTGCTTAGTCCGGATTAAATCGGCGGTTCCGCCACAACCTGCATGCTAGCAGTTCGGGTTACCCATTGCACCAAGTGGTGAGTTTACCACTGACCAGGCCATTTCTTACAGAAATGTTTAGTTCTACTTAAAATTACATCCCTTGATCAACTTCCAAACTAAAAAGTCAATAAGTGCAGCCTGCACTAATATAATGACATTCTGCACACTTAATCTAGGACATTATTTGAAATTTTTTTCAGCTACTGGAATAGATGGCTCCTACAAAAGACACCCATTGAAGGCGGCATATGCTTCATCCCTTGACTTGTAACCCTTAACACATGCACCATGAAAGCCTGCCACTTGAGCATGAGCAGCCTCCCAAGTGGAGTAGAGTCCAGTTTGGCGCCCAGCTATGACAACATACTATTTCATGGCTGCTTACATAATCAAACATCAATAGATGACCTTGGAATAAGTATTTGCTCAAATAAAACAATATACATTGCATCAATTGATCAGCTTTGGAAAAAATCATCATTGGCAGAGGCATGCACTCAGGTAGGCACTCAAGCAAATATGAAAGCAGCATGAGTATCATTGGCAGAGGCTTATGCACATGAAACAATAGCAATGTGATCAGATAAACTGGTTAATCATCATAGGCATATGCCAAACCCAGCAAGTAACAAGTTCAAAACATGAGCCCCAACACAGAGGCATAAATAACAAGTCCAATGTCATGGTACCCATTGCCACATTACCTAAACAAGTACTAGCACAACTCAGGTTGATCTAGTCTATGCACAAAGTTCATATTATTACCTTGTTCAACCCTTAACCCATCTGACCTTTCTAATGCATCAGCTAGAATGGTAGCATCATGTGCTGATCTTTCCCAATTAGCAAGTACATATGTATACTTCAACTCAAAATCAACAGCTGCTAGGATATTTTGTGTGGTGTAGTGCTTTCTTCCTCTAAATGCTGCTTGCATCTTCTGTGAGACTCTAGCATATATATGGGTTCCATCTATAGCTCCGACACAATCCTACATCACATGGTCCATTTAAATTGGTTATGCAACATGACCAAAAAATGTACCCCTGCTAAAGACTACATGCATCAATTTTTACCTTAAAATAGGGGTACAAATCTGGAGCTGTTCATGATCTTTAGTTGTGTCTCAGATGATGGGGCCCTAATCATATCTCCCCTAAGCTCTCCAATAGCATATAACACTTCTTTGAAATACCTACTCACAGTCTCTATAGATCTCCTCCAGTTCTGATGAATAACTCTAAACCTTTGATTGTGACCTACTATATGAAGAAACATTGCAACTTGCTCTTCTACACGGCAGTGTAGGGTGTTCCTCAACAAATTTCTCTCCCTAAGCAAGTTACAAAGGCTGAAAAAGGGAGCTCTCCTCGTTCTAAGCATGTTGACACACTCTACATCATTACAGTTGTAAATTAGGTTCAGATTGTGTTGCCTTTGCTCATCCATTTTGCTCAGCGGCCCATAGGCTAACACAGGCTGTCACCGTTCTTGCATTCGCAGTCGACTCAAAAGAAATGCATAAAGAGCAGTGAATAAGAGCTGCTGCTTGAATAAACAGTTGGCGTCTTTTTTCTTTCATGTCCATCTAGCAAACCACCATGATTTTTAACATAGATTAAGTACAAACTACTGTAACACAGTGCTTAGAAAAAACAGAGCATCATAGGCATATATTTAGCTGGACACAGCATCACAGGCATGCAGGACATTCAAAAAACCAGGAAAACAAATCATAGGCATGGACAAATGCTCAGATCTTATACCCTAACATCATTGGCTACAGCCACATGCTCAGATATCATATCAAACAGCATACGTGCAAAGATGTGAACAATCCACACAACCAGTAATGAAGGAGGGGGTTGGATAAGAGGGCGAAAATGGTAATACCGAGCAACCAAAAGCAGTACAACAACAACCAACGATGGTGGCTCACGAGCACAGCAGATCTGCAAGCCTACAGTCAACAATCAAGAGTTATGAACTGCAAGGTGAAGAAATCATGACCAAGAACGAAGAACAACTTAGGAAAAGGGACAAATCTTACCTAAAACGCACCAAAACAACCAGATCAGGCTGCCTGCACAGTGGATTGCGAGTAATCAGAAGGGGGGAACTGAGATTCAACAAGTTAGGTTTTCAGATTCGCACAAAGAAAGGAGGGGGATCTTAATTGCGCACTTGTGATCTGCCGCTATGCAAAAGAACAAGAGATGAGTTAGATTTACACAAATCCAAAAGCTAGGGTTCACAGGAAGGGAGAAGAGAGTGAAGAGGAAGAGGGGAGAAGAGTGAGGGAAAACTCACCAAGCCGGGAGAGAGAGCGGAGCGACGTGAGAGGGTGGCAGCGGGTGGTATTTATGCCCGGTGATGGCGCGAAACTGTGGAGGTAACCCTAGCGCTTCCCGCCTGCACGCGCGCTCCATTTCCGCCTTCCCGCGTGCTCCCGCGAGGTCTCGCCGCGCACGCGCAAAACCTGGCCCGTGGGAAACGGCCGAAATCTGCGTACGCGAGGAGCCTGGCCGGGTGAGGAATCTTGCACTCACGGGGACAGGCCCAGACCCGCGACCAGGCAACCAAACGGGCGAGGGTTGCATCCCACGGGACACGCCCGAGGTATATGCAGGCAACCAATCAAATCCGATTTCCCCCAGTGTTGCACATGTTTTGGTTGGAGCTGCATCAACTTGATGTTAGCGCACTAACCTGTTATGCTAACCATTTGTCAGATCAAAAAAGCTCGTTGCGTGCGCAGTTAAACAAAGCTGACCGCACGTACCACGACTTGACCAAGAGCTAGCTAGCCTGCTGCTAGTAACTGTATGAACAAACTTACAGGGTAGTGGATGATTTCAAACGAGAACTCTCGGAGAACAGATTCTTGCAGTTTTAAAAGAAACCCATCCATCATAGATTCTTTCGATCTCGTAGCCGGAGAACGCCGCGCACACGCTCAACGACGACCGCACCGCCCCCCTGCCATCCATTCATCGAGAGAACCTGATGCACACCGAGTCCAGATTTTACGTACATCGATTCCTTTCCCTCCTGCTTGTTTTCCTATTTCCCTATATGTCGTGCTGGGTAACCTTGTGCCAAGAGCTTCAGAAATCTCATTCGCAGCTAGGCTGGTGGCTAGCTGGCCACAAGAAGTTACCCAAGGTTCAAGGGAAATGGTTTGGCCATCAAGGATGAAAGAAAATGATGGTCCATAGCAGGGTTCAGCTAGGCTCTTGCCGGACAGGATCACAGGACACGTCGACACATCGTGGTCGCCAAATTAGTGGTATTATCATGTACGTACTCATTATGGCTACTTTGATAGTCTTGGATTGGAGCGATTTGAAAAGATTAACATAATACATCTAAGCTCCCTCTGAGTCCCTCCCACTCCGTCTCAATCTATGAGAGTTGTCAAATTAGGCTTGCATTCTTCGATAGGTATGTTAAAGGTCAAAGCTTGTAACCCTCTCTGCTTCTCCTTCACGAAATACGTAGGGGGCAAAAAAAAAAAAGATTTCCTTTAGCCGTGATGATAGAGTAAACTTTGGGAGTTTGGGACAAGGCAACCAAGCCCTGAAGCTCCATCTTATTACGCGCCAACATGCACCTGCACCATCTCTCGCCAAAAAGCGGCGAAACGAAATACACACTAGCGCACTGCGCTTCTCGCCTGCTCTGCTCAGCTCGGCGTGGGTGCACCACCTGGTAGGCTGCTACGCGAGGAGCACGTGGGCGGTGACGTGGGCGACGCCGGCCACAAGCGTCGCGAAAAATCCAAACGCACGCGCCGGGTTGGCCGCGGCAGCGCCACCGGCGGTGAGACCAGCCATGGCCATGGCCACGGAGTCCCAGGCCTCCAAGATCGCCGCCGCACCGTCCCGATGTGGGCGTGGGCCGAAACTTGGCTGGGCTGATGGAAAAGCGGAGCAAAACTTACGTAGAAAAAGTGCGCGCGATGACATTTTCCGTCTGCTGGCTCGGTAGGCAACGTTGGCGGGGCGGAGGAGCAGAGAGCATGAGTATATATACGGTCGCTTGGCATGCGGACCCCACGAGCGTAGGATCCACGTGGCAGTGGCACTGGTCGTTAACGTGAAGGATCGAGGAAGATTTTGAACTAATCGAGGACACACTCTAATTTTTCCATTACGCTCCGAATAGCACTTCAATCCGAGATTATCCAAACAAAGGCTTAGTCGTCGGCCTGCCGGCGCCGGCGATGGGGCGCGTCGTGTGAAGTTGTGAGTATTGACAATGGCCTGCACTGCAGTGCAGCCCTGCACGCTGGCGACAACACACCGCGCCAGAGAGCCGACGTACGCTGCGGCCGCACTGGCGCAGGGCGTGGCATCGTCCCAATGCTTCAGAGGGCGAGCGGATGGCGAGTGGCCTGCCTGTAATACGCGTCGTTCTGCCGTTCTGGGCGGCCCCGCCGGGTGAAGCGCCAGAGCCAAGGTGCACACCATCGCGACCACGTCGGGTCGGGGTAGGACGTGCTGCGCCGTACCATTAATTCAGAGACAGCAGAATGCGCGCGATTGGCGAGTTGCGGCACGAGAGTAGCTCGGAATACGCTTCGGCGATCCTGGCCGCCAGGGGGCGCGCCGGAGCCGAGCGGGCGGCGCCATACGAGCCACCAGGGGACTCTGGAGGCTGGAGCCGACCGGGCGCGCCACGTCGTCCTTCGATACCATAGTCACACGCCGGAGCTGGCTGGCAGCGTCCTGCTCGGCTACATACGGTGGACCCAGGGCGCCGCCATGCCTGGTGTCCTCGTACGACGCCGTCGCCGAGACAGCGCGCGGCGTGGGTGCCTCGCTCAGCGCCGCGGTCGTCCTCGTCTCCAAACAAATATTATATTATTGCCGCAGGAGGCCAAGGTGAGAGGATCACAGGCACGCACGAATACGGAATAGTACTACTAGACAACGGACAACGCCTTGTGAAAGGCACGAGAGCAGGGCGCGTCCGCCTGGCCAGGCCCTCACCGCGCCGACGCGTTCGCCGGCGGGTCCGCGCGCGCCTGCGGTTTCACCGGGGGGAGCCGTGGCGGGGCTTCCTTCCTCCCCGCGTGCGCGTCCAAGTGGCTCCGCCCTCCCCGCGCCTAGGGTTTCACTGGCGGGGCATCCTACCGTCGACGAGGGATCCTACCCCGGCGCGCCATGGCCATTTTGCTCACCTCTCGCCTATTTAAGCAGTGGCCTCCCCCCTCCCATCGAAGCATCCAGCCTCCTCGGTCCGGGTCGAGTACTCGACTAGTACAGCCAGGAGGGGGGGTCATTGGATCAGATCAAGGGCGGCCGGGTCCAGCCACCTTCGCGGGGCAGGGGCCAAGCGCGGCAAGATCGTCGCGGAGGAGAGGAGCACGCCGGGTGCGTGGGACGACTTCGGCAACATCGTCGTGGAGGAGCCGCCCGGCCGCGGAGCGACGACCCCCCCCCCCCTCCCCCGGCACTTTAGGACGGAGGGAGTAGTACTCTTGAAGTCTTGATTCTATTTTACGTGTTACTTTACTCATAATGCTACAGTTGTGGCTAATCTGCATTACATCCGTGTGGTATTAGCCGTGAGCCCCAGCTATGAAAGTCGCTGTAGGTTGTAATGCTGTCACATGTGACTTAGGATATTAAGCACTTTGTTCCTTGTGAACTATTACCTCCAGGCTGAATTATTCAAAATATTTGCGAAAATATAGAAAAATTCAATTCATATTTAAAATATATTATATGCTTAACTAAATCACAATGAAAATAGACGATAATTGTGATTTTTTTAATAAGACGAGCGAGTCAAACTTAGTGTCAACAAAACTTAGTGTCAACAAATTCAAACGACTTGTAAATTGGGACGGAGGGAGTATTTAATAAACAGTTCAAGCATATCACGGCGTGGATGCTGGAATTTTGTGTTCCATCATGAGAAAAAAATCTGTGACTTAGGACTGAAAATATATTATCCAATTTTGATGTGCAACTTTTAAATAGAATATAAATACTCTTAGCTCTGAAACTTCTGACTTGAAAATGCTCAATTTGCCTAAGCTCCATCCTCCAAAACCTTTTATTCCTTCAAGTAGTTGGAATCTGAGAACAAAAGATTATTGTTAACTTTTTACTCAACCTTTTCTTTTTTACTTTTAAATAAAATTCTGGGTTTGGATTCAGATCGGTTCAACTTACGTTCCTGTTTTTTAACTTCATCTTTTGATTTCCCATTATAAAATTTGTACTTCCAACTTAATATATGTGGAATTTTAACTAAAAGTTTGAGCTTTCAACTCGATTTTGTTGCTTGAAATGTTGAAGTGGATATAGGGAGAAATGAGAATGAAAAAAAAAACTACCTGTAAAACTATTAGCTGTATATTTTACCCGCTTTTATGTGCACATGCTAGAAGCACAAGTATTCTTAGAATGGTATCCATATGTTTGGCATCTCTCACCAAATATTTCCTTTTGTCTGCAGATGCAGATCTTTGTGATGACCCTCGCTGGCAAAACTATCACCCTCAAGGTGGATTCATTTGACACCATCGACAACATCAAGGCAAATATTCAGGAAAAAGTGGGCATTCACCCTGACCAGCAGCAGCTTAGCTTTGCTGGCAAACAGCTTGTGAATGGGCGCATGCTTGCTGACTACAATATTCAGAAGGAGTCCACCCAACATCTCACTATTCGTCTCTGCGGTGGCCTGCAGATTGCCAAAAACAACAATCCTGAGGTTGGGTCATTTCACAAGACTGCATGTTTCCTCGCTAGTCTTAATTTCTCGTTAGATTTTCTCCTTAGGCCGGCCAGTCCTTTTTCTTTTGTTTTTGCCCATCCCTTTCCTTTTCCTTTTGAAGAAACTTGGCAGGAGCTCTCCTCCTACTGTTTGGACCGAGGAGGCACAAAAGGTTTTCGAATAGCCTTAAGACAAGTTTGTTATCACTTCTCAGTAATAACGATTAACAGAAGAGATTTATTCATCCAATGTACTTACCATTTTCCCATTCACAGTTTCAGTTTTTGAACTAGCGATTCAGGATAGGATTAAGGGATATTGGTGATGGGTCACTTTACCTTTGCTGGACGCTGTAGAGGGAGCGCCAGGGAGCTGAGGTGGTCGTTGTTGGTGGTAGAGGCAGTGGAGCTCATTGACGGTGGATGGAGGGTTGGGACTAGGGAGGAATGGGTGCAATTGTGTTAGGAGAAGGCTAAAAGTAATCTGGACAAGCCGAATCTGTATCTAGCGTGGTCCATAAACAATGTCAACTTATAGTAAATATTTTGGGAAAGAGACACCCTTATAAAATGTAGCATGAAGAAAACTAATAGGTTGCACTACTCTACTACTGTTGTGTGAGTGTGTTCCATAGCACAACATTCTTGCACGTAGTGCGCCAACCAATGACAAGCTTAACTTGCCTGAACATGCGAGGTTCCACATGTGTGAGAGCAACCATTATAGCAACACATGACGATTGCTGCGCACACCACTGGCCGCATTTGAGAAGGTTAGGAATAGGAGAAGAAAATTGGGTGTAGTCACATAGAAGGATGATCAATGTTGAAGGAGGTTAGTGGTGAGGTGAGGCGGCAAAGGCGTCACCAGTTGAACAGTGGAGGATTGTAGGCAGTGAGGTCAAGAAATGAATCTGGTTAGAAAGCGTGGAGTAGAATGGAGGCAGGAGGTGGGTGGCTGGCTCAACATCGTTGTTAGGGCCTCTTTGGCAAGGTTTTTTTTTTATGGTATTAGATTTGCATTGGCTTCTCCGTGGCTCTAAATGAAACCTCACTAGACATTTTTGTGAAAAACAATATTCAGCGAGTAAAGCTCATCTAGAGAGCTCAAGCCGTTTATACTGTGAGGAAGGAGCCGCATAAATGTTGCTTCTCTAGCTCCTTTGGTGAAGTAGCCAAAGAGGCCCTTGCCTTGCACGGAGGACATAGTGGCAGTTGTTATGAGCTTGTTGTCGAAACTTGGTAGGGACGAAAACGATCGCCATGAGGTCTAATCACTTTCATTCTCTTTTTTTTTTGTTGGAAGCGAAAAATGATACAATATTGTTGGAAGCGAGAACTACATAATTATTTTGGTAATATTGAACACGAAATTAGACGGCCAGACGCATATCAATAACAATGATGATTATGGTAATATTGGATATGAAGCTATCCGATTGAGAATCAATGTGAATTGAGAAACCATCACATAATTTTTCAAAAAGTGATAAATACACGTCAAAAAAATTTGAGCAGTACGCCAGGCCAGCCCTATAATTTGGCACGTTTCATATGACAAATCCCAACGATTGAGACATTAGTCCCTCCATCCCTGATACAGGTCGCATACATGTTGCGCAATAAAACGAGCAGGACTAGCGCCCGGAACCGGAAGTTCTACGAGTACGGGTGTCGAGTCAACGGATGCTTCAGCTCTAGTCTGTGATTGGATCATCGCCCTAACACGCGCACTCATTACCAAAACATCATAATATTGATACGGTTCATGCAACATTCATCAAAGGATCCTGATACATTTTAAAAAAATCGCTAGCACTTGTGCAATCCTAAAAAAATCGTTAGCATGACATCTTAAACACATGATGCGGCATCCCAATAATTCAATCCAAAAACACATATAGCACAATTGAAATTATCCGGCACAGCATCCTTACCATTTACTAGTAATACGATGCATAGTAGCTGGTGACGCACTAAACATTTGTATGCATGACACACAGCCTTGTTTATTTTTTCATTGCGTACACCCCCCCTCTCCCCATGCTAGACCTAGGGGCTCCACCCTTCCACTAGAATCTAGCAGGGTGAGTGCATCTCATAATTTTTAATACAATGTCACTCTGGTCCCAGACGACGACGACGACAACAACAATAATAATGTGGCGATAATTCGAACCATCTACATGAAACAACTATGGACTCGAAATTCATGCTTCAGGTGGGAAAGATAATTCAAATTCTAATTAGAAGTACATATTTATATATATTAAAAAAGCGTATATATATAACAGAAGAACATGAAGAAGAAAAACACCAACTCCGAACGAAACGGAATCATTGAGCGCTGTCAAAACAGGGAGAAAACACAGCTCGGCTTGGAGGCGAGACCGAAGCCCAAAAGGAGATTACGCACAAAAGCAGCCTTGATGAGCCGAACAAGCGCATTACCTGGCTGGAGCAAGAACGCAACTGGGCTTGCGCTTGCGGCGCCCAGAGTTTCGTTATGGGCCCAAGTACAACATTTTGCTCTTCCCACCCGTACCGGACCAAATCTAGGCCTTGCGTGATTTCGGCCCAACTTATGAGGTTGTGCTATCGGACTGTTATTTTTTCTGCATCTTTTGTCTGTTTCTTTTTTTTCTCTTACCTTTGATTCTTTATTCTTTTCTTCTTTAATAACTCTATTATATTTAATATTTTTGCATTTTCTATTTGAATTTTAAAATAGAAGGCATTTCATATATATGGCACATCTAATATTTTCAAACTTGTGTTTTTCATTTCTTTCTCTTTTGTTGTCTATTTTATTCTTTCTTCCTATTTTATCTCGTATAGTTTATAATATTTTTTCTATGTATAACTGTTTATTTGCTTATTTTGGTGTAAAAAAATTGCTTCATGGATTAACATATATTGTTGTAGGTGTCTAATTTTTCGTTCTTTTAGTTCATATAATTTGTTTTAGGTTCACTAAAAGTTGGTACAATTTATGCTAATTGTATATAATTTTGTTCCATGAGTTTATATAATTTATTTTTGTATAATTTTTTCTTTTACTTCATATAATTTGTTCCATATATACAAATATTTAATATATGAGTCGGTACAATTTGTTTGTTTTATACGTACAAAATTTTGTTCTTGAGTTCGTATAATTTATTCTAAGTGTATTGATATTTATTCTATAGTTGGTATAATTTGTTGTTCTTGGTATATAAACTTTTGTTCTTGTTTTTGTATCCTTTGTTTCAAGTATACAGATTTTTTTTATGGGCTGGTATAATTTATTCTAAGTGCAGACCTCTTTACTCTATGAGTTTACACAAAATTGACTATTGTTTTGTCATGTGAATTATATTATATGTTCGAATGTGTACATATTTTATAAGCAATGTTTTATGCCTAATAGAAATAATTTTTAAAAAATTATCAAACATACTAAAGTGTGATCTTGTTTAAAGATTTTGTTGCTAAAAATACAACTGTAGTACTGTACACTCAGAATTTATTTAAATGCTCCATTTTGAATTTATGAATTTCTAAACCACTCTTTACGTGGACCCGTGCATGATTTAAAAACGATCTGTACATTGAAAGCAACATTGTGCTTGGTGGACACAATCTTGACACTGGTAGCGTGCGGCCCAATCACTAATATTTTCAGTCCAATAGCATATATCATATATCATATATCACCAATATTTTCAGTCAGGACCTGTAGCAGGCCCTGACTGGGACGCATATATCATATATGCTGATATCCATGCATGCTCTGTTCTTAGCCTCGGCTTTTCTTTATTTTTACCTTTTTGTCTCCTTTGAACCTGGCTAGGAGTAGGAGATGATGACACTTGACACTCGAGTTCTTTCTGTGACGGTGTCAGCTGTAATCTGATAATTTCAGCAAAACCACTCGTGCTCTAGCAACACCCTACCAAGAGGATCTTACCAATCTACCCTGCGTGCAGGTCGTCGCTGATGAGGACGGGAACGGTCTGGTCGGAATGGTTGGCCCGGGCGACGTCGCCGGAGCTGGACGCGGGCGCCAAGAGGGCCTTCAAGTCCTTGGAGTGGCCATGGCGTCTTTGTCCGTGATGGGGCTCGCCGGCGGCACTACGGCTCCGGCGGCGGCATTTGCCATGCTTCTGATGCTGATAGGCGGCCTCGCCCTCGCCGCCAACCCTCTCCGCCATGGGCGAGCGTGACATGTCACTGCAACTGTCTGGCCAGGCCATGCCGTGTGCTGAGTTTGTTGGGAGAACAGATATATTGCCGCCTTTATTAGTCTCAGAAACCCTGTTTTAGCTCCTCGTTTATCGGTGTTTTCCATTGTCTCGATGTATCGCCGTTGTGAGATTTACGTACAGTAGCTTCATGGAATTATCGAACTGGTACAACTAAAATATTACGACCTCATATTGGTCTCTGTATCGGTGTGCTCTTCCAAGTTCCACTGTGTATGTGTGTTCTAATAGCAAAGCATTTTGGTTGTAGCCAGACGGACGATGTAGAACTCAGCCACTCACTACATGTTTGGTGTGATTTGTTTTCATCAATCAACATACTGTACGTAAATAAAATAAAATTCAATGCTTACCCACCGTAAACTGCTTCATTTCCTCGATCCACATGATGATGCCAAATTTGAGATTCATTATGAAATAACCAGATCAGTCGATCAGGGGTGCAACCAACATTGGGCAGTACCCGCCCACCTGGCCGCTTCACATGGGCCTTTCCGTTTACAATGTTGGTTTGTTCCTTTTATAATGTTGGCCTAATATGTCTTTTTTGTTTTTAATTTTTTTTCTCTTTTCATTTCTAACGTTAGGAACATTCTTGTGCTCAACTTGAAATATTTTCTAATAACAATAGTATATTATTTTCAGAAACATACATAATTTTCCTTTGATCCTGAAGTATTGCTCTTCTGGGCCAGGAATATTTTTATCAATATAGAATATTCTTCCTATGAAACTGGAATATTTTCCTATGGAGCTAGAAAATTTTCTAGTAAACAAGTAACATAGTTTTTTTTTAATTTGAAGTATTTTCTCATTAATCTAAATCATTATGCTGGAGCCTATGCGCATTCGGACCAAAATTTTTTTAAAAAAACATTGTGACTAGTTGCATCTAGGTTGCGCAACCAATCAACAAGCAATATTTGGTCTAGAGACAGTATAAATAAGGTGGGAAGGTGAGATGCGTGGTGTGGTGGAATGGAAAAGTCTATTTTACCTCTTTAAATTATTAGTGGAGTCCTGAGTTTTCTCCTCAAATTATAATGCCAGACAACATAACCTGTTGTCCTGCTCAACTCTTAAAACTTGCTCAAATTACCTCCTTGCCTTGGTTAAAGTGGTTTTAGGCACCTAATATTTTAGTATAAAAACAATATTCATATGGTAAACACTATGTAAAGTTCTTAAACAACAAAATCTATCTTCAAACTTCTAAAAATTCATAGGAAAAAAATCCTAGAGACACATTGGACTCGTACATCCAAATAAAATATTTTAAGTTCATGAACAATATGTAAGGTTTTTAAACAACAAAATATATCTTCAAACTTTTAAAAATTCATAGGAAAAAATCTTAGAGACACATTGGACTTGTACATCCAAATAAAATATTTTAAGTTCATGAAGGTCACCTTTAGAAGAGCTTCTATAATTTTGATTTGGCTCTAAAAAATATCATAAAATTTAGGAATGCAACATTCTAAGGGCTTCTCCAGTGATCCTATCCAGTACTAGTTAGGAGAAATCCACCTCATCATGTAGGGACCATAAATTTATTCCTCTTCTCTCTTTCTATAACCCCTTGGCATAAATTCATTGGACACCATCCACAAGTCCTCGAGTTATATGCTTAGAGCTATCTAGGAAACCAAGAGCTAGCTATTTACTTTTTCTGCCCTCTCTCTCTCTTCTATGTCGGCTATCCGAACCTAGTCAGCATCAAATAGCTAGTCCAAATAGCCCTATTGGGGATGCCCTAATTGATGTCTATCCTCATCTTAGACTTTCCATAACAAACCCACGAAATGAAACCAACATTAATGCATGAATGGCTTTAGCATTAACTAGCATAGACATACGTGCGGCACACATACTGTAAACTGCATCTCTGACTGCATACTTGGCATATGGATCACATGAAGAGCGGAAAGCATCGAGAGAAAGGAAGGAGTTGACCAATCAGGCAATAAAAAAAGGAAAAGGAAAGAAAAAGAATGGATTAATGGCCACTCGATTGATGCCATTCCTTTTTTATTAATTCCAAGACAAGAAAAGTACTTCGCGGGTATGAGTACAAAACAAAGTGAGAAAATAAAAGACAAAAGGGTTGAAATATTTTCCTTTCTATCATTTTTGAACCATTCCAATCTTTTTCAACCTATGAAGTTGGGCCAATGTGAGGGGTACCTAGGTTTTCAATGGGTGAAAATGGTATTAAAAAACTCACTCTTTTATAGTGGAGATGGGTCTTGCATTAATTTGGTGCTATGTAGTCTTTTTAGAATGTTTTAAAAGTGCCCATAGATATCAACTCATAATATTTTAATTAGAAATTTCTAGATCTATCTAGATATTTTCCCCCTTTTTCCTAGACCTAAATCCAATTTTGGAATCTTCTGGAGATATTTCCACATGCTCAAAATATTTTATTTTGGATTTTTATGTCTCAATCTATCTTTAGGATTTTCCTAATGATTTTTTTGGAAGAGTGAATATATTTTCTTGGTTTACAAGCTGATATAGTGTTTACTCAGCTATTGCCAAGTCCATATTTTGACTCCTCTCTCCCCCTCGCCTATTTAATAGTACTACCGTACAGATAGAACATCGTGATTTTTTTCGAATTAGTTCATTTATGATAGTGAGCTTCACATGTTATATGGCGCCTTACTTTGTCTCATTCTATGTTCGTTGTGCTAAAATATGACCCAACTATCTTAATCATATTGGAGTGCGATTGGTAGTGGTCTAGTTATTAGCACAAATATCAGATCCTCTATACTAAAAAGTTGCTTCACAACTATCTTAATATTGTCTTTCTTTGTTCACATTTTATAAGAACGATGTACCATATTGGTTACGGATCGGAATCCATCATGAAATTCCAGAATGGCCATGAGTCTTTTACTATAGTATGCAAATGATATTGTTCTTCTTGTGTAGGGTGCCCCAATAGTTAGGGTCCGTCCGAACCAATATTAGCGTGCAATCAAGTAGCGCTTGGATTTATCCTTGCTTTTTCCTCGTTTTGTTATGCATACAGCCAGACTTCCAAGGATTGAAAACTATTTAATAGATCACTTCTAGAATTTACATTAATGTGCAAATCAAAAAACAAGCAAGCAAACAAATAAATAAACAAGAATGTTATTTACTAAAATATTCGCATTTCTGACTGTTTCAAAATGTTTGGGCTCAAGAAGTTATTTTAATAACAAAAAGATCATTTCAACAGTTATTTTGAAAGAGAAAAACTCAATCAATCTTGGGCTCATTTCAGCCCATCTGATGCCTTTAACAGTGTAGGCTGATATGGCAGAAATCTACTTCCAAAAGGTCCATTTTTCCTCCTTGAATTATTGGTTGAGTTTGTATGACATACTGCACCACCCCCAAATTATAATTCCTTTTAGGTTTTGAATAGATCATTCATTTGTTCTATAAATATGTTTTGTTTATGTATGGATTAATCAACATCCATTTGAGCATGTACGGATAGAAAAAAGGGCTAAAATGAACTACAATTTGGTACGAATGGAGTATTAATTTATATATGTATTATTGTAGACTTATAAATCTTAGTTTGTCCACAAAAGTATTCACATATATCCATTACATCACCAAATATAAGATCATTATTCACTACCTATCATCAAACTATTACATAATTGGATCATGGTGAGGTAGAATACGGGGCCCATAGTTGAATGGGGTGCTCGATGTCCCTGCTCCCCATATATTAAATAGGGAAGAATCCTCGCAATACTGGGAAGGAAGTCCCTTGCAGCCTTGGAGCAAAATTACCCATGGAGAAACCATTGGGGCTTTCACCATCCCATTCACATTGGTGTGGGCCCACCAAGCTCAGTGTTGGCTTCGGTAGGCTAATGAAAGGGCGGGGGCTCTAGGTGAATGAGTTGGTGCATTATCTTCTCATTGCTCACTTTTTTGTTTGATTTATAAATAGAATGGTTTGATCTATTATGATCCCATTCCTCACAAGCTAATAATTAGTATAGGTATGAGGATCAGTGGTGGAGGCTAGGGGTGGTCCTGGTATGCCAAGGCATACCCTAAGAAAAGATTACACGAAGAGTAAGTCACATAACAGTGCTAGCCGGAGTGGTTGAGGCTGTCTTTTTGGAGCTGCGTGGTGCTTCAGTTTTTCTCCGCCGCTCATTTTCTCCTCAAAAAATTGTTCTCAGGACCGTTTCCCCCTCCTTTTCTTCTCAATTTTTTTCTAATGATTGTTTTCTCTTTTTTTACATGCTTGGCATACCGTATGCACAAATCCTGGCTCCGCCACTAATGAGGATGTGGTCATTCCACCAAATTTTGTATAAATTGATCTGTCACCAGCTCATTCTTCATGAGTTGATTCCTTAGTCCAAACACCCAATTAGATAACCTAGGACTAGTTAGTCCATGCATTGGCTACCACTAGTCCACCTGTTACCTATCTCGATCAACTAGAACCATTTTTTTAGCCTACTAACAACGCAAGCATTTCACCAAAAAGAAAAGAAAAGAACACAAGACACCATTAATTAATAGTTAATTAACTAGTGGATGGGAATCAAGCCATATGAGTCAAAAAGGGGGCAAAAGCATGCCCCTTTCTGTATAAATAAAAGAATCAACCCTCGTCAGGAAAGACAAGGATAGTCAGTGGACCGCGGCAGATCCCAGACGCCAACGCTGGAATGTGGATCCTCTACTCTGTTTTGGCCGCAAAGTGGCAGCAACCGTTTGTCCGTCTCGTTCCTTGCTTCGTTGTGCTGGTGCCCCCGATTATTTTACCATTTCCGTGCGCCTACGTGCGCACCGGCGGCATCCGCATCAGGTGATATGGATAAAATCATCCTGCTGCACACATGTTGTGGTTGGAGCATGCATCAAAATGAGGCTATTAGGGCACTAGCCTATGCTAATTACATTTATCAAAAAAAAAAAGCTTGTTGCGTGCATAATTAAACAAAGGTGACCGCTCTACGACTTGACGACTATAGCCAGCTAGTAACTGTATGAACGAACTTAAAAGTACTGGATGATTTGGTGCGAGAACAAACAAATCTATTTTTCATATACAACAACCATTCACCTTGAACAAATTATTATAAACCAATAACGATTTATTATGCATGCAGGAAAACAATTCATTGACAACGTAGAACAATTCATTTTGTTGTACTCCCTGATTAGTCTCAAATCGTAAAGGCGGGGTTGCCGCCCTCTTTTTATCTGTCTACATTGATATAGATATAGGTGAACCCCTTTGGTACGAAGGGAGTATAACAATTCATTATGCACATAAAATAATCCAAGGTGCATGTAGAATAATGTATTGTTTGTGCATAATAATTTATTTTGTGCGTATAATGTTTTATTACCGGTGTAGAAAAATTCACTAGGTGCGTAGAACAATCTATGAATTACCATGTAGAACAAATTATTATGTAGATAAAGCATTTGTTTTTTCCTATATTAATTAGGCACATTGGAACATTGTTGCATGTCCGATGGACTATTTTATTTAAAACAGTCTCTATACAAAGAGCAGGTGGAACAAATTTAGGCAAATATCGAACGACAAGTGATTCCCATGCTCAAGCAACGTAGCTCGGGCCGACGGGTCGCGCGTTGCCCGGCTTTAAGCGGGACGGGACGCGCATAAAATTTCCGAAAAAAAAGAAGATCAGAAACTGTGACACGGACGGACATGTATAGGAAACCATCCCCTTTCTCTGAAAAAAAAAACCCCGAAACCTCGACAGAAAAGACGCAAGGATGGTGGACCGCGGCAGATCCACGCCAACACTGGAAAAGACAAAAAAGTGGATAGCCTGGAAAGTGGCAGCCAGCAACGGTTTGTCTGTCTCATTCGTATCCTATTCCTTGCTTCGTCGCGCGCCGCTGCAGTTTACCATTTCATGCTTTGGTTGAAGCATGCATCAACTTGAGGTTAGCGCACTAACCTGATATGCTAACCATTTGTCAAGAAGCTCGTTGCGTCCACGGTTAAAGAAAGCTGACCGTGCAACGACGACCTGACTATAACTGTATGAATGAACTTACAAGTAGTGGACGATTTGATGCGAGAACAAATTCGTGCAGTTTAAAAGGAAATCAATCCAAAACAGACCGTCCCCTGCCGGTCCATATATCATCGATCGAGAACCTGATGCGCACTGCACTCCTGGCCTCCTGCTACTCCGGCGGGCGTGGTACTGCATCGATTCCTTTCCCTATATATGTTGTGCTGGGTAACCTTAATTGTGCCAAGAGCTTCAGAAATCCCATTCGCAGGCTAGCTGTTACTGCCCCAAGGGGATCAGGCTCAGCGGGAACGCTTTGGATGCTTGTGGAAGGAAATTAGAACGGGAGAGTTTTGTCAGAACACAACTCGGTCGCTTCTTCAGCGACCAAGGATGGAGCCACCTAGCAGGGTTGTTCAGGCTCTTGCATGCCGCCGGACAGGGCACAGCCAAATTAGTGAGATACTACTATTATTATGTACAGTAATAATTAGACGTCGTCTTGAGATTTATTCTGGGCGTTTATGCTCGTTTCTTTTTTTCCCCTGTCGTATGTTGTGGCCCAGAGTTTTGCATTATTCAGCTGCTACGTTGAACTCTCTACTTCTCTTCGTGCACGTGTTCGCGGAAAAAAAAAAGAGTTTTTTCAGACTATTCTCGTTGGATCCTATAAATAAGTGTAGACGCATCGAGTGGAGTTCGAAAAAGAAGGTGAAACAGTCGAGAGGCTAGTGAGGATAGACTTAACTGCAAAAGCTTGAACTGTGATGATAGACTAAACTTTAGGGCAAGCGAACGAACAGCGAAACCCTGGAGCTCCATCTTATTACGCGCCAACAAGCACGATCCCACCATCTGCCGCCGACCAAAAGGCGCGGAACGAAATACAGACTATTCCTTTATTCTGTTCTCACGACAAAACCCCTCGATCTGCTGCACTAGCGCGCACTGCGCTGCTCTGCTCCGCTCGGCCTCGGTGCGCCGCCTGCTAGGCTGCTACGCGCGGAGCACGTGGGCGGTGACGAGGGCAACGCCGGCGACAAGCGTCGCGAAAAGTCCAAACGCACACGCCGGGGTGGCCGCGCCAGCGCCACCGGCGGTGAGCCCGGCCACGGAGGCAGCAACGAGTCCCAGGCCTCCAAGACCGGCGCCGCCGCCGCGCGCACGCTCGGGCTCGGCCTCGTCCTCGGCGACCGCACCGTCCCGGATGTCCACGTCACCAACAGCCTGCACACACAAGTCTCGACTCGAGAATCGAACAGCACAATAAAGTGTTGGTACTGTTTGGGCGGGCTTATTACGTACTCGAGCTGTGAATGGGAGGGCCATGCCGGTGCCGCCGGAGCTGTAGTTCCCGGTCCTGTTCGGCCGCAGCAGCCGCGCGACGACACGGATCTGGCGGGTGTCCGGGTCCCAGAACACGGAGCGGCCGGCGGCACCTTCGGGCGCGTCAGCGGTGTAGGTGACGACCGCGCCGCCGCCTGCGGCATCGGCTACGCGAGCGTTCGGGGCGGCCCGGGGCACTCCGGGGCTAGGCACAGCCATGACCCCGTCAGCGTACGCCACGCCGCCCCGGCCGGCCGGAGGCACGGCGCCGGCGCCTGCAGGGTGGACAGCCATGACCCCGTCGGCGTACGCCGCGCTGCTCCGGGGAGCGGCCGAGGGCGCTCCGGTGCCGGGTACAGCAGTGAGGCAGTCGGCGTACGCCACGCCTCTCTGGGCGGCCGAGGGCACGACGCCGGCTCCGGGCACAGCCGTGTGCCAGCCGGCGTACGACAGGCTGCTCCGGGGGACGGCCGAGGGCGCTCCGGCGTCGGGGGCAGGCATGAGGCAGCCGCTCCGAACGGCCGGGGAGCCTGTCGTCTGGGACAGCCATGACGACGCAGCCGGCGCGCGCCACGCCGGTCGGGGCGAGTTCGGCTGCGTGTTCCGGGTGGTGGTGGTGGCCGGGGGTGCGCCGGAGCTGTTCGCGGCGCGCTCCATGTTGTTGGAGTTGTCCTCGGACGCTTGCATCGCCGGAGTCCCCGCGCAAATGCTCGGCCACGTCGAGGTTCCCCGCGAGTGCCGTGCAGCAGCAGCTCCTTGAGCGAGGAAGTGAGTGAAAGACCTGTGATTTCTGAAGTTGTGAGGTGGGTGACCCTGTGTTGTGTGAGCTGTGAGTCTGTGACTTGCGCTCGGTGCACAGCTTGGAAGAAGGGGCACCTTAAATATGGGAACCGAAGCAGAAATGGCGGTCCAACAACGCGTACGCTACGCGCCTTCCTTCGTGTGACACTGCTACTGTCTACTAGTATGCGCCTTCCATTCGATCCGGTACGTACGCGTGGCGTAACACAGCCATAGGACGGCCCGATCCATACTTGGCTAGTTCGGCGAATTGCAAGGGCCAAGGAGGACCGCGAGGACGACGACCCGGCACCTACCGCCACCGGCCATGATGGAAATACACATTGTAGGGTGCTCCGGATAGACTCAGATCAGTAGATCACCACCCCCGTGGTAACATTGCACTAAGCACACGGCCGGCCACTCCACCATGCCCTGAGGGGGTCGAACGGTGCGGCTGATCCGAGCCTCCCTCGCCCACATGGCCCCATCTCACAGTATCACATACGAAGTATGATGGAATGGAGGTTTCCGATCTTCCGTCCGTAGATATATCTATCGATTGGTCGCCGACCTAACAAAAACGTTCCGGCTTCAAATAAGTAAGACTCGAACGGTGCGGCTGATCCGAGCCTCCCTCAGCCACAGGGCCCCACCTTATACACTATCACATATACACTAATAATTCTAATCCTAGTAATATTATTCCATTTATGTGTACACGATGGATGTACAATGTGTTTGTTTAGGGAAATTGAGTAGTCCCTTATCTTATTACATCTCGCCTTTTGAAATCTATGGAATGAAATATGTTGGTCCATAATCACCGCATTCATCACTAGCTTGTCATCTCATCAAAATTTATGAGTCTACCTATAATGGATCAACTCACCAAAATAAAGTGAATCTTTAAACCCCACAGTGGTCACGTGAAAAACCTGTCAGCCAAAGCACGAGGCCTATCAGCACCAAAAGATTGCTAGAGAGCCAAAACGACTTGTTGGATATGAAAAAATTTCAATTGATACACATTAAATTTTTTATATATAGTAGTAAGTGTCGTCGCCTAAAGCTGACTTGGCTCGGGCGAGAGACACAACAAGGAACCGGGAGATACACTGCTACTGCGGTCGATCCTTCCTAGCGGCAGTTCCGAGAGTCTTGGGCACGCCACTTGGCTTGACCTGCTAGCAAGGGAGGTTTGGTGCGTGTGTGTCGGAGAATCGCCTGCGGATACACAAACAACATATCGACATTAAATTCCAGCCATATCGTTGGGGATTGGCTTGAGGCATCTCCGCAGATCTGCTCATATGAATCTATCGCCTCCTTGCGTCTTGAGGGGGTTAGTGCATCGACAAAACATAACAAGGAAGCAAAATCTACTTAAAGCATGATCTAGACGATGCAACGCTCCTAGATTGATTAAGCAATGCACATAATTAGATAGGTCTAGCTAAGAAAGAACTTAACTAAACTATTAACCATATGCATGAACATAGATCGGAATCCCAAGGGGGTTCGCCCATGAACGTAGATACAATCTGAAACATGTAAAACAGGGAGCCAAGCGTACATCGATCTCTTGAGTAGCCGTATCCACTTGTTGCAGTGCATGTCATGGTATGTAGCAACCAGACGAGCTATGTACGTTTGGCGTGCACTACCGATATGTTACTTGAAGCATATAGATAGATCGGCAGCGCATGTGGTAACTTATGGATCTTGCGGGCATTCATCATGATAACTAGCAGATTCTGCCATAAAAAACGATTCAGTACGAAATCTACCGGCTAAGCAAACGCTTAAAATGCCCTAAAACGACCACGAGAAAGGATTAGAGCAGCATGGCGTTTACTTGGAAAAAACCCTAGGGCCTGGGGTGGCGATGCGCCGAGAGTTGATGAATGAAACACCGCTGCTAGGGAACAATGCTACCGTTAGTTTATTTTGGTACACAAGGTTACATGTTTATAGTCCGGAGACTTGGACAATAAGCCCATCTAGCTAAACAAACCGTAATAGACACTTTCTAAATTAAGATACACGGCCCATTAGGACCTGACAACGTAAGCCTGCAGCCTACTGATAGGCAACCCTCTAAGCCCATTAGCCGATTCCACTCTTAGGATCCAATCAGCTAGGATCTGGTGGCAACAGTAAGGCCCCCTATTTTAAATCTCGTTGCGGGCCCTTGAAATCTCAGGACCATCACCCTGCCTCCCGCAACCGCCTGAGGGCGCACGCAACCTCGCCGACGCACCGCATCATCCAGCGCCGACCCACCTGCGGCCCGACTCATCCCCTCCACCATGTCGGATGCTCCTCACTGACCCCCGCAGCTAACCTTAAGCCCTGTGTCCTTGCCACCGCCACCTCCACGACCTCCCGTAGGTGCCGGCGACCTCACCGGCGCACGACACCACCCACTGCTTGTAACACCCCTCGGCCCCATCCTAGACTAACCTAAGCGGTTCCTCGCCTCCACCGCCTACCCAGCCCAGCCACCACCCATTCTGTGACACCCCCACCGCCTAGCCTCACCGCCCACCATCCATGACCGCCAGTGGCGGCATCCCCATTAAGCCCGCAGCCATTCAATCCCCTAACCCTGAATCTCCAACCCTAAACCCTAAATACAACAGAGAAGGAGACCTACCTAGGGTGCCATGGTGGACGAGGGGGAGAGAGTGCAAATGCCGGTCGACTGGAGGAAGAAGACGGAGGAACCAAAGCGAGGAAGAAGAAGAAAAGCAGACAGTGGGAGGATGTGGCCGTGCGCATGCGTTAACGCACGACCGGTGAAAGGATCAAAATGTCCAAGAGGGGGGGTGAATTGGACTTCTAATTTTGAAACTTGAAATTAAACCCTAACGAACAAGTCCCAATTCACCATAGGGCCTAACTAAGTGTGTGTAGAGTGCTACACGATAACAAAAGGATTGCAACCTAGAACCAAGCATGCAATTCTAGGAATGTAAAGCTGAAAGGTAAATTGCATGAAAGGAAATGCAGAATGTAAAGAAGAGATGACTCGGCGATCTTTTTCCTGAGGTATCGAGGAGTCACGACTCCTCCCTAATCCTCATTTGGCGCTACGGTCTCTCACTCGCAAGGAGCTATGGCCTCTCCCTCGCAAGGAAAGAGGATGGCAAGGTGGCTGTTGACGTCTCTTAGTGTAACAGATTTTACTCCGCAAGCGCACGGAGATTCGATATAGCTTTTTCACCCAGAGTATTCCGAGTATCGTAAAATCCACATGGAAGCAATGGCGAATAGGTGGAATGATATGTTCGAACTTCAATCAGTACCGTAAAGCTAATAACTACCAACTATTCTTACACCGGGGGTAAGATAAAACTAGATAGTGTATGGTGGGAAGAGTAAACAAAGACCAAAGCAGTCAGCAAACTAGGTATAGCTATCCGGGAGGACAACGAGCGAGATCAAGATATCCGAACTCTATTTCTAACTACTGCATAGGAGTATTCGCGGTTGAACCATATTAAATGAACACAGACTAAGGTCTTGCGTCGAGCGAAATTCCAGACTACACCGAGGAGGCACGGGGATAGATAGTTGGCCAACCGAATGGCAACTGGCTAACGCCTATGGGCTTACTGAATGATGGGGTAGAATACAGAGGCTCCCTAATGCTGTCACCAAGAGGGGCTACCAACCGGATCTGCGTGGGTAAGATGGCACGCTATAACTTGATTACTAAAGTTCTTCCTTAATCAGAGAGTAAGAACTAACTTAATCCTAGATCAAACGTAAGACAAGCTTATAGCACCGGCAAGTCTAGCAAGATTCAAGTAACTTAAGAACAACACAAACCTAAGCCTCGATCTAGTGTGCAAGAAGGTACACCACAATAGGCAAGTGTAAGAAATAAAGTAAACTATAACTGAAAAATAGAGCAATGATATATATTATACTGAAGTAGCAAGAGTACAAAAGATAGAAAGATACATGAGCTTTACCAAGACTCCAAGCTACTCCGGAATCCCTGAGGCAAAGACACAGACTCAACTCTAACTCTCAGGACTATCCTATTGCTACAAGACTAAGATAATGGCGTATTTCACTCAACTTCCACACTTTACAAGTGAGTACCGAGGGGTATTTATAGTCACCAAGTGAGTGGGGGTACTTATAGGGTCAGTATGGTGGTTACAAGGGCAGGTGGCAAGCCGGGTGACCTGGTAGGAGGCCGGGCAGCCCTGCTCTAGGTTGAGCGGCCTAGGGAGCCCTTGGATCCACCGCCTTTCTCCTTCCAACGACTGAGATTCATCCCTTAAGGCGGTTACAAGTCGGTTGGTGGTTAAACTTTGTGCTTCTTCCCGGTCCATTGAATCCTCACTTGTATTTCTTCCTTAGCCGCAGGATTGAAGTGCCTTAGATCGCTAACTTCACAAATCCAAGTGTTGGATCAATGAGGTGGCGAGCCTTCCGGTACTTAACACGTTGGCATTGCGGTTTTGTCATTGGAGTTGTGTTGACATGGCATTGTTATGCATGCAAGTCAAAACTAAGGTGGTTTGGTCACTTTGTCAGGCAGAGCAGCCTAGGAGGGTGCCAGGCGGCCTGGTCCCCTGGTTGGGCAGCCTAGATTCATTTCTGATTTAGCCAAATTTGCCTAAATCCTACTGAATTTGTCCCTGCAATCAAATATTCAACACAACTAGTGGGATTACGTTAGTAGCAAGAGTTAGTCTACACTTTGATGTATTTTCCTTCATATTCATGGATGGTAGATGGTCGTAGATAGTGCAATAATGACCGTCAACAGTGACCTTTGCAAAGGTCAAGCAACCCTTTGATCCGCGGACCAAGTGCTCTATTTGGGATGCCCCTCTCTACTCCGAAATGGTGGGCTCCAAACCACACACAATGCCCTTGCAAGGGCCTTCTCCCGCTTCTACCACAATCTCCTAGAAGCTCGCAGAAGGCATGACTCACAAGCCATCTAGGTGATCACGATCACCAAGAGTAACAAGCTTAGGCCTTAAATGAATTCGACTTCTCTCAAGAAGTTCTCTCTCTTTCAAGTCTCCTAGCCCAAAGCTCTTAGAGTGTGTGGATTTTTGGTAAAAAGGTGACCTTTGAGTGTGTACGAGTGTTCTTGGTCACAAAGGTTTGAAATGAGGGGACGGGAGGTTTTAAATAGAGGCCAGCTCAAAAACTAGTCGTTACTGTACGAAATCAGCCTTTACACGACCACCGGACGGTTCGGTGGTCGGTCCGGCGGTCTAAAAATTGAATCACCCCCTTTGGCACCAACACTGTGGGGCCACCGGCCAGTTTGGTGATAGACCACCGGTTGGTTCGGTAGTACCCCACAAGAGATCATAGCAAAGGCACCCCCTCTGTCCAAAACGTCCAGAGTACCACTGGACGGTCCGTCCGGAAGTGTTTGAAGCACATGGACGCTGGACCGATCCCTCTGGCTAGAACGTCTGGAGGACCACTGGACGGTCTGGTGGTGCAACAAAGCACAACACCAGGACACCCAACCAGCGCGCTACAGAGACCACCGGATGGCGGTGGTACTGAAAACTCTGAATTAGCGCAGATTTTCGAAACGATTTTGAACGTAAGGAAACGGGGATCGTTCTATCGAAGTTCTAAGTAGTTCTAGATAGATTTTAGCACATTTTAAGTATATGAGCTTTAGGACTTGGATAGACTATAAATTGATCGAACTTTCGAGACAAGTCTATCAAGTTACTCACCTTAGCCCCTCTTAATAGTACGGCTGACTACCAAGCTAGCGAAAACAAACCCTATGTGCCCTTCTTTCGACTTTGTGGCACTTAGACCTATTCATCCTTAATCTTTGCGCTAGATGATCAATCCAATGGCCGTCCTTCTTGAAATAAATGAATTAGGGGTCCCTTTTGATCAACCAAGAGCACGATATATAATACAATCCCTTCATGTCATGAACTCATTAGTAACATAATTAAGTTATCATTAATCACCGAAACCTCTAGTCTTTACCTTGCATGAAATCCCCACAAACATTAGGTCCTTTCTCACACAGCGCCTTCAACTTCCCTTACTCTTGGACTTTTGGTACTACTGAATAAGGAAAACTTTATTAAATCTTTATCCTATTGCAGCACAAATTTTCTTTGCTCACTTCTAACAAACACACTCCCTCTCCCACAATACTTTCAATATATGTTAAACTGATACCTTGAATTGAGTTATATAAGCTCGTTTGTCGTTGTTTAATTAAAAGCGAGCTAGCCCGTGACAAATATATAAGAATGGTGTTGCCTTTTCCTATAGAAGAATTATGTGTGTGGTATAATATTATTTAAAAAACACATGAAACTATCAATGTGAACATGATAAACCTCTTAGTCAAAAATAATTTAATCTATAGTAACAACTTGCATGGTTTATTCGCATGGAGCATAGTCCTATTTTAGCCATCCAACTATCATTAGAGTTTAATTTCGACTATGAAACAACAAAACTAGAAATCTTTGGCCACACAACTCTTTGAAACCACTCATGCCTGGCCATAGATATGTTTTTGGTTTCTATTCTCTATAAATAATAAAAAATGATTCGATAAAAAATAAATGATAATTAGTTAAATTGATATCAGAAAAAGAATATGAAAACTACAATGTTTTTTTTTTCCAAAAGGGAAAATGCCATTTCACAACATTAAACTATCCAAGTCGTCCTATTTTCAACTATAGACTACAAAACCTGACATGAATCACCTCAACTATTAGAAACCGAACAAAGTTGGAGCCTTTAGTTGGTTTTGATGTGTTTTCTATTTTTAAGAAATAATAATAGCTTATTTTTATCTCTATAAATTTATAATTAATTCATTTTAAACGTGAAAAATATGAAACTTACACCATATTTTTTCTGAAAAATATAGTCTATCTAATAATTCTTTGCTCTGGGTAATTTTAATTTAGTTTGTTCATATTTCTCATGTTTTATTTGGAGCAATAAAACAATAGACATATAAATATAAATATTCAAAATGAATCTAAATAGATCATAAATATATAGGTTATATTTTTAGCAAAGTTGTGGTATACATTTTGTATTTTTATAATTTAAAATAAAATAATTACGAAATTTTAGGTAATAACTATGATTTTATTATTTCAAAAAATAGAAGAACTACTTTCAAAACTAGCTAAAGGTCCAAGTTTATTTGGTTTTGATAGTTCAAGTTCCTCGATGTCCGATTTTGTAGTTTAGGGTTGAAAATCGGATGACTGGTACCCTTCCAAAAAATGTGAGCTATCTATTGGTGGTTCGTTTGGAGTTGCTTGGATCATGGCTGTGTTCGTTTTGGGGGGTGGAAGTGGGATTTTCCCACCCGCAAAGTACGGAATCTTCCAGTGCCATCGATTGCCAGCAGATGGACGGCAGCAAATCAACCAAAGTACTGTTGGGGGATAGAGGGGGACCTTCCCCCCGAAACGAACACAGCCCATATTTGTTACTTTTCCAAACTTAGATTGCTCATAGAAGAGCGGGCGTGGGCCGAAACTTGGGCTGGGCGGATAGAAAAGCGGAGCAAAACTTACGTAGAAACAGGGCGCGCGAGGACATTTTCCGTGTGCTGGGCTCGGTAGGGAACATTGGCGGGCCGGAGGAGCAAGAGGCGCATATATATGGTCGCTGGGCGCGGGCGCGGGCGCTGAAAGCTCGCGGGACTTTGGAGATGGAGACCACCGCGGCTCCGCGAGCCAGCCATCCACGGCCCCCACGCGCTGTCTCGGCGACGGCGTCGTACAAGGAGTCGAGGAGAGGACAGCGGCATGCTCGCGCCCTGGGTCCCCCGTATGTAGCCGAGCCGAGCAGGGCGCTGCCAGCCTCAGCTCTGGCGTGACAGCGGCATCGAAGGACCGCGTGGCGCTCCTCGGTCGGCTCCAGAGCGCCCCCTGGTGGCTCAGATGGCGCCGCTCGGCTCCTGCCTGCCCCCTGGAACGCCATGCCCTACCTACGCCGACATGGTCGGGGCGGCGCTCGTCGGTTCCGGCGCGCCCCCTGCGGCCAGGATCGCCGAAGCATATGTATTCCGAGCTGCTCTCGTGCCGCAACTCGCCAACCGCGCGCGCACTCTGCTGCATCTGATGGGTACGGCGCACGTCCTACTCCTACACCGACGTGGCCGCGGGTGGACGTCACCTAGGCAGGCTACTCGTGCTGCCACTCGCCATCTGCTCGCTCTCTGAACTCTGAAGCATGGGACGATGCCACGGCCACGCCCTGCTCCAGTGCGGCCGCAGCGTACGACGGCTCTGGCGCGCACCAGGCCGCCCGGAACGGCGCGGTGGTTGTCGTCCGCACGCAGGTCTGCACTGCAGTGCAAACCATTGCAATACTCACACGACGCGCCCATCGCCGGCACCACCCGGCAGCTCTGTTCGGCGACGACTAATAAGAACTCTTTCTCTCTCTCGCCCGCGCGCGCGCGACGAGTGGGGATGGAGATGGGGGGTGGGTGGCGGAATACGGATGTCGCTCTCCAGCGGGCCGCCCTCCGTGTCGCCGGGCAGAGCTGGAGTCTCTTTGACTCGTCCAGGCGGCCGTCCTCCTGCCCTGCTCCGTGAGGTTTCTCTCCCCGCAAAGCCGTTCCTTCCTCCTGTCCAGGGTCCAGCTCCTCGGTCTCACGCCGTTCGCCGGGACTCGGAGCTTTCCGTCTACCTCTTGCCGTCGACGCACCTTCCCAAACTAGCCTGGGGGGCATCTGATGCCAAGAACCACGCCAGGTAAACGAACGAACAAGATCCAACGCCGTGCACCGGGGGCACGTCTGTGATTACCCAGCGCGGCATGGCCATTTTGCTCCTCTCTTGCCTATTTAAGCAGGGGCCTCTCCCCTCCCATCGAAACATCCAGCCTCCTCAGGGTCGAGCACTACTCGACTAGTAACAGCACAGGAGGCGGATCAAGGGCGCCCGAGAGCCACCGTCGAGGCAGGATCGTCGCAGAGGACTTCGGCAACATCGTCGTCGTGGAGGGGCCGCCCGGCCGCGGGGCAACGACCCCGGCAAGTCCGACGCGGCGGAGCACGCCGGGCGCGCGGACGGACGACTTCGTCAAGATCCTCAGGGCCGGGCGCGGGGGAAGCCGACCACGGCAAGCCCGACGGGGCGGAGCCCCGGGCGCTGGGGACGACTTCAACAACATCATCGTCGTGGAGGAGCAGGCCGGCCGGACGGACACGGGGACGACTTCATCAAGATCGTCGCGGAGGGACGACTTCACCTGCAGCATCGTCGCACACCGGGGCGCGGGGAACGACTGGTGCAACATCGTCAGGCACCGGGGCCGTCGGAACCGAGCGGAGCGGAGACTACTGCTACCACCACTCCGGCGACATGGTCCTCCCTTTCGCTGCTCAAGTAAGTTTGGAACTAATCCACGCCCCAACACCGTCGGTTTTGTAGGACGATGGCGATGCTGTAGGCTGGCAAATGCTTTGCTCTGTTCTTCTTCTCCTCCTCTGTTTTTGCTGGTGCAATCGAGCTTCCATTTCCTTTTCCAAAGTCGCTCTCAGTTGTTGAAATTTGATGGCTTCTTTTTTTTTAAGTATATTGGCGGCGTGACTCCAGTCCAGTCGAGGTGTTTTCTTTTCTCAATCCAAATATCTCTCGTTTTCATCAGAATAATCGAAAACTTGCTCCTGCCTCGAGGACACATGGTTTATTCCATCGTTCCACGCAGTGCATTCAGAGCCTGTTTTACTTACACATGATGGATGGGCACGGGCAGGTTGTTGCTGATGAAGCGGCGGACAGCGACAGCCTCGTTAAAGATCCAGCGGTCGCCCAGCAGGACGAGGGCGAGGTGGCCGGAGCAGCCGCGGAACCTGTGCCTGTTCGCGGCGGAGGCCATGTCGTCGGAGTCGCGGGCCAGCTGGGAGCTGCTGCCATGACTCTTGCCGTAGCCGGGCTCACTGCCGGCGGCGAGGTCAACCCGTCGACGGCCGTTCCGCTCTTTCTGATGCTGATCGCCGGCGTGACCTTGGTCACCGTCCGTGTGGTCCGCGGTTGAGGGCGTGTGTGGCAGGCACCGTGTTTGTTTGTTGTAATAAGGCTCAACCCAGCGGATGCGCCGTCCGCCCTTCCGTACACTGTTTGAGCACTGTTTCTGCGCTGTTAAAAAAAGAATAGCCTAAAGTCTCGCCTCTGCTGTGCTGTGGGAATCGTCGCCAATCAAAGCCAACCGTCTTGTCGTTCGGTGTCTTTTTGTCATGTTTTGGCACGATCTAGGAAGATGTTCATGGTCTGCTGTGGAAGCCGGTTGGAGGGTGCGTAGCTCCGTAACTAAAAAAATTGTAGTACTGAATGCGTTTGGATATTAAAATGTTTTTTTGACAAGGATATTAAAATGGTTAAAGTGGGAAGATAAGCCTGTGGGTTATTATAATTTATTATTATACTCCTATATATAACTGCTACTAGACGTACTAGGCCGCTTTCGATATGTGTCACGGACGGAAACAAACCCGTAGGCCGTAGCAGCATCAAGCTGCAGGCTCGAGGAAACATCGGACGGATCTGATCTGGTATGCTAATTTGAACCACGGTGCAACGCCATGATTGTGTGTGGTGTGGACTTGTGGTCGATAGATCAACGATACCAAAACCATGCCATGGATGGCAGGATGGGGGCATATCAATGATGCCTCGATCGGGAATGGTCAAACTCAAGCGGACTGAGGCACGAATGCACGACGTACCCACTTTCGTGTGAGCAAATGGTCGTCGCCGACGATTGAAGAGTTCGCTGTCGCTTTGAACGGAACCGCTAATATTCTACCATCATCCATAAATCTGGTGGCACGCCACAGCTTTTCGCGAGTCGCGTTGTGTTCGTTTTCGGTTATTTTGGGGCCCACAAGGATTTAAAAACTCATAAGTACTCTCCTCCTGTCATCATCTGCACAAAATATTCTATCGACCAAAGTTTCTATCAGCTCACTAGACTCACAGAGTCACGATCTGGGCCGTATTTTTTTTCACAAAACGTGTTGGATTTCATTTATCAAAGTGACAGATTACATCTAGGGCCATCTGTAGAAAAATAGTGGCTCATGCCATATGTTGATATATATTTTTTACGAAAAATCGTCTTTTTGTCGAACACAACCTAAGAGGAGAAAGAGGATGCCAGGGTGGAGAGAGCTCTAGGGGAAGGAACTATTGAGTGAAAGCTCATTTGGATAGGTTTTTTTGGTGGACTTTGGTATGGCTTTTGAAGAAACTTAAGATGGATGAGAGGGTTATGTGGATATTGTTGGAAGAATTTTCTTGAGGATAAATTATTTGATCAAGGGTTCTGTTGAGCTCATGTGGCAAGGATTTGAAACATCGCTTTGGATAAAAGATACGTTTTGCGAAGGTTCAGAGAAAATATTTCGTAGGAGCGATCTTTTAGTGTTACAAATGGATACCCTGTCGAAAGCCACTTTTCCCCTCAAAAGTACCATTAGCTTACTTCGATCGGTGGCCGCACATGTGGTCGCCACGGGGACATAGCCAACCAACTAATAATAACGAAACAAAGGTTAACTGAGGGTGCCTCGATTTCTTCAGTAACTATGAAAAATAAAAATAAAATCATCTGTAACATTGAGGGTCAAAGGAATCAAACACACAACCAACCAGATATAGAGTTGGAGAACCATTGCACCAAAATCATCTTATTGATTTTGCACAAAGATACATCAATATTAATTTGCTTGGATCACCATACCTCGCCATATATATGAGATCCTCCGCCTTGCTATGTGTTGTTCGCTGGCCTAGTGCCATCCCCTCCGTACGTCCTCCGTCACCCCCTTCCAAATCCTCCGTGTAACCAAGTTTCGACTTTAGAGTGTAAAAAAAAAAGAGTTTAGACTTTAGATAAGGGGGGCGACTTGACTTGATACGTCAAGTGGTTAAAAATGCTGCAAGTTGCATGGGCGCGTGTACATGTAGACTTGTCTCCGCTTGTATATCCTACTACTAGCTATAAATACTCCATCAGGGTTATGTTTGTTTTCACACGGGCCACTGAAATAGATCGATGGTGCAGTCAACAACTCCATCAGGGTTATTGGTCGACGTTGCCTGTTTCGTTGTCTTAATTTCCTAGCTCCTCTTTCTGATTGACGCGCTAGCTAGCTAGCTAGCTAGCTAGCTAGCTAGCCATCAGGTTTTAATTTGTTTTCTTTTCAGAAAGGGACATGCATGCGCCACGCGCTTCCAATGCAAAGTTGAGACGTACGTTCGACGGAATAATCTGATGGCACGCCTGGATCGAGTAATCGACGGTACGTTATGGCCGGCTTTGCACGAAAACGGCCGTGCGGATCGGCGGACCAAATCATGGGCTCCATCGGCTCGGCTGTAGTAGACTGATGTAACTAGTGCGCCTGCAAGGTGCACCATGGACGAAACGCCACGACCACGGAGGTCGGAGGAACGTACGCTAGCTGTGGATCTGATATGATCGACGCCAATATGCCACAAGTTCGTTCGTTCATCAGCTCAGCGGACCCGCCCGCCGGCCGGCCGGTTTAGTTGGTGTTGCGTACGTGTTGCTGCTGTTGCGTGGGAACGAATTGAAAGAGTTGTTGGACGCACAAGAGCGATTACGTACAAGCTGCGCGCGCTAGAATTAATGTTCTAGCTACAAGTTCCTTGCATTGGTACAGGCCGGGCATTGGTGCTAGGAGGACGAAGAAGGTCAGACTCGGCTCGAGCATGATGAATGAATTACGATGGATCCATGGAACGTATTTTCCGCATTCCTACGTACAGTAGTAGTAAATGGTAACTATCCAGTATTTCCACCCGATTGCCTACGTACCAGCTGGTAACCACCCCCGGTCAATGTTGTGTAACTCGACGTACGCGACGACGACGACGTCCTTGTGCCTGTGACGTTCGCCTCGCCGCCGTGCCGGTGTAGACGAACACATCACGCGCTGCCACGTGTATTTACGGCTGCACTAGTAGCTGACATGACAGGTACGTACCGGCTTCTCCCTTCGTCACGTCTCTCCGATGCTTTCGGCTGCGCTACATGGGCTGTTCGGCTGTCTAGCCCGCCGCCGTTCGGCTGCTATACGTCTCCTTCTCATTGGTGTGCACTAGCGCTAGGATTGTATTTTTCTTATCCGCTTCTGCCTCCGCCTCTATTGCCGCACCCACCACCGTCTCCTCATCCGCGCCCGTTTCCATCTCCGCCACCTCATCCACCTCTGCCTCCATCTCCGCCGCCGACAACATCTCCGCCGCCGCCACCACCTGCAAATCCGCCGCATCCTCCTCCATCTCCGCCGCAGCCTGCTCATCCATCTCTGCCGCCTCATCCACCTCCGTCTCCATCTCCGCCGCCGACACCATCTCCGCCGCATCCGCCTCCTCATCCACCTCCGCCTCCTCATCCACGTCCGCCTCCATCTCCGCCGCCGACACCATCTCCACCGCCGCCACCGCCTGCATATCCGCCGCCACCACCGCCGCATCCTCCTCCATCTCCGCCGCCACCCCCTCATCCACCTCCGCCTCAATCTCTGCCTCCACCTCCCCGGCAATGGCTTAATCTGCACCACCACCCGCTCCCCTGCGTGCCGCCGCTGCAAGGCTCCTCCCCTGCGGGACGCCGCCACCAGGCCCCTGCCCCGCAGGACGCGCTGCAGTCCCCGCGCGCAGTCGCCAGGCCCTCGCTTCGCCGGCCAACATCACCAGACATGCGCGCCAGATCCTCCTCCCACCGCTGCGGGATGGGAGACCTCTCAAGCTCGTCGTCCGCTGCTGTTGAGTAACCCCAGCCTGTTTGTTTTGTTTTCCGTTGGTTTTGTTCCCAGTAGTTATGGATGACAGTTTCATGAGCTTTAAACGAGCCTGTCTATAATTCACTTTCTTCCACTGAGTTTGTACTCTAATTTTGTGCAACAGAATTCGTTCCAAGATTCGTAGTCCAGCCGGCCAGTCAAGTAAGTTCACTAAATATGCTGAAAACAATTGGGTATCATATGGTCTGATATGTGGAACTGAATGAGTCTGTTTAGTGTTTACATGCAGAAGCTCTCTCTACTAGAAACTAAAATAAATGGACGTAACCTTCATATGTTGTCTCATTACAATTTGCAAATAAACTAAGTAAAGGCCCATGTTAATTTATATCTTTGAATTTGGATGTATTTGCGAGTGTGCCCTGAGTAGCACTTGGGAACAACACTAGGTGATGGTGTTCAGATATTTAATAGGTTTTACAGAACCTAATTCAGTTTATTTGCAGGGCTGTTCATCCTTCGAAGCCTTAAGGCCTCTTCCTGTATATTTTTACACTCTTTGCATCTATGTGTGTAACCAAGCAGATAGTCATTATGCAGATATCATTTTAAAGCACTTTAATTCTATCTGTGTATATCTGTAACTAAAGCAAAGAAAGACTAGCTAGCCTTCTTGTACGAGAAATTATGTTTACATTATTAAACTGGTGTGAATATCTTGCCTTGTCCTTTATTTAATGGTAATAACCAGGACACAAATTTGGGTCTTGCCTCAGGGACCCAAATTTATGTTCAAGATTGGTGCTTTCTTCGTATTTCCTCAGTAATGGCAAGGAAATTACAAATAAAGCTAATACAATTACTGTTAAATCTAATCTGGACGATCAAGTTCTCTGAGTATAATCTCTACCTAGAGTTTTTTTTTTTTGAAAAGCAATCTGTAGCTAGAGTGTATGTCCCTGTTTTTTTGTAACTCAAGTTTAATCTCTGACTATAATCTCTAGTTATTTACTTCTTTTGTACCTCAAGTTTAATTACTTGTATCAGACAGTTTGTGAAGCCACTGTTCGTTCTATGCTGCAGGTGCTTCTGCTGTTGTTGACTTTGCTATCCCATTTTCAACTGTAGTACAAATCGCCCCTCAGTTCATTCTGATTTGAAAAGTAAGTTGCATGGCTACCAACAGTTCATTCTGTTTGCTTTGTTTCGTTTTGATATGGCACCATGAAGTTTTTTATCCGAAAATATGAGAAACCAACAGTTGTACGGAGTACTGTACTTTCTACCTAGATGTTGGACCGTAGTAGCCCTAGTGCTCTTGTGCTCATTTCGTTCTGCAAATCTGCATTAGGTTCACTTTAGGCCTTACAAAGTTCAATATATGTGTGCTACCTAATCATTCTTCATGTAATTGATCTTACAATTCATAATTTCATATACACATCATTAATTCATGTGCATCCTGTGTGTAGCTTTTAGTCGGCTCGTTCGCAACGGTGCCCACGCTGGCATCCTCTTCTACTGCTTCCTGCTCCCCGCCTCCAAAACGCGCTAAGACAACAACTGAGGCAAGTGCCGTGTACATTGCTTCAAAATTTCTTTTTCCCGTGTTGTCCTATGTCTTTGGTTGGCCAAATGTAAGCTAGTTACAAATTTATACCCTGCTTTCCTAACCTAGGCCACAGATGGCTACCAATCGTGCAAATTGGGACGAGCAGACGACAAAACTTTTCTTGGACATGTGCATTAATGAGAAGAACCGTTTCAATGCACAACGATGAGGGGTTAACCAAGCACGGATGGCAGAACATGTATCAGTCCTTCAGGCAGCTGATAGGAACAAAATGGATAGCAAGCAGTTGCAGAACAAGCTTGCAGGATTGAGGAGGGCTTATACAACTTGGCGTGATCTACAGAAACAGACTGGCCTTGGCAGAGACACACAAACCGGCGGCGAGGCAGCTGATGACTCCTATTGGGCAAATGAAGAAGAAGGGGTAATTAATTCCTGCTCAGTTAATTTTGGGTGACAAATTTAGTTCCTCACATGAAGATTTGACCATTGTCCATCTTATATCATCTGCAGGATACTAGTGCTGCAGCGGCCAATCGTGGAAAACCCCTCAAGTTCCTTGAACAATTGGAGTTGCTTTTCGGACGCACCACCCAAGACAAGGGGGTTCTGATAAGTGCCAAAGGTGTCCGTGGGAGAACACCCAGTTATGGGCCCGAGTACCATCAGGAGCACACCCCAACGGACCCCTTTCAGCATTCAAGTCATCGGTACATGGGTAAAAGACCTATGAGGGAAGAGACCGTGGATAGCCCTCCTAAGAAGAAGAGTAGAAGCGTAGAGTTCTGCCTAAGAGACATATCCGAAGCCGTGACCAGGTGCAGCCGCAAAGAGCATGGATGATGTAGAGGGATAGGACCAAGTTAGGCGTATGTTAGATGCGGATGGTGTATCTGAGGGAGATGAGCTGTACTTGCGGGCACTATACCTATGCAAGAATGCAGTCAATCGCAAACAGTTCCTTGAGATGAGAACTAAAGAAGGCCGCGAGAAATGGATCAATTTCAATTGGGCGGCTATGGGTCAATTCCATCGACGTTGACCGGTTCGATGGTTGCTGTGTTTAGTTGGCTGCGTTTGTTGTGTACTTTGTTAGTGTTGTTTGTGGTATTCCGACTTCCCTAATGTGCTAAACATTCACTTGCCTGTTTTGTGTACTTGTTTTCATACTCTAAGTTTGGTTCCCATGTAATGTTGCGTGAACTATGTCTCATGTGGTGTGCCTCATTGTTCGAATAAACTGTTTTGTGCGATGTGCAGTATATTTCTCATCTCCCTTATTTGTTTCAGTACTTTGTCATTAGACACAACCCATTTACTTTTGTATGTATACATGATCATGCAAACTGATTGATGTTCGCTTCGTTGTACTGCAGGGCTGGAGGGGATCAATCCATGCACATGTAAGCAGGCAAATGCAGCAGCTCAAAGTTCGCCGCCGCTGTGCAGCCTTCTGCTGCTCTACCTGTCAGCCCCTACTGTAGGCAGCTGCACCTTCAGCCGAAGGCAGCCCCATTGACAAGTAAGCATAGTTCATCTTGACCCTTGTTCATAATATAACATGTCCCTGCAAGATTAGTAGGAATGGTTGTCTTTTTTAATAGAGTTTATGATGTAGGAACATGAGTTCGCAGGAAGAGTCGAACAGCAGCGATACATCCAGTGATGGAAGCTTTTATGAGTTGGCAGGGTTAGGAGCCGCGTTAGGAGCATATGTAGCTGGGAGGTATTTTGCAACCCTGCTCGCGAATGCCCACCCTCCTAAGTTCCCGCATTTGACTGGTAGACAATGGGTAGAGCTAAATTTGCATGACAGTGGTAGATGCTACAACAACTTTCGCATGCAACCAGATGCTTTTTTTGCAGCTGCATCAACTCTTAGTTACAAACCGTGGGCTGCAGTCCACACAGCAATTTGAAACTGTAGAGGCTCTAGCTATGTTCCTTTGGGCTTGTGGAAGTGGCCAATCATGTAGACCAATACAGGACCGGTTTGAGCGGTCATTGGACACCATAAGTAGGAAGATGAGTAATGTGGCATATGCTATGTTCTCTTTCGCATATACAGTTATAGCTCCAAAGGATCCAAACTACACACAAGTACATCCTAGGCTCCTTCGGTATGCACCATACTTCGATGGGTGCACAGGGGCTTTAGATGGAACTCACATTCCAACTAGAATCAATCATGAGTCTCGCTTGGACTTTATTAATAGAAAAGGCCGCCCAAGCTTCAATGTGCTAGCCATAGTGGACATGGACATGCGTTTCACGTATGTAGGGGCAGGGAGGGCTGGTTCTTGTCATGACACGGCGGTTCTGCGGGACTGCATGCAGATGGCAAATTACCCACACATCCACCAGCAGGTATGCAATCATTCAAGTTATGTTATAACCCACACTATGGTAATTCATTAATTGTTAATGGTGGAAGACGCTGTTGTTTATGCTTGCAGGAAGATACTATTTGGTTGATTTAGGTTACGCACTCTGCGAAGGATACTTGGGGCCGTACCACGGTACAAGGTACCATCTCGAAGAGTTCAGCCATAGAGCTGCTGAAACCAGGGAGGAGAAGTTTAACTATCACCATGCAAGTCTTCGGAATGTGGTGGAGCGGGCTTTCGGGTGTGCTGAAGGCTAGGTGGCATATTTTGTAAGAACTCCCTTTCTATTTAAGGGAGAAGCAAACGAAGATGATTATTGCTTGCTGTGCAATGCATAATTATTTGTTGGACCGTGACCTTGCAAAGCAGCCAGAGCGCAACATGCCTGGAAATGTGGATTACGATATGTCTTTGTGGGTGGCTGCAAATGCATCTTCGGATATGGCCACTGTGCGAGATTGGATATCGCTTGGAATTAGCTTCATGTAGTTCACAGGTATGGCTCTTGTTTCTTGTTGTGGTCTGCAAGTCTGGAATGTAGTTCACAGGTTTCTTGTTGTATTTCACATGAATTAGTTGGTGTACTGGTACATATGAATGTACTACTGTAATTGCCAGGTACATGTTATCGGTCATCATTGCAGAATACAATGACTTCAATTGGATGATGTTTGATTGTTTGTGTAAATTATGGATTAAAATAGGAAACAAAGCTGATGCATTACCAACATGATGGGAAAAAAACTGCGTAGGGGTGTTTATCCTTTGCGTAGCACAATATACATGTTTACTGATTGCTACTGTCATATTTGTAGGATCAACACATGGGTTGAAGATTTTGGTCTTGCTATGTTTAGCTTGCAACTCGACCTTTCGGCTTATTTTGGAGAAATTGAAAGGTATGTTCTGTTTCCAGCTAAATTAGGCAAAAATCATCTGGTTGAGGTGTTTCTCAGGATTCTGCTTCATTTTGGTATAGGTCTTGTGGCTAAACATGTGCAATTTGTAGAACATGATTGTTCTTGTATGGTGGGATGGAAGGGCTTCTAATTTGTAAGGCAGAGGACTCATGTTAGGACCTTTGTAATGAATTTGTAAAGTCTGATTACTGTTGTAACAAATATATCCCAGTATTAGCTCAGGACTGCAGTGATTTTAAACCCTGCAGCATGTTGGCTAGTCTCCCCACCATATTTTGAATTGAACAAATGCTGCATTAGTTGCCTGTCTTCCCGTCATTTTTTGAATGGAACAATTGCTGCATGACGACAGCCACAGCTAGCTGCAGAGAACGGTGTGACAACTACCCCATTTAACACACGCCTTGCAGGATCATGATATTTTGCATGCAGGAAGACACGAGAGGGTACACGTGTTGACCAGCTCCTGAGGACAGGAGACGTGCCTTGGTCATGCCGTCGTGGGACCCACTCCCATACGGTACATCAACATTGTAGGGGGGCCCACCGAAGGGAAATCCACAGCAACACCGTGTAGAAGTCACCGGAAGTAATCGCCGCCGCCGCTCGCCGGGAAGAGAAGGCAACCTTTGCACACTTGAGGGAGACGCCGGCGAAGCCTGGGCTCTGCGACGCAACATAACTAGAAGAGAAGGCCTCCAATCTTGACGAGGGACTGCCGGCTAGAGCTGTCATCGCAAAGCAGTGTTGAGCTTCTCCTGCCCCGACCATGGACGCGCGATGCCAGGCCACGTCAGGCCCAAGGCATCACAGACGGAGAAACCAAGGAGACTCCGAGGCGCCGTCGCCGAGAGAAACAACCTCCTCATGCTGGAGAGCGGCACCAAGGGTCACCGCAGGGCAGAGAGTGGGTTCAGCTAGACGCACCAGATGGAGATGAGGCCCAGGGTGGGTGGCGAACAGCGCCTTGAGGTGGGCGTCCATGAGCGCCGCCTCAGGGATGGTCCCGCGAAGGAACAAGAGGATGGGATCATAGAGGAAGTGGTTTCCAATGAAATCCATGAGTATCTCATCACAAATCAGCCAATCCACAACAAGAACCCATGGATCCAAGGAGAGAGAAAGAGTGGATCGGAGGAGCAAGTGGATCTGGTGAAATGGTGGAAGAAGAGAAATCCAACTTGCGGGGGAAGAATAAGGGAGGGGGAGTTATTGGGAGGGAACTCACCTTGAGAGAGACAAGGAGATGATTTGGACCACGGCGTAGGCTGGAATCCAAACGCCGGCTGTCGGTGAGCGGCGACGGAGCTCCCCGCTCCGAGCGAACGCCATCGCGGCGAACCTACCGATCAAAGCGGAGGGCCGGCCCTTCTCCCCCTCGTCGCCGGCGAGTACGCCTGGAGGGACAGAAGGAGGGGGCCAGAGAAGAGAGCGCCGAAGAGAAGCAGACGAGGTGGAAGGGAAAAGGAACAGCACGAGGCCGACGGACAGCACGAGGCCAAACCCGGCGACCGCGGTTGAATCTTTAGGGGTCTTGGTTGGATTCATCTAGGCTGGCTATGATTCTAATGCAACATAGTTTAAACAGGCTATGGTTATGCATGGTATTGTTTGGTTGGATGGTCTCGTGGAGTCTGTCTAACCTAATGTTGTGTTTGATTGTTTGCACAAAGATGGGTGATAGAAAAATAATTAATTAATCTTTTGAAATTTATATAACAAGTTTTATCTAGTTTGGTTCGTAAAAATGTCAAGGATACTAATTTGAAATTAGCTTAGTGATTAGTTATTTTAATAAAGATATATTACAAATAAACGAGTTTAAAAAGGTGTTTCGGTTTCTGTGTCTACACAGACTAAGGTTGGCTCGAGATAAACGACCAAATCGGCCGCATTAACTTATGCGGTCTAACTTTCTCTCCTTGCACTATTCTGAACAGCCTAAAATCTAAACCCAACAACTAAATACCATCTACTGCACTATCCTAGGCGGGACAAAGGTAATGCATGCAACCAAACAGCCCCCGATGTGCGATTTATATGTCCAAACATAGCAGCAACTTTAGATCAGCTGACTTACTTTTCTATACTGTATGCGTCTCATTTTGTAGGACTAAGGTTATCAAGGAGTGAAAATAGATGTAGAAAATATTATTTACACACTATATACAATGAAAAAATAATGATTACGCACTATGCACAGCACAAAGGGCAGTTGAACCCTGCCGACCGAGCAGGCTGCACATGCTGCAAGTACGTACTGTAGTACAGCCGGCACTGTTGGGTTGCTGACAGGTAGGCCTCATGCTTCTCACGTATCAGTGGCAGTCACTGTATATGCAGTACTGCATCTGATCTGTGTTCCCTGTACACGCGGCAACATGTTGCTTTTCTTTCACATCCATCCCCATTCCCGGTGATCCAGAGTCAAAAAAGAAAGCGACTTTTTATTCCTCAAGAACAGGGATCACAAGGGGGCAGAGCTGGGGCGTAAACGACAGCACAGCAGACTTTACAACGTCGCTTTCATCTCCATAAGGGCGTTCCCAACGGTGAGCTGCGCCGCTTTAAAAATAGTATTTAATCAGACGTGGTGGAGAGAGTCTGTCCGTAGCGACGAACACATCGCTAATCGATTTCTCTTTCCCGAGGCTCTGTGAGACAGCTCGTCGGTCCGGTATAAAAGAGAGAGAAAAAATAAAGTTTTTCCCACTTATTTTATGCCATATCAGCCGGCGACGTCGCTATCACCGCTGCGGGCGCCCTAAGCAAAAGCAACCAGTGATCCATCATCATTTTTTGGACTCGGGGGGCAACGAGTGGACGACGGCGACGGTGACTCTGCAGATCGGACGCGGAGCAGAGGCGGTTGCGCGCGGAAGGGTCGGCACGAGCAGCCGGGGCCGGGACGCCGTGGCCGTGTGCGTGCGTGGTGGGGGAGCGACTGCGCGCATGGTAAATTCGCGGGTTGCCACTGAAAATTATTAGGGTGTTACGAGCGCCACTGAATGCAACTCAAATCAAATATGGTCGATAACCCAACTTTCAACACCGTGTTTTGCACCTTCAAAGCGGCTTAGAACAGACGTGGTGGCGGTTTTTTTAAAATTTGGATGTGAAAAGACCTCCAAACAATTGATAAAAACCCTACATATAGTTTTGAACGTAACAAATGCAGCAAAAAAATACAACTAATAAAATCGGTTTTACAATATTCAATTATTATTATTATTTTATTCGAATGTTATAGTTTTTTTCATGAACTCTAGTTATTTTGTAACATTCTTTTTGCAGTGATGTTTGAGTATTTTTACACTTGTTTACACTATTTTCTCTTATTTAAAAAATACTACTGCCATATCAGTCGTAAATTAGTCAAGGCCTAAAACTAGACGGTATATTAATTTGAGTACTAAAGAAGAATTAGACAAATCGAGGAGTCGAGTGGCGAATATGAACCTGCTCCTTTTAATAAATGTGTATGTATTCCTTTGCTTTGCCCCAATGTGTGTTCTACCCGACACTGGCAGTACTCTAGCCTCGTAGCAGGAGCCGCAGCCCTTGCCGTCCTTGAAGAGGGGGACGTTGCCGCAGGACGTCATGGCGCCGTAGGGCGGCAGGTTCACGTCCTTGATCCCGCACGCGCCGCCGTTGTCGTCGGGGCCGGCGCCGGTGGGCCGGCCGTACCAGGTGGCCCTGGCGGGGAGCCACCTGCCGTCGTAGTCGGTCGTGATGTCGGGGCTCGGTGGCAGATCGGGGCCCGAGCACGACCCGCCGGCGATGAGCGCCGCCAGGACGGCGGCGGCCATGGTGGCCACGACACCGGGCAAGGACGACGATCCCATCTTGCTCGACTGATGTGACTGACTGGAATGTGTTCTTGACAATCACAGTGTCAGTGTGTGCAGCCGTGGCGAACGACGGCGTGGAGACGGGCTACTTAATTTATAGTGCAGACCGGCCGGAGATACGGACGACGACTGCGAGAGCACCGCCGCCGGTTTCGGGAAGTACGGGTGCGTGGTTTTGGGCTGGGTACGGTCGCGTCCGTCGTTGAGGTTTGGAAATGGAGCGATTAATGCTGATGATGGGATATGGTATACGATAACAGGAGAAGATACAGTAGGATTAATGCCGAGTATTTGTGCCATCTGTGTTCATGATTTCCATCTATCCTGAGGATTTCACTAGGAAAGTCAGCATGCAGCAAATCCGTGTTGATTTGATGGTGCCATATACTCCCCCCATGTATCCCATAATTTTGCCCGTCTCCACTAGTGTAAAGGTTACATTTTAGAAGCAGATATTTAATTGCTTTTCAAGAAAATTGTTACGTAACCATTTTTTAGATTTCTTTTGCTCCATTACCTTTTTTTCTAGATTTATGTGCATTTCATGAACTTATGGAAACTTGAAATAAGATTTTACAATAGACAGATTATTAACTTTCTAAGAAACCAGTTGAAAGAAAAGTTACAAATCTCTTTTCTAACAGATGAAAACATGTTGGTGTCCCTTTATTTTCTCCCATTTCTTCCTGAAGTTTCATGCCTAGATTTAAGCTTAAGATAGAGGCAAAAATGGAGTCATGGGCAAGTGTGCAAATGTTTTCTGCAGTCTTTTGTCACGCTCTTGAGAAGCAGAGACAGATAACTGGGACACATTTCATAGAATGATTGGAATTACAGAGATAGAAAGGCAGAAGAACAGCTGAGACAGAGTTCGGAGGACAGTTTTCTAATATAATTCGGAGAAAGAGTTTGTTATCAATTCGTACATGCCAACTCTCGCCAGCGCATTGCGCTTAAGTACCTCAGATTACTGGGCCACTTGGGCCTCTAACAAACAGACTAAGCCCACTAGTCTTAGCCTAAGAACCGCCTCACGTTCAGAGTTTCCCAGCCTTCAGTTGCTTCCATGCTGCCCGCTTCCTTCTCTTCAGAGTCTCTCCTGGTTATGACATCAGAGTGCCTGTCAATGGTAGCACGAAAGACAGTGACAGTGACCTGTTGCTTTAAAGAATCGGTTTCAAAACGCACTTTGCTGTCGAGACGAAAATATTCAGAATATGTCGTTCGAAAAAATAATATTTTTTAGATAATGGAAAAAGAAGAGAAAGGTTAGACTGAAGTATGTGAAAAGGTTGTACAGGAGAACTGGAGAAGTGTTGGAATATTTGGGCTAAAAGCTCATTTATTTTATATTCAATAAAATTCCAAGGGTCATGTTAATGCTAGAAGTTATGTGAGGCAATTGTGGAGAATAAAGTGGAATAATGGTTGTTAATAGTTAGTTACTAGTAACTGCTACTTTGATGGCTGAGGTTACTAGTAATGGTCACTTTGATAATAGCCATTACAACCATTTTATGAAATCCGTTACTGTTCTTATGAATAGTAACTGAGCCCTTTCATTTTTCTCTCAGTGTGACTATAAGAAGACACCGTCCCTCAGTGGTAGTCGCGCACGCAACACACTCTTCTAGTTCTCCTGTTGTGCTACTTTCTCGTATCTCCAGTCCCGAACCTCTGCGCGCATGGAGTGTCAGGAGAGCAGGCCTTCCGGAACCGCCGTCCGCTCAAGACATCTGCCGGTGTGCGGGACGATTAGGTTTTTTGGGAGCGTCACCAGCGACTGCTCGCTTCTTCCTGGTGGTGATCCATTCGTGTTCTTGATGGGCGCTGTTCGTGCTGTTGTTCTTTTTCCTGGTGGCCGTTCGCGGGACGGCCCTGTGATCCTCTTCCTGCAACGACTGTGATCGACTAGTTCGAGCAACTCACTATGATGACTAGTGGGAATGGAGCAATCGGTGCCTTCGAGCATGGGTCCCTCCGCGGGGTATAATTATGTACCTTCTTGTTTATGATCAGTATGTTGTGCTGTTACTGTTGTGTTCGATAACTACACACGTGTACATATTTGTCGTCACAAACCTTGCATGGTTTATTTTGATTAAATTTAACATGAAAATGCCTAAATTCCTAACAAGAAGTACATAAATTAATAAAATCATTGGACGACGCATTTCTTTTTCTCTTTTAATTGAAACTGTGGTTCCAGTTATGCATGCATGTCACGGTTTTTGCACAGAATTGGGCAATTGCTAGATGAATTTATTGCTACAACTTATGTGCATATAACTTTATATCATAAGTTACGAATATATCCACATAACTCATACACATAATTTTCGAGATGAAGTTATTGCTATAACTTATGTGCATATACCTTTATATCATAAATTATGAACATATCTAAATAACTTATACGCATTATTTTTCCGGATGAATTCATTGCTGTTATAAAGAACAAAAATTGTGTGCATAAGTCTACAGTCTATGATAATATGTTGTGTGCATAAATTTACAATTTATCAAAAAAAGAAAAATAAGCATATAACAAATAAAAGACAATGAAAAGAACCAACCAGCCAAAATAGAAAATTATTCAACGACACAGAATTATCCAGGGCCGCCAAAATAGAAAAAAATACCAACTCGCATAAAGGGAAAAACAAATGCCACTCAAAAGGGGGACACATGTACCTGAAACTCCTACCAGTACAAGTGAGAAGAACAGTTGCCTACCACTCAGTTGCTGGGATAGTTGAGAGCAAGTATTATAAGCGTATATCAGCAAACTGTAAGAGTTGCTATGTCGTACTTTTGTTAAGTTAGAAGAAAAAGAAGAGCGAAGAAAAAAAGAGTGGGCTACTATTTACAGCCAGCTGAAGCATAATTTTTAAGACACTTTTATGAGAGGAAGATGTGAGTCAAGTATTAATCGTAGAGACTACACCAATACTAAACTACTATAAAGATGGATTTTTAGTTGACTCTATGCGTAACATAGCCTGAATAGTCAGCCCGAAGAAACGCCCGCTAAGAACAGCTGTCAGATCGGTCATTGGTTCCTTCTTCAGTCATTCAGTGAACGCTCGCTGAATACTCACCTCATCACCGACGAATCAATAATCCTTGTCGGCTATTCTAGTGGGCCAAAATTACAGGAGCGCTTTGTACTAGGAATGCAACTGTACAGGTGACGGGACAAACTAGGACCGAAAGAAAGCGTGCCGCGCGTTTTTTTTTTTTGGAAAGGCAGCAAAAGACTTGCTGCAATATATTAAGAAAGAATGGAAACCTTACCTAGTTTTTTTTCAAATATAATGTATATAAATTATTTTTTTTGTTGTAGTAAAATAATGGAATCATATGTTTGTATTTTAGAAAAATCTGAGGAGTCTCTTTTTTAATATTAAACGGAGATCCCTCTCCATTTTGCTTTTGGGTACGATCAATGCATGAATGAATAATCTAAAAACGAACCGACGACTAACAAAGGAATATAATCTGTCTTAGAATGCATTAGGCCATAGAGACCGAACTACTAGCAGGATCGATCAAAACAAGCAGAGACTGAGAAAATGTCCCACGTGTGATTGGCCGATGAACACAATGACATATGTGAATTATCAAACGGCCGGGTCGTGTGGTGTCGTGACGTGCTAGTCCACGGTGCACCTAGCACACTACAGTCGAGCCCATGATTTGGTCCGACGATCCTCAGCTCCCAGTGTTGACCAGCCCTCGATATGATTATTCCACGCACGTACCCTCGCAGGACAAAACCAGGCACGCAAGTACGGCCACTTTCTTGCAACAAGTCATCATTAACTAGATTGCATTAATTAACTAGTCGAGGCGTTTCAGATTCCATCTAAACTTTCTAAAAGGAAGCATGCATGTCCTTTTCTGAGAAGAAAGAAATTAAACCTAGCTAGCGCGTCAGACAAGGAAAGACAACGAAACATGCAGGCAGCGTCGATCGATCAATAATATTTCATCATATATACACCAAAATATGTTTGTTAAAATGTGGAAAAGAAAGAGGTAAGGAATGGAAGAAAAAGAAAAGGGAAAAAAAAACAAAGCTAATGCCTAATGGTCATACCGGGTTGCTTGTTTAGTCGAGCTTGACGTTGAGGGGGCTCGGCGACCTCTTCATGCAATAAAGCCAAAGTACACGCAGAGTCTATGTCGTGAGGACGTTGAATATGAACGGTAATAGAGTGAATATCTAGACGCGGACCGTCAATAAAGGGCATGGTGTAGTGACAACAAACAGTTGGGTTTATGGTGATCTCAATGATCGTTGGCACAGGTGAATAAAGCTGTGAACTTTGAGAGGTAAAAAGAGCTAATAATTGGCCGTCAATAATATGAACAGTAGAGCGAAGATGGGCTCATTTAATATTTTATTCAACCACCGGATAAAGCACCTCTCTACAAGAAGCATTCCTTCCTTCCAAAAAAACTGAGGTTTAAAATTTGTCCACGAAATGATTAAATCTTAAAGTTAGACCACAAGACATAGGTGCCTATTGTATTTTTTTTCCTCCTTTAATGACTGAATATGACACTAATTATGTATGAGAAAGGTAATGGTAGTAGAGGCACATGTGCTATTTTCTTCCCTCACTGATTCGAAAAAAAATTCTAACTTTTATTGTTTTGTGGGCGGAGAGTGTACTGGGTAATAAAGAACTGAAGTGTCAACGCCACGGCACCGATAGAATCCCCAATCCTTTTACACGGCGTTCAAGATAAAACGAGCTAAGAATTGATGACAGAGCAAAGAGAGGCAGAGAGCATGTGCTGACGAGTGACCAACTGTACTCCTCTTTGTTTTCTTTCTTTTTCTGAAACGATATGAACGGGTACAGACACGCTTAGAGATCGTACGTGTGCCATCCCCGGAATGAGATCCGCTGCAGTACAGCACCGTGCAGTTGGGTCACTGCTGTGTGGGCCCAGGCCCACCCGTCAGTGACCGTGCAGTACTGTAGCCATACCCACTGCTAGAAATTAAGTACAGAATCCTCCAGAAAAACAATACAGTACTAGACCCGCTACAAAAGCCAAGAAAGACATCCGTGACGTTATTCTTTCGACACTAGTTCGACGTGTGCACAGGGTCAAGAGAACCGAACTCCTAAACGCCGGCGACGACGCCGGCCATTGCCAAGGAGAGCCCGCCAACAAGGACCGCTAACAGCCCGAACGCCGTCACCAGGCCGGACGCGCCGGCGGCGAGCGCAGTGGCGGCCGAGTAGGCCGCGACGATGCCCACCAGAGCTGAGAGGCCGCCATGCCCGCGTGCAGCTTCCACTCCGGCTGCGTGCTTGACTCTGACGACCGCGATCGGGTCCCCGGCCTTGGAGCTCGCGGCCGCGTCGAAGGAGACCTGCACGTTCGTTCAGGGCCTCAACAAGTCGGTGAGCCATGACTGTAAGCACTGCTCCGCCTCCGCGCACCCGCTGGGAAGTGGGAATAGAGGCAGCTCCAGATTCAAGAATCTGCACAAGGGCGGCCAGCTCACCTGCACGGCGTAAGTGGGGGAGCGCGAGCCGGGTGACGCCTTCCCGGCGACGGCGGGCATGAGGTTCTCCGGCGGCGGCAGGAGCACGTCGTAGTAGTGGGCGCCCAGCTCGGCGGCGCGGCCGTCGCCGAGGAGCGTCGTCTCGGTGAAAGGCGCCGCGTCCTCGGGCGGGGACTTGGAGTAGTCGAACGCGCCCGGGTCACTGAATTGCAGGAGGAGCGCGACGATGGGCACGCCGTTCTCGGGCGCGGTGAGGCCGGTGTCGTAGAACGCGCCCAGGTCGGTGTCGGCGGCGCCGTGCATCATGTCGCTGCGGGATAGGAGTGTCGTGGCGTTGAGGTACACAGCCTTGCCGCCCTCCTCGGCCTTGAGGTATCAAGAAAAGGGGGAAGGAAACCATCGGGCATCAGCGGAAGAAGTAAAAAACCAATCCGCCGGCGCGTTGCTCTGTTCCGGCGGGTAAAGCTTGTTCCTTTACCTTCAGGATGAGGCGACCGGAGTACTCGTCGCCGGCGATGGGGGCGTCCTCGTTGGTCCCAGAACCCGCGCCGGCGAGCTGGCGGAGGCGTCCCCCCGGCACGACAGGGTGAAGCTGAAGTTGACCGGGAAGCAGCGCCGGCGCGTCGGCGTTGGTGCCCGCGGCGGCCGCACCCGCACCCTGCTCGCCGGCCCCGACGGCGACTTGGCGGCGGAGCGCTTCCGGCAGGTCCTGGAGCGGGACGACGGCCACGGGCATGTAGACGTAGTGGCCTGCAGCAGCCCCGTGCGGCTTGGCCAGCAGCACGAGGCGGTCCGTCCCGGTCCCGCCGCACGCGGCCACCGCCTCCTCCGGAAGCTCGCGGGCCACGAGGCCCAAGGCCGCGCCGGCACCGAACTTGGGAATCTTCCCCTGCTCCATATCGGTGCTGCACCGTGCACGCGTGGGATGCAGGCGGCCGCTGGCCGTGGAGGTGGAGCGAGCAAGCAGGACTGCAGGAGGGCGATAGATCGAGCGTGGAGTCTGCGTGTGCACCGGCCACCTGCCGTGCCGCTTGCTTATATAGATAGATTGGCAAACGATCCCTCTAGTCAACACCGCGAGACGAGGGGAGAAGCACCTGTCTCGTCAGGCTATCAGCTGCCGCATTACACGTGGCAGGCTGGCAGCGCATGATGAGCACGTCTTAGACTCTTAGTTACATATTTGACCGGTAGAAACGTAGCCCGATTGCCTATCGCTCGCTGCGCGCGGAAGTAGCGAGGGATTCCCTCCCAGTCTCCAGCGACTCCCTTTCCCGCGCTCGGACGGCCACCCAGTGAGGCGTGGGATGTTTTTCTTTTTTTTCTTATTTCTTTTCTCTATTTTTTTATATTTTTCTTGAGAATAAATTATGTTAGCATAATTTTGTGCTAATAAATTATACTAACAATAAATTACACCAACGAGTTGTCTTACGTGCTTATGTCATACAGTTATGACAAATTATGTTACCATAAATTATGCTAGCATAAATTATATTAGCATATTTTTACTACAGAGTTATGATAAAAAAACTTACATCCTAATGTTGTTATAATGAACATAAATTATGTTAGCATAATTTTATGCTAATAAATTATACCATCGAGCTATGTTATATCATATAGTTATGACAAATTATGCTTACCGTAAATTATGCTTGCTTAAATTATGTTAGCATATTTTTACCACAAAATTATGATAAAAAAACTTATATCTAAAGTTTTTATAATGAGCATAAATTATGTTAGCATAATTTTATGTCATACAATTATGATAAATTATGTTAACCTAAATTATGTTCTCATAATTTTATGTTATAATTTTTATCATAAATTATACTAAAAAGTTATGATTATTTACTTTTATTCTACATGTACCTAAAATTATAACAAAAGTTAATATCGTAGCTTTATTATAATATGTAGCCACACTTTAATCAAACTAGTAAAAATACACGTGCGTCCCGCACGTGGCGCACATTCATGTTTTAAGGGTCAAAGTTAGTTATTTGATTTTATAATTTTTTTATTTATGTAAGTTTTATGTTTGAGAAAATATGGTTTTATGTTTTATTAATTCTTTCGAATGTATGAGTCATTATTTTAGTATGATTTATAAATTAACTATTTTAAAGTGTTTTTTCACCGTTATTAAAAGTATATAATATTTACCCCATACACATATGTTTTTTTCAACAAAAAAATTGAAATTAATTAAATAAATATCTAAAAATATACAATATTTATCTCATGCACATATTTATACATTTATATTTTATAAGTAGATAAAAGAATCCCCACATTCCCATCCGAGTTGGGCTGGCCCATCTGGCTGCCCGTCTCAGTTTTGGCCCATCCGAGCTGAGCCGTTGGATTGGATCGGACGGCTTCGGACTGCTCAATCCAGAACAAATCCAGCGGCCGGTCAAACCCAAACCCTAACCCCCAACTCCCACTACCCCACTCTCTCTCTCTCGGCGAAACGAGCGTCCCGCCCGTCGGCCCCTCGCCGGCTCGTCGAGCGCACTCCAGAGCCTCCTCCTGCCGAGCGCGCGGTCGGATCTGGCTCGAAGCGCGCCCTTCCTCCGCCCCCGCGCGTGCCCGTCGGCGCGCACTCCCGCCTCCTCCTGCCGGGCCGGTCCCGCCCCGCGCGCATGATTCCAGAAATAGTTATCCCCTGGATTTCCTAAACTCAATCACTCCAAATGGATTGGCTCCTCATGAGCTAAAGCGCACTCCCGCCTCCTCCTGCCGGGCCGGTCCCGCCCCGCGCGCGAGCCAGATCTCGTCGGCCCCTCGCCCAACCGGCACGCACTCTCTCCGCCCCCGCGCACGGTCGAATCCGGACGGCGCAGCCGGATCGCGGCTGCCCCTCGCGGATCTTCCCGTGCTCCGGTGGGTCCACTCGGCCCTTTCTTCCCTTTGCCCCTAGATCGATCACTTTTGCTCATGTCTGTTTTTTTCATGTGGAGACTGCCTGCTTCAACGATTCCGTTGTCTTTTCCTTGACGAGAACAACTTGCTCAACAATGATTAAGTATAGGGGTCTCTAGACATGACTTCACAATTTGGTATTGGTCATTGTGTTGTACTTTTGTCGTTGTTATTATGAGCCGTGTTATTTTAATCGCTGTGGTATTTTGCCTTTTGTACGATTCGGCCAGATCCCTTGTAATATATTTTCCATAGGTCTAAATCGGGCTTTGCTGGGCGATGTAGCGCGGGCAGATGTGGCTACGCTAGGATCTTCGGTGAGAAAAAAGTGAGAAAATTACTCTGCGCCCGGCCGGTTCCACAGCATGAACGCGCATTCTGACCCGGTTCTTGGTGGGCCTGGTTGCTTGGTGGTGGAGACACAACAGATGTATGGGTCTACGCGGACGTAAATGTGTTGAGTGAAAATTAGTTTTAACTAAACTCGCTCTTTATAATATGGAAAAAAAAAACTGCGTTGGTCAGGGGAGGTAACGTAAGCCCCTCAGTTGAGAGCTGGGGGGTTCGAATCCCTCTGTGCCTGCTATTTTGCAGATTTTCGGCTCCGCGCGATTCCTGTTGAGCGAACGCTCGCCAAATAGTGACGAGCGTGGCGGTCGTCCACACCATTATGGATATCAGACTTTGCCTCACCAAACCGTCAGCCACTGTGTTAAGGTTATGCCGGCTAGAAAAGAGTTTGAAATATAGACGTTTGAATAAGTCGTTTCGGTAAAAATTGTCTCATGCTCGAGGCAATCTGATTATAAAAAATTGATACTCCTTCCGTCAACAAATGATCTTTATATTTGTGGTTAGCACCAAGACCAAAGTAAGACTGAGCCTTTGTTTATATTTTCATTAAATATGCATAGTAGGAAACACTATTAAATATATAGAGTTACATACAACCAATAGCACCTGCATGTATGGAGACATGCACACCTATGGGTAAATACAAAGAGGTGCATTAACAATCTTTGGTATAAATACGTAGATCATTTCTCGATATCTTCTCTACCTAAATATATAGATCATTTATGGACCGAAAAAGTATTGTTTTTTATGAGACTCAACTGAATTTTTTTCTAAGTCTTTTTTAAGAAAAGTTTTCAGATGGGACTAAGTTGTAGCGAAATGAAGATGAAGCACAGATGATTATCATTGCTCACCTACAAGTAGAATCGGTGGTTTTACAAGTATTTGCGTCTTTTGATTAGTTCTACGTGGCTAGAACTTCATTTTCTGCTTAACGAGACTTTGTTAACTGCAAAAGAGCCGCTGGCCTACTGCTTTGCGAGAGATGAAACCGAAAATTCTGTTCTCATTCTTCCTAAGTTCAAACCGAAAACTCTGTTCTCATTCCTTCCTAAGTTCCAAGCACCAATTCACTGTACCAAGGAACTTCAAGAACATTCTAGCAGCTTCTAATCGCTGCTGTGTGCTTGATTTATCGAGAGAGACGGAGGTTCGCAACAAATCGTCTGCCCAACAACTCTTTCGTTCCCACGCACAGCAACACGCAACAGTGCAAGACGAATTAAACCGGTCGTCGGGAGCTGAGCTGGCAAGGCTGTTCACGCTCCTGCGACTCTATATCTCAATTATAAAAGAAATATTTCGTTCTACTCATCATAATTTTGAAATACAGTCAACAATCTCCTATGTTTATATAACTCTATATCTCCAATTATATACAAATTTCTACACTATTTTTTATTATTTCTACCCTTCCATTTCCCACCTCTCTCCACACTCTCTCTCATTATCCTCTCACGCACCGGCCTCACCCGCGGCTGCCGCGTCACCTCCGGCCAGGATCCACTACCGGTGCCGCCTCTCCTCTTCCCCTACGGCCGCCGCCTCTGCTCTCCGCCACCGGCTGCCGTGCGCCCGCTCCTCCTCTTCTCCTCGGTCGAGCGCGCGCTGCCACCACCTCCTCCCCGCCATGGAGAAGCCGTCGCCATGGCCAGAGGAGCTGCCACGGAGAAGCTGCCGCCGCTTCCTCAAAGACCGTGGCCGTCGGCCGCCTCCAAGACCACCGCTTCCTCCTTCGCGCCCGGCGGCGCTCAGATCCGGGGACGTAAAGCCCAGGAGGCGCGGATCCGGGGAAGCGGCACCTCCTCCGCTCCGCTCGCGCTGGTGGCCTCCCTGCGGCTCGCATTCACACGTTGAGCTCACCGCCGGTGGCCTCCCCGGGCCAGATCGGCGCCATGGTGGACTGGATCCCGGCCACATCGGCCACGTCCTCCCCGCCGGCCCCCGTCTCCGCCGTGTCAAGCTCCTCCCCACCTCGTTGCCTCCTCCAACGGCCGGGCACGCCGCTTCCTCCTCCTCCGCGGAGACAACGATGCCGCGGCCTCGTCCTCTGCCCGCCGCGGGCACGCCGCCTTCCACTCTGACCGACGGCGCAAGGAAGACCGTTGTGCCACGTCGGAGAGAGAAGAGAGATGGAGTTGGAGAGAGGGAACGCTGTATTTGGGGTGAGAAGGAACTCACCCTACGGTAGGGAGTTGGATGCAGTCGCCCGCTGCACCCTCTTCCAACTCTAAACGGCGACTGTATCCCAGTATATGGTTGATGGCTGTGGATAGCCTAAACTTGGCATATTGCTGGCGTCAGACCATCAGTACCAACTCTAAACGGCGACTGTATCCAGTATATGGTTGATGGCTGTGAAAAGCCATGGATCGACGGCTTTTCTTGACGGCCGGCCGCTGGGCGGGTCGTATGGGGTGTCGTCCACGGTGCACCTGCAGGGCACGCTAGAGTCTACTGGCCTACAGCCGATCGAGCCTATGATTTGGTCCGTCGGCCGATCCTCCCAGTGTTGATGACGAACCGTCGCCGTCGCAGGATCACAGACTAAAAGCACGCGTACGCACGGGCACTTTCGTGCAAAGTCATCGAGGCGTACGTCTCAGATTATTCCGTCTCAACTTGGAAGCACATGCATTTCCCTTTTCTGAAGACTTATAATCTCTCTTGTCCTGCTGCTTCCTGCAAAGCGGTGGAACGGTAGCCTTTTGTCTACTTGGTGATGAGAACATTGATGGTTAAGGGCTTATGGAGTTCCCTTTCAAGGGCCAGGATACGTAACCCGTCGCTTTTCATCCCCAACTAGCGAGGACTCTAAACGATGAAAAAAAAAATACACTCGTTTGTTTAACGTATGCACGTGCGGGAGGTGGCTCAATAAAAATATTATTAAATTTAATTATATGAAAGAGTGAATTGTATGCTAGATTTCTAAACTTATTCATTGATACCATATATGTGTATAAAGTTCAAAGTGATCAATCAGGTCATTTAACTTTTCAAGTGGTTTTTTCTGTAGTAAATCTAGGTTCACATTTGGACTTCAACCAATTGAGAATGTAAAGTTGATAGACCTAAATAATCATCTTGAAATTTAAAACATAGATGATCACTTCAGACTTCATATACCTAGATGCATGTGCAAGGAAAGGCGGAGGCGCAAGGATGCGCTGCGCGAGCTGAGTCTATAGGAGAAGCTAGCGGCGTGCACGTGGGCGGAATGGAAGTGGCGGCCAGCAGATAGAGATACGAGAGTGGATGGAGTGCAAAAAAAAAAGCAAGGATAAAGGGAAAAAAGATGGTATACGGATCTGGTGTCCATATGTTCAGTCACGTGGCATGTCTATTCTATGTGGTGTGACAACTCAACAAAACCACTATCTAATACTACCCTAGGGGTTATTTATACGGTTTTCAAAATTTTAATTTATTTAATATCCGATTTTATAGTTCAAGGTGTTCTATATCCGATCTTCTGTGGCTTAGGAGTTATATAGTATTTTTTCAATTACACGGTGGCATACATGTATAAAACACATTGTCTTAGGCTAAAACCAGCCCAAGAAGTATTCATGCGTACAGCCCGAAATGGGCCGAATCTGGCCCAGCCCGTTTAACCCCACCGCCATTTGCTTTTGTCCTGTTAGCCCATTTAGTCCGGTGGCCTCCCGCGCACCGTCCGATTTGATCATCGGACGGCTCATGAGATCTGGGCGGACCAAAAATACCGCCCAGCCCAACATCCCTCCTAACCCTAGTTTCTTTCCTCCTTCCCCTCTGTCTCACACCCGACGACGGTGGTGGCGTCGTGCCCGTGCGGTGGAGGAGGAGCGGCGCCTGCTGGGACCCCTCTCTTGCCGGGGGGCGCATGACTTCGTCGAGGTCCGTTTCGTTGGCATCCTAGGCACGACATTCCCCTGGCAGGCACGTGCGACCGTCGACCTCATCCGGCCTGGCGGAGCTTCCATGTCTCACGCTAGGTGCCGCCCGCGACTGCGCGGCCTTGCGGCCGCCGTCGGAGGGCGGTCTCCCTCCCCCGCCTCGGCCCCGCCTTGCCCAGACGTCACCACCTCCTCTAGCGCCTCACGGGCCTCATCCTCTCTGCCAGCGACACTGGGGTCTGCCAAAATCCGGTTCCTGACCTAGCAGGAGCACGGCTTTTCTTTTGCGGTTTTATTTTTTGGTGACTTGGACTTCAAGTTTCGTAGTCTTGATTTGTCCCTTAAGTTTTGGAGTCCTTATCTGATTGAGATCGTGATCGTGACACGAGATTGGATTGTGGGTCTTTATATAAGCAGCCTACCGGCGTCACTAGAAAACACACCGAAAAACCTAGGGTTTTGCCACCGCTCACTTTTGCACTGCCTTCGTAGTTCTCTCCATCCTGAGCACCGACGTGCATCTGCGATCTGGAGAGCAGGTCTCCGGAAACTTTCGTCTTCGAGCTCCTGCACCGGGAGAAGACGAATAAGGTTTCTAGGAAGTGCGTTGCGCGACTGCTCACCGTTTTCACCACGGGTCGTCCATCTGCTTCCATTGCCGGAGGCCATCACCGGCAACTTCTTCACGGTCTCCTTCGCCGCGTCGACTACAATACCCGCGGCGTCCACAGTACGATCATCGTCAACGCCGTCAGTACGGAATCGGCTCTAGCTGCCGACAGGTATAATCAGATCGATCTAATCTATCTATTAATTATGATCTGTGAAATTTTTACTGTGTTCGTTCTATCTAGTATGTTATATGACTACATCCTAGTTTGTGCCATGTTTTGTATGATTTGCTTTCGAAAATTAATACGGATCTTGTCTAATTTATCAACACTACGTAGAAGACCCCGGATGTAATCTTTCACTTTTATCAATGAAATCCAACACGTTTCTTAAAAAAATACGGCCCAACTCGCTTTTTATCGATGAAATCCAACACGTTTTCTATAAAGAATACGGCCCCAACTCGCGATGCTAAACGATAGAAGTCTTGTCAAATAGTAGAAATTTGCACCCCCGGCGCACATTCACACCCCCGCCAGTAAACCATTCTTCCGATCCGGTTGCTTAGAAAAACACTCGTTTAATTTGTTGAGCAGATGATGCCTGGAGGAGAGGGAGAGAGAAAGACGTGAGCTGGGAGCACCTTTTGAGTTGTTAAATGCTTGTAGAAAAGAACACTAGTGACCGCGAATTGCGAAAAGCTGTTCTTGTGTCACCAGACTAATGGACGATGGTTGAATCTTAGCGCTTCCGTCCAAGAGAAATCTAGTGATCCGCGAACCGCGACAATGAACTTTTTAATCGTCGGCGACCATTTTGCTCTCACCGTCTCGATCACGAAACGAAAACTCGAAAAGTGTGCACGGTGGTACTATTGATGATTCCCCATCTGCAGGCCGGGATTTATAAATACAGATAATACTAGCTCTAGGACACTGCAAAGTGCTAGGACAGGATGTCGTTGATATCTATGGACGACCACAAACATAACACATTGACGTGGGGCCACGGTTCAAACTGTAGGCTTTGAACAGTATTCCAGACCCGTCCGATGTGTTTCTTCGAGACGGCAACTTTCGAGCTCTGCAGCTCGATGTTGCTACGGGTTTTGTCTTGATCTCGACACGGCGACACGTATTGAAACACGCCGGTTGAGTCTAGCATTTATTGTATGTAAAATGCACAAGCTTATCTTCCCAGGCCGGTTTAAAATGCAAAGCAGAGAAAATTTTACTCAACCAACCAGCTCCCACAGCAGAACATCTATCGGCCAAAAGAGAGCCCCCAAAAAAAAAACGATTAAACGAACGACAACACGGTTGGTTGGCGACGATTCGCACAACAGAATAGAGCCGACTTTTATAGTTTTATTACAACAACACTCAGCGCATGATTTGAAATGGGGAGAGTAATAAATAAGCTTGTGATTAAAACTAATATCGTTATGGTGGTTCAAAATACTCTGTATCGTATGCTTCCTCCTCTAAATCATAGGCCACTTGACCTTTTTATACTAAATCTGGCTTCTGATTTTATTCTAAAAAATGTAAAACACACAAAAGTTTTAGTCATACTTAACTTTTCGTGCTCCTACGTGCTGCCATCCAGATCCAACCAAAATCTCCTATGCTGCACTTGCACGGCACCTAGCTAATAGCGGCACTACAGTACTACTGCTGCAACTCGAGATGTTGATTGCTAGCTCATTAACCAACCTATGCAACCATTTGTCAAAGAGCTTTGCGGCGTGTGCACAATAATAAAATAAAATTGGTTGACCGCACCATCTATATTTCAGTAGCCCGTACGTGTGTAAACCTAGCAGCAAAGTACAGTAATAAGAGCAAAATATAATAAGATGACATGAGCAGGGCTGTGAAAGATGTCACATCAGATTTGTGGTGACATAGAAAAAACATAAATGGAGAGAGAAGAAAAGCATGCTGCTTACTTGTAAGAGGTAGACCAGGTATTAAATGTGCAACTTGCATTAAAAAAACTATTATACAAATTGGCTTTTAGTTGACTATATATGACATGGCAATACCATAAAACCTATAATGAACTGTATTATTAACTTTGCTCTAAACGCTTCGTGGGATTTACTGTCCAAACCACACGACCAGAGTGCCTGCAGGATCAGACCCCCAAGACCACTGCCGCTCCACGCGCACACGCTCGGTGACAACTGCACCACCATCGGTGTTGTCCACATAAATTAGTCAAAGACCTACACACCAAGTGAAAATTTGCTTCAATTCATATTTCTTGTCCCGCTGCCTGTAAGTTAGTACTCTTTCCGTATTTAAATATAAGTCACGATTGTTTTTTTTTTCAAAACTTTAATCGCTCATTTTATTCAATTTTTTTTATAATTTATAATTTATTTGTTATGATTTGTTTTATTATTGTAGAGAGTTTGACCATAACTAGTATTTTTATATATTTACATAAATTTTTTGAATAAAACGAATGCTCAAAATTTTAGAAAAAAATCAACCATTACTTATATTTAAATATGGAATGAGTAATACGGAGTACAGTGTATGTATGCTGAAATGATGGAACGGTAGCTTTTATTTTTTTAGTGCGGTAAGAAATTTGCCGGTTTATATCAGATAGTAAGGAAAGAGCGACCATCGGTTTTTCTAGACAGAGGAGAAAAACCGGGCAAAAACAACCACGACCACTTCTTACTTGCAAAAACTTATTGTGCGTCTTCGAAACTGCTACTTTCAAGCACTGCAGCTTGATGTTGCTACAGGTTTGTTTGGATGCCGACGCATATCGAAAGCGGCTGAGTCTAGCATTATAATGCACAAGCTTATCTTTCCACTTTTAACCATTTAAGACCCAAACAGTTTTATAATCTAGTTTGAAAGATCCCACGAGGTACCAACCAACCGGCTTCCACTTCCACAGACAGCAGACCATGAGCATCTTCCTAGATCGTGCCAAAACAGACCATAAAAACCGAACGACAGGACTACGGTTGGTTGGCGACGATTCTCACGACACAGTCACACAGCAGAGTGCGACTTTATTACAACAAACACGGTGCCTGACACATCCTTAACCGCGGACCACACGGGCGGTGACCATGGTCACGCCGGCGATCAGCATCAGGAAGAGCGGAACGGCCGTCCACGGGTTGACCTCGCCGCCGGCGGTGAGCCCGGCCACGGCAAGAGTCACGGCAGCAGCTCCCAGTTGTCCTCCAACTCCGCCGCGCACAGGCACTGGTCCGGCGACTGCTCCGGCCGCTGCCTCGTCCTCGTCCTGCAGGGCGACCGCTGGATATTCAACGAGGCTGTCGCTGTCCTCCGCTTCATCAACAACCACCACCTGTTCATCATGTGCAGGTATGTGTGTTTCATTAGAAAACGAGGCTGAATGCACCGCATGGAATAAATCATGTATATTTGGATTGAAAAAGCGCCACCAATGTAAAAATAAAGCAGAGAAGCCATCAAATTTCAAGAACAAAGAGCGAATTTTAAAAGGAAATGACAGCTTGATCGCATAGAATAAGAAGAAGAGAAAAACAGAGGAGAATAAGAACAGAGCAAAGCATTTGCCAGCCTACAGCAAGCGTTTCCGAAGGTGTCTGGGCGTCAACTTACTTGAGCAGCGAAAGGGAGGGCCATGTCGCCGGAGTGGTGGTAGTGGCAGTAGCCTCCGCTCCGCTCGGTTGCGGCGGCCGCGGTACCCGTGGAGCGGAGACGTTCGGAACCCAAGTCTGCCTCGGCCGCGCCTTGAGGGGGGACGAAGCTGAGCGCGCTCGTGTCGAGTGCCGTGGCAACGCCGGGGTACGCGACGTCGTTCCAGGCGGCCGGGGACACGTCGGGGGCGAGGCGCGCCGTGAGCACGTCGGGGCACACCACGGCGTTCCAGGGCGCGGTTGGCGCCGCGCCGGAGCGGAGCTGCGCCATGATGAGCCCGTCGGTGCCCGGGTGCGGCGCACCGTCATGGACCGCCTGGCGGTGCGGAGGGCCACCCGACGAGAAGAGGTGCGCCGCGAGCCAGTCGGTGTACGCCGCGCCGTTCCAGGTCGCCGGGTGCGTGGCGGAGGTGAGGGGCGGCTCGACGAGCACGCCAGGGTACGCCGCACCGTTCCAGGTCGCCGCCGGGTGCGCGGAGGAGATGAGGGGCGGCTCGACGAGCACGCCAGGGTACGCCGCACCGTTCCAGGTCGCCGCCGGGTGCGCGGAGGAGATGAGGAGCGGCTCGACGAGCACGTCAGGGTACGTCGCGCCGGGGCCGCCGTGGGCTCCCGTCGGCGTGCCGTTCTGTGCTGGTGCTGGTGCTGCCGTGGGCATGCCGAGGCTGAGTATCACCTCGGAGCCCTCCTCGCCGCCGTTCACGTGCAAGTCCATCACCGGAGTACCCGCCTTGGTCCGCGCGCGTTGGGCTGGGTGAAGTCGTTCCCCGCGACGGTGTTGCCGAGGTCGTCGTCCCCCCCCCCGCGCCCGGCCTGCTCCTCCGCGACGATGTTGCGGGTGAAGTCGACCCCCGGGCTTCAGGATCTCGACGACGAAGCTGTCCCTCCGATCCGCGCCCCGCGTGGTCCGCCGCGGCGGACTTGCTGCTGCTGATGAAAGCCGTTCCCGCGTCCGGCCTTGTCCCTCCGCGACGATCTTGATGAAGTCGTCCCTTTGTCCGGCGGCCTGCTCCTCCACGGCGACGATGCTGTCGAAGTCGTCCCCGGCGCCCGCTCCGGGCTTGACCGAGGTCGTCGTCCCCCGCGCCCGGCCTTCAGGACCTTGACGAATTAAGCCGTCCCTCCGCGCGCCCGGCGTGCTCCGCCGCGACGGACGATGTTGTCGGAGTAGCTGAAGTCGTCCCTCCGCGCCCGGAGCACTCCTCGGCCTGCTCACTGCTCAGCCACTCGTCGTAGGTGGCTCTCGTGCGCTGTGGCGCATCGAAGGATCCGCCTCCTGTACTACTCGAACTCGAGTACTCGACCCTGAGAGGAGGCTGGATGCTTGGATGGGAGGGAGGGGGGAGCCCCCCCGCTTAAATAGCCATGAGGGAAGCAAAATGGCCATGGCGCGCTGTGGTAACCACAGACGTGGCCCCGGGGCGCCGCCGGGGCACGGCGTTGCGTCTTGTTCGTTCACCTGGCATCAGATGGCCCCGATGTCGTTGGGACTGTTTGGGTGGTGCCTGAGGGCCGAGGCTAGTTTGGGAAGCTCCGAGCCCCGGCGAACGGCGTCAGAGGAGCAGGACAGGAGGAAAGGAAACCGGGGAGAGAAACCTCACGGTCACGGAGCACGGAGCAGGGAGGGACGGCACCAACAAAGCGCCTGGCTGGCTGGACGCGTCAAAGCCTCCAGCCCTGGAACAGAGCTGCCGGCGCCGGCGATGGGCGCGCCGTGTGAGTATGGCACTGGGAGCAGCTGCAGCCCCTGCACGCGGGCGACAGTACCGCGCGGCCTGGTGCGCGCCAGAGCCGACGTCGCACTGGGCCGCGCCGTTCTGGGCCGGAGCCTACGTCCATGCGACCACGCCGGGGTAGCACGTGCGCGTTGCGGCGTACCATGCAGATGCAGCAGACTGCGCTTCGGCCCATATGCTCTTGCTCCTCCGGCCCGCCAATGTTCCCTCGCTACCGAGCCAGCAGCCCAGCGCACGGAATTCTCCTCGCGCGCGCTGTTTCTTCGTAAGTTTTGCTCCCCTTTTCCATCAGCCCAGCCCACGCCCTCTCTTCTCCCTCCTCTTCTTTTTTTTTCTACGTATATGTCTTTTTTCCTCCCTTTTGTTCCGTCTTGTCCACTTTCCATTCGTTTTTATTCTTTTCGTTTTGATTGCTGACTGAATTAGACTAGTTATACAAATTGTTCTAAGAATACTAATTAGGCAAGTTCTTCTGTCCCACTTACCTATCGTGTTTACTCATTGCATGGGTAGTGCTTTGCTTTATATTGACCACCTCATCATTAGGTAATATAGGTTGCAAACAACACACACACTCTCTCTCTCTCCCAACAAAGCATGTCGTCCTAGGAAAAATTTGATCAGTTAGCAGAGGTAGGAAATGTCTTGTAAGCCCCTAATTATTACAGCTAGATACATGTATGGAGTACTATGGCCCCAAAAACAACTGCATGCGCACTTCTAGTAGCTGTATTTGATTGATGGACGTCAACTGAAACAACAAAAAACCAAGTGCACATGGCACCACCGCCACATATTTTATCCTGCACAGGCTGGGTACGTGTGGCAGGAGATATGGACAACTCATGTGTACGGAGTTGGGAGCCCTAGGAGGGGATCCATGAGCCCAAAAAACAAAGAGAAATTTTAGTATTTGGGATCCAATTCGCAAGACTTTCAGGGTTTGGGACCCAATTCGTAAGCCTTCTAGGATTTGGGACTCAATTCGTACGTTTTTCTTCGGTTGACACCGAGGCATGCGAATTCTTCGTTTCGGGTGTTTTTCTACTCTTTTCTTCATTTTATGTTTTTTTTTTCATTTCTTTTCACCTCCAAGCTGAATGAACTGACCATTTTGCCCCTCAACCTTTCTCAGTTCAGATCGGATCGAACTGGAGCGAAAGACCGAGGGGGAGCGGAGGGCCATCCCCTTGCCGGCGGCCAGCGCCGTCCCCATCGGCCCCCTAGTTGCCCCCGCCGCCAGCCACGCCGCTCGCCCAGCTGCGCCGCCGCCGGCCCTGCCCCTCCACGCGGCTCGCCCAGCTGCGCCGCCGCCAGCCACGCCCCTCCACGCGGCTCGCCCAGTTGCGCCGCCGCCAGCCCCGCCCCTCCACACCCCGGGCCCAGCTGAGCCGCCGCCGGCCCCGCCCGTGCACGCCGCTCGCCCATCCCGGTCGCCGGTTGCCGCTCTGCCCAACCATGACCCAGGTGTGTAGCTCTCGTACAGTGGGTTCTTGTGCTAGGGGTTCTCCACAATTGGAAGTGGACGATGTGACCGGGCTGCCTTTGGTCTACTGTGACAAGTGCTTGGATGTGAGGATCATTGCTCTGACCACAAAGGATGTTGCCAGCAAGTTCTACGGGCAACGATTTTTCAAGTGTCCAAGAAAAAAAAAGGGGTGAGTTTTTTGACAGATGAAATGTTCTTTTCAATTCAATTTTAGTGAACTGAAGCCGGTTTCTCATTCGATTTGATGCATAGGATAGTAGTTCCTGCCCGAACTATTACTTGCTTGATGAGTATGAGGCCTACTTGCGCCGCAAGGGATTGTTGATGGGTGAACCAACTCATGGGCAATATGATCATCTCATGGAACCAAAAGGCAGCGTGGAAAAGCAAGTGGGGGAGGTGAAGAAGGAATTAGAGGATGTGAAAAAGGAACCGAAGAAGGTGCTATACAAATTAGAGGGTGTGAATGGCTTAGGGAAAGTGTTGGTGATCCTTGTGTTCTTGGTGATCCTAGTTCTTCTTTCGAAGTAGGAGTTCGGTTGTATGCGGTTGTATGCTGTTGGTGATCGTTGAATGATTGTTTGTACGCTGTTTAACTTTTGGATTAATCCTTGTAATGGGTGATATGGTACCATGAAAATTATGTCCTTACAGTGCATGTGAATGGTGGATAATTCTAAAAAAATTTGGCAGCGTGTATCCATAATTAGTGAATATACTATCAGTACACAGGTTCATCCATACAACTTGAAAAGTGACCATAACCACCCATACAGCAGTATCCATAAAGGTTTAAAAGCATCATACATGTTTAGAAGCATCCATACAGGTTCAAAAGCATCCATACAGGATCACCCATGCAGGAGGATCCATACATGTGCAAAAGCATCCATACGGGTTCATCCATATAGGTTTAAAAGCATCCATACCGACTCAAAAGCATCTAGTCCAACCGTCTATTCTTTTGCCTTCCTTGGAGTGAGCTTCTTTTTTTGAGCTTTCTTTGCAGGGGATTTGTTTGTCCTTGGTGGGGTGCTCTGCCGATCATTTATGCTTGCTCCAACTCCAAATGTCAATGCCAGTTGTCTGAATAATACAGAGGAAATGTACAGATTGAGTAACAGTTAGTACGTGTGGTGCAGGAAATGGAACATCAAGGACTGTTTTACCTTCTGGTGACAGGCCCTGGGCTTGAATTGCTTGTCCCTGATCCAGCCTCCATGGCCAATGCAAGTTGACTGAAAAAAAGGTGAAAAAAAGGATTATGTGCATGCGTTGGTTTTCTTTAGAAGTAGTGTATTTATGCATGAATTTTTACCTTCTAGTTACTGGCCCTGGGCTTCTATTCAATTGAGTTGTCCCTAATCCACTCTCTATGTTCAATGCCAATTGACTAAAAAAAGAGTGGTGCACAATTTCAGCATCTATTTCCAGAAGTAAAGTAATTATGCATGAGTTTTACCTTCTAGTTACTGGCCCTGGGCTTTGACTTTCCTCTTGTGCAACCTTCTTTCTTTTTGCAGCTGATGTGCTAGCCTGACCTAATGGCCGCCCTACCTTTGCCCGACTCCTGCAAATGCAAAGCGGTAAGAACACACAACTTAAGGTTCTTATATGTGGAAAGATAACATATTTATCCATTTTACCTCTTACATTGCACCTGCTACTTTCCCTTTGTCCTAGGTTTGTTACCTTTGTGTCCTCTAGGCAACCAGGAATTGGGTTCTTCCTTTGCCTTCCTACTGGTCTCTTGCTCAGAGGTGGCAGCAACTTGAAGCCAAGGTCCACAGTGGCCCATTGTGACTTATCTGGTAGTGGCTTGATAACACTAGCAGATGCTAGTCTGTAGTGATACACAGAAAAGTATGGATGCAGAAATTCTTGCATATTAGGATTTCTGCATGTAGTAATGAGTGCCAAAGCATGTGGGCATGGCTTTCCAGAGACTTGCCACTCCCTGCATGTGCATGTATGTTTCTGAAGATTCACCACATGCCTAATGATATTATGAGTTGAAGTGAATTCTGTCACCTCTGCTTCATCCCTGCCACCTTCTTTGACCTTTAAGTGACCTAGTTCCTTAGACATAGCATAGAGTTGCTGAACTACAGCCGGGAGCATGATGCGACCTTCAAATTTTTCACCAATCCTCCTCCGTCTTGCACAGAGTGCCATGAACTTTGATCGAAGAGAATCTGCAAGGTCAGCAATTGGAAGATCCTTGAGGTCCTTAACCCATTTGTTCCAAACCTCTGCAAGAATGTTGTTGATATAATCACATTTTATTTCTTCTTGAAACCTGCTCCTCATCCAAAGTAAACTGTGATTTGTATTCAACCATGGCTTAACCTCTCTATCAGCTTCATCAATCTTGTTCATTAAGTATTCATGATATTGCGGTTGGAAGGTCCTAGCTGCAGGATACATACGACCATACACAGGGCCGCAAAACCTCTTAACAAAATTCTTCATCAAGTGCAGAAAACACTCTCTATGTTCTGCCCAAGGGAAAACAGCTTTGATAGCATTTGCAATGCCCTTGCAAGCATCAGAACTTATAGCCAAGATTGGTGGATTCCCAAATGGCTTTCTGTAGCTGCTGCATAAACCATTTCCAATTGTCATTGGTCTCAGCATCAAAAAATCCAAATGCTACAGGAAACATCCAAGTATTTCCATCTAAAGCAGTGGCTGAAGGTAGATGACCATTCCATCTATCATTTAGAGCTGTTGAATCAATACTCAAATATGTCCTACAGCCATTTAAAAATCCATCTATGCTTGCCTTGAAGCAGCAAAAGAATCTGTGGAAGTATATACCATCCTTTTTCTTTTGCACACCTATCTCTACAACACTACCAGGCATTCTTAGCTCAACCTCTGCCTTGAAGTTGTACAAATATGCAAAACTTTCTTCCCATGTGCCAAAAATGTGCTCAGCGGCCTTCTGCCTGCCAGCCCATAAAGTTGAATAACCTAAAGTAACATTGTATTTGTCCTCCAACTCTTCTTTCAGTTTTTTCGCACCCTTGTATGGATCTTTTTTCAATATTGGGATTGCCTTCTCTGCTACCCAATGGTAGGATGCAATCTTAGTCTTAATTCGGCCAGTGGATGAGCAAAAGTGTTTTCTCTTATTCAGAGTAACCTGCACATACAAATTCAATGTTATATTACAAATTGTTACACAGTTACACAGATGAAATATATCTACAGAAGTTAACAAGAAGTTAACAAATTGTACTCTGAATGCTTTCCATCATGCATCAACCGAGCAACTATTGCCCAAGGACAACCATTAGCTTTACAAAAACTCCTAAACCTATTTTTGCAAGATTTCTCAGTTCCCAGCTCAAATTGCCCCTTTATAGCATATTGCCTAAGTGCTGCCCTGAATTCATTCATACTTGCATATATGCTACCAACTGTCATAGGAGGATCTTCCCTGTCATAAAAAACAGACCTCTCACCAGGGATCTCATCATCAACTGCTAACTCAGCATCTGTTAGTTTAAATCCTCACCATCTTGTTCCTTTTCTAATTCTATTTCAGCTGCAACCCTAGCTTGTTCTGCTCTCTCATCTTCATCTCTAAGTCCAAGAAATTCATACATAGCATCTTCATCCATCACTGGAAGTGCTGCACCAATCTGCTCTTCAAGACATGGAGCAATCTCAATACTGTTCTAATCAATAACATATGGGACATATGTCTGATTGTTTTCCTCTACTTGTCCAGTACCACAGGCTGACATCACATTACTTGTCACCACTTCTGTAACAGCAGAGCCAGAGAGAGAAGCTAACTGTCCAGAATGATCTTGAACATCAACAAATAAATGCAGCCTCTTCTCAGCCTGCCTCTCAGAGAATGCAAGGGACAAATCTGAATCATTCACCAAGCTAGTTTCCCCTCCTGTGTCCATGTCATACACCCAAACAATTGGTTGTTGGCAACTCCCCCATTTCATCTTTGTTGCCAGGTCTTTCTGTAAACTCTCCATCTTATAGCAACGAGAGTCCACAGCCCATTCAGCGTACTTGTGTGGCATATCGACAAAGCTACCATCATCGAACTTGGCTGTGAACTGAGAGAACTAAACACACAACCTAAATGCAGCATCTGGATTCGGATCCAGCCTACCGAGAACAAGGAACAAAGACAAAATACATGCATCAGATACCTAGTGGCCTAATCTGTTCTCATCCTTCAGCGTTCCTTCCCCAAATCAAACAAAATCCAAAATCATACCTAACCCTAGAGCAAGTAAAATGCGCTCCTGACTTACCCGATTGGTGACTCGCTTGGAGTCATGGCGGCCGGCCACACTAGCAGCCTCACCCGGCCAGAGCTGGCAGCGGTCGCCGACGACCTCCCTTGCTACGCCCGTTCGTCGCTGCCGGTGTCAGCTCGCTGGTGGAGACAGGAGAAAGAAAGAGAGGAAGAAAAGAACGAATGGAATGGACCTCACGAGAGACAGGTGCCTGCTTTACCGGTCAAAAGAAGAGACATGGGGCAAAACAGTCACTTCGCCTCCCTGGGAGGTGAAAAGAAAATGAAAAAAACATAAAATGAAGAAAAGAGGAGAAAAACACCCAAAACGAAGAATTCGCATGTCTCGGTGTCAACTGAAGAAAGGCATACGAATTGGGTCCCAAATCCTGAAAGGCCCGCGAATTGGGTCCCAAATACTGAAATTTCTCAAAAACAAATGATAGCAAAGTGGGACCCATTGTACGTTGTGACAAGTTCTGTGAGACAAAATTTGAATGCTAGAGTGACTAGCTTTGGGACGAGGGGTAGAAGTAAACTATAATGCAAACAACTAACTAATGCGATCATAACAATGGCGCAAAAATGGCAATTGGAATAAATAGCACAAATGTGAGCAATCAAATTTAGGAAAAGTAATTACAAACATAGATCCAAGCAACTCCAAATGGACCACCAATAGATAGATCATATTTTTGGGAAAAAAACTTTGTAGTTTTTATATTGTTTTTTTGTTTCAAATAAACTAATTATATTTTCTTTGTGATCAAATTATTTTTTATTATTTATAGAGAAAAGAAACCAAAAAGATCTGTATGACCAGATGTGAATGGTTTCAAAGAGTTGCGTGGCCAAAGATTTTTTTGGTTTTATTGTTTCATAGTCAAAATTAAACTCTGATGATAGTTCGATGGCTAAAATAGACTATACTCCATGAGGATAAACCATGCAAGTTGTTGCTATAGATAAATTATTTTGACTAATAGGTTTGTCACCATTGATAGATTCATGTGTTTTTTTAATAATATTATGCCATACACATTATTATTCTATAGAAAAAAAGTCAACACCTTGAGCGCCGCTGGCTAAAGCGGTTGTTATGTTTATACTTCCTAAGAGTGCAGTTTAGAGCATGTATTATACTCCCACCATTCTTATATATTTGTCATCGACTACCTTACAACGACAAACGAGCTTATATGACTCAATTTAAGGTATCAAGTGGGGGGGGGCGGGGGAGGGGGGAGGGAGTGTTTTGTTACAAGTGAGCAAAGAAAATGTGTGTGCAATAGGATAAGGATTTAACAAAGCTTTCCTTATTCAGTACCAAAAAGTCCAAGAGTAAAGGAAGTTGAGGGTGGTGTGTGCGAAAGAACGTGTTGTTTGCGGGGGTTTGCAAGGGAAATTTGTCTCCTGAACACCGCTGAACCTTGCTTTTGCGCTGCACACACGGCTCAATTCGTTTTAGTCTGTTGGACACGGTAAAAACTCTACATTTGTGCTCTACACACTGTTCTATTAAAAATGATATCATGCATCAAGAGCTCCCGTAAAAAGACCAAAATGCCCAGCGACCTTATCCAGACCCCGAAGCCTCATCCGTCCGTTAGTCTTCTGTTCCTCGCATCGGTCTGCCGGATCTCAGGCGCGATTCCTATGCTCGCTCCGTCTGGTGATTTGTGCTCTGCTCACCGTGAGAGCCGCGACCAGCGAGGAGGATGCCTCCTGCGAGGGTGTACTTCATCGGAGTATTTATATTTTGCTTGAATAGTACTGTATGCCTGTGTACTTTGTCGGAGTATTTGTATTTTGCTTGAAAAGTACTGTGCGCCGCCGGTAGTAGTACTAACTAAGAGCAATGATAGTAATGGCCTAATGATCTGCCTATATGGTATTTTTTGCCTGCGTAGAGGAGAGAGATATGGAAAAAAATAAAGAGTGGACTCTTATTCAAGGTCAGCCTCTACACAAACTAAGACAAGAGAGGAAAAAGAAAGAAAAAAGATATTAATCTAAGAACCAATCTTAAAGTCTATCTTATTATGTGAAAATATTTTTTATTGGCTCTATTTGATACGGCAGTAATATAGCCCACTTGCTCTAACAGGTATGCTTGTCCCAGCATACATGCACTCAACAACAGAGGTTTGCGTTTCCTAGTACATCCTTTTGTTTTTGTCTGACAGAAATAGGAAGCACACGGACCGGCGACCAAGCTTCCACTAATTTTTGCTTGAGGAAACGAAAATTATATGCAAGGAAGCAGGTACTGATGTCGGCGTGCTGTTGACGTTGCCGACCTGACGCCTACTAGGCTGACTAGGCAAATCCTCTTTGAAGCTGGGGAATATAATTTAGGGGTTTTTGCGTTTATACACTTGTTTTAGAGTGTAATGGTGATTTTGCCCCCATTTTATTCATCTTTGTGGATTTGCCCTCACGATTTCAAAACGAAGGTAGGTTTTGTCCCTGCTCAGTTAACGTCCATTAACGGTGTCTATTCTCGTAAAAAAGACCATATTGCCCACACGATTTTGCCCCTGTTTTTAACTAACGGGTCATGATAATACCCCTACTTTAGCACAAAAGGTTGATCAATGTTATGATAATACCCCTACTTTGGCACAAAAGGTTGATCAATGTTATGACAAATTACAAAGAGATTGTTTTGAAAAAACAGAACAAATTTGCATATATTTCAGATGGTCTACAGAGGGCACACAGTTCCAATTCCATACGATTTGGCATTATGTCAGCCAATCTACTCACCAAACCTAATACTGTATATACATCCACTTGGAAATTGTGCTCTATGGAATCGAGCAGGCGCAAGTTAATGGAACGAGCAGGCAGCTAGCAGCGGCACGAACCCGAGGTGGATGTGGATGGGCAGCACCATGCTCCGTGAGCTCCTGCCGAGCCCGAACGACGAGAGAAGCCGGCGGAACCGCTCGCTCATCTCCCCGGCGCTGCAGTCCGCGACGACGTTGCTGCTTCCGGCGGCGGTGGTGATGATGCTGGCGCGACTGGGCCCGGCCTCGGAGGTGCTGTCGGCTGCGAGTTCCTTTTTGCTGACATGAAGCAGTCCATGGAGAAGGAGCGCGTGATGGGCTCCTACTGCGCAGGCGGCGGCCTTGCTGCCGGGAGGGAGAGCTGCAGGTGGGGGGGGGGAGCGGGAGGGAGCCACCGGCCTTTGCCGGGAGGGAGAGCTGTGGGGTGAGCCGCCGAGCTGGCCGGGCTGCGCCCCCTTACCGGGGGGAGCCGCACCCGCCGCCACGCCGCGCCCCTCGCCACGGGAGGACACGGCCACCTCCACCTCCGGGTGGCCTCGCCACGGGAGGACAACAGCGTCCTCCGTGGCGGCCTCGCTCCCTCACCGCAGGAGGACACGGCCATCTCCACCTTTGGGGTGACCTCGGCGCCGGAGCACAGGCGGACCCCCACCACGTGGTGGCCGGAGGACGCGGAGGTCGAGGGGCTTGATCTGCGGCCTCAAGGTAGGGGGCGAGGGAGGGCGCCGCCGAGCTGCGCCGGCCGCCTGCACCAGTGGCTGCTCCGCTGGGGGTGGGGGGAAGCCGCGCTTGCCAGGGACTGGGAAGGAGTCTGGGGGATGAGGATGGCCAGATAAGGGGTAGGGACGTCCTTTCCCATAGGTTTGTATGGTTTTTTTCTTTTTTTAATTCGTTTAATATTTCAATATCTAATGGACATCCAAAGTGAGGGTAGACGGCGTGTTCATTATCGAATCGCGAGGACAAAATCACAAAGTTGGGCGTTTGAAGGATAAAATCACCATTGGACTTCGTAGAATCACCAATCTCCCTATAATTTAATGCCCCTTTAAATAAACACTATCCTAAAACTGCACTCGCCGAACGAATGTCCAAACCAACCAACTTTGACTAGATCGATGTATGGTGGATTGGTGGTGGATCGCCCGTGTACAGGTAGATTGAGACGTTCTTTTTAGGTCTACCGTGCGAACAAAAGCAAAAGGAAAATCGATAGACGTGTGTACGTGACGGATCGACACGAACACGAGCCCTTTGCATTGGCGACGCCTGACCCGTCGCCGTCGACGTCCGCATCCGCGGCCGAGCACGGCGGACTAACTTGACGGCCGCTGAAGCCGTCGGCCCGTCGTGCATGGGTCTCTGTCCATCGCATCAGGCCGTGGGGCCTTCTTTGTGAAAACCTACTGTTTACGACTCCACACAAAAGTCGCCGTCGTCGATCGACTTTTCTTTGCTTAGGCTGAAGCTAGAGGCTCTCCAAATCCTTCCCCTACATACTGTGCTAAAACTGTAGCGCTACTGTTCTGCACCGTAGACAAAGAGAAGAGTAGTTGAAATAGTGATAGAGGATGAGAAATAAGGAAACGGTTGGTTTCGGCCTTATCTGAACATCGCATTCTTAGATCAGCTAATAGCTACGTTCTTAGATCAGCTAATAGCTACGTGGAATCCTACTTTAGGCCGAAAAGAACACTTCGTTGGAGCTTTGATCAGAGGCGGAAACTCAAAAAATACATACATTTTATGCACCTATAGAATACATTGTATTTCACGGAATTCAAGGGTACGGTCTTGAGGATTGTACATCATCCAACCAACGGATCCGCCGCTACGACAACCGCATTATCATAGTATACAAAAAGTCAATATGGCCACTGCCGGCCGGCCTGGCACGACAACTCGGCGGCAGAGCGGGGCAGGGCAGCCGCAGACTGCTGCCCGGCAACACGAGAAGAATCCAATCATGCGCATTGCACAGACATGTACCTTGAACTTTCCATGTGTTTGGACCGAGGGACGGAAGAGGATGAAATGGGATGGTTCTTATTTTGCCAAGTGTTCAGAGGACTAGGTGCGATAGGGACATCATCTAGCATACAGGGAGGCACCAGGAAGTGGCGGGAAGACGGCAGAGAGTGGGGCGGCGTGGAGGGCGAGCGCGGCAGAGGGGGAGAGAGGAGCGTATGGATGGAGGAAGAAGACGCTGAGGAGCTGACAGGTGGACTCCAGTTGCACACAGTGAAAGGTGTTAACAGCCATCCATCAGTATGTGTTTATATCCCTCTAACCAAACAAAAATAAAAAACATCATACCCCTTCTGACCAAAACAATGAACAGGGATGATTCCCTCCTAAAATCAAGAATAAGTGCATCCCATCTTTGTGCACAATGTCTCTCATCAACCAAGCCTATCAAAGAACATCCATCCATTCGGTTCGGTGAGTCCAGTGCAGTCCACCAAACGGTCATACCTTCCACGGTGGGTAGGTGCATGGTCATTGGTCCCCCGCTGTTTCGTCTGCTGCGGCACGTACGTTGTCTCCCGGCGTGCGGACTGCGGACGATGCGTGCGGCGGCTCAGCGGCTGCCGGCTGACGTCCTCCTCTCTTTAGAACATTTTTTAACAGTAATATATTGCAAAAATATTGTCCAAGAAACCGGATCAACGGCTTGGGTTGAAAGCAACGGGAAACTGATAGCTTTTTTTGGGTGGTACCATAGTACCATTGAAGCCCGCGTGTTTAGTTTTTTTAACAAACATCTAATTAGTAAATTGTAGTAGTAATTCATACTACCTCTGTTCTCAAACATTTGTCGCGCATTACTATTATTTTATATTTGAACCAAAACGGGACAGATAAAAAAGAACGGAGGAAGTACGTTCTAAATGAGTGCTTCTGTACTTGATTTTGCAAGAGGAAGAAGGAAGCAGCACAAACCGTTGGAACAGTTTGACGACACAGACACCATATTCCTGGCTCCCTCGCGTGCAAAAATTGTACCGACAAAACATAAACAGGGCACGCCCGGAACCAGACGACAACAGACCTGACGCCGACACCGCGAGGAAAACAAAACAGAACAAAGTCGCAGCCACTCCACCAAAAATCTAAGCCCAGCCATGAGCCAACCCCATCGATCTTGGGCAGCTTCTTCAGTTTACTCGGAACCGGACACGGCGGCTACGCACGGAGGACATGGATCATGATAACCCAGAGGCCAGCTAAGAGCAGTGCGAAGAGAGCAAGGCCCGCAGCCGGGGTGACCGAGCCGGCGCTCATCACCAGCCCAGTGACGGCCGTGGAGGTCGCGACGACTCCTGCGACCGGAACGAGACGGCGGATGCGCTCGGCAAGATGGGAGGCGTGGAGCGCGCCCAGGATCCCCGTGGCGCGTCCGGTGCCCCCGAGAGTCTGCTGCGCGTGGTCGCCGACGCCGTCGACGGCGAGCAGGTTGGCAAGCACCTCGCCACGTTCGCCGCCCGCGACGCCATCGGTGAGCGTCCCGACAGGAGCCTCCCCAAGTTCGGCACCCGTGAAGTCGCCGTAGGTGGTGGTGGTGTACACCCCGCCGCCGACGCGGACGGGGATCAGGCCACGTTCGGCGCCGCCCGCGAAGCCGCTGTGGCAGCCGTACGCCCCGGCGACGCCGGCGGTGAGCTTGGCGAAGGCAGGCACCTCTCCGCGTCGAGCGCCCGTGCGGAGCTGCCCCGCGAACTCGGCGGTGGGGTCGAAGCCGTCGGTGTTGATGTCGGCCTGATCACCTCCCTCTCCCTGGACTATGCCTGCAGGCTTGCCGAGTTCGATGGAGTCGGCCGTCGCCGTCCTCGGGGGCTCGCCTCGGTGGTCCATGCCCTCCAGGCGGCTCCCTTCTGCTGCACAATTGACAGGAGCGGAGAGAGGACTAGAGGAGGATAGTAGCCTGCTAATAGGATCAGCTGTTTTGTGTGCAATGAATTGAATGCCTTGTTGCCGAGGCCGTGCTTTTATAGGCAGTCCTCGTCCGATCTCGGATGTACGCGTGTATGGCCCCCGATCGGACGGCTGGAATAAAAGGATCCGTCCGGCGGGAGGGGAATTTCGCGGGAAGTAGCCTGCCGGAGACAGCGACGGCTGTCCATGTCCATGGTTCGGAATTCAGCAGGCAGGCGCTGCAGCGTGACGGATCGGACACTCATCAGACTTGGGGGCCGGTTTGGGGAGCGGCGGATGCATGACGATCGCGGCGGCATCTCTGATCTGATCCACACGGAGTATTGGCGACGCGAACACGCGAGCCCGTTCCGAGTTCCTTTTTCAACTTTGTATAGGGAATTTCTTCAGGCTTCGCATGCCCTCGCCCCCCGAACCGGCGGGCTCGATGCGATGCGATGTGTTGCATGCATGCATGGAGGCCTGGCCTGGCGTGGCACGACGACAACTCCATCGCAGAAACCGTGCCCGACGATCGAGACGAGACGAAGAATGAATTCAATAGCGCTGTTACCGGACTGTGCAGCCGTACCGTTTATAGTGTACAAATAATATTTTTTTTATTTTATATATAGTATGTAAATAGTATTTTCTGTATCTATATTCATTTTATATTCATTTTTCAGTGACACTCGTCTAATGCTTTCACTTGGCACGGTCGTCCGGACGGATGGTCAGAAGAACATCCATCCATTCGGTGAGTCCAGTGCCGCCCACCGCCAAACGTACGGATCCCATCGACGGTGGGAGGGTGCATGGTCATTATAATTGGTCCCCCGCTGTTGCTTTTGCAGCGGCACGTACGTGGTCTCACCGCGGGCGGATGACGCGTGCGGCGCCTGCCGGCTGCGCTTTCTGCCTCCCACTTGGCCACTTGCTAGTTGCCCCCAAAGGTCGGATTGGAAAAGTAACCCGTATGAACCACGTTCTTGTACCACCCCACGCATGTCCCATGCCGATAGTCTCTCTCGTGATTGTCTCTCCCTCTCCAGGCATCTTAAAATACGATCATAGCGCAGCATGACATCATCAACATCACCTCATCGCCACCAGCGGTCCGAAGACCGCACCCAACGTTGACAAATTAGAGGAAAACGCAAAGCAAGATCGGATGGCGTAGCACTGCACCACGCAATAGAGTATTTGTTTGATTTGGACTCTCAAAACAAGAACTCCGGTGGACAAAGATAGGATGGCGTGGCAGCACGCAAATATCTATATTTTCATTTGGTCACTCAAAACTACAGGAAAAGGTAGAGACGGACACACATTTCCACACGGACACACTGCTGAAACTTAATTCTGCTCCTCGCCTCCCTATCTATATATATCATCGTGGCATCCTGCCGTCGCCACTGCCTGGAGGCACTACGGATCCATCGTCCATGCCGCCGCAATTGGCCACTCGGGGTAGCAGGGCAAGTGCCACCGGCCTCCAGGGTTTAATTTTTCGGCGAAATTTCGTCTAAATTTCGGTGAAAATTTCGTTTTCGCTAGTGTACGGGAAGTGAAATTTCGGACTTTTTCGCTATTTTTCGTTTTGAATTTTAAAATTTTGAAAAAATTTATAAAAAATGGGGAAAAATATGATAAAAACTAGATGTTTTTATGAGCCATTAGCACTAGAACTAATTCAAATTTAAGTGGATTTGCTTCGTTAAAATGACGATTTGGGTTTGGACCCGTTAAAAACCCTTCAACCATAGGTTCTCCTGAGCGGAATCCGCCGCCACCAGCTTGAAAACCGAAGAAAGGTAAGATATTTTGGTGATTTTCATGCATTTTGATGTCGATCTATGGTACTTAGTGTTTATTTGTGAATAATATTCATATGTGCAGTAGGAAAACCTAGTGTTTGGACTATTAATGCTTAGGGTTAGTTGAATGTTAGGGATTTTCTTAGGTGATTTGTGAGTTCAAAAGCTTAGTGATGGAAATAATTGCTGATTGTTTCGTGTTAAGTTTTGTGAGTTGAAATCCTAAGGTTTGTTCAATGTTCATGGCACGTGCAATTTGGACTATGGCTTGGATTGTAATAAACTTATGATGGAAGAGGAGTGTAATTGTGATGGAATTTTGGACTTTTTGAGATTTAGTACCTCAAGAACATACCTTTAGTTTGAGCTTGACTTTCATACTACCTTGATTACTTATCAAAGACCACGTGATAATGTGATATACATAGACATTGTTTGTTATATTGAACTTTGGCTTTTACGTGGACTATGCAATTTATGTACTATGAACTTGTATTGTGATCTATGGATTATAACTATGTAATTGTGTTATTGTAATAAACTTAGTTTTTATGCATTTTATTTGTGATTTCATGTGACAACATAAGTTTGTATGCATTTGTTATGAATAATTCATGTGGAATATATTTAATATGCATTGTACACTACAATATACAAAAGATAAAAACAGTGTTCAATCAATTTTTTTAATTTTTCATATGTTGGAAGCATTTCCAATTGAAAAACGGCATTTTCCGACGGAAAACACCGAAATTTCGACGGAAAACACCGAAATTTCGGCCGGAAAAAACGGAATTTCGTTTTTGAATTTAATTTGGCTTTTCGTTCGGAAATTTCGAAATTCGCGGAATTTCGGGCGAAATTCCGTTTCCGCCCTCCACCAGGATTTTGTTTGGGAACGAAATTGTTAACCCTGCCGGCCTCATCCTCACGATGCTTGCGGTCAGCGCCGGCGTCAGCTCCTCCGGCGGCTTTGGCTTCCTTCTCAGCTTCGCCGGGGTGCTCGCCGGCATTAATCTTATCGCCGGTGGCGTCTGGATGGCCGACGACCCAGCGGCACACATAGTCCCCGCACCCGCAGTGCTCATTGCTGCACGTACGACCGTACTCCGGCGCCTGCACCGCAACCTCGCTCTCGCAGGGCTCCTCGTGGCTTCCTCCGCCGTCGCTGCGGTCGCCGGGGAGACACCCCCGTGCTGCGCTGCTTCTGCCCCTGCTGCTGCTCGGGCTCTCCCTCATCAACGTCGGACTTCTTGGGAAATAGTAGTTGGTGCCTTGTTTGATGTGTTGTTCATGCCATTGCTGCCGTCTTAATTCCTGAGTTGGGCGGGGAAACTGTTGCTAAAGATCACAAACTGAAGAAGCACCACGCTCATATCTATACTGTTTTTACTACTTTTACTACTGTGTTCTTGGTGCTATGTTGTGTGCGCAGTGCTTATATAAACACTGAAATCGTGCTACTACTGTACTATAGTATTATATATGCTGTTGTACGTGTTGTATCTGTACGTGGCTCTCTGTTCCCTCTTTATAGCCATTCATGCAAGAAAGCCTCACCTATCACTATCAGGGGGTCAAACCGACAGCTCCCTCCCGTGTCAAAAATTATATAGACGTTTTAGACAGTAGCATAGTCACCAAGATACCATTATATATACTAAGTGTGCAACATTTTAAAACTACTATTAACAACGAATCTAGCCATACCAATTTCGAAAATGTGAATTGAATATTCAAAGAGATATGAATTGTTAAAACTAAAACATTTTTGACTGCACGCAAACCAAATTTTCTATTATTTCGAAATTGCAGGGAGTAATTGACAAGCGCGGCTCCCGACCAGGTTGATCAGCCACTTGGTCTTTTAAGATAAGTTTCTCATTCATATGGTTTTTTTTGGTGTTGAAAAAGCCACGTGGATTCAGTGCCAGCCCTAAGGTTTTTTGGGCCCAGAAGGAAACTAAAAATTGGGGCCCTTTAACTTTGAAAGCTTCTTTTCAGTGGGCACAGCAGTACGTATTAGGAGCAGCATCAAGAAATAATAGAAATATTAAAAAATGGTGTAAATCAAGGAGAATACTAGATCAACTAATTAAAACCTTGCTGGTTATTACATAGACGTGTAGTCACATCAATCCCTAACTAATATCTAATTTATCAATAGCCTATTGTGATGAACATGCCATATTATATCAAACATATGAATTTGATCGATGATTATACACATAGAAAAATAATAACGCTAGGAAAAATACCGCATCTAACACACATACACATCTCCCGGCACCCTGCTGCCTAGAACAGTGGCTGTATGATCTAATCAACGATCTGCCTTTTAGCTTTTTTTATGATCTAATCTACCTGCTATAGATATTGCCACATTGGCCCTCGCAATCCGCTGCATGCACACCGACATGCAGCTGCAGTCCATGTACTGCTTGTCTGCGAAGTGCAAACCTAAGACGGGCCCTACCGATCAGGGCTGCAGAGCGACCACCCCGCTCCACTCTCCTCTGCGTGAATTAAAATTTCGTTGTTTGACTAAATTTTAGTTTAAATTTAAACATGGATTAAAATTTACCCTAAAGGTGGTGTAAGTTGTGGCCTGGAACCAAACATGAACTCTCTCCAACAATTCTTGCCAACTGGGAACGAATTCTGTTCATGCGTCATTTCAAAAAGAAAATTTGTTCATGTTGCCTTGGTGCCCCAGTTGATAGATACGGTGCCATACTGCCGCGACACTGCCGATGGCCACTCCATGGAGGCAGCAGCGTTCAGGTGCGGGGGGGGGGGGGGGGGGGCAGCGCCTGACCCCCTAATGCCATGATATGTTTGTTAATCTTAGTCATTAGTCTCTTGTCAGACTCCAATTATTAGGTCATATAAAATAGAATATTGGCCCATGCCGGCCCGTGAGACAGGCTCAGCAAGGCCAACGTGAGGCAATGTAGGTCAAGTAACACCTCCTCACCAGCCCCGCAGCCCCAGGCCCAGCATCACCAGCCCCAACAAAATACAGAGTGTACATAGTTCTGCTGAAGCCCCACAAGGAGGGCGCCACCCTAGATGACACCGCGCGCCAGGTGTGGCAGTCATCCTTCTTTGCCCCTCGGTGAGTTCACTGTCCACGGCAAGCCCCGCGTGCTGGTACAATGCAGTCTTCGACGGGTTCACGGCGAGGCTGACGGTGGAGGAGCTGGAGGGCGTCTCCAAGAAGCTCGGCTTCGGGCGCCCGACGACATTGTGCAGCTCCACACTACGAGGACCCCAGCCTTCCTCAGGCTGTCCAAGGGCGAGGGGCTCTGGGCCCAGTCTGCGTACGGGAGGGGTGTCATCGTTGGGGTTGTGGACAGCGGTGTGGACACGTTCCACCCCTCGTTCAGGGACAACGGCAGGGGCGGAGAGAAGGGGGGCGCGCAGGGGCCAGACCCCCCCTAATCCTCTCGTGAGCCTGCATGTCTAGGTTCTAATCACAATAATTAACCTCCCTAATAAATACCATAATTAGGCATTTAGCACATAAAAATATTGGACAACTACTCTCAGCCGATTGAAGGTAGCTTTAAATCATGGCACATGGCACCCTGGATCACTGACAGGTAGCAACCTCAGTGCTTCCATTATACTATAATCTTGTTTCCTCAGGCCAAATTTTTAGTCAATCCGTGCTTCCTATTTCTGTCAAGCAAAAAAAAAAAAAAGGCTCTACCTCTACTAGGCCAGCAACCTCCGTTGTCCGTTGAATGGATGTTGGGGAGTACACTGACCGGAGCAGCAAACAGCTAAGCAGATAATAAATAACTACATCCTGCTACTTTCGAGCAGTTTAACAGGTACACTAGTTCATTAAATGGGTGTTTGGATACATCCAATTAATTTTTAGCTAGCTAAGTACACAGTAAAAAAGATAGAGAAAACCAGGGCCCTTGGATCAGTGGTAAGCGGTGGACAACTAACCCAAGCCATCGGTTTGGAAGCTCGCCAATGCTTTGCCTCATTCTTTTTCTAAATCTACGACACATTCAGTTTCGTCAGACATACAACTGAGCCTGACAGAGGTCTTTACCTGCAATACCGCGCCAGTTCAGGGCTTTGGCGGAACGCAGTGGGTGATTGTGTGTAGCTAGTTCACCAGCGAAATCTCACAGCCAGCGGGAACTCGAGAACGTAACATGGGCACAAAGATACACACAATGAACACCGATGATCTCAGTCTTCTTAATATGGCTCGTCTTATTTAAAGGTGCCAAACACAGGGAAAATTTTGATGTTTGAATAAATCCACGTTTTGAAAAAAAAACCAATTGCATTATACATTTATAAATAGAGGTAGTACTAATGAGTATGTTTGGCGAAACTGAGGGTGTCGTCGTCGATTCAGGGAAAAGAATGATATTGTAAATTAAATTTACGTGATTATGTAGCAAGTTATGTAATTTCTAACAAGTTCATATAATTATGCAGCAAGTTTATGGTGTTTTGTAGCAAAAACAAATTTCTGTTGTGGTAAGTCATGTGATATGTTGCAAGTTATATGATCTATCAAGTTTTTATGAATACGTAGCAAAGTTCATGGAGTATGATGTTTTTTTAAAAACAACAAAAAGTTGTGTGCATGGTATCAGTAAACAATATACATTAGATGATTAAAAACAACAAAAGATTGTGTGCATGGTATCAGTAAATAGTATACATTAGATGATATAAAAATCAATAAATTATTGTAAAATGGTTTACAAGTTAGGAGGTGACGGAAACGGTTGAAAAGACCCATGGAGGCCGCGGAAGGGCACGATGAGCGGGCCAGAGGCAGCGGAGGAGGGGGGTACTGCCGGTGCAGTTGGGTCGCTGATATATACGAACCGCTGACCTGAACCCTGTAGGCCTGTACACGGCACAACAATGTTCCTCTTGTCTCTCTCCCTCCCAGTGATCCAGAGTCGAAAAGAAAGCTATTTTTATTTCTTGTGAAGAGGGAACAGAACAACAGCGCATCAGAAGACTTCTGAAGCGTCTCATCACACAGACGCACACAGACGACGTTAAGGCTAGCGTCACTATCACCGGTGAATGAAAATAGAAGTAGAAAACACTTTTTCGCACCTGTGAAAAAACAATGATTGCGTAGCTGTGTGCAGTATGGATGCACGTTCTGGCCTAACCGCAGTAAACCAGATCCAGTCGTCAATTCATCGTATATATGCAAGTCGTAGTCATCATATGGTGCGAAGAGAGGTCTCACAACAGCTATGGCGGTGACGAGGACGGCGTTGAAGCCGAAGCAGATCGCCGGACTGGCGGCAGTGCCGATCACTCCCACGGCAGCCCAAGAGGCAGCGAGAGTCGCCAGGGCCGACAGATTCTCGCGGGCGAATACCATTTCCTTGGCAGTTGCGAGCCAATTGCTGAATTGTGGCATCTTCTGATCATCAGTCCACAGGCGCTGCAAAACCACGAGGGAAATTTTCTGATCTCCAATCAGTACTGGCTAAACACCAGACCAGCAGTTGCTAATCAGAAGAAACTGAATGTGGGCGACGTTGGCAAGACCAACCTTGGGCAGGCTGTGATCTGGATGCCTCATGGTCGTCAAAACAAGTTTGTTCTCGAGATGGATGGGCTTGTATTGGCCCCTGAAGAACATGCATAATAAGTCCTGCAAGATTCCAAAAAAACACACACACACACACACTAAGCACGCATGCTGACCAACACACAGGCCGCAGGATGCCCCATCCCCGGGACATCTTTCCAATTCTATTACCAATAATGTACGCGTCGTCGTCGACGGCGAGCTCGCCTGCAGATCCGAGGTGGGGGTGCGCGGGCACACGCTGAGCGCCTCGAGCAGGGCCTTGGCGGCGGCCATGTTGGGTTCGCACACGAACAGGTCGGCCTTCAAATAATAATTGGGCGCTTGCCGCCGACGGCGGCGGGACGAGCTCCGTGCTGTCCGAGAGGACTGGCGGTGTTCATGGACCGATTCAGTACTGACCTCCCAGACGCGGAGCTTGGAGTAGGCGATGGCGTCGTACGCGTCCGCCACGGCGAACTGCGTCTGGTTCTCGGGCGGGCAGACGGGCTCGACCTCGCGGCTCTGCGAGAAGAATTCCGGCTCCGCGAAGGTGAGGTCACTGTCACTAGGCAGCATCCAGAGACTTTCCTCTTCAAGTTCCTTCATCCACACCACTGCGCACGTGCTCTCGAGCAAGGCTACGTCAAGCGTCGCGGCATCGACATTCGCTTTATCAAATGGCGCAGTCTGAGCTCTGCCCAGGGAGGAGCGACGCTCCCGTTCAGGTCAACTCTGCTTGGACGGCATCCCCAACTATGCTTGGATGCTGACAGTCGTCGAGCGCATCATCTCAAGGCGCTGTGCCTTGGAGACGATCGACACCAACCTCCTCAATCCTGAGGAGACCAAGACGGTAGACCTTTGGGCTTGGACTGCAAACCCGAGCTCCATCCCCAAGAAGATCTGGCTTATCTTCACCAGCCAGGCCAGGGACGCCAAGCTCTCATCGGTCCTGGTGATGGAGACGCCGCCACAGCATTGGCAAAGCGGCAGCAAGTTCCGTATCATCGTGCACCTTGAGGAGATACACGACTACACGTCTGCCTCGGTGGATGTGAACGGCAACTTCTCCCCAAGAAAGAGGCGCCTGCCCCGCTGGCACTTGGGGGTGCTGGATGGTGTGCCGCCGTCCAGCCGCGCGTTCGAGAGCTTCCCGCATCACCCACCTCCACCTCACCATCAACACGAGGACAGAGCACGGGATGATGACCGAAGGCGCCGTCAGGAGAAGGAAACCCGAGGAGTCCGGGGCCGCTACAACAACGACCACCCGGACTTCGAGCGGGGGCGCCGCTGGAGGCACCACGACGATGACGATGGGGACAGTGACTACGATCTCCATGGTCGTCGCGACTATGGCGGCCGTGACGGCCACTGCAAGCTCCGCGTGGAGGACCATGTGTACCGTGAGCGTGAGCGCTCGCCGAGAAGGAGGAACTGGGGTGGCAGCAGCAACCAGGGGTGGCAGCGACTAGGCGGCACCGAGCAGCTGGTATCTGATGCGCCTCAACAGGTCCACCCCCATTCTACCTTCTCTGTTCAGTTCACGCAAAATGCCTCAACACCTGCTGAAAAAATTGATCACCAAAACCTGTGCAAAACCCAAGCCCAAGCGCTACAGGAAAGAATGGCAACAGCTTCTGCAGCACGTGAGTGAAAATCAAAATGTTTCTGCAACATCGTTGGTGCTGTCCCTTCTGCAGAAATTCATGAACAAGATGCTTGCACTAGCAAGCCAGCTAGGCTCGTCTGAGATTTTGATGCCAGACGGGAATGAAGCCTTGTCCGCTACCAAGCGGCGCGACGGTGCTACTCCGCTGGTGCCGGCGAGTGGAGTCTTCAACCGCATTTTCGACATGCTGCCAAAGAGACCGGCAGCTGCAGCAGTAGCAGCAACTCAGGTGCAAGATGCCTCTATTGAGGCAGTTGAAGAAGCTCTAAAGCAAATGGAGCTTCATGCAGTTCCCCCGGGCGACGGGGTGCTGCAAGGCCACAGCTCCGTCGAGCAGCAGACTGCTCTGGCTTCACCAACTGCCAGCAATCTGGGAAGTCCTAGGGAAGAAGGGGGAATCGACGTTTCAACCCTCTTCAGCAAGCCGTCTCCACCGCTGCTCCAGAGTCAAGCCCCGACACGAGCTAAGACGCCGACGCCCCCTGCCCCTCCCCGTAGACGTCAGCGACACGTCTTCAACATGTCATCGGTACGTCGCAGCGCCCGTCTTGCTTCGGCTCGTCCCATGACTCAGATGCAGCGTGCGCAAAAAAATCTTTGCCGCAAGCTTGGTCTTGTACAAGATGAACTTGAGCCAGTCGAAACTGCTCTACAGGAGTTCGTCGCCATGTTTAATGGCCCCCTCCCAGCGGACATCATTGCAGCCCTGACCGAGGTCCTCAACCTCGACAACGACGACGTCAACGCAGCGGACGACGCACTACTCAAGCTGGTTGGCGAAGGCTTGGAGGACCTTGCTGGCGAGGTCCCCATGGCAGCCTAATCTGCCCCATGCAATGCAAGTGCTCGAGCAATTGAAGATGCAAGCATTCCTCGCCCCGCTACCAATGCGTCCCCCAGGCCAGGCGCAAGCAAATGGCCTTTATCAGTCATGCAATTTCTGTTCCTTTTATCCAACTTGCTTATGAACTGCTGCTTATTTGGTCTGTATCAATTAAAGCCAAACAACTGGGCTCTATCCAGCTAGCTTCCGAACTGCTGCTTATTTGGTCTATATCAATTAAAGCCAAACTACTGGGCTGCCATTCATGTTTATATATGGATGAGCGCTATCTCCTGCTTTGCCTGCATGAATCTTCACACCGGCTACAAGCGCCTTCGTCACATTCAGGCCATGGTAGCATAGGCGTCTGCTACGGTGTGTCCGGATGATAGGCCCTGTCGCTGATTTGTTATGCTGGAATGTGCGTGGTTTAAATAACCAAGCCCGCAGAGACACCGTGCACCAAACGATTGCTTCAACCTTCTGTCACTTAGCATGTCTCCAGGAGACTAAACTCAGAACTGTTAATCAATCTACGGCGAGTTATCTAGGCGGCTACTGTCTTCGACAGTATGCTTTCAAGCCAGCAAGAGGCGTCTTAGGAACGCGAGGAGGCATCCTCTTCCTCTGGAACGATGACTTCATCGATTGCACGAATATTGCGGTAGGCGAGTTCTACCTAGCTGCTGATGTCCTCGTCCGTGAATGTTCGACAAGATTCCGTCTAACTATAGTCTACAGGACCTGTAAAGCGCTAACAAAAAATTTAATTTCCTAGAAGAAATATCAGCAGCAAAGCCTCCGCAGGGCACAAGCTGGTTGTTATTGGGAGACTTCAATTTGATTTATAAAGCGGAAGACAAAAATAATGCTAAACTCGATCTTTGCCTTATGCAACAGTTTCGAGACAAGATAAATAATTGCGAGCTTACAGAAATTCCGCTACAAAATCGCAGATTCACTTGGAGTAATGAGAGAGCAAATCCGACTTTAGTTAAACTAGATTCGAGTCTTTTGCAATGCAGAGTGGGATGCGACTTTTAGCTCCTATGCACTACACGCCCTGGGCACTTCACTTTCTGACCATTGTCCGCTGCTCCTCTCCGATCAAAGTGGACCTAGACGCCCTAAAACCTTTAGATTTGAAAACTTCTAGGACCCATCTGCCGGGGTTCCAAGGGGTAGTCGCTGAGGCGTGGCAAGAACACACTGATCATCACGAGCCTTTCCATATACTTTACCATAGGCTTCGGGGAAACGGCCAAGAGATTGCGACTATGGAGTAAGAAATTCATCTCCGATGCAAGGCAGCAGTTCCTAATGGCACAGCAAGTAATTCTCTGCTTCGACACCGCCCAAGAAAATAGAGTCCTAACTCCAGCTGAGCTAAATTTAAGAGCAAAACTTAAAAAACGCATCTTAGGCCTTGCGGTCATCGAAAGAGCGCGATCAAAGCAAGCATCAAGAGTTAACAACCTAAAGCTGGGGGATGCCAATACAAAATATTTTCACAGGAGAATAAATGCGTGTAGGAGGAAAAATGTCATTCAACGTCTGCTCAAAAGCCAAGGTTGGGCAGTATCGCATGAAGAAAAGGCTCAAACGGTGCAGGAGCACTTCGGCGAAATGCTGTGCCATCCATCTCCGCGGCAGCACGACCTTAAGTGGGAAGGTTTGAACCTACCAACACATGATCTTAGCATGCTTGATGTGCCTTTCTCCGAGGAAGAGATTAAAAGCGCGATTCAGCAAATGCCGACCGACAAAGCGCCGGGACCGGACGGTTTCACGGGAGCCTTCTTTACAAAATGTTGGGAGATTGTAAAAGTTGATGTCCTTAATGCGGCCAATGCCTTCCACCTCTCAAGAACTTCAAGCCTATCTATCCTAAATTCGGCGAACATCGTCCTGGTTCCAAAAAAGGAAGGAGCAGATTCAGTGGGTGACTATCGTCCGATTAGCCTGATCCACTCATTTGCTAAAATCATCTCAAAGGTCCTGGCGATGCGTCTCGCCCCCCACATGGATAGCCTAGTCTCCCTAAGCCAGAGTGCTTTCATTAAAAAACAAAGCATCCACGAGAGTTTCTTAGCAGTGCGCAACACCGTCAGGCGCCTACATAGAAATAAAGTCCCAGCCCTCTTCTTCAAGCTCGATATTACAAAAGCATTCGACTCAGTACGATGGGAGTACCTACTCACCCTCATGAAAAGATTAGGCTTCCCAACAAGATGGTGTGATTGGATTGCAGCACTGCTATCCACTGCTTCCTCCCGCGTACTTGTGAATGGCGTACCAAATGCTCCAATCAAACACGGAAGAGGCCTACGGCAGGGCGACCCTTTGTCGCCACTTCTCTTTGTGATCTCCATCGACCCCCTGCAAAAGCTGCTAGATTGGGCGACAAACTTAGGCTATTTGACGAAGCTGCGTGGTAGGACTGCCACACTACGTGTTTCCATGTATGCTGATGATGTTGCAATATTTCTAAAACCAACTAAAAGAGACACAACGACATTGATGAGCCTCTTGGTAAAATTCGGGGACGCCTCAGGACTTATGACCAACGCCCAGAAATCTACGGTAGTCCCGATACGATGTGAGGGACTAGATTTGGAAGAAATATTGACAAGCTTCAGAGCGTATAGAACGCGATTCCCAGTCAAGTACCTAGGCCTTCCACTGTCAAACAAGCGCCTGAAACGAGTGGACTTTCAGCCACTAGTGGACAAGGTGGCAAAGAAACTGACTGCTTGGAATGGCAGACATATAAACCCTGCAGGCCGGCTAACCCTAGTAAAGTCAGTACTAACCTCTCAGGCAGTCTATTTCATCTCCTCCCTAAGGGTTCCTAAATCAACATTAAAGGAGATCGATATCAAAAGAAAGCGGTTCCTTTGGTTAGGCTCGGAAGTTTTGACCGGGGCTAAATGTAAAGTTAATTGGCCACGCTCAACAAGACCGGTAGATCTTGGTGGTTTGGGCGTCCTCCACCTTGGAAAGTTTGCAAGGGGGCTACGCTTAAGATGGCTCTGGCAAGAATGGAACAGAGGGAGAAGCCTAGAGATTGGCCCGGAAACCCCATGCAACAAAACAGATAGACTTCTTTTTGCAGCTGCAACTTCCATATCGATAGGAAATGGAAAGAAAATATCTTTCTGGCATAGTGGTTGGCTCCAAGGGCATCGACCGTGTGACCTAGCCCCTAGCTTGTACGCGATCTTAAAAAACAAGAAAAGGTCGCTACATGAGGCAACACTAAACAAAAATTGGATAAAAGACATTGACATTCGGCACAGAAATTTCTCGGTGCGACACTTCCTTGAGTATGTCCGACTTTGGAGAGAGGTACAAAACCTTGAGCTGCAACCAAATAATGAAGACGTCATCACTTGGAAATTCACCTCATCGGGCGAGTATTCCAGTGCCTCGGCTTATCGAGCGCAATTCCTTAGCTCAGTGCTAACGAACTTCAAGCACTTAATATGGCAGACTTGGGCGCCGCGGAAATGCAAATTTTTTAGCTGGCTGGCAATTCAGAATCACATTTGGATGTCGGACAGGCTCCAGGCACGTGGCTGGGACAATGCAGGTCAGTGGCCCTCTTTGTCGCCGCTCACCGGAATCGGGCATCCTCCTCTTCGCGGAGTGTAGGTTCACCAAACGCATCTGGCAAGAGCTTGCATCTTGGACGGCAACACAGGGACTAGATCCAAGAAATTGGGGGGCATACGGGAACTTACACCACTGGTGGACAAACATGGATGCCATTCCATCAACCTCAAAAAAGGGTGTTCGTTCGCTTATTATTCTAGTATGCTGAGAGAGCTAGATGGAGAGAAAACAACCGTATTTTTAACCGAGTCGAGGCTCCAAATGGCATAGTTCTTAGTAAAATCAAAGATGGCGCGAAGTCTATGGACGGCGATAGGAGCTAAAGGGCCAAGGGGCGACGCCAGGTGCCCGCGCTCGTCTCTTACTACCTCCACCTGTCGAGATCTTTCACCGGTTTGGAGGAGGGCGTCCAGGCAGGCGCCGGTAAATGGTCCCTCGTGGGCGCTCGTTATTGGCTGAGAAGCGATCTGACCTGGTAAGATCACCGACGCAGCCGGGAACCCTTTTGGCACTCCGGTGGCCCGACATCACATGCCGGTGCAGGAAAGGCGGCGCCAGCGCTGGGTTGCGGGCCCGGAGGGATTCCAGCCCCAGGGCGGCCGCCCTGCCGCGCGCCGTGTTGACGATGGAGACGCGAACAAGCGCCTGCCTCGGCGTCCGCGGCCAGCGCGCGCTCGCCAGTCGCCACGGCCCACGTCGACGCCGGCGGCGACGCCGGAAGCCAATCCCGTTCCCGTCGACGATCGTCTTCGGGGACGACCAATGCGACTTCTGCCTTTCAAGGTTTCAGCTTAGCATTTCGTAATTTGGCAATTGCCACAGTGTCTCCGCAACCACGAAAAATACGTACTGATTTCTGAAACAAGAATTGAGGACGCATTCTCGCTTGATTCCTAAACCCATATCCTTGACTCTAATAAAGGCCTCGACCGCTAGTCCGACGGGCAATCAGCCATCGTTCCTCGTCTCCTAGGCTAGTGTCACCTGGTAAAATAGACGTGAAAAACACTATCATACACAGAATGAAAAAACAATGATCGCTCATTGTATGCAGTAGAAATACACTACCTGATGACACTAACTCCTTTACAGTAACCTAGGATAAGAAAAAAAAGTCGCCGAGTATGTGACTAGCCAACTGCGACAAGAAGAAAAATAGTACTGTACTTCAATAATCGGGTAGTACTCTATGCTTATACGGAGTACTACCTTAACATTCAAAACTCGGAGATGCAAGGATACTATAATCACTTATTGTGTATTCTCTTTGTGTACAACCTTTTTTTTAACAATGATATTACAAAAATCTTTTTCCAAGAAACGGGTTAGGATGTTTCCAGAAGACTGATCATTCTCATCTTGCACTATCTCATCTTCTATTTTATATATGGCACCCTCTGCCGCTGCTTGCTAGTCATGGACCAATGATTGAAAGCGACATGAAACTGACCTTGCTAGTCACACAAGAACAAGCGGGGGCATTACAGACACTCAACCAACTGCATCGGTTCTTGATCAAACTAAAATAGCTGTTTAGCCAAAACATTATAAAAATATCTTCGGTTCCACTAAAAAAGCCGTTATTGGAGAAGAATAAGTCGGAGCCGTTTAAGCTGCGGAATTAGTGGCGCCCGGACGTCCGATAGGAGATATTCCCATCAGGACGTTTGGTGAAATATCAAAAATGAACTGCTGAAATATCATTAAAATACTGATGAAATGTTAAATTTGTATTATTGCAAGCATCGATGTTTGGGAAAAAATCCGAACGCGACGCTGACGGGTGGTACGTGAAACATGAGAAAATAACTACCGAAACATCAACGAACAACTGATGAAACATTGAAAATACACTATTGCAACATCGGCATGTGTCAATTAACTAAATTGAATGAAAAATTCGGGACCGCGATTTAGAAAAAAAAATCTGGACGCGACGCGTCGTGCGGTGCGTGAAACATGAGAAAATAACTGCCGAAACATTAACGAACAACTGATGAAACATTGAAAATACACTATTGCAACATTGGTATCAATTAACTGAATTGAATGAAAAATTTGAATCCGCGATTTAGAAAAAAAATCTGAACACGACGCGTCAAACGGTGTGTGAAACGTGAAAAAATAACTACCGAAACATCTACGAACAACTAATAAGACATTGAAAAATACACTGTTACAACTGTCATCCTTACGTGTAAAGGATGAAGACCGCGTCCCATTTTTACCTCTACGTCGGACGTCAGAGGCTCAGCGTCTCACTTGAAGCCGAACCCCTGCCGAACAAGAAGGCTGGGACGGAAACTTCACCGTCTCCTTGCCGGCCTGACCCTTCCCACATGAGGCTGCGCGGAGATGACCTCACCGTCTCCTGTCCCCTGTCCCTTCCGCTGCGAGGGTCCGCTGCCCCGCCACGCGCCTCTCTCCTATATTTAACCCCGGCCCGCGCCTCCATCGGCTCCGGCACTGCGCGCACGTCACGTACCAAACCGCCTTCCATGGCCACCGGCTTCCAAGGTCCTGTTGTTCGCTGTCAGCCTGGGCATCATCAACATCGGAGGCGTCCTCGGCCTACTCCTCAGCTTCACTGGGGGTTCTCGCCGGCACCAGCCTCATATTCGCCGGCGTCGTCCGGATGATGCCCGACCCAGCACCAGCACCAGCATCCGTCGGCCGCCCGGAGGTGTTCGGCGGCGCGCGTGCTCTCGCCGCGTTCCTGCGCCGCAACCTTGCCTTCGTGGGGCTCATCGTGGCTTCCTCTGCTGCCACGGCGGTGGCCTCCGGCGAGCCAGCCCAGCTCATCTGCTTCGGCATGCTCCTCCTCGGGGTCTCCCTGATCAACGTTGGGGTTCTTGGCGAATAAGTAGTCGCTTCAGTTCTCTGTCGGATGCCATTGATGATGCGAGCTCTTGATTGATTTGTGTGTGCTACTTGATCTACGACTCCAGCGCCGCGCACCGCTCTGATCGTTTCGTTGTGTTCAGCTCTGTTTTCAGTTTGCTTTGCTCATATATGGTACCGTTCTGTTCATGCGCCTCCGCACTGGCGCCTGCGTGTTCCCGCCAAAAACATGCTCTTGTTTTCCCTTTAGTTAAATAAAGGCGCCATATATAGAAAACGCTGCCAGTTCTAGCAGCACCAAAATCTCAGAGTGCATCTGCGTGTGCCCGTGCTATCGAGTTCGCCGGCGTCCAGATCAAATTTACAGCGTGGCTCCGAGCTCCGAAATGGCAGTCAGACTACTGCCAATCAATTCAAGTTTTACTGCTTGTTCTTCAAAAAAATTTCAAGTTACTGCTCCGGTTTTATTCATCAAATCCCTACGTCAACAGTACAATTCAAGTTACTGCTACTGTTTTTCTAATCAAATCCCTACGTTACTTGTGGCAATTTGGAAATGCTAGAAAAGGTAGTCCCCAACATACTTGTTGAGTACCCGTCCGCGTCCACACCCGCGCCCGAGCACGGCGGGACTGACTTGACTTCACCCTGAAAGAGACTGAGTGGATCAACGACAAATGTATTGATCGGTGATTGTTGTTTAAATACACGAGTACAACAGTTTGGCCAACGGCCTTGTTAGCTATATGCTCGGAGAGATTACAGGCGACGCGGTGTGCGCGTCGTGCGCGGCAGGTGCGGGCGCGGATGGCGCGGCAGTTGCGGACGCGGACGACGCGGTCTGTACAGCTGCTGTTAACACACCCCGCACGTACAGAGCCGCCGCCATGGGTCTCTCTCTGTCCATCAATCAAGCCGCGGGGCCTTCCTTTGTGCAACTTTTGTTTTACAACTTTGCACAATAGTCGTCGTCGACTTTTTCTTTAAACTGAACATTGCATCCTTGATTAACTACGTGGACGAGTACCAGTACTACTGTAGGCCGAGAAGAACACTTCGATACTTTGGTATATTCGACGATCGAGTATGAGGGTACGGTCTTGACGACCGTACACGATGAGCATCATCGAACCAACGGATGCGTCGCCGCCGCTGCGACACAACCAAACAAAGCTTTTCTGCAGCGGCCATGGCATCATTAGCATACAAAAAAGCGAACTAAACTTGGGATTAGTTTTGCTGCTTGGACGACGTACGGCATGCATGCATGTGTCTCATGACCGGATGAGGAACCGGTGGTTCTTTCCGTCCATGTGCCTGGGTCCTCCCGCGGCAGAGGTCTCGTGTCGTCAGCGACCTGTCCAAGCAAGCATCTACTCCGACCCAAGACCACAAAAGGGGACGCAGGCCCAGTACCTGTTATCGGACCAATGAATGGTTGTTATCGATGTAATTGTAGGAGGCCCATGTAACCAAGATATTCTTTATTATGTTGTAGGGTTGAGGGAGGCAGGGGGCGAACTTTGTTTAATTTTACATCTATTAATTTCTTTTTCAGAAATAAATTGCCTGTTGAAATATTTGCATTTTTATACATATAACGCCGACCTGTCCGGCGGCGATATTTAAAAAACACCGGTCCACAAGGTGTTTAATGGACGTGGCACTCCCCGGGGGCTGGCCGGTTTGCGTGCTGCCAACATAAAGCCCACCGGAACGACGATTTATAAAAAACGACTGAAGCGGTGATTTCTAAAATCCGCCGGTCAACACGGTGATTTTAAATAGCACCGTCTGACACAGCGGGGTTTAAAAATCATGATACAGAACTTTTTTTTTATCCCTTGGCCCTTTTGTTTTAGAAAACTCAATCCGTGAGTATTGCAATTGAAATTAGAAGAGTGTACGGCTAAATTTTAATGATAGTTCGCTAAATTTTAGTGACATGCACAAGTGAAGTACATAGAGAAATGTTTTTTCTATAAAAACACATAGATAATGCATAAAATAAAAATCCCGACGGTACATTGCATACAACATACACTAAGTGCAGGCTAAGTTGTGATATGCAATGATGGTTCTACTATGATACATATTTCAACATGCTCACACAAGATGGACACTTACAGAACGGGTCGGGGCATAGAGGATCATCTTTGAGGCTAACCACCATTGCCTTTGCGTGTGCATCGTTTTCAAGAGACTGGACGCGTCATTCGAGGTCGTGGATCTTGTTCTTGAGTTGGCTGATATACTCATCTACGTGGTCATGGTCTTGAGCAGAATAAATAACTTTAGAGAAATTGGGAGTTTTGTTGTAAGAAACTAAGAAAGTGCAGAGTGAGTTAGAGGAGCACACAAAACAAAAAGGGCATGTGTAGAATCGACGACCACCATCGAGAAATGCATCGAACACATGCACGACACAGTTTTCACCCCATCGGCACTGAGGCCACACCTCCGTCCGATCATACATTCCTAGGCCTTATGCGATGGATACTGGGAGTGCCTGATCTTCCGTCAGGTGGAGCTAACTATCGATTAGGCGGAGGCACGGCACACACGATCTGGTTTCCAATCAACACGATTCGAACCCCGCAATCGCAACACCACGTCTCCTCCAGTTATCAACCGTGCGCAACAGGATTGATCTCGCCATGAAGTCTTATCTTTGGATGCGAATCGAAGAACACAGACCAGAATACGGTAGATGCAAACTCAAATCGCAGATAAATGATTAAGCACACAAGTTGCATATTCATCATCGACCACACGGCTCACAGCTTACAAATGTCTACCTCTATCATGTGTTTGGTACTCTCTCTCCCGGGAACAACCGGATTAGAGATACCCTCTTCAGGATGGCCGGATCGCCTTTCTCAATCTCCACTGCCACGGTGCTGTTGCCATAATTCCACTTACCCAGAGCTCAAATCGGGCGCATACATCGATAGCCCACGTACCTATCTTTAACATATGCTTTCAATTTTATCAGAGGTGGACTAATTTTGCATCCCATATCCGAGCTTGCGAGGAGCATAGGAGGAAGGAGCAGGAGGGGGAGTGCTCTCACGTGAGACCCAACCACCGTGAGGAGGCATGCAAGGGTCAGACTGCAGAGGCTGGACATGCGTCGTGGACGGGCGGCCCGCCCCTCCTTCGTGTAGTGCGGATGATGGCGGCGAGCGAGGACTAGGCACGCGGCGGATACAGGGCCCGGTCCCGGAGTACAAGGCAGGCGGCGGAGCAGGAGCGGCAGCTGGGGCGCGCGTCATCGCAGGGGGGGCAGGAGCGGAGGGGGCGATGCGCGCGGCGGTGAGCGGCGCGGAGACGGAGGTGGCCGCGGCCCGTGTCAGGTACGGAATACTAGTCAGGGTATGTGCCTGGTTTGGCTTGATTTTGAAGTACAAAGAAATGAGTTGCTTAAAAAGGTGAGATGATATGTCTTGGTGTGAAACGATTTGGTCACGACGACGGCCTTTGGAACTGAACGAGACTGAGAGGGACCCTAAAGTTGGTGATTATTTCGGTCCTACCCCTGTGCGTACTGCTACGCCCGGTGCAATTCCCTTTGCCCTTGCCGGAATGAGGTACCCCTTCCCGAGTGTTTCCCTTCGCCCAAGCCGCCTCACCACGTCTTTAAATACCTGCCACCGCTCCTCGTTGCTCTGCATTCCATCGCCTCTGAGCCATTGCTCTTCTGTGGAGCCCATTGCTCTTCTGTGGAAAAATTTTAGTATATGGTATGTGTTCGTTACCCTGCTCTCGTTCCTGATCCCTGCTTTTCCCATGTGCCTACTTTGGCAACTTTTATGTGTCTATTTCCCAACAATTTTTGGATTGGAGACGATTGAGGTGCCTCCCTTGTCTATGTTGGCAAAACTTGTGAAAGTACGCCTTCGAGCTTTTGTCTCTCTCTTTCCGCTGTTTGTATCGTCTTCCCGAGATGCCAAGCTGTTTGCATCCAGGTGCTGTGCGTGCTATTTTTGCGTCCGATCTACATCTGCTTCCAGAGAACTTGTAGGCCGTGAATACTCGAATCAGATGTCACGCTCTTTTAATTTTTCGTGCCGCCCCCGGATTGTTGGATCTCTGTTGGTTTAGGGGAAAGGGGATCTCGGTCTCGGGGGGATCGGATCCAGCACAACACAGTACTGTGACTGTGAACCGCATCAGATCTTTAACACATCAGTCAAACAGTCAATTTGCCGTATTACTTACAAGTACTACTTCATTTTTGTTTGATTTGACCGTCCTGCTAGCGCTTTCTTTTCTTTTATCTTCTTTTGTTTTTTCAAACCCTTGAGCAGTTGAGCTGCGGAGCTCTTTCAATAGTACTCTACTTTCCCCCTCTTTTACAGGCACCTGTATGTGTTCCTATTCGCGGCATCGCTTTTATACATGGTCTTTTTTGGGATTGTTTGTTTGTTTTACTCCCACTCGAAAAAGCTCCACGACCGGAGTTTCTCTTAGAAAAGAACCAGTGAGATCTTCGCCTTCACAGTTTATCTGCTGTAAAAATTTGTGGAGTTAAGAGGAAGTCCACTGCGTGAATCAGAAAAACATGGAGTGCACAGTCCCAAACAGAACAAGAATATTCTGATTTGTAGACTTTCTATCCCACAATCAATAGATTCATCCTTGACAGTCACAATAAAATAGATTCCGTATTTACTCCTCTTTGCCTCGTATTCAGCCCCCTTTAGAATAAGAAAAAGTTCTCGAATCCTATATTTTTTCCTGTTTCCGTGTTTTTCACGTGAAATTAAATTAATATCCACACTGCACGATGCATGCGAAATTTTTGCATTCCAAACGTCCTTAGTTTCATGTATTCTCTTCGTGACGAAAGATCGTTTGCTTTATTTTCACAAGAGAATCCGCCTTCTTAAATAAACATGGGCTTCTGGAGTGTGGAGGGATAAGTAGCTAAGGTTCTCTCCCAAAAAATGTATACCTAAATAGTACTATTGTCATACGTTGCAAAAATACGCACAGTACCTGTACTAAAGTGTGCATACAGCTGTATATGTGCAAACTATATTACTACTATATTTGTACTGTGGTTGGCGTAAAATTTGAAAATAGATTAATTATGAATAGGCTGCTGGCCTAATCTCGTGCGGACCAGATTATTGGAAGGAGGTGGTCAACTGTCTACGCTGCCAGTTGCTGCCGCGGCCAACGAGTTGGACACGCCGAGGGACAGAATCCCGCCTGACGTGGGTGCTCCTGCAGTTCAGTCATTGCTTATGGGGCCTGCGTGAGGTGGGGTCCGCGTGACAGTGATCCAACCGCAGAGGGACAAATGTTAGGGGATCTGCTTCCCACGCAGAGGGTACGTGGGAAAAGAAACAGAACTGCTGACAGAGCTTGAATTAATTTCGAAATTTCCTTCTTTGATCGTCATATTTGTAAAGTAGAGTGCGTGTTTAAAGAAAATAAAATCAACTCCACACTTGTAATTCAATGTTTCCAAATATAGAAACATATAGCATAAAAAACTTCCATTGCAATTGTCTATCCTAAATTGTAAGTTGCCACTGAATAAGATGAATGATCAAATGTGAAAACCAAAAATCAATGCGGCTTGCAATTTGGAATGGAGAAAATATTGAAAAGGTATTAGTTTAATAAAATATAAATTGTGGGAGTATAAATTACAAGTGTTTGGAATGGGCGATCAGTATTTAATTACTTTCCACTTTCTTGGAAGTGGAATGGAAATTCCGTTACTCGTCGCAAAAACCGTTTCGATGATGTGGATCACGTTACAAAAGGCTAGCTCATCCGAACTCCTTTTTTGAGACAATTTCTTTTTGCAGTTGACACACACACACACACCCCAACCGTTCATTTGAAAGCAAATAGAACAAGTAGGAAGCCAAAATTAGTGTCTGAAACATCAAATGACCGAAGGTAACATATGCCAACATACACTTGCGTATACTTGCTTTTATTGACGTATGACCACCAACAAATTGAGATGTTGAATCTTGAGATATAAGGAGTATATAATTTCTAGAGGCATCATGTTGTCAACAGGAAGGTCATGTGCTACTGATTAACAATAGTGTTTCTTAAAAATAAACACGAGCATTTATACAAGTGTAAGACCGTTGCAACACAGGACGCAATTTCGAACGAGGAAAGCACTTTGCATCTGACTTAATTTACCAGCACACCGGCAGATCACATTACCTATACGTGCCCATCGATCTCTTTCCACAATAGTAGACCCCAAGCATCGCAAATTGATCATGCAGGAAGGAGTGCATGTTTGTTGAGTCATGTTAATTTCCGTCATTGATGGAACAGCATCTTGTTGCGTGTGGGTAATAAGCATATGAAAATCCAAACAAGTAAAAATTTGCAGTACAATGCTGTTTCTCACCTTAGTTAGAATGGTTTTTTTAATGCCCGCAAGCACACAGCATAAATAAGAACAAAGATGGCCATTGCACCAATTTTTAATGAGTACGATAAAGAACATAATTAGGTGGCATTTACAATGACAATTTAGTTATTACTAGCATAGATCTATGTGCTGCACAATTAAGAAATGAGCCGGAATGTCCAGGAGTTATTTTATTCGTGGCCCCAGTCCATCCCCGTCTGTGCCCGTGTCGTGTCACGTCCCCCCTCAACACATCGTCCTCGGTCGTCACCCTACCTTTCCCCTCTCCCTGCCTACAATCTTACTCGGTCCTCCCCCCTAACTGCTTTGTCCGTGACCACAACCAGTCCCACCTACTCTAGTTTATAACATCACCGTATACCTCCCCAGGGCACTGGGCACTATAAATACGCCACCGCTGCACACACCACTTCATTCATCGTACCATTAATTATACCATTCCAATCTTCTTTTTCTCTGTCCTTTTCCCGTAGCTAGGTACATATCGACCAAGAAAGAAGCTCGATCGCGGAGTGATTGAAAGGTAGGTTGCACTGTTGGCAATGGTGCGGCGCCTGGTGCTCATGCTCTCTTGTACATGTGGTTTCTCCAAACTGCTGCTTTTGTCCCGCACCACACGTACCCACACTAAACCAATTTTTCATGATGAAATGTGGTGTGATTTCGTTCCTGCCACTTGGCATCCTCCTTTCTTAATTGTTCTATATCCCCCGTTTCACTCTGGCATGGCAATTGGCATTTGCTTTAAGAATTCCAATCTGCTGATCATATTCCTTGTTGAATTTCGTTTTTGGCCAGGGTGATAATAGATCGGCCGCTAAACTCGCCGCAGCGATGAGCTCGCAGGCCAGGAGCGTGGTCGCCACCAGCTTGGTCATCATCTTTCTTGCTGCCAGCACAGGCGTTAGCTCCCACGGATATGAGCAGCTCCTCTGCCTCCTGGCTCTCCTCACCGGCGTCAACCTCATGGCCCTCGGCATCTGGATGGCCGACAACCCTTCAGCAACCGTCCCCACAGAACTTGCCGGCATGGCGTCATTGGTGGTTGGTGTGCTCGCAACCTTCCTGCGCCGCAACCTCGCCGTCATAGGGCTTATCACGGCTTCATCAGCATCAGCAGTGGTGGCAGTCGCAGGCGAGGCGAGCCCGGCACTCTGCGTCGCCTCCTTTGCTCTACTCCTGCTCGGTGTCTCCATGATCACCGCCGGGGTTCTTGCGTTCCCTGGGAAGACTGGTGACGATGCGGTGCATGCAGCTCCATGATGAGCAGGCCGGCCGAGAACGGAAGCATCGAGCAGCAGCGGTGTGGTCACGTTTTAGTGTTTGTGATGATGATGGGCGTTTGAGTTTGCTATGTCTGTCAGTTTGTGTGGTAGCCAGAGTTTGACTCTGTCACCCCTGTTCTGTTACTCTAGACTCCACTAGATCCTGGGGTATTATTACAGCAGGGAAACACTGTACATGGAGGAGGAATGATATAATATCAAGGGGGAAACTGTATCCAAAGGGTTTAACGTTTTGTTACAAAGGAAAAAGATAGAAATTTAGTACGTGAACAAAAACAGCCAGAGCCAAAATAAGCAATTTTAAAGGCCTTAAATTTATCCTTTTGAATTTTTAACACTTTATGAGGAGCACATGTTGACGGATTAGTGTTATTAATATGTAAAATTCTAGGACTATATAGTCAAAAGTACATTAATTTAGCTTTGGTTGAATCTAAATACTATTACATATTGGATTGGAAGAAGTTCAGTTTGAAGTGCCGCACTAGATAAGATCCAAAAAAAAGGCATCAATACATGTGTTTGCCTATGAAATATTGGTACCAATCAAAACCAACTCTCTATCAAAATCAAAGGAAATAAACTTATAAACTCTGGAGCAAAGATTGCGAACTGAAGCACAGGGCTGTCCCGTCGTAAATCCACGATTAACTTTGACTGGATGATCGATTACTTGTTACATGGAGACAAAATGGATAGCTTTTGCGACTTGCCAGTCAACGGCAGGAAGCTTCGAGGAAGCAGCTAATAGCTCGTCGAAAGAAGGCGAATTTTGCTCTGAGACATCGAGAAAACATGTTATTTGCTAGATCACACCACAAACCTTTGCTTTAAAATAGTACCGTATTGTCGAATATGGAAATATTATCTTGTGAAGATAGGATTTTTTTATATAAAGTTAAAATATTTCAACAGTGAAGTTAGAATCTTTATTAGCGCCCGTAGAACGTCTGTATTACCACTTAAATTATTTTTTGTAAATATAAAATACTATTTTGCCATAGAAAAAATAAACTGTGCCAATTTTAAGTAGATACGGGCCAAGATATTCAGTCCAATAAAAAAATTCAGAATGGAGAAAGGGCGGGTGCGAAAGAACCCAGCCGATGCCAACGGGTGGTAGTTCGACAAACACGTGCGTCACCCCATCCAACGCCTGGGCGATGCTGCAGCGCAGGCAAGTAGTAGCAGGTGGTGTCGTGGTGATGTCATTCACCACTGGCTAAGTGGCTATTACTACACGGGCTAGATCAGTGCCTAAATAAGCCTAATCCAAGTGCATCTCAGTACTAAACCTAAGCCATTAGGCCAGGTTTAGGATTAAGTACACCCAAATCAGCCGTCACTGGCTAATTATGCACAACCATAATGAGGGTTTACCATTACCCCCAATTAATTTCAGTTCATGAAATTTAATGTGCAACTAGACATACTATTATGCAATTGACACTAAGATCATTGTAAATTTCATGAATTGAGAAAGGGATTGGGAAATTGAACCCTAATTTGACCCCCCCCCCCAAATTTTCCAAACCCTAACCCTAATCTAAGTCTAATCCTCACTCGCCCCGAGGCGACGGTGGCCTGCGGTATAAGCTTGTTGTTGTCCGCCGCCAGCAATCGGTCCTCACCGACCAGATCTGAGACGAGGCGTGCGCACGGCATGAGTCGCTATCATGCACCCCGGCTGGTCCTCCCTAAGCACCGTGTCGTGCGGAGGCAGCTTGACCCGTGCACTGCGAGCCTTGGCGCCGCCGTGGGCCACGCCGTCACCATTGTCGCCTATGTGTCGCTCGCCTTGCCTCGCACTAGCGCCCATAGGGCACCATGGCCGGAGGCCTCGGCGGAGCCGTGCGCACCCACTCGCACACGCGCGCAGGTGAGGGCTTCACCATGGGGCCGCCGGCGGGAGACTGCGAGCTTGGGGCGGCGCCGCCGTCGCCGGTTCTATGCGACATGAGAGGGAGAGTGAGAGAGTGAGAAGAAAAAAAGAGTGAGGCGCGGTCAGGGCAAACCCTAGCCCCGGCCAGCGACCTCCCTTTTATATAGCAACGGCGGCCAATTCCTGGCCGTCCCTCTACGATGGATGGCTGACTGCCACCCCTCAAGGGAGTGGCTTGAGCGGGCCGGGGCCCACATTGAGCTAGCCACCACGGGACGCAGCTGGGTCGAAAGGCCGCGTGCGTTGCACAGGCGTTGAGTTGCGCCGCCGGTTTAAGTGGGTCAAATAGGTCAGATTATTTTTTTCCTTTTAATTTCAAATTCCATAATGATTTGTTCATTTATTCTTAGCATATTTATTTACTATTTTTGTATAAATTTAATTTAAATGCTGATTTAAATTCATTTTCTGGAGTTCAAGAATTGAATTGAAATATTACTTTCCCATTAATTTTCTTTTATTATTTAAGCATAATTTTGAATGATATTTGCACAAATAAGTTGTGAATTATTTTTCTCATAAGTTTATTTCCCTGGCAATGGAATTCATTCTATGAGATTTATTTGATAAGTTATGCTTTGGGAATTTTTGTGCAGAAATCTATCAATTTTTGAGCTTTAAGATTAATTAAGTTCTCATAGTTAAGTTTGATTAGTATTTATTTCAATGAGAAAAGTCTTTTATGCATTGCTTAAGCTCTAAGTTTTAAGTGCATTTTTAATCTATAAATGCTCTTAAGTTTTGATTTATTTAGTTCATATTTGAGCTATAAGTTAATAAGTCTTTCATTTAAGAGCTTTCTTTATGCACTTATTAAATGAGTTTTAAGGTTAAGTTTATTTAATTCCAGAATAAGTTCTAAGTTTAAGCGTGAGTTTTTATCTAAAAAATGTTTATTTATTTCCATCCGAACTTATTATGCCACAACATTGAGGCATGGCATTATGTTGCAGTGTGGGGGCAACGACAGCTGTACGTTAGTGGAGGGCGGCAGCACGGCGGTGGCGAGGGCGGCCCGTGTGGTGGGAGACCGCGGTGCCGGAGGCACTAGCACCTAGCGGCCAGGCAGGAGGAGGCAGGCGCGGCGGGGGAGGGAGGCAGTAGTGGGAGCTTCGCTCCGCTTGATTCTGCGGGAAAGAAGGGGGAAGGAGGAGAGAGGTGGTGGCAGCATTTGGCCCAAAATAAATAGGATTTGGCCAAAAAATAAAAAAAGCCTACAAAGGATGGGTGGACGGGGGACAAAAGAAACAAGTAACATGGCCCCTTCAGCGACACTTGTATTTACGTCTAAAAAAGGAAGAAGCCGTTTTTTTTTATAATGAGGAAGAAGCCGTTGGATATTCCAAAGGCAAGCACAAGCTTTTGATCAAACGAGGTCACATCACTAGCTAGTAAAAGAGAAGACATGGAAACAGAGGATGGAGATGTGCATTCTGCATGCCGAGATAGCCGGTTTATTATCTTGTTTTTCCTCCTAGCTAGAGTACTTTTTAATTAACCTAATGATGGATCAGCACGATGTTTCTCGCGTGTGTGGTGCCTCTCTGCGCTCTGATAAGGTTGGCTTTTGCCTTTTGGGCAGCTACTGTGCGATATACAAGCCTGCAACAGACCTGGATGATAGAGCGCCTGCCATTTTCTCTCGATAAAAAGGTCAGAGAGCTGAAACGAATAGGTGAACAAGATGTGGAAAAAAAAGGAGCAATCTGTATATTGCAAGGGAACACGATTGAGAGCAAAGGATAGAAAATATATTCTAGAAATTTCTGCACGAGCGGTGGGGTTGTTTGGTACAGCCATTTTGGCCCGTAAGACCCTGCTCACTGTAAGGCTTAAAAGGTTCGTCCAAAACATTATTTTGCATTGTATGCATACCAAAAAGAAGTTTGAAATATAAAAGGTTGGATAAGCTTTCTGGTGAGGATAACCTAATCACTTGACGGCATGGCTGGTCCACCCACCCCGGTTTATCATCCTAAACCGTGATTTTGAAAAACTTCGGGCGCTTGGCATCGGACGGTCTCCGCAACACCGTAAACATGTAACTTCAATATCAAAAAATAGTATATACAACACTGAAAACCAACTTTTACAACATCGATACTTAGATTAAAAAACCACCGCGTCCATTAGATTTCAGCCAAAAAATCCGACCACAACTTACGACACTCGAATTCAACTATCGCAACATCCATAAATCGAATAAAAAATTCATCGCGTTCATCTAGATTCATGAGAAACCACCGCAACATTCAGTGCAACGTTTAAAAATGAATATTTTTAACACCTAAAATACTAATTTCAACATGGTGGAATCGTGGGGGTGAGAGCTACGAACGGTGCAAAGGTGAGTATAAGTTTATTGGTTTGTTTGGTTATCAACGGACGTGAATAGAATAAGCTAGTTTGAACAATATTTTCGGATCCGTCCGGAGCGGTCCGACACGACGGATGCCCGGTTCACAGCGTTTCCGGAGAAAAAAACACGAACACGGGAACGGGAACTTGCGCAGGAACAAAAAAAAGGACGAAGGTAGAGGGGCGGCGCTTGGGCGGGAACCCCCGAGGCCGAAACGCGCTCGGCGTGAGAACCGAGCGATAGCTCGTGCGGCTTGGTCTGCCGCAGCGCAGCCAGCCCGCCCAGCTTTGATGCCGTCGGGACGATCGGCGCGTCCTTTCGGGGAAAATTTTTCAGAGGGGACTGAGCATTTATGTATAGACGTGGTGTGTTAAGATACACGTGTTTTAAGATCATCTAGCTAGTCTCATCTGCGTTTAAACGTGCGATAGGTGTGAATATTCCAACTGAGTTCTTAGACGATGTAGCAGTCCTCCTTGATGTAAATTAAAAAAAAAACGCGCTCGGCGCGCCTCGGGCCCACACCTAGCATTAGTTGACACGCCAACTTCTTTTGCCATCCTTTTCTGCCACCCAGGACTCCCAGGAGCCGGGACGCATTTCGGTTGAGATCCTTGTTTTCCCTGCTAATCACACATGAACATCTTATTTTTCACTAGCTTTAGGGCTTCAAAATACCGTACCTGACAGGCGACTCATCTAATTACTAATCGGCTCATGCTATTGTATTGTGGATGGCAGGAGCTACGAAACGGGTCCAATAATGGCCATGTTTGAAGTTTTATGGAGATATTACAAGGCAAATGAACATTACAACGCCGTCGGCCTGTGATGACCATCAGGTTTTTACCTAATTGTAAGCTAGTACCGTCTGCCCTTTCCGTTGCGGTAGCATTTGGCACTTGGTTGCGTCCATTTAGTTGCGCATCTTTCTTCTCACTTCACCAGCTTAGCACGCTACCTAAAAAATGAAAAAAAAGTGCTTATAGGCAAAATAAGTCATTTTTGCGCCTATTTATACCGGGCCAAACCCACCGCGAAAACCCCAAGCAATTGCGGGCGTTTTAACCCACACAAGACACATCCTCCAGATCCCGAGAGCCACCACCAGAGCTCGCTGTAGCCTGTAGCGGTGTAGCCCGCGGCCCAACGACGTGGTGATGCAGGACAAGTACGAGTACGACGCGTGGGAGTGGGGCGAGGCCGAGGCCCCCGCCGGCGCTCTGGCCGAGCACCTGCGGCCGCTCCTTCCGTTCGCTGGGGTCGTTGCCTTGTCCGCGGCTATCAATGGGCTCGCCGCCGGCCCAGGCTCCACGGTAGCTGCCTTTGGCCTCTTCTCTCTCTGTTCTTGGGCGGCATGCTTCTGGTAATTCTGCACGTGCTTCGTCGTGTCGCATCCGCTGCTGATGAGTAAACTGCTCCTCCGTTTCAATTCACAGATCGTTTGATTTTTTTAGCATCAAGTTTGAACGACTTGTCTTATTCAAAAAATTTACGAAAATATAGAAAATTTTAAATTACAGTTAAAGTATATTATATGCAAAACTAAATCACAATGAAAACAAACGATAATTCTGAAATTTTTTGAATAAAACGAGCCAGTCAAACTTAGTGTCAAAAAAGTCAAACAACCTATAAATTAAAACGGAGGGAGTACGTTTCAAAGCAACGATGGTTCGATGGGGGTTAATGGTAGATTTATGATTAAGGAGCTGCGCTTATTAGAGTTGATGATGGGGAATAATCCGGCGTGGGCGTGTGGTGTACTAGCCGTGTAGGGTTACTTACTTAAGGCGTCGCTGCTCATTCTGTTTTCGTTCCTTCGCTATCTCTCGGCGTCAGGTTTGCTTTCTTCTGGCTGTGTGCACCGTGAAATTGTGTCGTTTCAGAATCCGCATATGAGCCAAGGATACGGTGTCTGTGTTCACCAAACATGTTCCGATTGCTTTTTTATTCAAAATCATGCGCTACAAAGCATCCATTTCGAGCTTACTAAATGTTTCCAAAAAAAACTATATCTGCTTGCTGTCTTCAACGGTGCTGCTGTCACCAATTGTTCCAAGAAAAAGGACTTACGATGTTGAGACTGGTTCCTCTTTGGTCAAAAGGATTCGATACTGCTTTAGTATAAAAGAAGAAGAAGAAAGGCTACATACATAGAAAGAGCTCGAAAAGGTTGTAGTACATGACAAGTACACAATTAGTGGAATCATTGGACAGCACATTCCTTTTAAATTTTCTAACCGCGGATCCAGTTCTGTCTTTCAAGGTTTCAGCTTAGAATTTGGTAATTTGGCAATTGACACAATTCTCCCTGTAGCTGCAGGCAGCCTCTGCTGATTTACCAGAGTACTGGCTACCGATTTCTGAAACAATAATTGAGGATGCATTCTCGCTTCATTCTTGAACCTATATCCTCGTTCCCTCTGAAAGTCCTCAACCGTTATAGTCTGACAAACAATCAGCCGTCCACCGTGGCTATTCCTCGGTTTATGCGTAATACTCCTACATTGTTTTTTTTTTTTAAACTAGTCTATCAACCCGTGCTCTCACATGGGTTAGAGTTTTGGGATATATATTTAATCCGTAATAATAATAGAGCTGGTTGTTTTAATTCATCTTTTCTAATGTCATTGTGGGTGATGTATATGCAAATTTAGAAATGATTTTAGTTTATATTTTATGATGGCATATTGGGTAATTTATTTGCAGATTTAGGGTTTATTTTAATTCATCTTTTATAATGGCATGTTGAGTAATTTATATACAAATTTAGGGGTTAGTTTAATTTGTATTTCATAATGGCATGGTGGGTAATTTTATGTAAATTTAAGGGATTATTTATTTCATATTTCATAATGGCATGATGTGCAATTTTTATTCAAATTTAGAGGATTATTTTATTTCATCTTTCATAATGGTCATGGTGGGTATTTTTTTAGAAACTATAATTGATCTAGTGACTACTATTATTAGAACTACACGATGGATGACAGGATGTTTCTGATTTTTGTGAGAATTGTTAGGATTTATCTTTTTCCTAGAGAACATATCTGTTATTAGAGCTACATGATGAATGACGGGATGTTAATTACATAGAAAACAGATCTAATGGCTATTAAGATTTCAATATGCAATCGATGATAGGATGTTTCTGATTATTGTGAGAATTGCTATGTTTTATTTTTTATTTAACACATCTCGTGAGGATTAATAAGAGGCTCCAAAAGAAATATCTAATTAGTAATAGCAAGATTAGGCAAAATATCTGTTTCATAGAAAGGTTTCTAGCATTTTTATCAAAAAAAAGTTACGGGATCATTTAATAGTGTAAATTTGTAAATGGAAAAAATTTGACAAAAAACTGGAAGTAAATTTGAAAATGGAAAAAATCTGCAAAAAAGAAGAAATTTACTTTCGATGAGAATTGAACTCAAAACCTTTCATAATGACAGAGGTGGGTAATTACTTTGAAAATAAATTAAAAATAGAAAAAATCTGCCAAATTTTTTTTTTTGCTTTTGTTGAGAGTTGGACTCAAAACATTTCATAATGGCAGTGGTGGATAATTACTTAGAAAATAGATTTAATGGCTATTAATATTCTAATCTGCCAATTGATGGTTGGATATTTCTAATTTTTGTGAGAATTTATAGAATTTTTTTTCGTTTCGTGAGGATTAATGGAGTCTCCAATTAGTAACAGCAAGATGAGCCATGTGATTAGTCAACTGCAGAGAAGAAGACTTAAATAATCGCTAATCAGTAGTAGTAGTAGTTGATCACTCAATCTTAAAACATTCAAAACTCGAAGATGCATGCATATAGGAGTAGTAATTAATCATCATCTATTATCATGGGCTCTCGTTGAGACAAAGGAATCGAATCAACTCAATCAAGCCACCAGGACCCGCAGTTTCTTTCAGGGCACGACATTCCTGGTCACGACCGTGCGTGCGATCCAACACCGGCCAACAGGCTGCAGCAAAGGACACCTACTGCCGTTGTCACGTGACTGACTGACTGCGACTCAGGCATGTCCACTCCTTTTCTTTGTCTTTGTTTTTTTTTGGGCCGAGCGCTGCCAGAAAACGTTGAATAGTCGCTTACTTATTCAGTATAATATATGTTTACGATGACTCCATTGATTGATTAGAGAAAGAAATGTATTGTCAAATGTTAGAAAGGTTGTGTACTAGTCTCTGTAAATATTTTGTTAACAATAACATTGCAAAGATCCTTTTTCCAGGAAATGAACGGGGTTAACCAGTCTAAACTGCAAAAGTGCGTTCCTGGGCCAAAGGTCGAAAGCGCCTAACATTTGGGTGATTTTTGTACTTGATTTTGCATTCAATTGGAACAGTTTGATGAAACAGACACCATATTCTTGGCTATCGCCCACATGTAGTAGTAAATTTTTAAACCACAAAACATTATTAAGCAGTGCACAACAGGCCACACGACCAGACCCAGACGAAAACAACAAACCTGACGCCGAAAGCCCGAAACAACAAAGAAACAAAACACAACAAGCAAGTCGCAGCCACACCACAACGACCCTAGAGTGACGACGCATATAGCTAGGCATGCCGGATTATTCCCATCAAATCAAAGCGCAGCCTACCCCCAAGGAATATGGATCCTTAGCAGCTTCGGTTCACTGGCAGCCGGACACGGCTACACTACGCACGGAGGACATGGATCATGATCATTGCCAGGCCAGCTAAGAGCAGCGCGAAGGAGCCAAGTCCTGCAGCCGGGGTGACCGCGCCGCCGGCGCTCAGCCCAGTGACGGCCGCGGAGGATGCGAGGACTCCTGCGACCGGAAGGAGACGCCGGACGATGCGCTCGGCCAGAGTGCCCGGCGAGCCGTCGTAGACGACCGTGCGGAGGCTATCATAAGCCTGGTCGGCGGAGGAGCTGTTGTAAGCCAAGCCGAGATTGGAGGAGTGGAGCTGGCTCATGATCCCTGCGGCGCGTCCGGTGCCCGCGGGAGCCAGGTGCGTCATGTCGCCGTACACCGCCCCGCCAACGCCGTCCGGGAGCAGCCCGACCTCGCCACGTTGGGCGCCCACGAAGCTGCCGTAGTTGATGGGCACCACGCCGACGCAGTCCGGCCGCAGGCCGACGACAAGCAGCTCCGCGCGTTGGGCGTCCGCGAAGCCCGTGCAGTAGTTGCCCGACACCCCGCCCACGCCGTCCGGCCTCAGGCCGACGGCGAGCACCTCTGCGCGTTGCGCGCCCACGAAGCCGGTGAAGGTGGGGGACACCCCGCCCACGCCGTCCGGCCACGTGCCGACGGCGAGCACCTCGGCGCGTTGCGCGCCTGTGAAGCCGGCGAAGGTGGGGGACACCCCGCCCACGCCGTCCTGCCTCATGCCGACGGCGAGCACCTCGGCGCGTTGCGCGCCCGCGAAGCCGGCGAAGGTGGGGGACACCCCGCCCACAGGCCGGACGGCGAGCACCTCGGCGCGTTGCACGCCCGTGAAGCCGGTGAAGGTGGGGGACACCCCGCCCGCGCCGTCCGGCCTCATGCCGACGGCGAGCACCTCGGCGCGTTGCGCGCCCGCGAAGCCGTCGAAGGTGGGGGACACCCCGCCCATGCCGTCCAGCCCGTAGTAGTGGTAGTTTTCTTGGACAGGGTCGCGGAGCAGGTCATCGGCGTGAACCACGCCGAGGCTGAGCTCACCGCGGAACACGGTGGCAAGCACCTCGGCGCTCGTGCGGACCTGCCCCACGTTCTGGGGGTACGGCGCGCTGGGGTCGTCGAACATGTCGGTGTTGATGCCGGGCTCGGCTCCCTGGACTATGGTGGCAGGCATGCGGAGCTCGATGGACTCCGCCCTCATCGTCCTCGGCGACTCGCCTCCGTGGTCCATGCTCTCCAGGCGGCTCCGGAATGGTGGGGTGGGCTTGGGGGCTGCGCTAGCTCTCTGTAGTAGTAGGTGTTCTGTGTGTGCGGTCGATGGCGCTCTCCGGCCGGGACCGCGCGTGCGCTTTATATAGGCCGCGCGGCTCGGTGTCGTCTCCGGCGTGCAGCGCTGCGGTCGTCAATTACAAATTTTTTCGGGGGCAGCGGACCGATTGGTTGGTGTGGTGCTACGCGCGAACGCGTTATCTACGTTCCTTCGTCCGTTCCATATCTAGCTTGCCGGACTGCCTTAGGCCACTTGGGCGCATCTGATCTGACCTATGTAGACCGTCCCATATCTAACGTGCTCCGGCAGACCGGCCGGCGGCGTCCCCTGGCCGGCCCGGTGTGATTTCAGCTGGAGCGGCTGCTTGCTCGTAGCAGCATCTCAGGATCTCTTTGAAACACAAAATTTTCAAATAAACCTTTCAATTTCAAAAGAAAAACAAAATAACAGAAAAACATTCTTTAAATTTAATTCAAATTTGACCACACATGTATGATGTCGTTTCACATTCAATTAGAGGTACTAGCTTTCGTTTCACATGCACGGAGAAAACTGCTTGTCAATTTCAGAACCAGTTGTCACAACGACAGGTGACATACTACTATACTAGAATCCAAAAGTCGACAAATATGATTGGTGGGCCGCAGGTAGTAGCACCGTGACACCGGCGTCTAGTCCAGCACTACTCCGCCCTGGCTGCAACTAGCTCGTACCACGAGACTGGACGCCTGGGGCTCTGGGCTAGTACCGTGATTTAGACTGTGCGGAATAGATAAATGGGTTATCTATTGCAAAATGGCACCGTTGTTAGAAATAGTGATAAATAAAGTGGACAAAGATTGTGCTAGAGATAGTGTTACATACAATAGCTGTGCTGCCTACCTAGGGCCAGGAGAGCCGTGGGCACCTCGATCGAGAGAAACAAGAATAAAGAGAGGTGAAATTGTAAAGTAGTTATAAAAAGAGGTGAAGGAGAGAGCTTGACTAGATATTAGAGAGTTTAGATTTAGAATATATTGATATCTAGAAAAAATATGATATTTTTAATAATTATAAGTAATGAAACTGTCATTAGAAGCGTTTCACACTACCATGCATAGTCCACGGACTCGAACGTGGCTTTTTTATATTTTAGCTTTTTTTTAAAAAATTTTCCATAAATAGACCCTCAGCCACGGACTCGAACAGCATGGTTTGGGTTTGATGGCCTTTGGAATGTTCTCTCGTGGCTCCACTGCACACGATTGAGAGTTGGCCGCCCGCGATAGGCCATGCCTTCCAAGTTGCACCAGTGGGCCCTTGCCCCTGGTAGTGCTAGTGCTAAGCTGCCGTCGACATCACGTTGCTTGTGGTGCCTAGTGCGACAACTTCTTTTATATATTTTCATATCGATAGGAGAATGCGTGGACCAAAGTGCTAGGAGTATTAAATTTGGCCTGACGGAACGAAAGTACCATATAAGTGTGAAAACAGTACTCTGTATATCCTTAAATATTTGTTGTAGGCTTGTAGCTGATTTTTTTCACAAATCGCATCATTTATCTTACCTAAAAATTCTTGTAAGTTAGTATTTATTTTATTGTAATGTATTTTATTATTTATTATCTATCTATTATATTAATATGGGAGTGTCGAAAGAATCCATCAGATTTGCCGTGAGTGCCAAAAAATTACTACGTTAATCGAAAAAAAAAATTCTCCACTGTCAAATTTTATAAAAATCTAACGGTTTATATTACACACCATAGCTGATCCACCAGCCTAAAATACTACCTGCTCGAGAGCCTTTCCGGTGTTTTTTCTTTTCCTCTGTGCACGGTAGGAGCCCGGACTCAAGACCCGCCGGTCTCCTGCTCTCCCACGTCACGTAAGTGTAAGTCCCTTTTTTTCTTGTTTTTCCGTTCCTTTCTGTTAGGTTAAATAACGGTCTAGATTGAACGGAACTGACAACGACTAAAACATTGTTAATATCTTGTGCAATAAGAAGAGCATAATTGACCATGTTATCACGATATCTAACAGGCAATTGTGTAGTTAGAGTACACCTTTTAGATCTCTCTTGAGCTCATTATTATAATTAGTATGAGAGAAGATTGTGGAGCAGACACAATTGGTATCAGAGTCCATGGGCTAGCAATCTTGTCTATCACCTCACACATTGACGGGGGAGCTCGTGAATATCTCCGTCATGTGGTCACAACTTGTGACATTGGAGAGTTAATACTCATGACGTGGGAGAGCCCATTTCTCCGTTCAGTCACGTGTGTGACATTGGAGAGTTAAAACTCACGCCCGTGATGATGTCTTCTAATGGAAGATTTGTACCCAATGTGTGATGGAAAAGATTGTTGGGTTTAATCCCTACATTAGAAATTCATAGTGGGAGAGCACAACATATAAGGCTAGTCAACCCTTACGACTATATGTCATGTGTTCCTTATGCTAGTGCTGTTGATAATCTCATACAAGCTATGATTTGCACTCAACCAGATTTAGCTCATGCAGTTAGTGTCGTTAGCAGATTTATGCATAATCCGAGCAAAGAACATTGGAATGAAGTTAAGTGGATTCTTTGTTATTTGAAAAGGACTTCTAATTTTGGCTTGATGTTTGATAAGAATAAAGTGAATTCTAATGATGTAGTTGGTTTTGTTGATTCTGATTATGCTAGTTATCTTGATAAAAGAAGGCTTATTTTTTGTTATATTTTCACGTTGTGTGGTTCACCTGTCAGTTGGAAAGCTTCTCTTCAGCCCGTTACTGCTCTTACTACTACTGAGGCAGAATATATTTCAGCTACTGAAGGTGTAAAGGAAGCAATCTGGTTGAGAAGTTTTGTTTCTGAACTTTGTATTCCACAAGCTGTTAATTGTGATAGCCAGAGTGCAATTCATTTGACCAAAAATGATATGTTCCACTTCAAGACCAAGCACATTGATGTCAAGCATCATTTTATTCGCGATATTGTTGCTCGAGGGCAAGTTATTGTGGAAAAGATACATACCGGTGATAATCCCGCAGACATGTTGACAAAGTTGCTCTCTAATACTAAATTCAAGCATTGTTTGGACTTAGTTGGTGTTCTTGGTGCTGCATAACCCAGTGGCTTTTGGAGACAATTTTCTTGATGTACATTGGTATAGGGATTTTGAGTCAATGGGAGATTTGTTAGATAAATGCCTCAAAATATAGCTCCTAGTTAGGCCTATAAATATGGGCAACCTTGTACTTTTACTCGGTACCATCTGTAGTAGAGTTGTCTCCCATGGTTTTTTCTCCTTCACCTTAGAGGGGTTTTCCACATAAATCTCATATCACTTGGATCCTAACCCTAACACTTTCCGTATACCATATGTACTCTTTTCTTTTTAGTTAACAGTCCATAGTTCTTTTCAGTTAACAGTCCATATATATAATATATTTGTAGATATGGAAATTTTGATACAAAAACAATTTCTAATACAAATCGAATATGACACTGTACAGAAATTGTTTCTGACAAAAATTAAATACTAACGGTCTATATTCAACCGTCCACATACTACAGGAAATTTTGATATAGAAATAATTTCTAACACAAATCGAACATGGTACTATATGAAAACTCTTTCGGACACAAATTAAATACACTACCTCGCTGTATGTCATTTTTTATTCGGGATGAAATACGTATCCAACTATTGACTGGCTTACGTACGTAAGGAAACCTTGATTCTTACGTTAATAAGAAAATCCACATATAACAAGAATAGTGCTCGATAAATATAAGAGTAATGCCACCACAATTGATTCAATTAAGTTAAATACATCGCCTCTAGAAATTAGCCATATATAATGCAATAATCTCCCAAACATATTTTTCAAAAATATCCATCAAACATGTCATAAGCTCGGTAGGAATTAGGATGAATTGGTCGGTTGGATTTTATGAACTGCCTAAAATCATATCTCAAATATAATTAGAAAAAAGATCTACTTGATCGATCAATTGTCATGACCATCTAACGGTCTGGATCAAATACTCCTAACATGACAACAACATTGGACATAACGATCATCCAACAATTTAGGTCAATATATCTATTATTGTGTCATCGTCATCTTAATAAGAGACTATTAAAAGAAGCCACAACATTCGCCAAGAGTATCAAGAAATTATCATGTTAAAAAGATAAAAAAAGAATTAAACCATTAGATTTTATAAATATCTAACTGTCTGAATTCAATTAAGGGCCTATACTAGATACGATTTTTTATATATTGTTGCTTAGTAAATAAAAAATAGCATTACTAAAGAGTATTTTGATAGAATTGTAAACAATTCTAGTTTCCAATCCAACTAAAAGGAGACCAGAACTAGCATAAGTAATTCTTCCATATACGGTGTGATAGCGATAAATATAACATTTTGACATAGATAATAAGCAATCATGAGTTTTCACATGTCATGATAATTGCAAACCATGCTATAAACAATGTTTGCAAATAGGTCTTAAAGTTTTTTTATTGTTTATGGTTTTTATGTTAGGCCCCATTTGGTAGAGCTTTGACCGGCTTTGTCTCCACCAGTATTTATCAGCAATGTAGTTTTATTAGGAGCCAGAGCCACAATAGCTCCAAATTTATCTGCCGTGCCCAGTGCAGCTGCGCTACTTGTAGCCTGCCGGGTCCAGATGACATGATCAATACGCGGAGGACAACGCTTTGGCTATACGAAGGGAAGATCACCGCTGGGCCGTTACTACGCTGGTGCTAGGTGTCTTTGCATATTAGGTAGTGTCTGCAGCCTCCCAGCCCCGATCCTGTATCCGCCTCTGCCAGCGACCAAACGAGTTTGCCACAGCCCACAAGTAAAACTTACTTCTCTGATTGCAGGCAGGCAGGTTGCTCAAATTGTTGGCGCGTCATCTCGCTACCGTTACGCCATGCCGCCGCAATGGCCACTCGAGGCAGCAGGGCGATGGCCACCGGCCTCGTCCTCATGCTGCTTGCTGTCAGCTCCAGCGTCAGCTCCTCCGGCGGCTTTGGTTTCCTTCTCAGCTTCGCCAGGGTGCTCCTCCTCCCTCCCTCTATATATAACAAGCAAGGTGGCACACGCAAATAGCGCGGATAGCTAGTTTTTATATTTTAGTTCTGCTTAAATATTTTTTGAATATTTTTCTCTAAACGTTTTACGATGATTGGTATTAATTCGAGCTTTCTATTTTATGAGTTCCAATAGGTTTCAAAATTAGAAAGTACTAATGAGCGGGACCATCAGTAACAAATAGAGTGGAACCTCTACTAAAAAACATAGGCCCAGTACCATTTTAGTATTTTTACAATTTTAAAGGATCCAAGAAATATTCCACATCTGAAATTATATGAATTACAATAGAAAATATCCTATAGGTATCAATTGTACTTACCAATTATCCTAAAACTACCATCAATACTTTCCAATCATTGTATTTTTCTTACTCTTATATTTGTATTTTTCTTCTCTTGGTCTTCAACAATTCATTTTTTTCACAGTTATTTTTAAGAGTTGTTTTCATGAGTTAAGATGATAGGTATTTAGCAATATTCTTAGAAATATATTCTTTACTACGTTGATGTATACGATTGAAATATTGTTGGTATTTTGTTATATATTCTGAATTCTAACTTGTATCTAGATTATCAAATTTTGTAAGATATCAAAACATGCTATAGGGCATGATGTTTTATAATTGAATAGCCATTTAGGCGGTGTGATTTGGTCCTCGTTGAAAATGAGTTTTTGTCATAGTTAATCCATTCCAAATATAGCTTTGTCATAAACCAACATTGACCATTTTTTAGAAAATAGTACGGACATCTATAACATCAACTTGGTTTATTAATTTCACCAACTTAAGACAAAGACAATTTGAATTAAAATATGGAATGGATAGAGTATTGAACAACCTAGCAAGACATACTGTTTAATATAAATCGTTTCGTATTCATAAAAGCCAATAATTTATGTTATTTTATTTTCTCGATTAATGTGGCAATTTCTACATTCTCTTGTGAACATGGTGCATTCCTTTAATGCTGTGGTAAATGTGATTAGCAAGTCACTTATGCAAAATCTATGTGGCTAGATTACTAACATAATTTTTAGTTGGATGTTTGGCCAATCATGATCATGAGGAACAATGAAGAGACAATTGTTGTGTTGTTGTTGAGACATCTGATGTGCGGGATGTGCGCTTCCGCGGTGTCGTCGCCATTGTTATTTGTCAAATTAGCATATAGAAGTTGTGAGCTTGGCTATCTCTAGCACATTCTCATCTCATCTTTTATCTCTGTAAGGAAAATGGGTCTTAAGCCTTGTGCTTAGTTTTTTAATGTGATTTTGGTGGTTGAGTGGACAACATGTACCATTTGAGACTAATGTGTATGTGCAAGTGTTTTTATTTAAGTCTCAGGGTACAAGAAATGGACTTAGGGTACAAACACCTCTAAAGAAGACTTAAAATGCTTAAGAAAAGACCCAAGATTCCATCGAGATGCAAGCGGGAAAGTCCTGATACGCCAGTTAGCGGGCCGATTTTTTGGCCCATCAGAAAGTCCGAGAAGCCCCATCGAAAGGTTCGGCAAGACGAAAAAAGCCAAGTTGAAGAAATCAAGACCCGGTGTAATTGCACGCACCGGACGGTCAGATGGCTCCACCGGACGTTCTAGGCCGACGATGAATAAAAGACCGCGTCCCAGTGCTTCAGCGCACCGGACGGTCCGGTGGTACCACCGGACGTTCTGGATGGTAGCACTGCAAGATGAAGACCGAAGCTCCACCAAGCACTGGGCTGTCCGGTGGTGCAGCACCGGACGGTCCGGTGGCGCCAACGGTCAAATTGTCAGTCCAATGGTCGACTCCAACGGCTAGCCGAATACACGTACGGATGGTCCGGTGGGTGCGCAGAAAAGTGAAGATCGCTTCCAACGGCTAATTTTGAGGCTTGTGCTATATATACCCCTTGGCCGGTTTTCATTACATGATTGGTGACTCCTGTGCTCGTTGCAGTGTTGAGACACATTCTCCATTCCCATTTGAAGTGTAAGAACACATTTTGTGAGCCTAACCATCACTGGAGCATAACTAGACACATCCCGGCATAGCTAGTAATTAGTGCATCTTTGATTAGTCCTTGTTGTCTATACTCGTGCCTGCGTGCACGTCTATCCTTTGTAAGTGTGGGACTTGTAAGTCTTGCGAGACCCTCCGGAGTGTGGAGTGGCTGCCACCTTACTTGTGAGAGGGAGGAATGACCCTCAGCACGTTGGCCAAAAGCTTCTCGTAGTGAAGACGGTGGGGTAGCTCCGCGAGAAAGACTCGGAAGACCCAATAGCCCTGACAATCCTCTACCCTTGCGTGGGCGAGGCTGTAGTCGCAGACTACATGAGAGAAGGGCTCGTGTGGGTGTGTACCAAAGATATCGGGAGACCCGACCATAGTTGATTGACTTCCGCGAAAGTCAATTTGCCATCCTACAGCCTTGCGTGAGCGAGGCCACACTCCTTTGAGGATTGCGCTAGAGCAAAGCGTGCGGGGGCGCCAAACGAGGAGTAGGGGGTGGAGGCACGTTGGTCTCTCCGAATCTAGGAAAAAAATCTCCGTGTTTCCATCGTGTGCCATCGCCGACATCGTCATCGGAAATTTGCATTCTCTACCCATCCCTTTAGTTTCCGCAATTACATTCTTGCAATTGTGTGCTTACATTCCTATACTAACTTGATAGGCTAGTTTTTATGTGAAACTAGGTTGCAAAACTTGGCAACGATAAAGTTAGCAACACTTAGGAAAACTGTAGTGCTCATAGCTAGATTTATATTGCATATGTTTTGCTTAGTAGTTGTAGTTCTTTAAGATCATTAGTTTTTAGAAATCCTAATTCAGCCCCCTCTTAGGAGTCAGTCCAACCTTCAAACTCTAAATAGGTGCAGACCACCGTGAGATTTCTCTAGACATGCGTGATGCCACATCATCAAAAGGGGCCCACTTAGTGGCATGCCACATCACCCTCCATTAAGCCAACTACTCGTAACTTCCAACTATTTTCTATGGTTCCATGTATGCAATACTATTACATGCCTTATGCATGAAGTAATATTCGAATTCCCATTGCAAAACACAGGAAATTCATCTAGCTTCTCAAACTCAACCTCCACTCTGTCTACAGAGAAAACAGTGCCAACAGTACTAAATTCCTCAAAATAAGGGAACAATTGGAGTGAGAATTAAAGTCTCATAATTTAGCCACTGACTTGAGCACGCGGTGAGGACGCTAATCTCCAACATGTGGAGGGCAGCCGAGGCTTAGTAGTTTGACAACGCCAAATACAAAATCAATTGCTTTAGAGATCATTCTTTCTAGTGGCTTTGGTACCCAACACAAGTACACAACGCTACAACGCATGTGTGGACTAGTGCAATTCAATTTCAACGTCGGCGACCCACTCAACGAAATAGAGCCTTTGTTTTTGTTTTTGTTTTTATCATTGTCCTTTTCTTTCTTTGCATCTCTTTTTTGTTGTAGGCATAAATACATTAATTTTTATTTTTTGGATTCTTGATTTTGTGTTGTATATGATAAAAAAAAATTAAAAATATTTTTTATTTTGCTTCATGTTAATAGTGCATGTTTATGATAAATAAGTTGCCTCGTTATAACTTGGATCCACTATATTAATAGTGCATATTTTTTCACTAATTAACATGGTAAATTTGAAGTGTTGATATAGATAATAGTGTTTTAATAATACATTGTGGAGACTTTGTCCTTTTACAAAATCCATACCTTTTATTATTTAAATTTGATACAAAATATTTATATTAATCTGAATCATTGGATGCTGATAACCGGTGGCATAAATATTTATTTGTTATTAGCTGTACTTGAATAAAATACTTATATTAATGTACACCATTACACATTCTAAGATCTAATGTTCTAGGATTTTTTTCCTTTTTCGCTTGGTAATTTCAATTAATGTGGTGGCATTTTTAACAACTCATTATTAAGATAATGGCTAGGTGTGGTGGAGATCATTGTTTTTCTTGAGATTTTATTTTTTATTAACTTTTTACAATCCATTATTAAGATATAAGCTGGTTGTGGAGATCATTGTCTTTATTTGATATTCTATATTTCTATTGTTTTATTACTTATATTTGATAAAAACATTTGAATTAATGGATGATGATAACAATCTGGAATGTCTTTCTATTGTTTCTTAGAAGTATTTGGTATTAATATTTGATTTAACATAGACGGTTAGACACTAACAAACTTGATAGTGTAGGTTTTTATTGTTCAGTTAGTGTGGTAATCGCTAGAACCTATTGTGAATGTGGTGGTTTATTTTAATACTCCATTATTAAGTTAAAAATACTTTTGGCATAAATGTTTGGATTAATTGCAATTTTGTTTGTTCTATTTGGCACAAATGTTTGGATTAATTGCAATTTTATAGTGGTTGTAAAAGTACTTTTGGTACCACCTGATGCCTTTCCTCCTCACCGACTATTTGTAGTATAGTTGATTTGGGAAAGACATTTAATGAAGTAAATCTAAAGAGTTATTTTGCGATAGTTGTAAAATACTTTGGTACCATTCCTCACTGATATCTAACAACTGATATAAGAAAAGGGTTTAATGAAATAGATTTAAATGGTTTATGACTAACAAATTTGGTACCTTTTGGCACCATTCCCATAGTACCATCTAGTACCATTCCCTGGTATTGCTTAATGTGGAAAATGTGGTTGGCCAACTTATGCACTGTGGGTAAAAGATTCACTGCCAGAAAAAACTAACTGTCGGAAAATATGTGAACCGTCGGCAACGCAACTGTCGGAAAATAGTTTAACTATCGGCAAAGCCTAAGCTGACAGCTTATACCGCGACTGTTAGCTATCTGTCGGCAAAACTTTTGGCTATAGTTTTTGTGTCTGCACAAATACCTTCTGCTGACATTCCTATGTGTTGCCAAAAGTGTACCACGGTGTAGTGATCGTTAGATTTTTGGTCAATGGATAGCTCTTATTTTTTCAACTATCGTAAAAATTTCAATATTACCAGCCTCACCTTTAGTATCGGACCGACCCATTTGATACATTCTGCATTTGATACATTCTGCTATCATTCTTTTCAATCACCTATTTTTAAACCGTTAGATTCAGGTTGATGGGTGGTTCACATTTTTTGCAACCATGGTAAAACTTGTACTAACAACCAATGGAACATTATTTTTATCTTTTGTAATTGCATTTGTTATACTCCCCCATCCCAAAAAATAGGGCGTTTATTTATTTGAAAATGTCGATATTTTAAATCTTTAACTAATAATTCGGTCAAAAAATATATTTTTGGTGTATGCATGTTTTATATTTGGATTTGTATTCAAAAGAGAAGTCAAATTCCAGCTTTAAAGACCGCCAAAAGCACATTCCTCGTGTATTCAGCCATGTATTCTCGTGTTCCTCTTGATCTCACGTTCTTGCCGGATTGAAACATGTGCCATATTTTATCTGCATTTAGTTTCATCGTTCTTGCTCTACTTAAATCAGTAATAAGTTCTTAGGAGTAGAGTGCGTGTTTGCCTGATCACGTGTTTCATGAGTGATTACTCTTGTGTCACGTACAACGGACTCACGGTAGATATATCTCTAAACATACCGCCGGAATCACCTTGCTCTATGAATGACGCGTGTAGCAAACATTGTGCTAAGGCTGAGGCTAATGCTTTCCTTATTTCCATCCCCTTACACTGTACGTGCACTGTAGAGCAACTGTTTTGCACGGTAAACAGAAAAAAAAATTAAAATAGTGATAGAGATAAAAATTAGAAGAACCGTTGGTTTCAGTCTTAGCCCTGCTCGTTTCTGAGGTTGTGTCTATTTCCCCGCAGACGCAGGTTGGCGTGTGCCGTTGAATGTATCTACCGTACTATCCCGACACCGCAGACGCAAACCGAGAACGTTAAAACGACCACAGCCTAAGCCCGCATCAAAATGTCGCTGGTGCCATCGGCCGCGTCGCCCTGTTGTGCAGGCCACTTCACTGTTTTGTTTTAGCTGTTGATACGTAGCATACTTCTCTGCTCTGTTTATCTCTGGAGACTGGAGTGTGTACTGGTGCAGACTGTGGTAAGCGATTCCGATTTCCTGCCGCTCAAGGGCCGACGACGCTGCATGCAAGGATCGTAGTCGTAGACAGGATGGGCAGGGGCGTAGGGCGAAGCGCGCGAAACGATCCTACGGCTACGACAGCTCCGTATTATTATCGTTGGATGCGGCAAGGAAAGACAACGCGTACGTTAGCAAACGAAAAGCGGTGTCGTTTTTTATACGCTTAGCAGATTAGACTATTTTTGGATGCTTTAACCTTTCCAAATCCCCAATGTTTGTTTAGCTATCGTTCGCTCGCCTGAAGCCGAGTGAACGATCCGCTCCAGAGAGAACCACTCCTACACCGAGTGAGTTGGGCCCAGCTGATGGTGTGGGGGCGCTGGTCAGACCCTCTAGGTGAGTCTTTTTTCATTCTTTGTTTTTTTTTGTTATCTCTTTTAGTTTTTTTATGTGTATCAAAAAGTTATGATTAAAAGTTATTATCCTAACTTTCTTCCACTTCTATTTAAAACATAATTTTTTTACAATAACTTTATAAAAACATAATTTATTACAATAATTTTTACGTAACCATAACTTATCACGATAATGTTATGTAGGGATAACTTATCACGATATTTTATAAAAACATAACTTATCAGGATAACTTTATGGAAACATAACTTTATCACGACAACTTTATAAAAGTATAACTTTATCATGATAATTTTATGTAAGTATAACTTTATCACGATAACTTTATGGAAGCATAACTTTATCACGATAACTTCATGGAAGCATAACTTATCACGATAACTTTATAGAAGCACAACTCTATCACGATAATTTTATGAAAACATAATTTTATTACGATAATTTTACATAACTTATATTTATGGCATAAATTTTTTTTACAGGCCTATATATAAATGTGGTCTTGTTTTGTCTCAAAAATAAGAGGATCGCAAATATAAAATCAGTTCAGTTAGTGGACATCTTAATTAGAAGCTACGTAGAAAAAACAAAGTTAGGAACGTTCCGTTTCTATGCATGCAGTGTTTAACCAACCGAATAGAGTAACCGAGAGGCCCACGACAACGACTTGGGAAAGCAGCATCATGCGCATGGCGCTCAGGGGTAGAGCTGTGGTGGCCGCAACAGCGACGTGATGGGGAAAACGCGTTGGAGACCGCGTGCACGTGGGGCCACTAGTCTGATCGCTCGCTCAATTCGCTCATAACGAGCGCTCACGGAATAGACAAGCCCTTCCAAAGACTGGGAGTAATATGGATCGTTATATCTTCATAAAATCCGACAGCGGAGGGTTTTTTTTTTTCTGATTAACGTGGAAATTTTTAGGTGGCGAATGTGGTGATTTTTTTTAACATTCATATCAATATAACAAGTAAAAATGCACGTGCGGCCCGCACCTATCTAAAATAAATTTGTTCAAATTTTTAATTGAGACGTGTTAGGTGGGTAGAGAGTTAAAGAGTAAAATGATTTTTCATCCGACATATGTAGCAACACATAATTGTTCTATTCTAATTGGTCAAGGGAGGAAAAATTTGCTGATTTTCCACTACGGCCGAAAATGGCCCAGCCCACTTGAGCGGCCGGCAGCGGCCTTCTCACTGCGCCCAGGCTGCAACCTGGGCCTAGGCCGCGGCATCGGCCCACCGCCGGCTAGGAGTCCCCCCTCCATCTCTGCCGCCCATCTGGATCGGATGGCCGGGAGGGAGAAAGCGGAAAACTTGCTGCCTCCCTAAAGCCTGAGGTGGCGTTTGGACAGAGACCTGAAAAGAGAAAGGAAAATCGGCCTGGCCTGGGCCACGGCATCGGCCCACTGCAGGCTGGGAGCCCCCGGCCTCCATATCTGCCGTCCATCTGAATCGGATGGCCGGGGAGGGAGAAAGCGGAAAATTGCTGCCTCCCTAAACCCCAAAGCTCGTTTGGATGCCATCGGGATTGGGATTTCCCATCTTATCTCTATCTTACCCTATAAATACTCATACATATTTTCCTATCCATATATCCGAACATGGCATATCATTTATCCCGCTCCTCGTATTCTATTCCGATCTTTATTTCTCTATACCCAAACACCTATGGAGACTTGGAAAGGAAAATGATATAGGAAAGGCATGGGATAGCGATACAAAAACCGTTACCTGGACGTGGCTGGTTTGGGATAAGTAAATGTTGTGGGGGCCACATAAAATGAAAAAATGAAATAGCCTCTCTCGAACCATCGAACCTCTGATCCACTTGCGCTCGCTTCCTTCCCCAAAACTCACTCTCGTCACTCCGCCTGTATTATTTGTGCAAATCAAGACGGCCACCCCCGCCTGCCTCCGGATCCACTGCCGGGTGCCGCGGAGCAGGCAGGTGCCTTCCTCCTCCGACGCTGCGGCCGGCTCCACCCCTTCTCCGCGCCGACTGGCTCATCGGATTCACAGCCACCTTCTCCGCGCTGCCGCTTTCAACAAGGTCTAGTGATTCCTGTTTCTCTATGTCCAATTAAGGATTTATGCCTTCCCTCTCTCTGATCTTGATGTGTCTGCACACTATTTGTTCTTGTTGTGCTATCTCCAAATCCTTGACTAATATGAAGGGTTGAACATAGTTGCAGTAACGATTTGAGACTAATACTTCTTTGTACGTATGCTGTATGTATTATTTTGTGATGACAATGGGCCCTGGTGAATTAAGAATTCTGGGATGATGTCGGACTGGCGGGTATAGGGATTGTGGGTGAAAAAGCCGGTGAAAAAAAACACCGAGGGGATTACGCAAAGGCGGCAGAAACACGCTTTCTTGTGCGTACGATTTTGCAATCGTTCCTTTTAACGCCTTGGATTTTGCAAGACCGTGTAAACATCGATCGAGATGAGGCTACGAGGGTAAGGGTTTTTTTGGTTCGTGGGTCCAGATCGATTAAAATCGATGGTTAGATTAAATTGTATTAAATGATAGACAACAATGGAGTAAAAAATATTTATCATTTAACTCATGTTTTTATAGGGTAGATGGATAGATCGATTCGTAGCATCCTGCCACTGTCCAGAGGCACGGAACCATCATCCATGCCACCACAAATGGGCACTCGGGGTAGAAGGCAATTGCCACCGGCCTCATCCTCACGACGCTTGCGGCCTCATCCACCGGCAATTGTGCAGTGCTCATAATAAACATCGAAATCGTGCTACTGCTGTACTATATATGGTGTTGTGCTGTATCCGTATGTGGATCTCTATTCCCTTCTTGTGGCCATTATTCATGGAAGAAAGCCTCACCTATCGGTATCAGGGTTCAAAACGGCAGCGACATGCTCACATGCCTTTTAATTAATTATTAACAAGTGCAGCTCGAAACCAGCAGATGGATCGGCCACTTGATCTTTTGACATAAGTAAAGTCTCTGTTGTGAATTAGCCAATCCATCTAGTGACGAATCCTTTATTGGCCAATCTGCTAGCATTACGTACTCGCTCCAACAATTCTTGCCAGCTGGGAAACGAATTTTGTTCATGTGTCATTTAGAAAAGAAAAACTGTTCATATCGCCTTGGTGCTCCAGCTGATAGATACGGTGCCATACTGCCGTGGCACCGTCGATGGCCGCTTGATGGAGGCAGCAGCGGCCGCCGGCGCCAGGGAGACGGTGGGTGCTTGGACATGGTCCCCCCCTCTTGCTTTTGCAGCGGCACGTGATCTCGTCAATTCTCCCGGCGGGCCGATGATGCGGCCGGCCGAGTGACGCCCGGAAGAGGTACTGCTAACGTTGGTCTCACTGAAAGCAGCGACCACCGTGCTTCCATTATTATAATCTTGTTTCCTCAGGCCAAATTTTGGTCAATCCGTGCTTCCTATTTCTGTCAAGCAAAAAAAAAAAAAAAAGCTGTACCTCTACAAGGCCCCGCGACCTCCGTTGAATGGATGCTGGGGAGTACACTGAGCGGAGCAGCAAACAGCTGAGCTGAAAAGATAACTGGATCCTGCTAGTTCAACAGGCAAATCAGTCTATTATATTAGTAAGTCACAGTTACTGCACAGCAAAAAGGATACAGGAAACCACGGCCCTTGGATCCGTGGTAAGCGGTGGACAACTAACTTACCCACGCCATCGGTTTGGAAACTGGCCGTGCGATAGCCAACTCGTCGGTGTCTTGGTCGGCTCCTTGGTCGGCACCAACCTTAGGCTTAAACCAAAGGTTTCTCTATACTTATTATTATTTCAATTCTCTCTTTTTCTATCTACACTGTAGAACAGTGCCATAACAATATTGCATTTAATTTTGAAGTCACCATACGAGGACACTGCTGGTTTTAGCCTTCCGCCGGTGGCGTCCGGATGGCCAACGACCCAGCGCCACACATAGTCCCTGCACCCGCAGTGCTCATTGCTGCACGTGGGACCGCACACCACCTGCGCCGCAACCTCGCTCTCGCAGGGCCCCACATGGCTTCCTCCGCCGTCGTTGCGGTCACCGGGGAGATGGCCCCGGTGCTACGCTGCTTCTACGTCTATGCTCCGCTGATGCTATGGCTCTTGCTCCCTCGTCAATGTCGGACATCTTGGGAAATCTATTATATTAATATTGGAGTGTTAAAAAATCCATCACGTTCGTCGATAGGGCCTAAAAATTATCACGTTAATCGAAAACAACTCTCTATCGTTGGAGTTTATGAAGATCCAACGCTCTGTATTTTATAAAAAAGGTAAAGAATCTGAACCTTTAAATTTATGAATATCTGTCTTTATTAAATCAAAGAGTTTGTATGGAAAAAGAAGAAAGGCAAACATCGATGATTGTCCAAGAGCCTAAAATTACTAAAAAGATCTGCATATGGGATCGGTCACGTACAGGGACTCCAAGACGATAAATCAACCTATTCGGCGCCAGGTTGCAGAGGTCGGTGCCTCGGTGGCACGCCCACGCGTGCTGGCGCAGCTGGGTGCGCAGGAATCGACCCGTCATCGAACGCGCTCACGGGCCCGTCTCGCCGTCACCGGGCTGGCGAACCTACGGATGCTGCCGTTCTACTCCTCTCTAGTCTCTACCGGCGTCGGAATTTCCCTGCCGACCGGCTCCCACGTAAGTTTCTTCTTTTTATATTCCTTCTTTCCTTGCCGTAGCTCTTTTTTTTCCTTTTTCTCTTTAATATTTTTTGTTTTTTCTCATATCTTTTCATTGTTTTTCGTCATATCTTATATACAGAAAATCGCATAAGTCATATAAGCATGCATAAGTTATTACAACCTTTATAATGATTAGGATTAATATGAGTCTTCATTCATTCTTGGTGATCCACTAAAAATTAAATCAATCTCTAAGATGATAGGTAAATTTCCACATTAATCAAAAAATGGAAAATCATCCGCCACCAGATTTCACAAAGATCGGAGTTTTTCTTAAATGAACCGTCAAGACCCTCTACCGTTGTCCATATTAAGTCTATTATTAAATTAAATATAACTAAAACTAGACATACACCATTGAGTGTTATGATCATACAATAATATAGCTAACAAAATATTTAAAACATTTAAAGGAGAGATTATGGTCATGGCGCCCTTGGAGACCAACATTATCACCATTCGCACAAACCACCACCAGTTTTATGAACCCGCAAGGCCACAGCTTCTCTGTGTCGATTCAGCACCCAATAACCATACCGATGAGACCGCCAAAGCACACCTTCTACACGTCGTAATAAATATAGTACAACTACTGCAATACACTATAGAAATGAGAATTGAGAAGTGGCATCATGATATGATGCCCTGCTAAATTAGAGGACACTAAGATCTGTGGGGGTGTTACATCATATTTACAGGGACGTGCAAATTTTTTTTGTTCCTATGCAAAACACTGTGCATGTTTGCCTATAATACAGTTCTTAATAAAATGTTTGTTTATCTCATAGATTATATACTTTGGTTTATATAATTTTGATTCGCCGGCAAACATCCCTATACTTTTATATAATTTAGGTGAAGATGCTGATCATGTGCTGATAATATACAAAGAACCTCAAGGATAGTTCTTTTGTATTAGATTTTTTTTCCTAGCCTTCTACTACACTACACTATATACTATAGTATGTATTTGCCTGCCAATACAAATTTAAGCAACCTTATAGAATATGTCAAAATACCCAGAAAAACAAACAATGACCAAATGAACCTGCAATAAGATTTTCTCCATTGTTCAATACTCCCTCCATTCTCAATTATATCCAATTTTCATTTGTTCTAAGCCAATTATTTCAAAAAGGTACTAATATAACTAATTTGATATTATAAATGTTCATATACAATATATAAACATAGACAAAGTTATAGAAGCTGTATGAAATAGAAGAAGTATATAAAAATACTTTCCAAGGGTCAAATTTGAATGCTTTAGTGCCTACACAGTTATAAAAACCTAGATAATAGCTACAACTTAGAATCCACATTATATAAATAGCAATGTTATTTTGACCCCATACACCGCTATAAAAACATATAAATGTTTTTAAAATGTATACAAAACTCAATAGATTAACTCATTAAAACATGTTCTCAAAATAACACACCAAAAAGTAAAATTTAGAAAAACAAAATGTATTATTTAGTGACAATAAAGTAAAAAACTACAAAAAGAAAAAAAATTAAATAAGGATAATTTACAATGTACAAAATAGCATTCTAGGGCTCGCTATAGCGCGCTATTTCATTTAGCGTTTTCAAAAAAAAATGAAGAACATAATATAACAGATGTGTCACCATTTTGGCATTTTCAACAGAGATAATAGAAATTAATATATCCATATAATCATATATGTATCAAATAAGTGCATGGTGCCATGATAAAGAGTTAAAGACACAAGATGACAGTTCATTAGTTCAATAGTTCAAACAAGCAATCAAGCATATTGCATACATGAAACATTTAACATCAATACGTGATGCTTGAATACTTGATAATAGCCACAATTTTGAGTGTTCCGGTATAGCGTCACTAAGCAAAATAGCGCCGCTAACCAAAATAGCACTGCTAATCAACCCTATAGTGCCAATAGTGCTATTAGTGCAACCTAAAGCCCATTTCATAGCGGGATACAAGATCAGGCGCTATTAGTGAGCTGCAACGTGCTATTTCATACCTTGATAATTTAACAATACAAATTTTGCTTTTCAGATAAAATTAGCTGCCTGCAGTAATAGCACACTTAAAAACAAAATTTCCAATAAAAAAAGATACTAACTACACACGCTAATAGTGTGACAAATTTTATGAACACCTCACCATCAATTTTTACTAACAAAAAAGACAAAATTCTCCAATATTAGTTGTTATGATCATATAATGGTTTAAATTAAATTAAGTATTTTATATCAAATACAAATAAATAGTTACTTTCTAACAAATGATAGAAAATGATGTAATTTGCGAAAAGCAAATTTGCCGTCTTTATTATACAAAAGCACCATATCTCTTTTCAAGATTTCAAAATTACTATATTAATTGGTGAGAAAAATGTAAATGCATATTAATATAGTGAGTTCAAGTTATATCTACAAAGATCTATTTTTTATAAATTGCCAATTTTATATAATACAATACACACAACAAAATATAAAAGGTATTTGCTTCCTTATTTTTCATATTATAGGGTTAACAGTCCCAAAAAAATAAAAACTGGTATTATGTGTACATTACTTGCAGTAAAAATAAAACAAAATCAAATAAAGGAAATGGAAATAACTCAATAGCGAAGAAGCCACATTTCTCCTTGGAGATCAAGGTTGTTATCGCCATTTGCAAAAGGCACAAGTCAATTGTATGAACCCTCAAAAGGCCACAACTTCTCTATGCCGATTTAGCAACTAATAACCATACTGTTGAGGCCGCCGAAGCACACCTTCGACACATTATAATAAAAAAGTTGTACAAATATTGTCTTTGGCAATGAGAAGTGGTGTCATGAGTTGATGCCCTCCTAAACTTGAGGGCACTAAGGTCTGTGTATTCTTATACCATGTTTGTTGGGAACTAATGACATGCAAACTTTTTCTCCTGTTACAACATACACACATATTTGCTATAATACTTTAAGTTTCTATAATGGTTCATTTGTTTATTTATTAAACTATATATTCCATTATTACAGTTTTGAGTGACTAGCAAATATGCCTGCTTATTTTGTACTTTATATAATTTAGGTGGCAAATTAATAGTATATAGAAAACCTAAATGATACTTTTTAGATTGTCGTTGTAACATCTTATTATACTACAATAGGCATGCTGTTTCAAGTTGTTTACCCGCCAATACCATTATAAGACATTTTAAGCACATATGATTTCCCCAGTTGTTCAATATTCCTTTCATCCCATGTTATAATCTACCTTGCCTTCGTTCTAAACTTTTTTATGAAAAATACTAACATCTATAATATTAAATAAAATGCATTTTTACGATGTAACTATCTTGATATTTTATATATCGATATCCTTTTCTAAAATTTTAGACAAAGGTATAAGAGATATATTTTATTAGAAAAGGTATATAAAAATTTTGAAGGACCAAATTACAATGCTTTAGGTGTTACATGATTATAAAAAACTAGATAGTAACAGTAACCCTAAAACAAAAATAATGAAGAGTAGTATTATTTTAATCTCACACACCAATATGTAAAAATATATATTTTGAAAGTATGTCTACCAAATTTAATAGATTAATTCATTAAAACATGTTCTCAAAATAATAGACAAAAAGTAAAATTTAGGAAAACAAGATGTACTATTTAGCATCAATATGGGAAAACAGAAAAAGAAAATCAAATAATTAAAAAATCATTAATTTTGAACAAAATAAAAAATTCGATGATAAAACTAGCTACCCGCGCAAATAGTAGTAGTACTTTAAAGACTACAAACTGAAGAACCACCACGCCCCTATCATATATGCTGTTTTCACTACTTTTACTACCGTGTTTTCTTAGCGTGCGGTGCTTATATCGAAATCGTGCTACTGCTGTACTATAGTCTATATATGGTGTTGTGTTGTATCCGTATGACCGTATTTGGCTCTCTATTCCCTTCGTGTGGCCATTATTCATGGAAGAAATCCTCACCTATCGGTATCAGGGGTCAAAACGACAGCGACATGCCTTTTAATTAATTAACAAGCGCAGCTCCAAACCAGCAGATGGATCGGCCACTTGGTCTTTTGACATAAGTAAAGTCTCTGTTGTGAATTAACCAATCCATCAATTCTTGCCAACTGGGAAACGAATTTTGTTCACGTGTCATTTGGAAAAGAAAAATTGTTCATCTTGCCTTGGTGCTCCAGCCTCCAGCTGATACGGTGCCATACTGCCTGCGGCACTGCCGATGGCCGCTCCATGGAGGCAGCAGCGGCCGCCGGCGGCAGGGCGACGGTGGGTGCTTGGACATGGGACAGAAAACCAGGGCCTTTGGATCAGTGGTAAGCGGTGGATAACTGCTAACTCCAATGGTACCCATCTCCATCCCAATTTCAAATCCACTCTGTCAGTATTGTGCGAGATCTCCATTTTGGGGAACCGCTGGAGCTGGCCTAACCCACGCCATCGGTTTGGAAACTCACCAATGGTTTGCCTCATTCTTTCCCGAATCCATGACACCTTCAGGGCATGTTTGATAACAAAGTTTTCTAATACCATGTTTTTGAAATACTATGATTTATACCTGTATATGACAGAAATACTGTGATTTTGCTTTACTCCAATGAAACCATAGTATTTTTTTAAAACCATGTCTTGTTTGGTTACACAGTATGACTTCACATTTCAAAGCGCAGTAGGCCCCGTCACCATCTCTCTCCCCCACCAAGCGGACAGCACCCTCACGCCGGTGCGGCGAGCAGAGCACCCTCTCCCCGACCTCTCCTCCTCCCCGCTCCGGCGAGTGGCCGCAAGGAGCACACACCCTCTCCCCTGGCGCCCTCTCCCTCTCCCCGCGTCGACGGGGTGGCAGAGGCCAAGGTGGCGAGGCTGACAGGGGTAGTGCGTGGATAGGGAGGGCCGGCGTGGGAAGGCGGGGCTCCGAGAGGGGGGGCAGGCGCACGGCGCGGAGAGAGGCCGCCGCGCGGATGTTGTGGCATACAACTTTGCAACCAAACACCCCCTCGGTTTTGTCAGACATACAACAGAGGGGTCAACCAAACACCTTTAAGAAAATAACACAGTATTGCCCAATACCATGATATTGCAGTTGAAACTATAAAAAAAAACTTTACAACCAAACACCCCTCGGTTTCGTGAGACATAAGTGGTAGAGGTCTTACCTGAAATGCAACCAAGCCGGCCAGCCAGTTCAGGGATTTGGCAGAATGGAGTGTGTGATTGTGCTGAAACTAGAGAACGTAACACGGCCACAAAGATACACAATGAACACCGATGAGCCCAGAGGTTTTGGTGCTGCTAGAACTAGCAGCGTCTTCTGAATATGGCTCGTCTTGCTTAAAGGGGACAAAACAGAAAAAATTTTGGTGTTTGAATAAAATGAATAATTGAAGTTTTGAAAAAAAATCAATCGTGTCATACATTTATGAACGGAGACTAGTATTAATGAGCATGCTTGACGAAACTGAGGGTGTTGTGGTCGATTCAAGAAAAAGAATGATACTGTATTTTTTTTAGAAAGGTTTTCACCAGACTTTTATAGAAAGCTTAATCATTGCTGGGATTACTAGCTTACAATGACGTACACGAGAACAACAAATCACATTAATTACTCCTCTAAAAATTATTCCTCTACTAATAAATCCCTCTACTTACTTAACTCCTCTGCTAAGAACCTCCAGGGAGGTAGGAGCAGCACTCGCATGAGTCGCCCCCGTCCACCCACACGTGCTTGGCTTTCGTTCGGTTCCCTTCCACCTTGCATCACGACGCCCAGATCCGGCAGGCCATGGCCAGTGCAAGCGTCGTCGTCTTCGTCTTCCGAGAGGCCGAGAGCCCCCACAGTCGTCGCTGGCGCCACCGTCTTCTGAAGCGTCCCAATTTCCATAATGGGACTAAAATATGCTTTATTACCATCACAGGGTTTGGTAATCGCATTTTTACATCAGAGTGATACAGATCCGCCCTAAACGGGTCGGACAACAAGGAGCGCAGCCTTGAAAATCTAAGCAGCGGAATATAAAACGTAGGCCCATCTTCATCACGCCACAGTTGGGAAGCAGATCGTAACCCTTACTCGTTCTCAGACTAATATATGTCCATAGCACTGAGAAAAACAATAACAAAACAAAGGTGAGTACATACGTACTCAGCAGCCCACCTTCCTCCATAGAAATTTTAGGGATGGCTAACACTATATGCACAGAGATATCTGAAGTTCAGGGGAGGTTTTGCATAAAAGTAGTTTGTATGCAGGGTTTGAGATAGTTGTCAAGTTTTGTCCTTTCTGAAGATAGAGTTTTTCCTAAAAAGGGTCGTCGCTAGACTTTTCCGGTCCAACATGGCTCATGGCTTTCTACCCAACACATTTTTCCACTGAACCAAAAACCATTTTATCAAGTCCCAAACCAATTTTATTTTATTTTATGAAAACTGCTAACTGAAGAACCAAACCGTAACTCATCCATACCAGTGGATATGGACTATTCGAATAGGTTTTACTCTAATCAGAGGCTGTACTAATTCCCACAAGTTGGACTCAGCGGCTCGTTACCGTCGTAACTGACCGAATTACAAATCAAGCCGTGGCCTTTATTTCATTATCTAGCAGAACTTTAGGGGTTCGAGCATCCGAGTCACTCCAGTATCCCGCGGTACTTCCGTTGACACCCACCCATTCCCTAGTTCCTTGTGCACCAGCACATAAGCTACTAGGCTATCCACTCCAACTTGGGCCTGGCCAATGCCTCATACAGAGCGAGTGGTTGTACTAAAAAAGTTAGGCAAGATGAAAAATCATAGCGGTCCTTGCAAAGAGCTTAGGTAGAACAATCCCCACTTTCCAATGCTCAACTCTGCGAGCAACCATCTACACAGTCTTCTCCATGAATACCGGGACATGGGGCAACCGCGAGTCGTTAGGTTACCCGTTCATACCCTGTCCTTATAGCTGTTTCGGCGCGTAGCCGTATTCCAACAAAGTTGGTTGCCGGGGTTCTTCCCCATTTTATTTCGAAACCACACATATCCACTCTTCCATACCCATCATATTCTACATCAATAACATCAAGATTACGATAGATAATGAAATGAACGATCCAACATATGCGCGCTATATCTAAAATAGCCTTAGGTGGCTGTATATCTTGCTGGGATTAACTTAACAAACAAAACATGCTAAGTTTTTATGTGATTAACAGACCAAGGATTATGTTTGCAAAACATAGACATTTATGCATCAAGTGGGGATTTCAGTGGCTTACCTTACAACTTGAAGGGTGAGGGGTTGACATATGATCAGTATGTTTTCTCTGGTTTGCTGGTTGAATGTCCCAGTAATTGCATTGCTTGGCCTCTCTGGGGCCTGCTACGTGCACAAACAAGAAACACACAAATCGAAGCATAATATGAGCTCAACGGGTTTGGTGATGTAGAGCTTAAGTTGGGGTGATGTGAACCTGCTGAGTTCTTACTAGTGGTATCTCTGCAAGCGGCTGGGGTGTAGCAAGAGTTCGGGCGAGTTGGCGGGCTCGGTAACGACGGTTACAGAGACGCCAAGGTAGGGGTGGTGGACGCGAGGGGCGGGGTCGATAACGCCGAAGGGGTGGCGGTCGCATGATGTTTCGGAAAGGAGGGAGGTCTTTTTGTAGAGTGATGGCGATAGCAATGATGTTCAGATGCTTTTTGGTATCATCATCATCATCTGAATTCAAGGCTTGAATAGACCAAGGCAAGAACCTCTTGGGTTTATGAAGATTAGGAGGTCAATGGCATCAATCACCAGGCTCACAATATTTGTGCGACCAATGCGAAGCACTGACTGGGCGTAGGACGGCGTCATGGTGGCATGACGGCGTCGTCCGACTAGAGGAACAGACTATGTGGAGTGTACAAATAGGTAGGACTTGATTTTAGATGAATTTAGGCGCAAGAATCGCCTAAATCGGAGTCCGAACTGAGAAAATATGGAGTATTAAGTGATTAGGGATTAGATGTGAACTTTTTCTAGAAGTTGGAGGGGTAGATTTAGGCTTTTCTTGGCAAAATGTTGAATTTGGCCCGCGGGGTGGCAAACCTGGGCCGGGGAATATTTTGGCCTGGCGGCCCAAGCCCGCAGCACGCGCGGCACGGTGGCCTGGTGGGCCGACCCAGAGAAGGGGACGGTGGTGACTAACGCCGCCCGACCCAGGCCCACACGGCAGCTGCACAGCACGGTGATGCCGTTAGGGGGCTGGACAGCGCCGGTTCGGGTGAACCGAGACGCGATGAGCCAAGGCCACCGGCGATGGTTTGGTGGCGGTTTGCCAGCGTCGAGGCCGGTTCCGGTGGTGACTCCAGCGGAACGAGTGCCAAGGCGGGGGCGATCGGGTTGGTGGTGAGGTGAGGTGATGCGGTAGGTGGGAGGGTAGGTTCCACGACCGTGCTGTGGGAGTGCGCCGGCGATGGTGGAGGCGAGCGCGGCGGTGGCCCGGTGGAGGTGGGAAAGGTGGTGGTTATGTGTCGCGGTGGCTGAGTGGTATGTGGCGCAGCTTCCTATCGCTCGAATTGAGCAGTGAGGCAATGGTGGGTGGGCAAATTCTTTGGCAGTGTGGAGTGGGAGCTCGGCGAGCTCGAAGGGGGGGAGAGGGGGATGCGGCTAGCGGCGCCCGCGGGAGTCGAGGGCCAGGTCGCGGCAGGAGGGTGTGAGGTTTGGTGGGAGGGATGGGGGCTTGCCGGTGTCGCGTACTTATAGGCCAGCGGGAAGGGTGGGCTGAGCCCCGTGCGGCGGTGACGTCGGCCCGGCGGGGAAGGGCAAGGGCGGTGGCGACAAGTGGTGGGGAGATGGGGGCACCAGGTGTCGCGGAGAAGCGCGGGCGAGATGGAGGCCAAGGGGGTCTGGGCGCGAACCCGTCCGGGGCTAGTATGGCGCTTGTCGCGGTGCGCGGCGCGGCGCGCATCAGGACAGAGGAGGAAGAGGGGTCTGACAAGTGGGGCCCACATGTCAGCGGCCGGTGGGCGCGGACCCAGGTGGCAGTGAGAGGGAGGAAACAAGGCTGTGTCATCATGGGCCTAGAAATGAGAGGGGGGAGGGTGGCGGCCCAAGATGGAAGGCAAAGGGGACGGGCTGGCAGGTTGGGCCGAGGAGGGAGGAGAAGGGTTGGGCCGCAAGGGGGGCTGGTGGCCCAAGAGCATGGAAGGGCTTTTCTTTTTCTCTCTCTTTTTTTTTTGAATCCTGCACTTGGAATTTTGGGTGAGAAATTTGAGGAAGATTCCGAGAGGAGCTTTGTGGGGAATTTAGTGTAGGATATTTTTAGAATATCTGGAGATTTTGGTTGAGTTCACATTAACATACCCAAGACAAACAAACAACAATCAAGGTTTTCGAAAATCGATTTTGAACTAGGGACAGGTTTGGAAGAAAATCTGGTGCTAAATTTTGGGGCGTTACATCTTCCACGGCCGTCGTCTTCGTCTTCCGCCTCCATGGTCGTCGACTGTTAGAAAACAAACATGCAGAAGCGATTATGGATCTATCAAGATATCCATGCACAATCACAGACGATACCGGAGGCACAATGTTTGTTAACGAGATTCGGCCGAAGCCTATGTCCCCAGGGCATGACTTTGGGCGCTCCCCCATTATCAGATAGCTATGCCGGCATCCGAGTACACCGTAGCAACGCCGCACCGCCAAGCCAAGCTTTCTAGTCGTCCTGATTACAACAGCAGCCCTCCTCTCATATTTACGAGGAGGTCTGGGTTACAGAGTTTGATTAGAACTCTACCCTATACCGCTAATATACCTCAAAGTCTTGCCGTAACCGAACTCGTATAAATATTCGACACATATCTAACATCGACGATGCTGCCTTCTGCCGTGCGGGGGCCATGGTGCACGATTGGCCCTGCTGCCGCCATTCCGACGAGCCGGGGTGGGCCTTCCGGCAACGGCGAGGTAGGGTGGGAGGAGTAGGAGTGTGGCGGAACCGCCGATTTAATCTGGGCTAAGCACACCTGCCACCTCTGGCTTGCAGTGTGATTAGACCGAACTAAACCCGGTCGTCCGTCGAGAGTCATTCGACTCCCGATGTTACCTTTTCCCAGAGGAACCGACATCATACACATCCAGCCCACAATGGAGCCACAACAGATACATCATTTCAGGTAGTTGAATATAGCATATATAAACTTATTTTTCAAACCGGTTCGAAATAATAACACAAGTTTCATCATATTACCATACGAAAGGCAAGTTTGAAAGAGATAGCGGAAGCGAATTTGAAAACGTCTCACAGCGGAACGAAATACTTTACTAGTCTTCATGCAACGTTGATCGAGATGAGCAGCACCGAGCCCACCGGTACTACTCTCCTCCAAGCAGTTGTCCAGATGTCACCGGTACCTGTTCTCAAAAGGTGGGGGCAAACCCTGAGCACTAATTACTCAGTAGGTCTTAATGGATTTGGCTTACGGCTGACGCGAAGCGGCTTACTAGCAAGTGGATCCTTAGCATTTAGTTTTAAACAGTAACATATGTAACATAAATAGCAAGTTTTCATCATTTGTATAACCTTCAACACAACTGTAACTTGCATTAAGGTAAACAGTTCAAGTCAATCATGTGGTATTCCAAAAACCATGAGTATTAAATACCGAGAGTTTAAGTAGTTACTACGTTGAACGTCAAAGGCATTGGCATTCCCACACCTGGTGGGCATCAGCGATTCGAATCGATTTTAATTCCCGGGAATAACTATCATGCCAGGGGTATATGCTTACTAGCCACCGCGTTCTCACATATAGTCCCCATCTCCACCTGTCTTGTCCCAAGATTCAAAGCGCCCCCACCTAACCCCCGGGTTGTGCCCCCTCAGGAGCGATACCACAGTTCTCTGGGTCAGCCCTCCCTTGAGTACAAGCGCCCCCGGGCCCATCGGCCTCCAGCAAGTGGATGGGCGGAGCCTCGAAAGCTTCGGACAAACCCAGGTAAGACTTCACCAGTCCCATTTCCCGGTTAAGCACTCTAGCAATGTTATGCCGACCAATAGGCGAACAGCGGACGGGCCTTATGCGACTCGGGCGGAGTCCAAAGTGCAACCTTATGGAAAGCATATAGTGAAATAAATCTCCGCCCGGTCTCCATTTAATTCATGAGCAACAATAATAAATGATATAACTGTAAGCTTTTGTAACTTTGAAAACACCTACGTGACGAGTCCACACACTCGTGTCTACTCGTACCTAGCAATTTCTAGGCATACTCGTCCTACAAACTCTATGTATAGGTGCTAGGGCCAGGGCGGCCAGGGAGTCTAATGCAACTGGTTTCAAGCAACTCCTAATGCATATGCGTAATCATCAAGTATAATTTGTTTGTTGGGTTGAGTATGGTCCTGCCTACCTTCCTTATGTTTCATGAAACCAACAAACTACGCTACGTTAGTTTGCCGGGTTGTGGGGCTTTGCCCCAGGCAATCCCTTGATCACTTGGACAACTCTTCCTTCCAAACACGACTGATGGGCTCTCCAGGTCGTGTCTGGGGCTTACTTGATCCTCTGGACCACCGTTGCTCGAAGTAGTTCCTCTCAATTGCTTTTCAATCACGTATCTGCAATAAGCGTTGCTATATGAATGCTATGCATGACACAGTGAATGAGATGCACGATCATCAAGCATACAACTGATTAAGCAAAATATGAGGCAAACATCTAGTTACGCATGTAATGGATTACTAGCTCAATCGAAACATCCCGACTGGCACTAGCATTAATATTACTTTTATAGACCCAAAGCAAGCGTGTATGTGCAATCTCACAAGAACACATATACAAAAATCAAGTTGTCAATCATAAGGCTAACATGGTGATGTGAGCCGATAAAACATTCAATAGTTATTTAGTCATTAAGATTATTAAGGTAAGTGTGGGGGTTTTTATTGGATATACTAGTTTCACATTTTCTATTATTTACGTAAATTTGCATTATTTCTACCATTTTCAAATCAGAGTCAAAACCTTACATGCACCACCTCCTACTCTAGCAGTGAGCCATGTTCATAACCTAGAGCTCATATCAAGCCCCTAAAGCCACATGGAGCATTTTTCTCCATAGCAACCTTTTCCTAAATTAATATATGCTTAAATACAAGACAAGGGAAAAATAGTAATTAAATAGTCAATGCTAGGGCTACCAAAATTTATACAGAGCTTACACATGTTCACAAGGCCTCTGCCCAAATTTCATAATTTTTGAAGCTCATTCTACCCACATTTCTTATTTATCAAGGTTTTTCATGCATGCACAATAACAGGGGCAAAAAGGTCTTTTCATACCCAACCAACATATGCATTCTGTAGATCTACTTAATAGGAGTACACTGCAACAAAGTTTGCATTTTTCTGATTTTTATTTGATTTATTACGAATTTTCAAAGTTCTTTGTTTATAGAAATTCAATAAATCGAAAACCATAACAGTCAGGGACCTAAGCGTGAATATCTATTAACATCAGGGGCTAGAGCGTAAGGATTTGATGACTCAGTGAATAGCGCACAGTACTTGAACGAAAATGAACAAAAGCGCAGGGGTCTTTTTAGGAAAACAACCTTCTTCTTCCTTCTTCCTCTGGACAAAGGCACAGAGGCGCGCGGCGTGGGGCATGCCCGCGCGGGGGCCGGCGTGTAGGATGCCGGACTTGGAGCCGAGCCACTTGCGGAAGGTGTCCCAGGCGTAGGGCTTGCTTTCCCCCAAGACGGCGTCGCGAGAGGAGCCCGAAATGGGCGGGGAACGCCGGTGAACTGATGATAGCCACGGCGCACCGAGCTCGACGACGGCGGCTCGATTCGGCGGCTCAGGCGGAGGAATGGGGCCACGGCCGGGTCCAGGAGCTGCGCGTGGATGAGGGCATCCTGGCGGTGGCGGTCTAGTGGTAGGGGAAAGGTCCGAGGTGGGGCGTCCACGATGAGGTTGGCGGAGGACTTGCGACTCACGGTGGCGTGTGCGTGGGGAGGGCGCCTGGGGCGGCCGCGGGCTTCGAGGATGGGCAGGTTCGGTAGAGGATAGTGCGGCAAGTGCGGTGCTTGCGCTAGGAGGGGCGGAGGAGGCTAAGGCGGTGGGGTGTGAGCTCAACTCGAGCTCGGTCTCGGGCCGCCCATGGCGGACGCGCTCTGGGCGTGCACACGAGAGGGAGAGAGGCAAGGAGGGAGCGAGTGAGGTGAGGATGATGGAGGGTCGAGGTCTCCGCTCTTGTCCGGGGTACGGGGCAGCGCGGCAGGGGTGAGGGCAGGCCGGGCGGCGCGGGGCCATGGCGGCCAGGGCGGCGCGTGGCCATGGCGGCCGGGGCGGCGCGGGGCCATGGCGGCCAGGGCCGGTGCCGCGTGGGCGAGCGGGAGGTGAGAAGGAAGAGAGAGGGCGTGGGTGGACCGGGTCCATAGACCGGAGTCAATGACAGGTGGGTCCGGGATGAGGAGGAGGGAGAGTGGTCTATGGGCCGGGTGTACAAATCGACGGGCGCAGGGACCAAGTGGGACCCACAGTGCCTGCGGCCTGCGGGATGGGATCCGAGGTTCTGCCATGTGGGGCCCGCCCGTCATAGAGACAAGGAAAAAGGAAATTTTTGGTAAAAAGGAAAAGAGCCCTTTGACCAGCTGAAGACATGTTTTAGATCTCTGTTTTTGAACACCTTATGGTCCAATTTTGCCAAAACCCCAAATACAAAAGTTTTTCTAATCTTCTAGATCTACAACTTTGTCAAAATGCGCAGTACCCACTTACATTCAAACTTTGTGAGTTTTAATGAATTCAAATCAGGGGTTCATGTTTGACCAACTATTTCTTTAACCTTATAAATTCTGTTTAGCCTATTTGTGTGCATTTTCATGCCAAGTGAACTATACCAAAGTTGCTTAGTATTTTATTTCCTACAACTTTGGTATTCAAGTCATGGTCAAATTTAGAACTTGGTTTCAGGATATTTTGAATTTACTAAACTGTTCTCAGTTTGGCAGATTTCACTAGTTGGCATTAAACACTCTAAAGCTCCTAGCAAACCTTTGTGCATGTCAAAACTCATAGTATAAGAGTTGTTATGCATTAAATTTACTACAAGTTTGGTATTAAGTCTTTGGTCTAGATCACATTACATTTTGAGCTACAAGGGTAAATAGTTTCAAGAGTTTGTCGTATGGCAGATTTGGCCTATGTGTGGTCTCTCTTGTTTTCAAGCTTTGGGATATCGAATGAAGTCCAATGAGATCAAGGTCTAATGTATTTGAAAGTTTATGAACTTAATTTCATTTCATAGAAAGGAAGATTTTGAAGTTATATAGTCAAATCGAAAGCAATTTCAGAATGAAGTTTGGGAAAGAGTGTCGACCCTACACCTAGCAACATTTCTTGAGTGTAGGCTATCTGGGTTTGGTTTGAACCTTCGGGCCCCTTAACATCTGATTTTGAAAATGGTCAAAATAGAATCTTTGAAGGAAACATCTTGAACTAAAACTTTTGTATTCGATGTCTCGCATGAAAATGTATGAATGTCTAACTACTCAACCAGGTAACGTGCGACTCTCTATTTTGGATAGAAAAATTTTGACTTAGTGATTTCTCCACCAAACCTCATCACTCTCTAAGCATAATTAAATCCTAATTCACCATTAGTGTTCATGTAATCGTGTGTCAGGGCTTTCGAGATGCCGGGGGCATCACAAGGAGCAGCGGCGGGCAGCCGAGTAGCCCACGCGGGGGCTAGTCTATCTGCTATTGTCGTCCCTTCTCAGGCTCCAATGATACTGTAACAACAAATGCACATTGCGTTGGTGGGCTCCAAGCTAACCGATGGTTGGCGTGCATGGATTGGTTGCCCACCTCTTCAATCACCAGTGATCCAAGGGCCCTTGCCCCCTTTTTACTCTGTGTGTGTAACTGACAGTTAAACTGATTTATGACAGTGGTTGTTCCTTGTATCGTCGCACCTGTCTGTTCCCACCACCGGGTCGGGTGGGTGTTCCTGCACACCGGTCGGCGGAGTCTCCTCCTTCTAGAAGGGCCCGCGGCGGGGTTCGGCTGTAGCTGGACCGCGCTAGCTTGACTTGGGCATGGGCCGGCCTAGCTTGACCAGTTGACCTTGGCCCCCGCATGGCAGCCGTCCGCCCGGTGCACGTGCATGCACATCCATTCCCCGCAGCACCCTACCCACGCCACATATCAGCCGATCGATCAGGCGAAGGAAGCACCGTACCCGACGACATATGTGGCGGGTTATCCCGACGACCAAAGGGACACCCCGGCACATGCGGATTATCCCTTCACCAGAGTGGGTCTCCGCGGGTGGCACGCACGCAGGCAGGCCCCGCCCAGCACACCACCGCAGCGTCACCGGCCAGCCAGCGGTCTCCTGGCGCCCGCGTGCCGCTTCAGATTTCGGCGCGGCACCGCACCAGCAGCGCGTGTTTCCCAGCCCCCACCCCACGTCACCCGGGGTGGCCGCCTCCCTCCCGGCGCCGTCCTCTTCTGCCTCCCACTTGGCCACTTGCTAGTGTCCCAACTATTCTTGGCCACCTGCTAGTGTCCCATCATGGCGGCCTCCGGCGAGGCAGGACCGGTGCTCTGCTTCTCCATGTTTGCGGTGGGCGTCTATCTGATCGGCATTGGGACTCTTGTTGGTGAATACCTAGCTGTTCAGTTCATGGACGCGTTGATGATGCTCGATTGATTCCGGAAACAACAGCCTTCTCCTGGAGCCTCCAACTGCCTCTCCGCCCGGCCATCGGCCATCGCCGCGCGCGGTGCCTCACTCCCTGCCATCGCACTCAATTTGCAGGGTCTTTTCAGGTACGTAAACGTCGATCGACAATCGAAGAAGAACCGCGTCGTGGTGCACCTATGAAACAAACTAGTATTGCTTGCTGTATTGTATCTCTCCATTGTGTGTGCTTAATTGCTGCCGGAACCCTTTTGTAGTTTTGTCATGTGTGATGCGCGTGCGCTCAAAATGTTCATTGAGTCGCTAAACAATGAAGTTGTGCTACTGTAATGTATATGTGTCTGTAGGTATTCTTCTTTCTTCCTTTCTTCTGGCCGTGGAAGCCCATACTATTTTATTGTAAGACAATACTATTGTCTCTGAGTATTTGATCAAAATGCGTGTGACTTGACGAACTTCATATTTTGAGTATGCATTTGTCCTAGATTTGTTGTTCAAGGAAATGCTACTCAGCTAAACATCTGTTACTACATATTATTGGGCCTATCGGAGGACTTTGTGCTTTTACTCAGTACAGACTGGCTGTCTGTTGCTAGTTGCAGATAGTACTGCTGAAATTTCTGTTTTCGATCCCTGTTCTGAATCAGGACAACTGCATATTTGTTCTGCTCTGCAGCAAATGCTAACAATTAACAAGTTTGAGCATTGATGTGATTATTTGAGTTGATTCGATGTTTATCCTATGCAATCATCCATCTGGTGCAATCAAACAATCTGAAACACTCATTTTACATTCAACTAGTGACTGCTATTTTACATTTAACCCTCTTATATGCAATTCATATGCAATCTCTCCTTCGCTTTGAATTTTGTTGGAAATACCCTACTGTTGGATTTTAATTGTATGTATGATATTGTTTGATTTCACGATTGTGCCATAACTATGATTGTACAGGATATGTCCTCAAGGTTTGGGCAGCTCTGATAGAATCACTACGTACAATGGAATTGCAGAGGGAAGAAGAAGAGACGGGGAAGAGGAAATCTAGCAAATGCTGGCCCTGGTGCTCTATTCTTCGACGATTGTCCTACAGTGGATTTTCTTTCGTAGCAGGGTGTGGATCTTCATGGGCTTGGCTGCTTCCTTGGGCCCAATAACCATGCTGGGTCCATGACTGCCTAGCACTACAGTTGTAGGTTTAAATCCCGATGAACCAATGCGATCCTTTTCATCGATGCTCAAAACTTATTTAGCTATTGGTATACTAGGCCTATACCCATGCAGTGCCAGACGAAAAAATCATACCACCAATAGACCATAAGTAATTTGATCTCCAACAAAACCAAACTTATTTCTACATGGATGAAAAAGAAGGTAAAGGAAAACCAAAGGTCATTTGTTCATCGCATGTTTACATTCCAAGGAAAACTAGTGCTAACACCAGTACACCGATATGCTTTTAACAAATATATATACTTGGTCAGTCGTTGTCTTCTTCAAGCAAACTATTCACTACGACCTCACAAAAGGCAGTAAAGCAATATTATTGTGTAATAAAAACTTCACCTGATGGTTCATTTGATTCACCAAACTTCCATCACAGTAAAAGATCAAATAGATATAAAGAATTTCCCCTCCCAGCCCAGCCTCCAATAAAGTCCTTTCCACTTCCGCCTATTGTGTCTCTTGGCAGTGTTGGCAGTACACTGATGATGCTCGATTCATTCCTGAATCAACAGCCTTCTCCTAGAGCCTCGAACTGCCTGTCTGCCTCTGCCCAGCCATTGTGTGTGTGCCATCGTCACTGCCACTGTCCCTGCCACCGTACTCAATTTGTAGGTGGGTATTGCAGGTATGTAAATACCTGAAGAAGCACCACGCCGTGGCGCACCGTACCTCTTAAACAAGCTGGTGTTGCTTGCTGTATCTCTGTATTGTGTGTGCTTGCAGCGGAACCATTTTGTGTTTTGTCATGTGTGAATGTGTGATGTGTGTTATTCTTTCTTAATTTCTTTCTTTCTTCTGGCCATGGAATGGAAGCCGATACTATTTTATTGTAAGATGATAATAGTTTATGAGTATTTGAACAAATGAGAACATGTGTAATTTGATGAACTTCATATCTTGAGTATGCAAATCTCCAAGATTTGTTGTTTAAACACCTATTATCGGAGGACTTTGTGCTTTACTCATTACAGTTTGGCTGTCAGCAGCTAGTTGCAGATAGTACTAGTGAAATTTCTGTTTCTGTTCCCCGTTCAGGAATCAGGATGACTGCATATGTGATGGGCAAAATTGGCCAGAGGACACTATAAAAACATGTCTTTTTGCTGTAGACCGTCAAAAAATGTTGTCTTTGCTCATAGACATTAGAAATATGTAGCAATTAACCGTAGGCACCAATATTATTCTACTCTATTTAAATTGGAAGCTATGGGAAAAAAGCCTACCCTTGCCTCGGGACATGATTACTGGGACATGATCTTCTCGTAAAGTGTTTGGCAATACTACAAATTCTTGGAGTATTGAAAACTTGTTTCAGCACACAAAATACAATAAAAGAAAACACATGTTGCTATACTTTAATTTCACTAAAACTACAATATTGTCGTGACAATTATATACCATTTGTAAACCATAGTTTTGACATATTCTAGCTCCAAACATGGCCTTAGTTTGTGGAGATTATCCGAGCCGTAGCGTTAACAGTAACGTTTCCACACCTCGTGCTGTTAGATTCTTCGTACGGACGGTCAGGAAGCATCTTGTTACCGCCGTCGTTCGAAGGATGGAAGGGAGTGTTTGGCAATGGGCTCTGGTGTATGCACAAGGCAATGAAGATGTGATCGATGCAAGGGCTCGGGCCTTGGTTATATAGCGGGCCAAGCGCCGCTTCAGCTTCTGCAAGTATACGCACAGGGATGGCGTTTCAAATTTGGGTGTGGACACGTGTCATTGATCTACATATGCGACGGTTCATGAAAGTTGGATCTGTGAGCGGTTGTGTTTTCAAGGTAAAGCATATACGACAAAGAAAGGAATGTGTCGGAGCGGACGTGCTCCTGGTCGGGTGGCGGAATGCACCCGGCCGAGATCCTAAGTACTAAGAGTAGTTAGGGGGAGCGATCGTTGTTAGCTGGTCAATAACGGCACGATGGTGACGAGAGGATTTAGAGTGGTTCGGGCCGCCGGAGCATAATACCCTACGTCTACTGTGGGTGTGTTCTCGTATTCCTGTCTGTAGGAGAAGACAGCGAGGATTGAGTGCTTGTGCTTTGTGGGTTGAGTCGGTATTTCTGAGGAGCCTCTGGAGGGTGTCCCCTTGTGTTGCGTATGCCTCCCCTTTTATAGCCCAAGGGGGGCACGTACATGGTGGCCGAGCTCCGACATGTGGTCCCAGCCCTTTTCCTCTATGCTACAGCTCTATCTTGTGCCTGATGTCCAACGCTCCCATGCTTTGCGCCTGTACCACCGACGCGACCTGGTATGGCCTGGAGATCCGCCATATCGTCCTGTCGTCTGGATACGGCGCCGCACCGTCCTTCCTTACGCCGCCCTGTCCCATCGGCTGTTAAACCCGCTGAGGGGCTTCAGAGGCCGAGGGGCAGGCGATGCGTACGCGTGACAGGACAGGGCGCTCGTAGTAGCGTTGCAGCGTCGCTACCTAGTATTAGGCTGAGCGCTGCCGCCGCGCGTGGCGCGGCTCATGATGAGCGCAGCGTACTTGTTTACTCAATATAGACCCCAGTGTAGCCAGGGAAATCAACTGTAGTGCCCTGCTATCGCCGTCGCGCCTTGGTAAGGCGCGCCCCTTTGCTTCGCCGCCGCCGCTTACCAGCGGCGGCGCCAGCGGCGATGGGGGCACGCCCGTTTGACAGCGGCGGCGTCGGCGGGCAATGGGGGCACGCCCGTCTGACACTCGTGGTGTCAGCAGCATCGGGGCGTGCCTGCCCGACAGCGGCGGTGTCAGCGGCATCGGGCACGCCCACCTGCCAGCAATAAATGCGGCAGGTGGGCGAGGCGCCCATCTGAAGGCCCTGCCACGCGCCCTGTGGGCACGTGACAACGCGAGACCTCCCCGTGCTCTGCGGGCACGTGGCGGCCCCGGACCACCGAGGGCGCTGGCTCTGGACCTCCCCGTGCTCTGTGGGCACGAGGCGGCCCCGGACCACCGAAGGTACGGGCTCCGGACCGAGAGGTCCGGACCTCTCCTCGCGTGGCTGGGGGAGGCTCGGTCCTCGAAGGAGGTCCGGGGCCTCCCCTGTGGGCCGGGTGCGCGGCCCAGCTTTTCCAAGGAGTAGGCCGGGCCCATCTGTACGCGGCCTTAGGCCCTCCTTGTACTGCAGTACTTACCACCCTTAGTGATTTTTGTCTAGTGTAAGCGGGTACCCGGTTAGCTGGGTACCGACAGTGGCCCCTGGGCTCGCCTTTGGTGAGTTTTTCGAACCTGAGGTGAGCCCACCATCGCTTACTACACAAGCCGCCGGGAGCCGTGGGTGGTTACCGGTGTTTAGCCGTTAAGCTCATAGTTGGGCAGGGCCCACCTCTTGATTTTTGGTCGAGGCTTTGACTCGCCTGACCCTGGAGGGGGCCTAGTCCACCCGACCCCGCGGGGTGGCCCTGTGGGCTCCCACGATCTGGGGGTGCGCGATCGTGGGAACCTCCCGGGGAACGTGGGGGCAGGCCCGCGTCGGGAACCGCGCGGCAGTTCACCTACTCCTCCTCCTGCCATTAAGGCGGGGCAGATAGTTACGTGGGCAGCCGTGCATAAAGCGGAAAAGGCAGGGGCCCCGCGCGTCGCGTCGAGACGCGCGTCCGCGAGCGGCCGCCAGTTCGCCTTCCTGCCTTTCTTGCTCTTCTACCCGCCTGCCATGACTGCATCCTTGGGCCCCTGCTGTCATAGACCTGGAGGTCCGAGGGTGCGTCCGCGCGCGCGTGCACTTGACGTCCTCGGCTTTGCGGAGGATTGGGGGCAACCGTCAAATAGGGTCCTCGACCATCGGCCGAGCACATCCTTCTGCCATTTGCCCTTGCACCCCTCGCACCCACCGCGGCGCTTCGTCTTCCTCGCAGCAGAGCTCTCGTTTCTTGTCTGCTGCGTGCTCCTTCTCTTCCCCACCGCCAGATTCCTCAGCGATGGGTTTGGGCCACCAATCCTCCCGGGAGACCGAGGAGAACCTCACCCGTGTCCGCCGCCTGCTTGGCTGGACGGACGCGGAGTGTTGCGACAATGTTCGCACGGGCTCCCTCCCCCACCGCAACTTGCAGCCGGGGGAGTTCGTCCTCTTCGTCCCCTACCTCTATTGTGGTCTGGGGATTCCGATCTCCTCCTTCTTCATGCTGCTGCTGGAGGTGTTCGGGCTGCAGCTCCAGCATCTCACCCCCCACTCCATCCTGCATGCGGCAATCTTCGCCCACTTCTGTGAGATGTTTGTGGGGGTTCCTCCCTGCGTGACGCTCTTCCGCCACTTCTTCTCGGTGAGGTGTTCCGGGAGGAGCTCGACGGAGATCGGCCGCTACTACTTCCTGCTGAAGGGGTCCGGGGGAAGATCGACCTACCTCCCCACCTTTGCCAGCGCCAAGTGGGAGCACTGGCGCAACGACTGGGTGATCGTCAGGGCGGAGCCGAACGATCGGCTGGCTCTCCCTGATTGCAGTCCCGACGCGTCCCTCCCGGAGGGTGCCTCGACGGATCTGCCACCCAGTTCTCCCCCGTGCTGGCCAGGATCACCGAGCTCGTCAGCGGCGGGCTGACCTCACTGCACGTTCTCGCAGATTTCCTCAGGCGGAGGCTCGCCCCCTTGCAGATGCGGCCAAGGCTGGCGTGGAGCTACACCGGCTCCAACGACTGCAGCCGGGTGGTGCGTGGCGAAGACCACAATCTGACGCCGCTCCTGCTGGAGGAATGGGTGCGGTGCGTCACAGACGTGAGTTTCTCTCCGGAGCAGCTGCGCCTGCCGTCCGCCATCGTGCCGCTTTGCCGCGACCAGGCCTTGCGGACGGCGGTGCTCCGAGAGATGCCCACGCTCGACGACAGCGGCCTCGCGGCGCGGCAGCTTGGGGGCAACCCCAACCGGGGGGTCCACATTGCCGACGCCCCGGTTGGGGGTTCTGGTGCCAGAGGCACCGCTCCTGCTGACAAGGGCAAGGGGCCGGTGGCAGCGTCCCCTGTCGCTCCGCCGGCGGGCGGTGAGGAGACGCGGCGAAGGCTGGTCCGCGGCGACGGGACCTTTGTCTCGGAGCCCGACCCGAAGCGTCAGCGGACCTCGGGGGAAGGAAGCTCCTCTAGGCAAGGGGAGCGAGTGCCACCGCCGCCTCCGGGCCAGCGGCACCCTCAGCGCCGGGCACATCCTCCGACGCCGGACCAACAGAGGCGGCCCTCTCCGGCATCGCCGGCCTCGGGCCCGCGGCAACAGCAGCCACCGGCAGTGCCGGCCGCAAATTAGCAGCCGCGGCGAGGCTCTGGCCTTCGTGGCCGCTGGTCGGCGCCTACTCTGAGGTAAGTCTTTTAGATTAGTTTCGAATACTTCGCGGCACCACGGCTAGCTTTTTCAGGCTTCTCAGCCTTTCGCCGTGTGTTTTGTTTAGGCCGACACGCCCGGCCGGCGTTCCTCCCCCCGGCGGCTCTGGTGGCCGGGCGACCACGGCGGAGAAGTGCGCCCCTGGTGGTCCGATGGCGGGGAACGCCTCGCAGGCCCGGGCTACGACTGAGGAGCCTGCACCGGGGGCCTTCCCGTCTGTCCGGCCCCAACCCCCAGGTGGACCGACGCCGGGGGGCGTCTCGGGGGTCGAGACCACACCCCGAGTGCCTGCTGAGGGGGCAGCTCCGGACGCGCAGCCCCAGGCACCAGGCAGCCCGATGCCGGAAGGCGTTGCGGCCCAAGGGCCTGCGCCGGGGGCGGCTCCTGGCGCTCGGGCCTCGGAGCCTTCATCGCCCGCCGCCTAGACGACCAGCCCCGGATCTCCGCCCCCTGCCGAGGGGGAACTGGAGGAGGTTCTGGGTAGGCCACTCCTGCCCCTGCCCCAGCCGGGTGGAGCCCCTCTCCCTCGCGTGCTGCGTCGGGCGCGCCAGGCCCTGGACGACGCCCAGGAGGCACTCCAGATGGAGTGGGCCCGGCTGCAACAGGAGCGCGAGGGCCTGGACGGCTGGCGGGCCCTTCTGGGGGAGCAGATCGAAGCCGCCACTGCCCAGCACACCCGGACCCGCGCGGAGCTTTCCACTGCCCGCACCGAGCTCGATGCCGACCGCGCGGCCTTCCATGAGGACCTGCAGAGGCTCATTGGCCGAGAGCGCGCGGTTGGGATCCGCGAGAAGCAGGCCGAGGTAGGCGAGGCGCGGCTGAAGCTCGAGCAGGCGAAGCTGGGGTCCGCGTGGAAAGGCGTGGAGCAGCGCCGGCAAGAGCTGGTGGAGGTGTCCGAGCGGCAGGCTGCTGTCAACGCTGAGCTTGACAAGATGAAGCTGAGGCTTGTCGAGCGCGAGGCAGCAGTTGCGGCCCGTGAGGACTCCGTTGCTCAGCGGGAGGCGTCGGCCAAGGCTCTCAGGGACTCCGCTGCTCGCCAGGCTGCCACGCTCAAGGTCCGCGAGGATTGGGTGAAGTCCCGGGAAGCGGAGCTGGCGGACCAGGAGAGGCAGCTGCTGGTTGAGCGGGCCGCCCTAGAGCAGCTGAAGCAGGGTGCTGCCCAGCAGGTGGCGGTGGAGGACCAGGTGCAGATGCGCGCCGGCCTTCAACGCATCGCCGACTGGGCCGGGGAGGCGAGTTCGGCTCTGGTGCCGCTCGGACTAAGTCCGATCCGGGTGACAGAGCCGCCGTCCACTATTGCGGACGCCTTCCCTGTGCTTGACTCGGCGGTGGAGCGACTCCGGCACCTGGACTCCACGCTCGGGGAGCGCCTTGAAGCCGAGGGCCGCGAGCTGTGCCGCCTTGTGGTGGAGCACCTCCTGGTCTGCTTCCGGAGCCACGACCCCGCCATTTCGTTGGACCCGGTCATTGCAGGTCCGGTGGAGGAAGCGGAGGCCGCCGCCCGAGATAGCGTGCAGGAGGTGGTGGAGGTCGTTGCCGCCCGGTTCCAGCGGACCCCTGCAGATGAGGACCCGGATGTACCGGGGACAGGAGCCTCCCTAGCGCCGTAGGGCAACAGCTTTTGCTGTTTTGTTTTGTTTTTTTTATATATGTAAAACATTAGTATGCCAAGTAATATAAGAATGGTAGTTGCGACTTATCTCCATTTACTCCCCGCTGCGCGCTGGTGTGTTGTTACTTGACCCCTGGCCCCCTGGTAGGTAGGCTCTAAGTTTTGAGGCTGGCTACCACCGAGTCAGAGGCCAGACCTGCATGCAACTCATGGCAAACGTCAGTGTCGCATCTACGGGACCTACTCTGAGTTGACCTTTTCCGCTATTCGAGGCCCGGAGCGTTTGCTGACCAGGCCAGGGGCCAGGATGTTTGTTCGTGGGATAGCAGGGTGTGTGAGTTAAGGGTACGGAACCAGGCAAAACTGCGACACAGCCCTGGACCATCCTTAGTCCAAAACATCTTAGCTCTGGTCCGGTCCTGCAGTCGTTCGGACCTCTCCTAGCGAAACAGAGGTAACCGTGCTGCCTCGAAGTCCTTGGAGTCGCAACCGGACCTTGCTGCTGAGGTTAGGGGGTGTGCCATTAGCGTAGGGGGTGGTCCGGAGCACTAAGTGCGCTGTTCCTGATACTGGGGGGAACTCACGGCGTGGTAGGGAGTGTTCAGTGCTTAGGGTATGAGACCAGGCTAAGCAGCTGACAGCTCCGGGCTACCAAGGCGAGCCCCTTTTCTCTGGACCTGGCACCCAATATTCCGGACCTCCTTCCCAGCCTCTGTGCTAACCATTTCACACTCAAGCTGCTAAGTCCTGCTGGTTCCAAGGAGATTTTTGGCAAGAGTAGGGTTCCACGCAGGGGTTAGGAGAAATTGAAGAGATGGTAACTGAGTAAGCAGTAGGGTAACAGCGTAGACAAGGATTTCAGGGCTAAACTCCTTCTTTAATTAAGCGGTATAGGGTGTCATGTGATGTCAGCCAGAGGTCGGGATTACAAGGGCGGACCTTCACCGCTCTGGTCCACATGGTGGTCCTACTTAGCTTATAAAAAGAAAGAGGGTTGCCCTGAATTTCTTGCCTACGGATAAAACTTACGGAGGTGTTCTATATTCCAAGGGTTCGGCAGCGGAACTCCTTCCTCCGTGGCGAGGCGAACGCAACCGGGGCGACTAACTTCTGTCACCTTGAAGGGGCCTTCCCAGCTGGGGAAGAGCTTGTTGCGCCCTTCTCGGCTCAAGATGCGCCTCAGGACCAGGTCTCTAGGTTGGAGTACCCTGCCCCGCATGGTTCGCTCATGATAGCGTTTGAGCGATTGGTTGTACCGTGCGTTCTGGATTGCAGCCTGCCATCTTTGCTCCTCGACGAGGTCGACGTCGTCATGCCTAGCCTGTTCCTGCAAAGATTCATCAAAAGCTTGGACCCGTGGGGAGCCCAAGAGTATTTCTGGTGGGAGGCATGCCTCGGCCCCGTATAACAGGAAGAATGGGGTTTCCCCGGTTGCTCGGCTGGGTGTGGTCCGGTTCCCCCATAGCACGCAGGGGAGCTCGTCAACCCATTTCGCACCGTGCTTTTCCAAGCAGTTGAAGGTGCGGGTTTTGAGCCCCTTGAGGATTTCTGCATTAGCTCTTTCGACCTGTCCATTGCTCCTAGGATGTGCTACAGAGGCGAAGCATAACTGGATGCCGACGCCGTCGCAGTAGTCCTGGAAGACCCGGCTCGTGAATTGGGTCCCGTTGTCCATTTTGATACGGCTGGGGACGCCGAACCGGCACACAATGGGCTTAAGGAAAGTTGTTGCAGTTCCTTGGGTGATGCTTACTACTGGGGTTACCTCAGGCCATTTTGTGAATTTGTCAATGGCGACGTAGAGGTACCGGTACCCACCGACAGCTCTAGGGAAAGGTCCCAGGATGTCCACCCCCCATACCGCGAAGGGCCAAGAGGGTGGGATCATCTGCAGAGACTGAGCCGGTGTGTGTATCTGCTTTGCGTGGAACTGACACGCCTTGCAGGACCTTACTAGCTCAGCTGCATCCTGGAGCGCTGTCGGCCAGTAAAAGCCATGCCGAAAGGCCTTACCGACCAGCGTACGGGACCCTGAATGATTCCCGCACTCGCCTCCATGGATCTCCGCGAGTAAATCGCGGCCCTCCTCCCGGGTTATGCATCGCATGAGGATGCCATTGGCGCCACGCCTGTAGAGATCCCCTTCTACTAGCGTGTAGCGTTTAGCCAACCGCACTACGAGCTCAGCAGACACACGTTCTTCGGGAAGGATTTTGTCCTTCAGGTAGTCCCGGATCTCTGAGATCCGTGCATCGGGACTGCCCTGAGCCATTGGATGTGTCCCTGATGACATGCCGGGGTCATCAGTCCACACGATCCTTGGTGGGCTCCAGAGATGGAGGACCACCGGGACTGCTAGCTTCGAGGTGCTAGTTCTGCCCCCTTCGCCCAATTCGGCTGGCTGGGCGGTTGGTCTCAGCAGCTGTCTTTTGAAGACGCCCTCGGGTACTGGGCCCCGAGTCGATGCCCTCGCGGAGAGGTCATCTGCCACTGAGTTGAGGTTCCTGAGAACGTGCTGCAGTTCTAGGACCTCGAAGTCCTTCTCGAGCTCCCTCACTCGCATGAGGTATGCTGTGAGCTGGGGGTTATTGCAGCAGCACTCCCCCCGGACCTGTCTGATCACCAACTGGGAATCCCCCTTGACTAGGAGCTGCTTGATTCCCAGTGACTGAGCGATCATGAGCCCGAAGATCAAGCCTTCGTATTCCGCCATGTTGTTAGTGGCTTTGAATTTGAAGCATACTATGTACTTTACTTGATCCCCGTTCAGGTCCACGAAGGCCACCCCTGCTCCGGCCCCTTTTTCGCGGGCGGACCCGTCAAAGAAGAGAGTCCAGTGCGGCTCGGTGAAAACCCGTACGGTCCTGTCTGGCTGGGAAGGTTCCGCCTCGGCTTGCGGACCTCTAGATTCTGAGGTGGTGGGAGTCCACTCTGCGATGAAGTCGGCCAAGACTTGGCTCTTGGCAGCACTTCGGGGTTGGAAGTCGAGTTGGAACTCTGCCAGCTCCGCAGCCCATTTGGCGATATTCCCAGTGGCGTTAGAATTGCGCAGGATTGCTCTTAATGGGTAAGAGGTCACTACGACAACCTTATGCGCCTGGAAATAATGGCGCAACTTTCTGGAGGCAATAAGTAATGCGTAGGCGAACTTGTGAGCTTCCAGATACCTGGTCTTCGCCCCGTGGAGGACTTCACTGACGTAATATACTGGCTTCTGGGTGGTCCGGACCTTAGTGGCAGGTCCGAGGCCATCTCCCCCTGCCAGGCTGGCCCCCTGGGCGGCTTGGCCTCTAGCTTCTGGTGGCTTACCGCCTTGGTAGGGCAGTGTGCCAACCGGACCTCCGGTATCGGGACCGGCTGCAGCTCCTGTGGTGGGCGAACCACCACCTTCCACTTGGGGGACCCCGGTGTCTCCCTCGTGGGGATGGACTGGTCGCTCGGCGACCAAGACCATGCTTACTACCTCGGATGTCGCCGCGAGGTAGAGAAACAGGGTCTCACCAGACTCTGGCGCCACTAAAACGGGCAGAGCAGTGAGATGCTGCTTCAACTCCTGGAAGGCTTGTTCAGCCTCTTCGGTCCATATGAATGGTCCGGACTTCCTTAAAAGCTTGAAGAAGGGCAGGACTCTCTCGGCTAGCTTTGATATAAACCGACTGAGGGCTGCCAAGGACCTAGTGAGTTTTTGGAGGTCCTTGATGCAGGCCGGCGGCCGCATAGCCTCGATTGCCCTGATCTTGGTTGGGTTTGCCTCAATGCCGCGATGTGACACTAGGAAGCCTAACAGCTTACCAGCCGAGACGCCAAAGACGCATTTCTCGGGGTTCAGCTTCGTGCGCGTTGTGCGCAACCTGTCGAAAACAAGGGCCAGGTCTTCCATCAAGGTCGACCCTACCCTGGTCTTGACGACAATGTCATCGACATAGACCTCTACTATGTTTCTGATCAGGTCATGGAACGTGAAATTCATGGCACGCAGAAATGTAGGTAAAGCATTCCTCAGACCGTATGGCATTACAACGTAACAATACAACCCATCTACTGTTACGAAGGCTGTATGCCTCTTATCCTCCTCATCCATCTGGATCTGATGAAACCCAGAGTACGCATCCAGGAAAGACAAAAGTTCACACCCGGAGGTGGAATCTACTATCTGGTCTATGCGTGGGAGGGGATAAGGGTCTGGAGGACATACTTTGTTGAGACTGGTGTAGTCGATACACATCCGAAGCCTCCCGTTTGCCTTGGGGACGACCACCGGGTTGGCCAGCCACTCGGGGTGATGGACCTCCTCGATGAAGCCCGCGGCTAGGAGCTTCCGAACCTCCTGACGGATGAAGTCCTGGCGCTCCACGGACTGCCTCCGTGGCTTTTGCCGCACCGGCTTGGCGCCCGGGCTGATCTACAGACGGTGCTCAATCACTTTCCTAGGGATCCCAGGCATCTGCGACGGTTCCCAGGCGAACACATCGACATTTGCCCGGAGGAAAGCAACGAGCGCGTCTCCCTATTTCTCCCCCAGATTTCCTGCGATGCGGGTGGTCTGGGAGGGTTCCGCCCCGATCTGGACGGTCTTGACCGGCACGTCCTCTGGGTCGGAAGGGCGTACCTTGGGCACCTTCGGTTCCTTAACAGGAACCTTGGCTCGAGAGGTCGAGGGGTTGTCCCCCGCCGGGTTCGCTGCGTCAGTAGCGAGAGCATGGAGCTTCTCTACCGCTGCGACGGCTGCGTGGCGGTCTCCCGGCACGGTGAGAACTCCCATCGGGGACGGCATCTTCACGACCAAGTACCCATAATGGGCAACGTCCATGAAACGGTACAGTGCCGGTCTGCCAATGATGGCGTTGAACGGCAGGTTGACTTCCGCGACATCGAACTGGACGTTCTCTGTGTGGAATTTCTCCGGGGTCCCGAAGGTGACCGGCAGGTCGATCTTCCCTTTCGGGTAGATCGGCACTGGACCCACGCCGGAGAATGGGCGCGTCGGAGCCAGACGTGACTCCGGAATCTGCAGCTGTTTGAAGGCTGCGTGGCTGATGATGTTGAGGGCGGCTCCGCCGTCAATCAACACGTGGTGGAGCCGTATGTTGGCGACCACTGGCGATGTGATGATTGGCAGTACGCCAGCCCCAGCCATGTTCTCTGGGCAGTCGGCCGGCCCGAAGGAGATGGTGGTGTCTCTCCACTTATGGTGTGGAGCCACCCCAGGGACGCTCGGCATGACCGAGAGGACTTCTCGGCGCAGGGCCTTCACGTCCCGCCGGGAAGAGACCGCCCAGCTTCCACCGTACATAACGTACAGCCTCTTGCGACGTTCATTGACGCCCAGCTGGAGTGGCCTAGAGCGTAGACGCTCTTGAGCTCCCGCTCCGGGGGTTGGTAGCCCATCTCCTTGCCCCCAGCGGCGGGCCCGCCGTCGCTGGTAGCCTTCTCCTTGCCAGTGCGCTGGCGTGGGGGCGAGTCGTCCTTGGCCGGACGCTCTCGGCGCTCACTGAGACGCCGCTGCACGAGCTTTTGTATCTCGCGGCAGTCGGCGGCGTTGTGACCGCTGTTGGGATGAACAGGACATGAGCCGCCACTGTTCCGCGCCTGTTGCCTCGGGCGCTTGCCGCCGGTGTCGCGGCCTCCAGGTGCTGCCGCAGCGACAAGGGCCCCTTCCAGGAACCTCTCAGGGCGTCGGCCCTTCTTCTTTTTCTTGCCGCTCTCTCGGGCGGCACCGGCAGAGGCGCCTGGCTGGGCAGTCCTGTCCTGTTGTGGGGAGTGCCACGCACGCCCCTCTGCGGCTCTAGCGCACTTGTCCGCCAACGCGTACAGGGTGGCGACATCCTGTACTTGGCGGGTCGCCAGTTTCTCCAGCATCTTCTCATCACGGACGCCTTGCCGGAAGGCTGTGATGATGGACGCGTCGGAGATGCGAGGGATTGTCCCCCGCACCTTGGTGAAACGAGCGATGAACGCTCGGAGGGATTCGCCAGGCTCCTGACGTACTGCATGGAGGTGGGCCTCCACGCCGTACTGCTGGCACGCACTCGCGAAGTTCGCCTGGAACAGAGTGCAGAGCTCCTCACAGGACCGGATTGACCCGGGGGAGAGGTTCATGAGCCAAGTCCGGGCCGGCCCAGACAAGGCGACATGGAAGTACGACGCCATAACGGCGTCGTCTCCGCCAGCCGCTGTGATAGCGGTGACGTACACCTGCAGGAATTCCGACGGGTTGGTATTCCCGTCGTATTTTTCCGGCAGGTGCAGCCGGAACTTCTGCGGCCAGCGCGCGGAGCGGAGATTGTCCGCGAGTGCGGCGCAGCCAACTCCAGCCGATACGACCCTTGGTGGCGTTTGCACGCCAACCGGGGGTTGCACACAAGCCGGGGGCTTAGGTGCTGCAGCGGCGAACGCCGCGTCAAGGTTCTTGCCCTTGGCGGCGTTTGGCTGCATCCGTGGTTGCTCCACGGTGGTGGGGGTGCCTGCTCGCCGGCGGTTAAGCTCAGCTCGCAGGTCTTCCGTCTGCGCGCTCCTTGCTGAGGGGGAGCGCGCGGATGTTGCCGCATCGTGCTGCCTGCGGCGGTTCGACCTCCCCCCGCTGCTGGGAGGGAGTCGCGACCCAGTCCTAGCTGGGCCAGGGGTGACCTCAGCTAGGTGGATCAGGTGATCTACATCGCTTCGCCACTGCGCCAGGGCGCTAGGTGAGGCTGTGAGGCCCTGGGGGGTTACGAAGCAGCTCCCTGGCTGCGGCGAGCGGCCCGCTGGCAGCAGCGGGGTTCGCCGTGGTGACGTTTGCCGCTACAGCGCTTGCTACTGCAGTGTTTACAGCAGCGGCGCCTCCCGCGGGGCGTCGAGGGAGCCGCGGCGTCCGTGCCGCGCCCTCAGAATGGTGGGGGGAGGCCTGCGACCCAGTCGAGGCCACCTCCTCTGATGCGGCTGCATTCTCTTGAATGTCACGGATGCGAACCATCATGCCGCGAGGGATGATGCTAACTGATGCTTTCCCCCTACCTGGCGCGCCAAATGTCGGAGCGGACGTGCTCCTGGTCGGGTGGCGGAATGCACCCGGCCGAGATCCTAAGTACTAAGAGTAGTTAGGGGGAGCGATCGTTGTTAGCTGGTCAATAACGGCACGATGGTGACGAGAGGATTTAGAGTGGTTCGGGCCGCCGGAGCGTAATACCCTACGTCCACTGTGGGTGTGTTCTCGTATTCCTGTCTGTAGGAGAAGACAGCGAGGATTGAGTGCTTGTGCTTTGTGGGTTGAGTCGGTATTTCTGAGGAGCCTCTGGAGGGTGTCCCCTTGTGTTGCGTATGCCTCCCCTTTTATAGCCCAAGGGGGGCACGTACATGGTGGCCGAGCTCCGACAGGTGGTCCCAGCCCTTTTCCTCTATGCTACAGCTCTATCTTGTGCCTGATGTCCAACGCTCCCATGCTTTGCGCCTGTACCACCGATGCGACCTGGTATGGCCTGGAGATCCGCCATATCGTCCTGTCGTCTGGATACGGCGCCGCACCGTCCTTCCTTACGCCGCCCTGTCCCATCGGCTGTTAAACCCGCTGAGGGGCTTCAGAGGCCGAGGGGCAGGCGATGCGTACGCGTGACAGGACAGGGCGCTCGTAGTAGCGTTGCAGCGCCGCTACCTAGTATTAGGCTGAGCACTGCCGCCGCGCGTGGCGTGGCTCATGATGAGCGCAGCGTACTTGTTTACTCAATATAGACCCCAGTGTAGCCAGGGAAATCAACTGTAATGCCCTGCTGTCGCCGTCGCGCCTTGGTAAGGCGCGCCCCTTTGCTTCGCCGCCGCCGCGGCGGCGCCAGCGGCGATGGGGGCACGCCCGTCTGACAGCGGCGGCGTCGGCGGGCAATGGGGGCACGCCCGTCTGACACTCGTGGTGTCAGCAGCATCGGGGCGTGCCTGCCCGACAGCGGCGGTGTCAGCGGCATCGGGCACACCCACCTGCCCGCAATAAATGCGGCAGGTGGGCGAGGCGCCCATCTGAAGGCCCTGCCACGCGCCCTGTGGGCACGTGACAACGCGAGACCTCCCCGTGCTCTGCGGGCACGTGGCGGCCCCGGACCACCGAGGGCGCTGGCTCCAGACCTCCCCGTGCTCTGTGGGCACGAGGCGGCCCCGGACTACCGAAGGTACGGTCTCCGGACCGAGAGGTCCGGACCTCTCCTCGCGTGGCTGGGGGAGGCTCGGTCCTCGAAGGAGGTCCGGGGCCTCCCCTGTGGGCCGGGTGCGCGGCCCAGCTTTTCCAAGGAGTAGGCCGGGCCCATCTGTACGCGGCCTTAGGCCCTCCTTGTACTGCAGTACTTACCTCCCTTAGTGATTTTTGTCTAGTGTAAGCGGGTACCCAGTTAGCTGGGTACCGACAGAATGGCTCTTCGTATTCTTAGCAGTTTTCCGGTTAACACCCAATGTGTGGGGAATTTTTTCTTGAAATTTTCTGTTGAGACAAAAGCATGGAGACTTCAGTCGGGCGATAATGAGTCGGGGAGCTCTTTGGATCTTTAAGCTGATTGCTATTCAAGTCAACTTGAAGCTCGGGGGCTACACTCAATGGGTGCACCTAGTCGGTGCAACCATTGAAACGCTGCATTGATGGACTCGGGGGAATTCGTGCTTTGGAGACTTCAAATTATTTAGACCTTCAAGCTGATTGCTACGCAAGTCAACTTGAAGCTCAGGGGCTATACCCATTGGGTGCACCTAGTCGGTGCAACCAATGAAGCAAGAAGACGATTGATCTGAAGGTGGAGCTGTTGAATTCTGTTATTCTTTTGGATCTTTAAGCTGATTATTGCTCAAGTCAGCTTAAAGGTCGGGGGTTACACCCAATGGGTGCACCTAGTCGGTGCAACCATTGTAGGGGTATGATAATTGACTCGGCAGCATTGTTCATTCGGAGCTGAGGATGGTTTTGGGAGTCTCGAGTCAATTGTCCTCTAAATTGACTCAAGCCTCGGGAGTTTGTGGGGGGATGAATATCCCCTGGCTCCTCATGGCATCGATTCAGGACATGGGCTGTTGATGGGCCTGAGTGGGGCGAACGGCTGATCTCGTGGGCCAGTTGCCTAACTCAGGCCCAAACACGGTCGGAAAAACTTAGAGATCAAGACAAAGGCGTCGTAATCCAGGGAAGCGACGAAAGAAGCTTGACTCAGATTTTGGGTCCGAGATTCGCGGAGATCAGAGAAGATACGATGGAAACTAGGATTCTGTTTGATCTCTTGTAATATAAACCGACTAGGAGATATAGAAGGAACTCAACTTGTAACCTAAGAATCCGTCAGACTATACAAGACGGATGAGGGACCCCTACGTAACATATCTCAACCCATCGCAATCCACCAAACACGCCCTCGCACGAAGCCCTAGCCCTCATTGTAATATCGAAAACTCGAAGCAATACCCCTCACTACAAACAGGACGTAGGTTGTTACGCATCTCGCGGTCCGAATCTGTATAAATTTCTGTGTCTCATTTTTCCGGCGAACCATTACGTTGATCTCACTGATCCTCAAAAGCACCTCGTGACATATCCTGTGGTGTACTGCCGGTGTAAAATCCCGACAGTGTTCGCCATCATGACCCCCTGTGCGGTGTTTGACCCTGAACACCCCTCCCTCTAAAAATTCATCCAGGTCAATATTGGTCACTTTCTTTTGTTCAGTTCATTCTCTTTGTTTTTATCATCTGATCGTTGTTTGCACATGTTTGAGCAGGGAACAACAGTGGAAGGGCGCGCCCATGGTACCTACTTTTAAGCTAATTGTAGAGATATATATGTATTTTTGTAGTGTTGTTTCGAATATGTATAGGTGGGAAAATTTATCTGTTTACATCGACTACAAGCACGGAAACTCCCTTTTTCCAGCTTCATATCAACTGTCTGTACAAACTACAAAGTTACTTTGTAGGCTGTTTAGCTGGGATACATTAGCGCAGGCTCAGTGGGGACTGGAGCCAGCTTAAGCGGGAGTCAGAGGGAGTGCGAGCCGGCTTGGGGGTGGAGGAATTGAGGAAGAGACAGATTGGAACAGCTCACACAATAAAAAAGAGACATGACAGATTTTGTGGCCGTCTAATCTAAATCTAACGGTGAAAAACAGTTGACCGACACGAACACAGTTGGTCAGTCGACTGATAACGAGACAGCGATTAAAGACGTGGAAAACCCCGCTAACGATAAAAATTTAAGAATGGAATTTTCTCCAAAGACTGGAAAAAGAAATAGAAGATTGAGAGGGCCAGTTCAGCATGGAACGCGAATCCAATTGAATCTGGAGGGAGCATTGCATCCTCGTTGTCGTCGTCCACCGTTATAGGTCGGATTGGAAAGTAAGTAAACCCGTATGAACCAAATCCATTATTCTGGACTACCGCTGCATGCATGCAATCCAAGATCCCATGGCGATCTCTCTCGCGAAGCCGCGAACGTTTGTTTCTTTCTCTCCAGCCTCGCTCTTTTGCATCTTAAAATATGATCATGGCACACAATTACCTCATCGCAGCGACTAAACGAGCTGAGTCCGCAGACCGCACCTTCAGTTTAACCAGCACAGGTAAATCACTCTATCAAGTCACAGTTATTACTACGCCATCATCGGTTTGGAAACCGGCCAATGCTTTGCCTCATTCTTTCCACACCTTCAGTTTCGTCAGACATACAACTGAGCCTGACAGAGGTCTTTACCTGCAAAACCCAGGCAACCGGTTCAGGCCAGGGCTTTGGGCTTTGGCGGAACGCAGTGGATAATTGTGTTGTACTCCGTAGCTGGTTCACCTGCGAAATCTCACGGTCACAGCCAGCGAACTCGAGAACATGGTCACAAAGATACCTCCTGAAACTGGCAGCGTTTTCTAGAACCGGGCAAGGAGTTAATTAGTATGTCTGACGAAACTGAAGGTGTTGTCGTCGATTCAGAAAAAAAGATACTCATTTGCTCCGTGTGTAACTGACAGTTAAACTGATTTGCAGTAGCTTCCCGGAAGTTGCAGCAGCAGGGTCATGTTAGTTGTTACCGTTGCGCCGGAGGAAGCAAAACTGCCGTCCCTTTCTGGAAGGCGCAGGCCCCGCGGCGGGGATTCCCTGACTTAGTGACTTTGCTCTACGCCACTGGCAGGTGGGGTCGAGCCGTCCGCCCGGTGCACGTGCATGCAAAATCCATGCGAGTCCACCAAGCCGGGACCGCAGCACCTGCTGAGAAGGAAACGTCAAACGTGGCCTTCCACTCGTATTCTGCCAGAGTGCCAGGGCTCTCCTTGCTTGAAACGTAGCCTCGCCACCGGCGCCCACGGAGCTCACGACCAACGTGCTGGGCCACGCGACCGCGAGCCTCCGCGACCGCTACGCGCTGGGCCGCAAGCTCGGGCAGGGCCAGTTCTTGCGTGATCTGATCCCATTGCATCCCTCCAAGGCTCCAACATGTCTGATGACAAATGCTCTAGGATTTTTCAGACCGGGTCATATTAGTGAATGCTTTTAGACCCTCTGTTGACTATCAGCAGCTAAAGGCGAATGTAACCTGTATATGCAACTTTATCTGTTCATATGTTTTACAGTCACATTTTATTTGTGTTTTGTTGTTTTCAGATTCTGAAGGCACATCTGAGAAGACGAACGAGATATTCTGGAAACATAGATGCAGCTTTCCCATATATAAACAATGTGTCAATGCTCATATTTTTGTTCTTCTAATTGTGCTATCCATATATGAACAATGGCAGTAGACTGATTTCTTCACATCTTACTCAGAAGGAAATACACCGAGTAACTCAAACATGGTACTTGCATAATGAGTTGTTATGCAGTGGTTCGAACGAAGAAGGCCGCCCCGTCGACAGAATTAACACGCCAAAAGGGCCACCAGCTTTCCCCAAAAAAAGGGGAGATCCGCTGCTTACTGCTCACGGAAACATCCGACCTTATCGTCAAGTCGTCTGCCTATCTTTCTTGGTTCGGAATCCAATCCAGTTGAAAACAAACAATTGCCCGATGGAAAAGTCAGATGAAAGGCAAGGAGTGTAAACCACGTACGAGCGAGCGCAGAAAGCGAAATGTTTTGCAGCGAGTCAAGCGTAATACGATCAAAAGGAAATGGGGTCGACTTTGTGACTAGATACCACTTTCTGTTTACTGCTCCAGGACAATCGTACCTCCTCCCAACATAAATATTTCTGTTTTCCCCATTGATGCACAGATTTGGGATGTATCTCAAGGTATGGCATCTGCCTCCTGTAATAGTCCTTTCACGATTTGGGATGCATCTCAATTCTCAAGGTACGTATAGCAGGCTAGCAGCCCTTTTCTAAATACAGAGAGTCAATCCCATTTTATACAGGCTGTTTACAATAATCTATACACATTTCTTTTGCTACAGGGCAATATGCGTATTCTTCACTAGCTCCTTGTTTCCAAACTCGGTCTTAACTTCGTTGAACAATTTTTCCTTTGTATACATATTGGTTCACTTGAACTGTTGTCACCACTTCTTATTTACCTGTTGTTCACAATGATTATTTCAGAATGTGATATTAACAGAGAATGGTGATGAGTGGACCTAGACGTTTGATGTCTCTATTATTACCATTTTCTACATTAATTTGCCCACCCTTTATAGGTGATAGAGCTTGCTATGCATGTACGATTACAGGTTCAGCTGCCTTCTGCCAGAAACGAAGGGGACTACTAGACCAACATCGTCTATCTTGGACAGGTGCTGACATTATTTTTACTATATAGAGTGCGGGGAAAACAGTTATATTCTTAGTTCAAAGTAAAAACTAAGCTCTGCCTCTTGCCATTTTTCATTTGCTTCATAGTTCTACACTAAGCTCTTTTCTCCTTCCTCCTTTAGTTCTCGACTATACCTACAACTGATTTTCCTTCATCTGATCTGTGCCATTGCATCCGACTATGAATGATATCCTAAATACAATCACAACGCTTCATTCTATTCTGGTATATTGCAACCTATCTAGACCATTACTCTTGCTTAAATTACCTGCATAACCTTTGCCAGTATTTACATGCTCTTAATTTTGACATTTGCCCATACGTTGGTCTTAACAACCGAGGAAATGAAAATTTGTTCATACGTAGGTTGCTCATTTGCACCACCGATGCCAATTCAACGTGTCTCTAATAGCCGGTACCAATGTTTTCTCAACGCAAAATTATAAATCTATTTTTTTTTTACAAATATCATCACTAGCGACCTCAAGGTTGGCGCCCTAGCCTTTCTAGTGTCTGACCAAACTGAAGGTGTTGTCGTCGATTCAGACAAAAAAGAATGGGACTGTACTACTCATTTACTCCATGTGTGTAACTGACAATTAAACTGATTTACAGTAGCTTCCCGGAAGTAGCAGTAGCAGGGTTTATTATTGCCGGTGCGCCGGAGGGAGGAAAACGTCACAGAAGAAGGGGGGGAACCGGTGAAGAAGAGAGGCGGGCGTTGCTGCAGCCAGTCACGGACTCTCCTTCTGCACACCGGCCACCGGCGTCTCCTTCTGGAAGGCACCCCGGTGAGATTTTTTTCGATTCGGCTTTGGAGTTTGGACCCCCCGCGTGGGCTCCGCGTGGGCTCCGCGGGCGCGGCCGCGTCGGGGAGAGGCCTCGCTTTGGACCGGCTTCTGCCGCGCGCCGATCCTGCGCCCGCACGGCGTGGACCGGCTTTGCTTGACTTCCGCCCCGCATGGTCCGGTCATCCGGTGGACGTGCGTGTAAACCCACGAGATAAGTCCATCAAGCCGGGGCCGCAGCACCCATTTCCAAGGATTGATTGGTAAAATTGGCACTAAAATTTCCCGCGGCAACCACGGCGCGGATCAGCCGATCAGGCGAAGGAACGAAGCACCCACACCGATATAGGGGTGTAAATAGTAAGGATATTATCTGTCTGTATTTGAATATTATCTGTCTGTATTCGAGTTCCGATCCGTTTAAAAAGGTAAAAATTCGATCTGTATTCGAATCCGGACATTTAATATTCGATCCGTATCCTTATCCGAATATTCAAAATTGGATAAATATGATGTCGATAACCATTCAAGTCTTATCCGACAGGGATTAAAATTTCGGATTGAAATTTCCGAAATTTCGTGTATTTCGGTGGGTGCCGAAAAAAATTATTTCGGAAATTTCAGTGTTTTTTATTAACATTATGGCAAAAAATATTTTAGAAATATTAAAAAAGGTCCGAAATTCCTGAAATTTCGTGCTTTTCGGCGGGTACCGAAATTTTTTTTCTGAAATTGTAAACCCTGTTATCCGACACATTTAATCAATATCCGTATTCGATCCAAATCCAATAAAAAAAATATGAAAACAAATACGGTATCAGCAGTATTCGTCCGTATTCGATCCGATTACACCCCTACCGACCGAATGAATCCGTCCAACAATTCCTCCCCGCACCCCTCGGTCTCGACGCAGGCGTGCCTGCTTGGTTGCGTAGCTGTCCATTATTTATTTATTTATTTACTTTCTCTGCGTGTAACTGACAGTTATTAAACTGATTTACTCAACAAAACATCTCTGCACGGTAAACACAACCAAACGCAGGCTAGCCTTACCTGCTGGCCTGGACTGGCCTCCCTTGACCAAAAACCTTGTTGAGCAAAAAAAAAAAGAACTGAAGGCTGAGCAAAGTTGAGCAAGAGCAAGGCATCCAAACATGCCTGTAGGTATAGCGTTCCAACCTTTGCCTCCCACTTGGCCATGTTTTTGCTCCCAGCCTTCCACAGCCCCTCGCGGCTGGCGGGCCTCTCCAGCGGCGCCACGTAGCGACGCAAGCGGCTATAAAAATAATAACCCCACCCACCCGCCCAGCGCCCACCAAAGATCCAGCCGCCGAGAGCCAGGCAGCCAGCACCCGCTTCCTCCCCCCGCAGCAGCCGAGCAGCGCTCCCTCACTCGCCGCCGCCGGTGCCCGGCCCCGCTCGCTCGCCGCCCCCTCTCCTTCACCCCTCAGCAGCCGAGCAGGAGCCGGCCGCCAGGTTCGTGGTGGTGAACGGAGGCCCGAGGAGCAGAGCAGGACCAGGCAGGTGCAGCCGCCGCGAGGTCCTCTGGGCTACCTGGGGAGCAGGCGCCGTCGTCAGCCTACCTACACGCCACCGGCATGAACATCGGTAACGCTCCTCCTCCCCTCCCATTCCATACGATCCGTAGCCGGCCGACCCTCTCAATCTGGGTGGGAAACAGAGACGGATTCTTTCCTTCCCCAGATAGATCAGATCGATCCGTTTCTCTCGCCCGCCCGGCCCCGTTCGTCTTTGTGAGCGCCGGCGGTTTCCTTTCGAATTGCTACACTACTCCTGTATTCATCCAGGGGGCGCAGGCCATCCGTCCTTGCTCCGTGACTCTTGCCAACTTGAACATCTCGTTCCTTCTCGGGTTCTTGCCGTTCCAAAAAAAAAAACAGGGGACTGCGGTGGTGCCACGCCGCCGCCGCCGCCGACGATGATGAGGGCTCCGGGCAGCAGCGCGATGGCCATCGGCCTCATGGTCATGCTGATCTCCGTCAGCGTGGGCATAAACTTCAGCTCCGGCGGCATCGGCCTGCCCCTCAGCTTCCCTGGGGTTCTCGCTGGCGCCATCCTCGTCATCGCCGGCGTGCGCGCTGCTGACGTCGGCGACTCGGCGCCCGTCGTCCCGGCGGTGCTCGACGGCGCGCGTGGTCTGCTATCGTTCACGCGTCGCGATCTCGCCCTCGTGGGGCTCGTCCTGCTTTCTTCTGCCATCACGGCGGTCTCCGGCGAGGCAGGACCGGTGCTCTGCTTTTCAATGTTTGTGGTCCTCATGCTCGGGGTCTATCTGATCGGCATTGGAACTCTTGGTGAATAGCTTGCTGTTCAGTTCATGGACGCTTTGATAATGCTCGATTGATTCCTGAACCAACGGCCTTCTCCTGGAGCCCCGAACTGCCTGCCTGCCTGCCGCCATCAGCCATCGGCCATCGCCCCTGCCCCTCTGCCCCTGCCACCGCACTCAATTGGCAGGTAACCGTCGAACGACAATTGAAGAAGCACCACGCCGTGGCGGACCTCTTAAACCTAAGTGTTGCGTGCTGTATCAGTATCAGTATCTCTCTATTGTGTGTGCACTGTGTGCGTGTGCTTGCTGCGGAAGCAGCGGAACCCTTTTGAATTTTTGTCATGTACTCATCGCTCGTGTTATGCGTGTGCGCTCGAATGTTCGTTGAGTCGCTAAACAATGAAGTTGTGCTACTGTAGTGTAATGTACGGAGTAGTTGTGGGTATTTTTCTTTATTTCTTTCTTCAGGGCATGGAAGCCGATGCTATTTTATTGTAAGACAACAATACTGTTTTCTTTTCTCTGAGCATGTGATCAAACGGAAACATGTGTGCAACCTGATGAGCTTCATACTTTGAGTGTGCAAATGTCCTAGATTACAGTTTGGTTGTCAGCTGCTAGTTGCAGATAGTACGTACTGGTAAAATTTCTGTTCTCATTCCCTGTTCAGGAATCAGGACCACCGTATATGTGCTGTCGCTTCTTCTTGGTAAATCACCAGTTTACTCCCAAACCCCGCGTGAGAATTAAACAAACGGATCTGGCGAACTACCTCTCCATTTCAGACAAGTAGGCTTCATCTATCAGGGGTTGTTAGAAAATAACCACTAGGGCTAACAATTAACAAGTTGAGCTTTGGTGAACATTTTGAGTTTATTGGAGGCTTTTTAACTAATAAGTGCAGATCCATACACATTCAACCGCGCTTGCAGTGCCTAGGTTTCTTTCTTTTTTGTGGCCCTGTAAGTCGATGCTATTTTCTTTCTTGCAGTGCATGGTGTCTAGTGCGTGTGCCGCCGATCCACCGGTGGTTGGGCTGAACAACGCACGGTACAGTTCAACAGCAGGAGTAGGAGATACCAGAACGACCTACCTAATGGGCAATGGCTAATGGTGGTTTGGATCCTGAGCTAAATTTTAGTTTCCGTCACATCGAATATTTAGATGCTAGTTAAAAATATTAAATATAATCTAATTATAAAACTAATTATAAAGATAAGGACTAACGGCGAGACCAATTTATTAAGCCTAATTAATCTATGATTAGCAAATGGTTACTACATCATCACATTTGCTAATCATAGATTAATTAGGTTTAATAAATTCGTCTCGCCGTTCAGTACTCAACTGTGTAATTAGTTTTTTAATTAAATCATATTTAATACTTCTAAGTAGCACCGAAACATCTAATGTAACGTGAACTTAAATTTTAGCTCCTGGATCTAAACACCCCTGATAATGGCTTCCCCTTCCCAACCTAAACCTCACCGTATCTCCATATATACGCTTAGCAGCACGGGCTCACGGCAGCAATGGCGGTGTGAGAGCAATCTGTATCTCACAGCTGTTACGTTGTGCAGCCAAAACTCACCAGCAGTAGCACGCATAAACAAATAACAAAAGGGCACACGGAATGCGCTTTGACCGGCCGCTGTTTCTTTCTCCGTTTATTTCACCATCACCACCATAGCGCTTGACACAGTTCAATTACCATCAGTGAATCTACCCAACAATAACATACTGCATGCATCTACATATCACAGAATGATCCCCAGCCCATGTAACTCACCTTCAGCTCTAGCCTGGGAGAAGTATAGATGGCCAGATGGGCCATGCCCAACGGGCCGGCAGGGGACACGGCCCGGTTAGTCGTGCTGTGGGCCGGCACGGCACGATTGTTTTTTTATTTTTACTATATATATTTATGTATATATATAATTATTATCATATTGAAATCATAAATAAACAACGGTTCAGCTGGCTAGTGGAGGCGGCCGAAGGCTCCCGTACAGTAGGTCTGGGTTCGAGTCCTTGTAGATGCCTATTTTCAGTGCATTTTCTTCTTCTTCTTGTATTGGGCTCGCGTGCTCGCAGCTGGCCCGGCACGATTAGCAGACCGTCGTGCCATGCCTGGGCCGAGGCAGAGGCCTGTAGTGCCGCTCGCACGGCACGTTAGCAGGTCGTGCCTAGGGGGCCTGTGCCGGGCTGGGCCGTGCCGCCCATTTGGCCACCTATAGGGAGAAGCCACGAACGGAACAACAACACAACACGAGGTCATTCCGCTCTGCTCCGCGCCGCGTCTCCACCTCCGTACTGCCGAGTCCGATCTGTGAACTGCGACACGAGGTCAAAGTCTCTCGTCGCCAGCTCACTAGTGAATCTCGTGATGTCCATCCAACGTGCCTCGCTCTCTCTTGTCATCTGGAAAATTCAATCCGGCCATTCCGCCGTAGCTTGGAAAGATGCAGGCCTGCAGGGTGCAGATCACATACACCAGGGCCACGACAGCCACCTGGGTGCTCGCTGGGAACTGGATCGACAAAGCCACCGCCGCACAAGCCCACACTCTGCCGGCGGCTGACACAAGCACGCAGCATAGATGTCCAGTGGTGGATCCAGGATTGATGGGCAGGGGGGCTGAGCTCCTTCTTCCTTCTTCAGCACCCTCTCTTCTTCTTTTTCCCCTTCATTTTCCTCCTCATCTCTCCTACATTTTCCATGGTGTGCAAGCCTGTAGGGGGGGCTGGCACACCCCAGCCCCCACGCTAGATCTGCCCCTGTATACGTCAGAACCAAACACCAGCTCTCGTTACTCTAAATTAGTGTATATATTAATTCATACAGTCGATGAATTTCTGTGTAAATGGGTGAATTGGATTGAATGTGAATTTATTTGTATCCTATTGTCTACAAAATTTTCAGACTTAAGGTCTTCGCTATACAAATTAATAGACAACGAAGAGGACCAATACTTTGCCATCTTATTTTTCATTACCGTTGATGAGGAAACGGAAGATGTGAATGCACAATATTCTTTCTCTTCATTACTATGGTGTCTCGCTTAAAAAAAGTTTTAACCTTGTGGTTCAACCATCTTCTAAATTTGGACTATTTAACTATAATGTTAACTAGTCATCTATGTGACATACATGAGGCAGTTTTGTCCGCTAAATTTTGGCCCTAGTCTTGCCCAAATCTTAGGTCCGCCACTGACAGTGGCAAAACATGCGGACGACTCCACTCACAATCCACATAGACTGCTCCCTATCGTCCGGCTCAGCCGTGAAAACAACCTTGTAACCAGCACCCCTAACCTTGATGATCCGCATCAAATGGAACGATGGACAGCAGAGGAGCTGCGCGCGGAAGCTGGTCCAGACTAGAGACAAATACCTCAGGAACAGTACGGACTTGGCGGTGTGGCCTTCTCCACGAACTCCACCTTCCAGACATGGTCACTTTAAAAGCTGTGGTGTGTTTCCTCATCGGTGAACTCGGTTGCCTCGCTAGGCCCGTGCACCTTGTCTGGTGTGAGATGGAAGGCTCGAAATATGCAACCAAAGTCCGATACGTGAATGTAGATCAGGCACGACGGTACATGCAAAACTTGGCTGATGAGTCTTGGCATTTGGCAATGCCTCCGGACACTAACACAGAAAGTAGGGCTATCAAAGTCCTGGGTCTAAAGTCTGAGGTGCAGATGGATCTTGTACCTCCAATGTTCAGCCATCATCAATAACCATCAATAGGTCCCACAGCACGTGAACAATCCACCCAAGAACAAAAAAAGTCATCCAGACTGAGTAGCATTGGATTAATTGTGAGTAGGGGTGGTAAAGGGCCCTCAAATGTTTCTAAGTACTATATCAGTAATAAATGGTTTAATTTATCTTTGTAGGATTTCTTGCTCTATAATATATTTCAGATAATCACAAACACAGGCCCATTTAGATTTGTTCTAAGTCATACTCAAATTTCTTAACTTTTATTATTATTTAAAAAAAATAGATTCACAATACAAGATCGATAATACTATATTCACATTGAATACAAACTCTACGTAAATTAATAAATCATTGTGTGATTTTTTAAAAAATAGATGTTATAGAATTCTCTTTTTTTAATATTTAGAATCGTTTGGATATAACTTTGTCCATTCTTTTTATTATTTTTTGTGAATATATTATTTATTAGATGAAGCACATATGTGAAAAATTACTCAGTCCTAACCCCTAAAGGTCCCTAGCCCTTGAGCCCTTTTTATAGGGGAGAGTGCTAGTTTACAATTTTCACCGAAACGATTTAAATTACAAATAGGTCACCATCCTCTACATGGCCGCATATCAAACTAGGCTGGGCCTTAAGGGGCTAGGCCTTGTCACCTACCCCCAACCGTAGCTTCTTAGCTACTTTAGTCTGGATGGCACAGTTAACACTAACACAATTTTTGATAAATTAATATTAATTTGCTAAATGAGTCCTGGAGCAATACAATCGACTATGCCAAGAAGCTTCATGAAGGTATTATCCATACTCTAACTTAGGAAAGAGTTTATTTTTCTTAGAAAAGGGTTAAGTCCTCTAGACTATAAATATGTAAGCAGGTGCATTGTGTAGAAAAAAAATATATCGATCATCAATGCAACCGCACTTTTATTTTCAGCACAATGCCGCAACACCGGCCCCTAATGAGGCTTCTATCAAATAAGCATCATGTTGCCCTAATGTTGTATCGATTTAGACCATTAGGACATATAGATGTCTCTACTCATGGCACATCGTACGCCAATTATTAATTCAGTTAAGTCCAGCCCGCTATGATATTTCGGCGAGCCATGCGTCATTGTGTCTCTTGGTTGTCTAGCATGGATGATCGGCTCGGTGGCTTGTGCAATAAGCTATTGGGCCTTCTTACCGGCTAGTGGTTGTCTTCATTGACTCATCTACGACGATGTAGCCGTTTTTCTCCGGGATCAACCGTTCGTTGTAGGCTCATCTTTCCTGACTAGCAAGTCAAGATAGGTGGCATGCCCGTACTATATTTTTGGATCTGCGTCTAGGAGAAAGCAAATCTCTTGGGCTAGCAGTCGACCGCGGGAAAGACTTATGATATTTTTCTGTGTCAACAACAGGTACATAAAAGTGAAGTAGGTGAAACAAAGGAAATGACCTAGCCGACTCTCTGACCTAGGTTGTAAGGAATGCCCTCACGGATTGCCCATGCATACATCTTGCTAAAACAGCACCATAAAAAACCCATTAGAAAAAAGACAGAAAATGGCATATCGGGTCTAGATACACATGGTGATCATATTCAATAATCCGAAGGGGCTTCCTTCTAGCATGAGGATGATCTGGAGCCTTCAAGACGGCAATGGGGTAGGCCTCATTGTCTAAATGTACATTATTCCTCATCGGCTTTTGTCTTCTGCTTCATCTTCTTTACTTTGATCGCTCGGGTTCTCATTCGAGCCTTCCTACTGGAATGTAGTTGAAGTAGTTGACGTAGATGCGATATTCAGAGCTGAAGGTGTTGATGATGATTCCCTTGAGCTAAAGCAGGTCATTGGAGGGGAGAAAGGTAGGTGTTGGTGCCGCTATCAGCGAAACTAGTGCAGTCATCCAATGTTTTGGCAAAGCCCCTTAACCGTAAAACTGAAAAGTGAGGCGGAGGCGAAGAAGTTTGTGAAGCCCTACAGCAAATGTGAAGATGTCAGCAAAGCACCAAAGACGTAGTTCAGTTTTTTTTTTTTTTATAAGGAAGCCGTAGTTCGTGGAATGAATATTGGAAAGGAGCACACTGGATGTCTCGGCAAACATCTAACCTGAAGCTTGTTATGGTAGTTGTACTAGTTACTACTTGCAATTAGTTACTATTTCTAGTACTTCCAACGAATCTCTCTTGAATTACAGATGAGGCCGACTTATCCTTTGAAACAGAGAAGCGGTTAGTCAAAGCGCATTGTATTTTTTTAACACATGGAGTGGCCCTGAAGTGGGATTAAAAATTTGAAATTTCATAACTACTCTCTCTCTCTCTCTCCAACCAGCAACTGACAGCCAAACAATAGTGAGTAGCACACACAAAATCGTCTGATAGGCCGAACAAAACCCAACAGAGTTTTTTAGTTGGGTCATATTTCATTGAACAGCAAATCAGGCCAGGACATGTTTGCATCCTCAAAATATGGAACCTCAAGCCCGGCCGTCAAGCTACACACATGAATTGGTTAAAAAAATTGGAAACAGTACCGAGCTACGTGGCCAGAAGAAGTAAAGCGACAGCTGATTGCAGGGCAGATAGTCGAGTAGTGTACCCTGATTAACATGGGTGCCTTCGATTCGAGATCAATCAATGGGTCCATGAGCTAAAGAACTAACTACTGTACTAGCACTCCTTCGTGTCCAAATGGGCGGGCCAGGCTGGCCCAGCACGGCCCGCCAACGTCACCGGGCTGTGCTAGGCTAGCCGACGGCCACAGCGGCGACCCAGGCACGGCACGGTCAAGGGCAAATCGTGCCGGGTCGGCCCGCAGTCTCTCGTGCTCATGCAATGTTTGGATCCCCTGATTAAAATTTAGTCGCCGTCACATCAAATGTTTGGATGCTAATTAGAAGTATTAAATATGGTTTAATTATAACACTAATTACACAGACGGGAAGTAAATGGCGAGATGAATTTATTAAGCATAATTAATCCATGATTAGCAAATGTGATGCTACAGTAACCATTCGCTAACCATAGATTAATTAGGCTTAATAAATTCGTATCGTCGTTTAATTCTCAACCGTGTAATTAGTTTTCTAATTAAACCATGTTTAATTCTTCTAAATAGCACTGAAACATCCGATGTGATGTCTTTTTTTGTGTTTTAACTCATATAGTACATATTAATATATGTATAAATGCCTAAAAAATAAAAAAAATAATCATGCCGTGTCCGGACCGACATGGCGTGCCTGGCCTTCAGCCCAAGCACGGCACGGCCACCATGCTGGGCTCATGTTGGGTTTCGGCGGGCCGGCCCGGTTTGGACATGTATAACTAGTAGCAGTAGTACTTACTCCAATATCCACCAAGAGGTCCAATGTTCAGCCAGCATAAAGAGGAACCATGCAACGAGCAGGCAAGGATTAGTCATTGCGACGATGTTCGGAACAGAAACGGAATTAGAGAGACGGTTGCGTTGCAGGCTGGCCACCGGGCGCTGTACTGGGGGGGCATCTTCGCCTCCACTTGGGTGGACGGGTCCCCACGACGTCCGCTGCCGCCTCCCTCGCGCTCCGGTCGCCCCCGCCCCACCCCGGCCCAACCACCGTCCTACCTCGCCCGGCCGCCGACGCCCTCGCCACCAGCCTCCGCTGGGCCGGCCTGCCTCCCCCGGCCCTCCCTCCAAGGCCGGAGGTGGAGGGAGCGAGGGAGGTGGTGACGGCGAACCCCAAACCCTAAGGTGGCCGGTGAAGGCGAGACAGCGGCAGAGACGGCAGCCGGGCGGCAGCGGAGGAGGAGGGCGGAGCGTCAGGGGAGAAAGAGGTAGTCGGCGGCGCATTAGGGGAGAAGAGAGAGCAGGGAGGAAGAGGGCAATTTTGAGCCAATTTGAACTGAATTGGGGTAAAAAAAATGTGAAGGAACGGGGACGGGTGGACAGCATGCTCTGATCCACATAGGTGGACGGGAAGATTTTCGCTGGCTGTGGGGGCACCGTCAGATATATACCTTAATTTCTTGGCGCTACGAAACATTCCCTCTCTCTCCCAAAAGCCAGAGCCCAGATTTCCATCGGCGACAACCTGTGTGTCCAGTGCCAGTCCCGTCGAAACGACGATCGATGAAGCACACCGTTATCGGACCCACAGACGCTAGCTGCCGCAGCCACGCTTATTATGGTACCCACGCATGCACGTTTATCAGGCCAATTAAGCCAACAAAAATAAGTATTAGCCCCCGTATCAGCGTATGTTTTTCCACTAATGGATGATACAGACGTTAACGTCGTCCTATCCTGCTATCAGCCTAACAAATTCCCTCCCGGGCTCGGGGCGGCCCGCGACGGCGACGTACGGGAACGCGTGAACCCGGCGGGGAGCGGTCTGGTTCGGTGTGGCTCTGATCACGGGACGGACCCCCTGGAAGATAGCGCGCGTACGTGGACGTGGCGGCGAAGGGCTAGCTGCCATGGTCCATGGAGGCGCGTTGGGTGGCGTGGCTTGCAGGCTTGCATTGCAGCCCATGGAGGTTTTGTCACTGCTTTGCGTTCATTTTTCTTTCTTCCTTTTTAATAATCCGAATCAGTAAATCTCCGGAACACAAAATCGCTCTCAACGACCGCACAGCAAGCAAGCAATAGGACCCGCTAGTACATCCTAGATAGCAGCAAGGCAGGAGGAGGATCTAGAGAGTTCTAGAAGGTAGCAAGAGGTACATGTGAGAGAGGAGGAAGCCTTGAGAAGTTTTGGGGCAAATACGTATTAGCGGCGCATTCCCAAGCTTTAAACGGTTGCAAACAGCTGGAGGAGAAGCTGGTAAAGCTTATGGTAATATGGTTGGAGGCTGATCTTGTCGCCAAAAATAGAGAGAAAATCCGTCAGAGCTGCACTCTCTCCAGTCAGGTACCGACGATAGCCAGACCGCGCGCATAGAGACAGAGTTGCATTGTAATACTATAGGGATATCGTATCTAACAGAGTAACAGATGTTTAGTTGGCTGAATTTCCATGAAAACTAATCTAGGACATCTGCAAACACCAAATAATTAACCTGCATAAAGCTGCACACGTGATCGATTGCGTCTATAATCAAGTGATGATAGGCACTACTATTATGTCACACGGCCAGCCAGGAGCAAAGAAAAAGTATTTCTGCCAACTAGCACGAATTGAATAATAATATTTAAGTAAGCTCTCCTTTGGCACTGAGCAGTGAGCACACACAACATGACAAAATACTCCAACAAGACAACAGAGTTATTTGGTGAGATGAGGGTGTAGGCAGCAAAGACGGATTGCCTGTCGGATGACTGGCAATTCAGGGCTTGAGGTGAACGCTGTCGAGATATTCAGAGCATGAACGGCGCATCCAAGAAGCGAGCGCAGGCGCAGCAACTAATCCATTCCCCCAAGAACTTTGACGCCGACGAGGGAGAGCCCGAGCAACAGCAGAGCAAACGCGCAGAGGCAGACCACGGGGGCCGTCGCCGTCTGCGTCAAGGTTCGGCGCGCGGGACCCGATCCGGTGCCCCTGGCTGGCACGTCCGTGCATCAGTCGCGGCGAACGAGTTGCTGCGGCACACGGCCGCAAGCGGGCCAGCATGTCCAAGCAACTTCCTTCCTGTACATCATTTTGCCTGCCGTGCCGGTGTGCTTCCGCAATGCCAGGTCGCCTCGCCCGCCGCAACCCCACACCTTCTGGGCGATTTCCTCTGATGCGGATAGGTGCAGACTGCAGACCAGGTGGGTCTAGCCGTCCAGTTCCAGCAGGTGCGTGCGGCCCGACGACCAACTGCGTCCCTATGACTACGAGTCGAGACCTAACCTGCCTGAGAGCCCGCTGACCCCGCGCGCGCACGGCCGTGCGGTGTGCCGGATCGGATCCGACGTGCTGCCTGCTGGTGACCTTGCATCAGACTATCAGAGCGAGCCGGGCCCCCAACAACGCCAGGACAGAGGCGCGTGGAGTCCCCTCGCGGTTCTCGGTGAAGCCATTGCTGGAACACGTAAGCTCTTGCAATAACTCGAGACCATTTCATCTGTCCGTCGGTTCAACTTCAACCTAACTTCTTCAGTTCATCAATTGTTAAGAAATTGTCAGTTGGTCAGTTCAACTTGACTTGCTTAGTTGTTCAAAATTTCACGCTACTGCAAGCCGTAGCTATACATAGGAACCAGATTAATAATAGAGCTAACTATGCGTTGTCATATAACATGTAGCCAGCTAAAAGACTATTCATACAAATTTTTGTTTGGCGTAAGTTGTATATTTAATACCTGACCCATCTCTTTCTCTCACACACTGTCTTGGAGTCTGTGAGCAGTCCACTTGGAGCTGGCTATAAATGTGTAGCCCGTTTTCTTTATCTCTCCATTTCTTTGCCATCCACCGCAGCCCGGATAAATTACCTTATTATACTTTCTCTAAGCACACATCCATCTCCAGGCATGGCCAAAACATCAACAAAACAAACACAAGCAGCTGCTTAATTAGGTAGGTACACTACTGCGGTGTTTTCCAACACAAAATCAGGAGGAGAAAGCAAATAGCTGCATCTTCGTACTTCCTTCTTGTTGTTCTCTGGCATTGGTCGCTTCTAACTTTCTAAGGCCTGTGCACCCTGATCCTAGCCCGCTTCAGGACGTGTGTAGCTGACAAGCACTAGATCTAATGGTATGGATGAACTTTACGTAGTTCATGTTCTGATAACGTTAAATGCAACTAGTGAAAATGCACGTGCGCACCGCATGTGATAATAAAAATGATGCCGTATAGTTTTTTTTTGAAATATATTCTTAGTAATGTTGGTGTTTTATTGTTGTTTATTTAATATTTTAAGTGAAACAAGACATGTGTTGTAAATTATGCCTTATATTTCTGCAATGCATGATAAATAATCTTATCTACATTATTAGTATTTTTATATAAAGAACATTGTTGTAAATTATATTTTTTTTAAGTTTATATATGTAGACAGAGTAAGTTCTATAGGACCGGTTTCAAAAAAGAAAACAAGTGTCCATAAGAAAAGTAAGCGCAAATGTGTGAGTCTAGTAAAAAAAACGTGTTTTCCGAGGATGCTGCTGCAGCCACAACCCGCCGGAAACCTCCGCTGCTCCGCTGGACTGGACTGCTGGACTCTGAAGCCAGGCTCGCGGCAGCCTGATTCACTGTCTCGTGCAGGCTCCCTGAGGCCCTCACCAACGGTCCCGGCTTGGTGGATTTTGCGTGCACGTGCACCGGGGCGGACGGCTGCCATGCGGTGCGGCGGGGCCAAAGTCAAGATAGGCCGGGCCCGCGCCCGTGCCGCCGTGCGGTCCGATCTCACGTGCGGCCGAAAAAGTCGCGCACCGAGCGTACTCGCGTCGCGCAAAGAGTCCGAATGGCTGCCGTGCGGGGTCCGATCCCACTTGCCAGTGTGTTAGGACAAAGTCAGAGAATCCCTGCCGGCCGTGCGGGTGCAGGATGGGCCTTCCAGAAGGGGACGCCGGCCTGGACGAAATATTCGTGGCTCGTCGGCTCGCTCGATTCATGGTCGGCTCAACTCAGCTCGGATTGGCTCGTTAGCTCGGTTCCCTAACGAGACAGCTCGAGCCCAGCTCACGAGCTTAAACAAGTTTTTTTAATGGACAAGCTGCATATGGAGCAGGCAAGCGGAAAACACATGCAGCCCAAGACGGATAGATTCGTGGTGGCAGAATAGCCCAGATTGAGCCGAATTTACTGTTTACCACACCCGATTTAGACTAACCTCGGTAGTCCCTCAGAATTTAACGATCCTGACTTAGCCTTTACATCTGGATCGAGCATTGATCTTGGTGCGACTCTCGAAGGAGTTCACAGGTTACATCGTAGCACAACCACATACATTACCATAGAGTTAAAATATTATAACACAGTACTTGTTAACTTATTACACCAACCAATGAGCCAATTGTCGTTCGGTTGGCCAACTATCTATCCCGGTGCCTCCTCGGTGTAGTCTGGAATTTCGCTCGACGTAAGATCCTAGTTCGTGTTTGTTTAACTCAGTTCAACTGCGAATACTCCTTTGCAGTAGTTAAGAAATAGAGTTTGGATATCTTAATCTCACTCGCTGTCCTCCCAGGCAACTACCTAGTTGTTTACTGCTTTGGTCCTTGTTTACTCTTCCCACCATACACTATCTTGTTATATCTTACCCCGCTGTAAGAATAGCTAATGTTTATCTAAGTTATAGTACTGTTTGAAGTTCAAACATATCATTTCGCCTATTAGCCCTTGCTTCCCTGTGGATTTTTGCGATACTCGGAATACTCTGAGTGAAAAAGCTATAGTGAATCTCCGTGCGCTTGCGGAGTAAAATCTGTTATGCTAAGAGACGTCAACAAACCCTAGATTTGCCAGTTTCAAGCAAGGGTCCAATTACAAAAGTGCAAGGGCTTAATTTAAGCCACCCTTTTGCAATTTTTCCCCTGGAGAAACAAAGGATTTCTAAAGTCTTCAAATTTGAATTTCAGTCTAATTTTTTTTTGGAAAACGATGAATGCGTTGCATGCTATGCACTTAGGTCGGCTTTTGATACAGAGTATCACAGCCTTCCCCCCTTAAGAAAATCTCGTCCCGAGATTTAAAAGCGGCCAAGAGATACGAAGGGAAGTGTTTAAAAGTCAAGGGGGTGAACTTACTGGCTTGGCCCCTCTGGAAACGTGTCCAAAAATCTGGATATTCTTTTTGTAGGAAATGTTCGGGCTCCCAAGTAGCTTCTTCTGACGTATGATGGTGCCATTGCACTTTGTAAAACTTGATTACTCGCTGGCGGGTAGCTCTCTCTCTCATGTCCAAAATCTTGCTCGGATACTCCTTGTACGTCAAATTAGGTTCCACTTGAAGTTCTGTATGATCTATCTCTTCCGAAGGTACTCGCAGACACTTCTTAAGCTAAGAGACATGAAACACATTGTGGACCGCCGTCAATTGAGGGGGTAACTCGATTCGATAGGCCACTGGACTGCACCTCTCGATAATTGGAAAGGGTCCAATATACCGAGGGGCTAACTTGCCGGTGACGCCAAATCGATGAACTCCCTTCATAGGGGATACCTTAAGGTACACATAATCCCCTACTTCAAAAACTAACGGCCTTCTTCGTTTATCTGCGTAGTTCTGTTGACGAGTTTGAGCAGCTTTTAGTTTAGCCTGTATAAACCGAACTTGCTTCTCAGCGGCCATCACCAACTCAGGGCCAAAAGTTACTCTTTCCTCGGGTTCTGACCAATTCAAAGGGGTTCGGCATCGCCGTCCATAAAGGGCTTCAAAAGGAGCCATTTCCAAGCTCTTCTGATAGCTGTTGTTATAAGTGAACTCTACCAAGGGCAAACAGGACTCCCAATCTGAACCATAAGTTAAAGCACATGCTCGTAGCATATCTTCCAAGATTTGATTAATTCTCTCCACCTGGCCACTAGTCTAAGGATGATAGGCCGAACTGTGGATAAGGGTAGTACCTAAGGCTGCTTGTAATTGTTCCCAAAAGCGGGCAACAAATTGCGGACCGCGACTGGAAACAATAGTCTTCGGTACCCCATGCAACGCTACTATGCGCTGCAGATATAACTCCGCCAGCTGTTGAACCGAATACTGGATACTCACTAGGATAAAGTGGGTAGTTTTGGTTAACCGGTCTACGATCACCCAAATGGAATCCTTCTTCTTGCAGGTTTTAGGTAAACCCATAATGAAATCCATATGAATATCTTCCCACTTCCAACTGGGAACTGGCAAGGATTGTAAAAGTCCTGCGGGTCGTAAGTGATTCGCCTTTATCCGCCGACATACGTCACATTCCGATACATATTTTCCAATCTCTCTTTTCATCCGGGTCCACCAGAAATGCTGCTTTAGGTCATGATACATTTTGGTACTACCCGGGTGAATAGTGTAACGGGAAGTATGTGCCTCTTCCATAATTTTCCTTTTGAGATCTGTATCTTTGGGCACCACCAGACGATTCTTAAACCAAAGTATTCCATCTTCATTAACCTTGAAAGGTAACTCCTCGCCTCCAGCAAGCCTTCTTTTCAAATGTTGCACCCCTTTATCTGATTTCTAGGCTTGAATCACTTGATCCTTAAGAGTGGGCTCCAACTGAAGAGCGGCCACTGCTCCGGCCTGTACAATTTCTAGATTCATCTTTTCCATCTACTCACAAAGAGATTCTGCTGAAGGAGACAAGGTGGAGCAATTGCAGTGAGCCTTGCGACTCAGGGCATCTACAACCACATTGGCCTTTCCAGGATGATAATGGATTTCCAAATCGTAATCCTTGATTAACTCCAACCATCGGCGTTGCCACATATTCAACTCGCTTTGAGTGAAGATATACTTTAAACTCTTATGATCAGTATAGATATGACAAGTATTCCCTAGCAGGTAGTGGCGCCAAATTTTTAAGGCATGTACCACTGCTGCTAGCTCTAGATCATGGGTGGGGTAGTTCTCTTCATGTTTCTTTAGCTGACGGGACGCATAAGCTATGACCTTTCTTTCTTGCATCAATACACAGCCCAATCCAGTGCCCGAAGCGTCACAATATACTTCAAAAGGTTTAGTGACGTCCGGCTGAACCAACACTGGGGTAGAAGTGAGTAATCTCTTTAAGGTTTGAAAAGCCTGGTCACACTCAGGCCCCCAGACAAACTTCACATTTTTTTCTGTAATAGCTTGGTCATTGGTTTGGCTATTCTAGAGAAGTCTTGAATAAATCGACGATAGTAGCCAGCCAAGCCTAGGAAACTTCTGACCTCGGTAACGATACCTGGGGTTTCCAGTTCAAAACCTCTTCTACTTTCTCGGGATCTACTTCTATCCCACCAATAGAGTGGATATGGCCCAAGAAGGAGATTTTCCTTAACCAAAAAGCACACTTGCTGAATTTAGCGTATAGCTTATGTTCCCGTAACTAGGATAAAACCACCCGCAAATGTTTTTCATGTTCTTCCTCGGTCTTAGAGTAGATCAGGATGTCATCAATAAAGACCACTACAAATTTATCCAGCTCCGACATAAAGATAGATTTCATCAGATACATGAAGTATGCCGGGGCATTGGTCAACCCAAAAGACATTACCATATACTCATAGAGCCCATATCTGGTAGAAAAAGCAGTTTTTGACTTTAATGTGATTATATCCCGATCTAAGATCGATTTTTGATAAAACCTTGGCCCCCAACAACTGATCAAACAACACATCGATTCGAGGAAAGGGATACCTATTCTTAATGGTCACCGCATTGAGGGGGCAGTAATCCACACACATCCTTAAAGACTTGTCCCTCTTTTTGTCGAGCCTGGCAACCCCAAGGGGAAGTACTGGGACAGATAAAACACTTTTTAAGAAGGTCCTCAAGTTGCACTTTCATTTCAGCCATCTCCCTTCGAGCTATTTTGTAAGGTTTCCGGTAAATAGGGGCTGTGCCTAGCACAAACTCGATGGAAAACTCAATTTCTCTATCGGGTGGTAGTCCTGGAAGATCTTCTGGGAACACATCCGGAAAATCACATACCACCGGAATAGATGCTAGCTCAGGGCTGACAACAGAATTTAACACCGGCATCTCTTTTTCTAGCCGGGGAAGCGAAACATGCACCAAGGTATTATTTGGGGAAATAACCCATATGGTGCGAGCCGTGGTATCCATAACCGCTTGATGAGCATTCATCCAGTTCATCCCTAGGATGACTGGTATACCGCGACTAGGTAACACGATGGGTTGGATTTGGAAAAGTTTCCTTCCCAATTCCAATTGCAAGTCCCTAACCACTTGGTTAGTTAGCAATTGTTGGCCGGGAACCGTGATAAGGTACCCTTGTTGAACTGGGGATATTGAAAAACCTCGTCTATATGCGTATGCATGACTGACAAAGGTATGTGATGCTCCAGTATCAAATAAAACTTGAGTAGGCTAATCATTGATTAAGAACGTACCCATCATAACTGCTTCCCCTTCCGGTAGTTCTTCCATCTACATATAATGTACCTTGCCCACTTTTGGGGCAGGGCCCTTCTTCTTGAAGGTATACTGAAGATTTCCTCCAGATGTTTGGGCAGGTGGGCGAAATCCCTGACTCTGATAGGGATAAGGGCAGTCCTTCGTGTAGTGGTTGGGCTGACCACAATTATAGCAGGTGTTGCCCGGTACTGGAGCACGAGGGATGGGAGTGCCGGGTACCAGTGGATGAGGCGCAGCCTCCTCATCCACTACCGAGGGGGCTGGTTCAGCGGAAGGGCTGATCGAACCATCCACGAGGGACATGGAGTTGGGAAGGCATACCTGGGTTGTTGGTACACCACCCGTGGTCGACTGCTAGATCCCTCGGTGGCCCTCTTGCGCTTCTTCTCTTTGCCATACACTCGGAGTCTTTCTTCCAACTGGATAACATCATTCACCATCTGATGGAAGCTGGGATATGACATATTCATCTTCGCCCTCATGCGGGGAGACAGCCCACATGAGCAGTACATCTTTTTGGATTCATCCCTAGCAACCAAGGTAGGAGCATACTGAGCTAGATGGTTAAATGCTTGAATATACTCCAGAACGGTCTTGTTACCTTGCTGCAGGCTCAGAAATTCCTGCATTTTCATTTCCACTAGACCTTCTGGGATATGATGGTCCTCGAAAGCCTTGTGGAATTCTTGCCAGGTCAGTTGCTGGTTGGCTGCAGGGAAGCTTGGTATGTCACCCACCATGTTCTAGCGGGTCCTTGTAATTTTTGAGCGGCGAACAAAACCTTTTGCTGATCAGTGAGGTTCGGCAAAAGCTCAAACATTCCCTCTGTGGTCCGCACCCAGTTCTTAGATTCCATAGGATCTAGAGCGGATTGAAAAACCGGTGGATGGAGGGCCTCAAAATCCAAAAAGGTCACTCCTGCCTCACGCCCACGACACTGGTTATCTTGCAAAAATTGTTGCTGGTTGAGTTTACTCTGAGTCAAGAGCTCAATCAGACGATCATGGCGGTTAAGAACCTCCACCATCGTGGGATTTGGCGGGGGTGGTGGAGGAATCTCACCGGAATGATCGCTAACCATCTGCGGAGCACAGAAGTTGAGGAAACTGTGAGGTTACCATTGCACTTAACAGTTGAAAAGATCCAGATACGAAAGATCTTACACCTTTTATTGAAAGGTAAAACAACCACAACAATGCTAACACATAACATCTTACATCAGTAGTTCCAGCCACACTTAGCCGATACTACCATACAGTCATACAACCACTACTGGTTTACTCAAAGTGACAACCCATGCTGGCAGTTATTTTACAAAAAATTTTACAAAAAATTTACAACATCACACACCCAAGCGACGAACCATCCGCAGTCCACCCTTCAACTACCGCTCTGGCCCACTGAATTTTCGCCCGTATCAGAGTCGTACCCTATACCAGGAGCAGGGGTACGTGGTGGTCCAACGGAACCAGAAGTGACCCTTGAGGACCCTTGAGTAGCTCTTGACCCCTCAGGAACTAACTCCATTGGCTCCTCTTCAGAAGAACTCTCTTCTAACTCTGCTCGGAGCTGATCATTTTGTAATTGCAAAGCAATCACTTGCTCATTAAGGTCATCGATAATGGTATGGTCGAGCTCTATATGTATAGTCTGATCTTGGATGGTGAGGTTAGTAGTATGCAACTGATCCCTCAACTCCCTCATGGTGCGTAACTAATGATTTCTGAAGAATCCCTATGATGCTGCTCCAGCATCTGCGCATTCTGCGCCCTCAGCTCTAGAAGACCCTCCCTGGTACTCTCATAGGTTTGGTGGTGCTGATCATATAGATCTGCCAGGTGAGAAGTATAATTGACCTGTTCCTGCATCTGGCGCCTTCGCAGATCCCGTGCGATACGATCCAGGTTATCTATCCTCCGTTCCCACTCAGGCTGAGATCGGTCATTGGGAGGAAGGAACATGGCTTCTGACCCTTCTAACTCATCAAAATGCCTTACACAGAGCCCAGTTAGGGCCCTATAAGCTGCATCTGAAAATGCCTCTCCAGGGGTTATCTCACTACCCTCAACTTCCCACACCTCCTCCTCCTAGAACTCGGGGTGTCGAGGCATACGCACTCGCACCCTTGTCTCACCCCTGAAACCCAGATCGACTTGACAAACAATATAGCGAGGGCAACTAAGATAATCTAATCCCTGGAGGCGATGATGAAGGTTCATAGCTAAAGGGCAATCCTCTGGGCACTCCTAGTGCTAATGACCCCTGGCACCCTCGTAAGGTACGAAAGTGTGCGGCATCTGGACCAGAGCAACAAAAACTTTTGCTAACAACAAAACATTTTGAATTGGCCTACTTACTCCTAGAAACAGAAAAATAGCTCTAATGCAATTATGATGCATGAAATATTTTAAGAATATCATTCTTAGTCTTTTCTACACGATCTTCTAAAGAAGGTAATTTAGTTGTTTAATACCCTTAAACGAGTCCTTATATTGGGCTTACTTAATATAGGTTGTAAAATAGTTTTGAAAATAGTAACCTACCCCTCAAGCTTGGCTCTGAAACCAGGTGTGGCAGAACCTCTAGATTAACCCGGATTCAGTGCTTACCACACCCGATCCGGACTAGCCTCGGTAGTCCCTCAGGATTTAAGGATCCTGACTTAGCCTTTTCATCTGGATCGAGCTTGATCTTGGGGCGACTCTCGAAGGAGTCCACATGTTACATCATAGCACAACCACATACATTACCATAGAGTTAAAATATTACAACACGATACTTGTTAACTTATTACACCAAGGCTAGAAGTCCATCAGCCTTTTCCAAAAGTTAAGGTTTTCCAACAAGTTTATTTCAAACTACACACCACGCGGCCCAAGGCGTAGTGACTACTGCTTCAGAAGAATGGACGGGCGAGGTAGGGATCCCATTCGAACAGGGTATACTTTGTTCCTGTAAAAAGAGTATGCAAGAAGCCTGAGTACTAATTACTCAGCAAGATTTACTCGACTACAGAGTCTAACCTGACTTGCTACCTTGAGGATGAAGTGGGATAAGTCAACTCACACTGCAGCAAATCTATGAGTTGATCCTTAGCTTTCAGGGTGATAATTTCTTTTACTATAGTCCTATTATACTAGATTATACCTGTTCTACTAGCAAGCAAAGTAACCACTCTTCGAAAACATTCATTACTAGATCATTCCACTTCTTACTACGATGTTGGTCGCGATCAGGCAGCTTACAATTGGCAAGCCACAGCGATTCGAATCGATTTTCAACCTCTCGAGAGGGATACTCAGACACCCGTCATATGCATGTACCTCGACCCCACATATGACAACATAACATCCAATGCCACCTAGTCGAAACCATCCTCACCAAATCCGGGTGTCAGTCCGTCGACACCCGCCCAACCTCCTTCTTCCAATTGGTCTCGTCTAGTTCCGATGCTTAGGTACAACCGAACGAGAGGTTTACTGGAGCCCGTTAAGGACGGCAAGTGAATGAGGCGCGTTCGGCCCAACCAGGGCACACATCGGACGGCCTTATGCGACAAAGGCAGGATCAGGGTCCATGGCAATGATCATAGCATAATAATATCGAAAAACGAAACTGATCCCACCGCATGTCTATCAAATTATTAACATCCTTCTCATTCTTAACTCATTTAACTTTAATAAAAGAGTTCCGTTCTAGGCCTATGCCACCTAAGCCATCTACTGCGTATGCTGGATACCGATTAATCATGCTCTAGGGTTTCAACCAATTCCTAACTCTAGTGCACAAACATAACCCATTTTCTTATTTAAAGGACTTAAAAAGAAATAGGTAATGCACTGGGGCTTGCCTTGGGTCAGGGGATCTGTGTCGTTGGTCGGCTCGAAGACTGCTCCCTCCGGGGCGGTGGATGGTTCGGGTGCAACGGCTTCTGGAGCTTCTGCTGTGGTGGAAGACACTTCAACTAGAGCCACTGGAAGCAACGTACCTAAGATGATGACATGCAGGAATTTGAAAGGATGAGGATGATCAACCAGTTGAAAAAGTAGGGTGCACATTTTCTAAAGAAAAGGTGGGCCACTGGGGTTAATCATCTAGGTCACAAGGGCTCAGATGACTGTCCCAGGGCTCAATTGAATTTCCTATTATTTTTAAAAGCTTCAATAAATTTTCCAAAGATTTTTTGACATTTAACTATATATTTTTATTAATTTTTATAATTTTTTATACATTTTTTAATTAAGAACACCTTTTAATCATTTTTAAAATTAAATAAGATTTAATTTAATCTCTCTCTTTTTAACTTAATTCAGAATTAAAATAATATTTAAATAATTTAAGAAAATAAACTAACTAATTAAGTAAATTAAACAGACTTAATTAAAGATTAAATAAATAACTAAACAGAATCAAAAAAGAAAAAGATTAAAGAAAATTCGTAAATAAAACTGGCCCAGCCCAAAAAGAAAAACAGCTAAAAGTCTAATTCTCCCCCTCCCTTTTTCGGCTCGGCCCAGGGGCCGTGGGCTGGCGGCCCACCTGGGCATGCGGCCTAGCCGTCTGGCCCATAAGGCGGCTGCCTCGCCCGGCGTGGCCTGGCGCGCCGCGCGTGCGCGACGCGCTCTGCACGTCCGCCGTGCCGGCGGCGCCGGCGACCCCAGCGCGCGGTGGAGGCCGAGAGGCCTCGCCGGCGGTGGCCTCGGGAGTGGTGCGCAGCCCTTAACCCCTCCCTTCTTCCTCTTCCCTCCCTTTCTCTCTCCATGCCCGCGCGTGTCCGCCGTTGAGGCATGGCGCCCGCCCGCGCGAGCGCGGTGGCGAGGTGGCCTCGTGGCGGCGGTGGCGGCCGTCGGTGCAGAGCGTCCTCGCGCGATGTGCACGCGGGCGTTGCGCACCCGGTGCGCGTGCCAGCCGTGACCCTAGCAGTTCGTACGCGTGGGGAATGCGGCAGCGTCACGAGGTCTGGCCGCGGCGCCGTGGCAAGGCACCGACCTCAAGCGAGCTCGGGCTGGCCCCATTCCGTGATGCGGAGGGGTAGAGCGAGGGGATGGGTGATGGCACGGCTCACCTTCGACGGCGTGGAAATGCGGCGCTGCGGAAACGGGGGCGAGCGGCGACGGCAAGGCGCGGGATGGGGAGCGGCGATAGCGGAGTGTGGAGGCGTTCCCACCACGCTTCGGCCCGATAGGGGCGCAGGGTGGCCGCCACGCGGGCCACCGCTCAAGGTCGGTTGCGCCCGCTAGGCGAGTGGCCGCAGGCCGCCTGCCCCGGCTCGGGGCTTAACCCTAGATTTTGACAGTTTCAAGCAGAGGTCCAATTACAAAAGTGCAAGGGCTTAATTTATGGCACCCTTTTGCAATTTTCCCCTGGAGAAACCAAAAAATTTTGAAGTCTTCAAATTTGAATTTGAGTCAAATTTTTTCAAAAACGATGGATGCATTGCATGCTATGTACTTAGGTTGGCTTTTAATACGGAGTATCACATTCATACAGCCCATGAGATCAATACATACCAAAGTGGCTAATCCCTAACCGGCCACCACTCGAAGATCCGTGTGTCTCGCAGACGCCGCGAAAGTCTAAACATGGGAAAAGGGACATGCGGCGGGCGGATTGTTCCGATGACCCTCGGCACATGTGTCCTCCGCTGCTTCCTTCACCAGATCACCAGCGCGCGTGCCGTGCAAACAGCGGCGGCAGTGACCGGGCCTCCGCGGGCGGCACACACCACAGGCCAAGCCAGCGCAGGTTGTGCACGCCGACTTTTGCGCGTTGCGAGGTGCGAGCACCCTCGCCCTGATCCATCCATCCTCCCACTTGGCCCCAACCCCTCCTCGCCCTCATGGCGGGCGGGCCACTCCAGCAGCGCCACGCAACGATGCAAAGCGGCCTATAAATAACCCCCACCGCTTCCTTCTCTGTAGCAGCCAAGCAGCAGCGCTTCCCTCGCCGTCGCCGGTTCCCGGCCTCGCTCGCTCTACGCCCCCCTCTTATTCCCTTCTTCCTGAGCAAGAGCCCCAGTAGCAGAGCAGGACCAGGTGTAGGTGCAGCCGCGGCGAGGTCCTCCGCGGCGCAGGCGCCGTCTACACGACACCGGCAGAAGATCGGTAACGCTCCTCCCCTCCCATTCCATACCTATGATTCTTAGCCGATCCTCACTCGATTTGGGTCGGAAACAACAACGGCCTCTTTCTTTCTTCCACGGAAAGATCGACCGGTCCCTGCCTCTCGCCCACCCATGTGGTTTGTGCACTCGCCGCCCGCTGGTCGCCCGGCCGGTCCTTGCGAATTATTACTCTCCCTGAACGGGCGCAGGGCATCCTTGCTCCATGATTCTTACCGACTTGAACATCTTGTTTTGTCTCGGCTCCTCGCCGTTCCTAAAAAAAAACAGGGGACTGCGGTGCCACGCCGCCGCCGCCGCCACCGCCAATGAGGGCTCTGGGCAATAGGGCGATGGCCAGCGGCCTCATGGCCATGCTGATATCCGTCAGCGTGGCCATAAACTCCGGCGCCGGCGGCATTGGCCTGCCCCTTAGCTTCCCTGGGCTTCTCGATGGCATCATCCTCGTCATCGCCGACGTCCGCGCCGCTGACGTCGGCCACCCGGCGCCCGTCGCCCCGGCGGTGCTCGATGGCGCGTGTGGTCTTGTATCATTCACACGTTGGCGTTATGATCTCGCCGCCTTCATGGGCCTTACCTTGGCTTCCTCTACCGTTGCGGCGGTCTCCGGCGAGGCTGCAGGACCGGTGCTCTGCTTCTCCATGTTTGTGGTGCTCCTGTTCGGGGATGCGTTGATGATGCACGATTGATTCCTGAACCAACAGCCTTCTCCTAGACTTGGAGCCCCCAACTGCCTGTCTGCCCGGCAAGCAGCCATCGGCCATCTCCATTGCCCCCTGCCCCTGCCTCCGTACTGAATTGGTAGGGTGTTGTAGGTATAAACATCGATCGACAAATGAAGAAGCACCATGCCATGGTCATGGTGCACCTCTTAAATATACTAGTATTGATTGCTGTATCTCTCCATTGTGTGTGCTTGCTGCAGAACCTTTTGTCACTAGACCGTGATGCGTGTGCGCTCAAATACTGATTGAGTCGCTGAACAATGAAGTTGTGCTACTATAGTGTTGATGTACGTGTTCTTATTTCTTTCTTTCTTCCTTCCTTCTGGGCATGGAAGCCGATAGTATTTTATTGTATTTATTATGGTAAGACAGTACTATTGCCTATGATTATTTGATCAAATGGAAACGTGTGTGTAATTTGATGAACTTCATATCTTGAGTATGCAAGTGTCCTATAATTGTTGTTTAAACATCTGTTATCAGAGGACTTTGTGCTTTCACTCAGTACAGTTTGGCTGTCAGCTGCTAGTTGCAGATAGTATAGTACTGGTGAAATTTTCTGTTCTCATTCCCTGTTCAGGAATCAGGACCACTGCATATGTGCTTTTGCTTGTTTTCGGTTAATCACTAGTTTACTTTCAAACCCTGCGTGATGTGAGAAATAAACAAACAGATTCCCTCCATTTCAGATAAATAGGCTTCATATATCAAGGGTCATCAGAAAATAACCACTACTGTGCTAACAATTAACAAGTTGAGCTTTGGTGAACATACTTGAGTTGATTGGAGGCTTTTAACTAGCAAGTGCAGATCCACACCCATTCAATGATGATGTAAGACCATACTACTGTCTATTCGTATCTGATCAACTGGAATCATGTGTGCAGATTGATGAGTATTGCTTTTGTCGATCATTAGTTCACTCATGGCGTGCGGGTGCAGCTCAAACCCCACGTGAAAGATATTTATCATACGCAAACGGACTTGACAAAAACTGCCTCTCAATTTCAGACAAGTAGGCTTCACTTCACCTACCGGCGGTCAAACCGACAGCGACAGGCACAGGCCTTTGAACTAACACAAGCGCAGTCCCTACTGCCTAGTGCCCTTCCCAATTCAACAGAGCCTGCAGTCCCTACTTCCTAGTGCAAAACAGAGAACGGTTCCCTTCCCAGTTCCCATATCCGTTCAAGAGAGCCTGCAGTCCCTACTTCCTAGTGCCGCCGTGCAGGCTTTGGCTCTCTATTCTGTTTTCGACGAGACTGGTGAGCATGAATCAAGCAAAGATTCCATGCAGATAGGGGTACTTTGGTCTAAAAATGTTTCAAATGAAATAAGTAGAATGGAGTCCAAACCTATGACTGAGTTGCAAAACAAAATGTGAAGTTTGAATGGAGTCCTGAGTGTGAAGAAGCGTTCCGAACTCTCAAGGCTCGTCTTACCATGGCACCGATCCTCGCTCAACCCGATATCACTAAGGGGTTCGATGTCTTTTGTGATGCTTCTGGAACCGGCCTTGTTGTGTTCTTTTGCAAGAAGGGCGAGTCATTGCTTATGCTTCTCGCTAATTGAAACATCATGAAGAGCATTATCCAACCCATGATCTTGAACTTGCCGCGGTGGCACATGCTTTAAAAATTTGGCGCCATTATCTTATGGGTAATCCTTGCAATATTTACACCGATCATAAGAGTTTGAAGTACATTTTCACCCAATCCGAACTCAATATGAGGCAAAGGAGATGGCTTGAGTTGATCAAGGATTATAGAAGTTCACTATCATCCTGGCAAGGCGAATGTACTTGCCGATGCACTAAGCCAGAAGGCAAAGTGCAATTGCTTGCAAGTTTCCTCTGGAATTCGCACTCTTTCTGATGATCTTCGGAAGCTCAACATTTCTATGGTCGAGCATGGCTCACTTGCTGCTCTTCAAATCTCATATAATCATGTTGACCAAATCAAAGAAGCCCAAAAGAAGGACAAGGCTATGGCTGAAATTCGATTGGAATTGAGACCAGGTAAGGCTAAGTGTTTTCAGTTGGATGATCAAGGTGTGTTGTGGTTTGGTAAGTGGTTGGTGGTTCCTAAGAATTTTGAGCTTAGGAAGTTAATTCTTGATGAATCTCAAAACTCTCAATTTGCTATTCATCCCGGGAGCAATAAGATGTATCAAGATTTGAAGCTAAGATTTTGGTGGACCCGCATGAAGAGAGAAATTGCTCGCTACGTGTCAGAATGTGATGTTTGCCAAAGGGTGAAGGCTGAGCATCTCAAACCAGCGGGAACCCTTCAACCTCTCCCTATTCCTTCATGGAAGTGGGAAAACATCTCTATGGATTTTATTACCGGATTACCGTGATGGTTATGACTCTATTTGGGTAATTGTTGACCGGCTCACTAAATCTGCACATTTTCTTCCGGTTCGTACTAAGTATTCAGTAGAAAAATTTGCGGAGCTCTATCTTACAAGAATTGTGTGTCTCCATGGTGTTCCTACAACCATTGTCTCCGATCGTGGTTCACAATTCACTTCCAAGTTTTGGAAAGCTCTTCATGAAACCATGGGAACAAATCTTCGTCATAGTACCGCTTATCATCCTCAAACCTGTGGGCAAACTGAAAGGGTCAATCAAATTCTTGAAGATATGCTTAGAGCTTGTGCTATCATTTATAGTGAGAGTTGGGACAATTGCCTTCCGTTTGCAGAGTTTTCCTACAACAATAGTTACCAATCGAGTATCGGCATGTCTCCATTTGAGATGTTGTATGGAAGAAATTGTAGGACTCCAGTAAATTGGTCGGAGTCGGGAGAAAGAAAGTACTTTGGCTCGAATCTTGTCTTAGAAGCCGAAGAGAAAGTGAAAGTAATTCAAGAAATGCTACGTGCAACCCAAGGGCGTCAAAAGCACTACGCTGATAGGAGAAGGCGAGAATTGTCTTTTGATCAAGGTGATCATGTCTATCTCAAAGTGACACCATTCAAGGGCACCAAGAGATTTCAGGAGAAAGGCAAGCTCGCTCCTTGTTTCGTCGGTCCTTTCAAGATCTTAGCAAGAATTGGCACGGTGGCATACCGGTTGGACCTTCCTTCTTCTTTATCTAGCATTCACAACGTGTTTCATGTCTCACAATTGAGAAAATGCATTCGAGTTCCAACCGAGGTCACCAACTTGGAAGAAATTGATCTTCAACCAAATCTTGCATAGCAAGAGCATCCTATTCGCATTCTTGATCAAGCTGAGCATAAAACTCGAAACAAGACCACCAAGTTTGTGAAAGTCCAATGGAGTCGACACTCTGAGCGGGAAGCTACTTAGGAGCAAGAGGATAGCCTCCGATAAGCTTATCCCGAACTATTCTTGGACTTGTGAGTTTCCTTTTAGTGCTCTAGATATCATCACCATATTCAGTTTAAGTCAAGTTTGATTCACCTCATGGTAGCTTCTATCCTTATTACAAGCTTAGATTATATCTCAGGACGAGATTCTTTCTAGGGGGTAGAATTGTAACAGCCTAGGTGCTTATACTGTGATCATGACAAGCATGTGCATCAATTCATTCATCAAATGCATGATTTTAGTCATTTCTATGTTTAAACATCTTGGTTTGAATGTTTGGGAAGAAACTAGAATGGAATTAATTGAGTAAGGGCAGTCAACTCGTTTTCTGGGAATTCTAACTGCGGACTGTCCGTGCCCTAGGGGCAGACTATCCAAGAAGAACTCAGAGACCGACTGTAGAATCTATTGATTTTCGTCACTCAACGGCGAACTGTTTGGCCCTTTGGAGCGGACTATCCGCAGTGCTAACCGGGGGAAAACACAGAGTTGAGGCCGACTCTGTGTGGTTTTGATATTTCTATGGCGGACTATTTGGACCTTTAAGAGCGGACTGTCCGCAGTACTAATTTTCGCAGCCGTCAGAAACCTTAGAGTTTCTGTCGAGTTTGGATATTTGTATGGCGGACTGTCCGGGCCTCAGGTGCGGACAGTCCGCAGTACAAATATTTGAATGGTGGACTATCCACGCCTCAGGTACAGATTGTCCGCAGTACAAAAATTTTAGGGACTTAGTTTCTGCGAGAATATGCTTTTCAATGGAGGACTGTTCGCGATTTGAGTGCAGACTGTCCACGAGTCGCGCACTGGCACTTCTTTGTCCCGCTGTCACGCATGCGGGAGGGCGCGTGGCGCCCGTCGCCCCCAAAACCCTGAGGGGAGCCTTTTCCATATCCCTCTCCCTTCTATTCAGCTCTTCCTCTCTCTCTCTCAAGCTCAAGAAAGATGAGAGCTCTTCCCCTCAAGCTCCTCCTCAAGATCCACTCTTGGAGGCCATTGGAGACCTTGGGAGCTCATCTCCCCTCCTCCAAGGTGATCCTCCCTCAATCCCCCTCGTTTTCCCCAAGTTTCCTTGGTGGGAAACCCTAACCCCCCTCTCCCATGGTTTTCTTTCTCTAGGTCAAGAAGAAGCTTGTGGCCCGATCTCTCTCCCCTTTGATTTCCATCACTTGGGGGTTGCTCTAGTCACTTCCTCCATCCTAGGTAAGCCCGATTTCGTGGGTGGGATGAGCTACATTGGTTTGTGCATGGTGTTCATGGTGACCATGGAGCTCTCATGCTCATGGTGAAGTAGGGATTTCTAACCCTAGCATGCTGATGTAGAGGTGGTTTTAGGATGTTTTAGCATGATGTTGATTTGTAGGATGACAATACCTAGGTGGATTCATTAATGGGTTAAATATAGATTAATTCTTGAATGTGTAAAGTAGTCATGTTATGCATTGCTCGTACTTTTTGCATAACATCTCATTATCGCATCATGCACATGGCATTGTTCTTATATTTGCATCGTATGCACTCGTGTAGAGACCGCACCGGTGAATCAAGTGGAGTTTGAACCCACACCGGAGCCCGTGAGTGACGTCCCATCCATTGAATATCAAGGCCGGCACCCTTTCTTTTACTCAATCTATTTTGGATCAATATTGTAATGTATTGTTTGCGCATCACATGTGTAATGAGTAGAACCCAGTTGACATATCCCTTAGGCTTAAAACAATTCCTAGTTGAGTATGTTTGCTAGGTGTCTCGAATTAATTGCTTGGCATTGCTTAGAAGTGGTAGAAGACGACGGGTGGCAAGGTCACCACCACTTGCGAGCTTTAGGAGTTGCTTTTAGTTCAACTCCGTATCGGAATGGTAAAAGTGGAGCTATGTTAATGCTTAATATGATTCGGGCTTGGTGCAAGGCGATGCTTGCTCAAGTCACATAAGGTTGCTAAGTGTTGCATTCGGTTCTGAGCACCATTCCGTACTCACCACATACTTAGTATAATGGGAGGGGAACCCAAGTAACATAAGTCTCCCGGAGCATCCAATGGATTTGGACGAGATGGTTGAGGTGTAACTGGAGTTGCCTGACGTACGAAGGGCTCGGTGCAACTAGCCATTCCCGTCTGTTCAGAGGGTGCTTGGGGCGGGTATGTGAAAAGTTGAGGGCATGAATCAACCCTTATCCTAGGCCAAGGGCCAAGGGTTCGGTCTTGTGCCTCATGTGGGAAAAGCAGTACACCCCGGTCGGGGGAAAATTTATTCTAATAGCCGCACTCTCGATCACTGAGCACGCTCGTTTTAGTTGACTTCAACATAGAGGTTTGAATGCGAGCTATGGAAAATTGGCTCTTGATCATGATGATATTTACTTTTATGCAAATGTATTGGTGAATGCTTAGAGTAAGACTAGATGCTACGTCTTTTGCTTATCATAACTTACTCAAGTGCTTTTCCTCACGTCAAATTAAAATGAATGAGCCTTGCATTCCACCATATATCTGTGGCTTGGGATAAGACCTGCTAGTACGAAATGTACTAACAGTGATGTCGTTAAGTTAATTTTAGGTGAGCCGGAGGCCGTGTATGGGTACTTCTACCCTGTCAAGAGCAGTGAGGGTCAGGAGTAATCGTCTTGAGATGGTCGTTGGATGGTGTTATGGCATGAAACACTTTCCATATTTTGTGAACGCTCGTATGTGAGAGCAACGTTGAAACTTTTCGCTGCAAAACTCTGAATATTTGTGAACTTAAAACCTTTGTGTTGTAGTCGTGGTGAACCGTTGTGGTGATATATGCAATGTAACTTGGTTATGGAAAATCCTTGTGTTGGGTTAAGTGGAATACCGGGTTGCTCGGGTAAAATTGGGGGATTCAATGCATGAAACCAGATTTAGCTCAGGTGATCTGGGCGGCTCCCTCACAGCCACGGCACGGGCTTAGGTTGCGCCACCACCACCGTAGCAGACCTGACCTGGCCGCTTTGTATATCCGTTCAAGAGATGGTGTGGTGGTGGATCGATATTATCGCCGCGAGACATGTCATAAAATGGACGTGTCATGCATGGGAGGCCGCCACGAACTTTACTTGGATCGTGCACCTGCACGGCGACGTACTGGCTTTGCTTGGCCTCACTTACCCCCCGCACCTGATGACATGGCTGGATTGCCCATTAAGGAAATGATGCAAGTTCCTGGCACAACACTAAAAGCACCCGACTAAACAGAGATCCTTGCGTATAATGCACAACATAAAGAACAATTCATAATGCAGGTATAACTTATTAAGCATGTAGAACATTTTATAATACATGTAGAACAATCTATTTTACATGCAGAACTTTTTGTTTTAGGCATAGACCATCTAATATTGCTATTAGTTGCACATGTAAATTTTCATTTTGCGCACAGAACCACTATATTTACCTGTAGAACAATTCATATTATGCGTATAACAATTTTTATTAAGTGTGTGGAACAATTAATTAAGGGTGCAGAATAATCAACTTTATACATAGTTACTTTTTATTTTGTGTGTAGAGCATTTTATTTTGAACTTAGTACTAATTCCGTCAGTCCAAATATCTAAATGGCTCAAAAGCCACAACCAGATGGAAGGAAGCATTTCAGCCCAACAGCGAAAATAGCCCAAGAGGCACAACCTAGTAGCGGGAGCGTTTGAGCGACAAATATGCGAGCCCGGTTTTTGGCTGTTGCCCTGCTCAGTGGCCGCTACTCCTGCTAGGGTTACCGATCCGAGAGGGAAATTTTTATATTTTTATATTTTTATATTTATTTTTTGTAGAAATAAATAGAGGATTCAAAAAATTACAAATCTATACCATTACCGCCGGACCATCCGGCGGTAATTAAAAAACGCCACCCTATCCGGCGGTTTAATGACGTGGCATCCTCTCTGCCGCCGGACCGCCGGCCGAAGCGGCGAAATTAAAAAATCGCCAGACCACCCGGCGAAATTTAAAAAACGCCGAATGGGCCGGCGATTTTTAATTCCCATGGCGGTATTTAGGTCCTGTTGGCGTTTTTTAAATAATGGCCGACGGTATTTAATCATTTTGGCGTTTTTTAAATAATGCCGGCCCATCCGGCGATGTTTGCTCCATATTTTCAAAAACCAAGAGCATGGTAGTTTGTTAAATAACCAATATGAGTATACGTACAAGCAAAATGTCAATTAAAAAATTCTTTGAATGTGGACATGGAAACTATTGTAATTAGTACCGGTAAATTTGTATTTATTTATTTTATGACGTAAAATATTTGTTTTCTTTTTGTTACTATGGAGGACAGAAAAAAACAAATTATGAGAGTACACGTTATATTAAATTGAAATCACAGCGTTACATTGAGTACGACATGAACAATTGATGCAGAAGTTAAAACGCAACATAGATTGAACTCGGATACATAATTCTCAATGTTGACAGCGTAGATTAACGACACAAATAAAGTTGGATACACTTGTGATGCCTTGTCGTTGTAGCGCGTAACTCGCGCTACACAATTGACTTGGCTTAGGTAATTTGAAATGCTAGAAACGTAAAAATAGTAGGAAGTTCGTCTAAGCGAATTGGTTCGGATAGTGCTGCGACGGGCCTCCGAGATCATAGTAGCCGTAACCTCCAGATGGTGGAGACTTGGGGGGCATACGCTGCCGTGAATGGTACGGGCATTTGCAGAAGGGGTCAGGGCACAGGGGATCATCTTCGAGTCCAACCACTATCGCGTTAGCGTCAGCCTTGTTTTCCAGAGAGTTGACGCGACACTCAAGGTCGTGGATCTTAGTTTTCAGGTGGTTGATATAGTCTTCGACGTAGGCATGGTGTGGAGGATCTACCCACTTGGTGAAGCGGCATGCCGTGTCAGTGGAATCCTGCAATCATATATATCTCTTTTTAGAAACAATTTGAGTTATGTGAGAACAAAGTGTAGAGAGCGAGTTTGAGCACACACATAGCCAAAAGGGCATCTGTAGAAGCGACGACCTCCATCGATGAACTCATCGAACACCTGCACGACACAATACTCACCACAACGGCACGTAGGCCACACCTCCGTGCGATCATCGTAAGGCCTAAGCCTGCGTTCGCCAACAAAGGCGTCTTGTCCCTCTAGCGGGAACTCCTCCAGTGGATGTGGAAACATGTCTGGGCCTTGAGGACCTTCCCAGAGGATGTGGTGGCTACGACGTCCTCCACCCCTCCCTCCTCGGCCTCGGCCGCGGCCACGCCCCCTTCCTCCTGGCTCGGCCATTGCTCCCTCGCTCTGGTAGTGTGTTGTGTGTGTTCTTTGAAGGTGTGCCGTGTTTTTGTAGTCGAGATGCGGGTTGAGTTGTCTTCTGCAAACGAAAAAGTTGTTAGGTCAAAGTGGAAATGATACTGAAAAGGCCACGCAGGTGTTGTCACGTCGAACTGAAAAGGCTACATAGGTGTTGTCACGTGGAACTGAAAATGCTACATAGGTGTTGTCACGTCGAACTGAAAAGGCTATGAATGTACCTATAACTGAAAAGGCTACGTCTTGCGCTGTCACGTAAAACTGAAAATGCTACATAGGTATTGTCATATAGGAACTGAAAAGGCTACGCATGAACCTGTAACTGAAAAGGCTACGTGATGCGCTGTCACGTCGAGCAGAAAAGGCTACGGAGGCATCTGTATCTGAAACGATTGCCTACGTGTTGTCACGTGAAAGTGATAAAATACATGATGGCGAAAGTACACTGAACTAATGCAAGTCAACTCTGGAACTATGATCTAGCTACGACCCCTCTTGCTCCTGCGTGCAGCTCTCTGGACAGCCCAAGTGTGGCATGACCCGTGACTAAAGGGGTCTGGTGCCTGTCGAGTACGTCGGCCAGGGACTGCATCGGGCGCTGGCGGATCCTGTGACTGCTGAGTTTCGTGGGGTGGCGCCTCCTGTAGCTGTGAGTAACCAATCTCATCATGTCGTGGCGGCGACGCGAACAAGGACTGCGCCATCTGTTCTGCTGCACCTGGTGGACTGTCAGGAGCGTGGCCGGCTCCATAGCTGTCGTCAGGGGTCGTGCCAGCTTCATATCCTGCAAATCAATCGCATGGATTAAAAATGTAAAGTAACACTGTAACAGGCATGACGAGTATGCTGCATGTATGTGAAAGGCACTTACCCCACTCAACGTCACGAGTCCGTGATGTCCCTGCAGCGAAGACGTGGTGCCCAGATCTGGCCAACGTTCTGGCCCTGTCTCGTAAACCTGAAAATAAAAATAGTTTTGTCGGTGGCATGTGAATTATGTGAAATATATAACTTTACGGTAATGTACAAGGTCGGCACGAACCGGTGCACGTGTAGCGGCAGTAAGCTCTGAGGGACGACCATCTCCTGCCGCAAGCCTAGCTGACGGAGCACACGGTGGACTGCGTGCTACTCGACGTAGATGTCGAAGACAAGTGGGCTGCGCGTTCTCCAGTAGTCGGCGTCGCGTACGCACAACGACGACAGCCCGTCAGGCGCACGACTCTCCACTGCCTCGTCAGAGTAGGGCGTCCAACGAACGTCGTCGTTACGGAGGACGTCGAACTGGCCTACGAAGTCAGGGTAAGACTTTCTAGTCTGCACGTGAGCGTACGCGAACTGCGAAAGCATTCAATTACACCGTTAGTACAGAAAATTAAAGACACACCCAAATAAGTAAACGAAGAACAAGCCACGTACTCGTCGGTCGCACCACAGAGAGCCCATCGTCGGGCCGTCTACGTCGTCGCGTATGTACGCGTCGTACGGGCTGTGCACGACCGCGGGCCGACCAATCTGAAACCTCTCGTGGGCCCAAAGCTGCAGAAGTAGCAGGCATCCCCCGAAGATGGGCTCCGCTGACGAACTCTTCAAACAACTCGTGCACAGTCCGCGGTACGTCGCAGCTAGGACAACGGACCCCCCAGCTGAAGTGCGGGATCGACTCTAGTGGGCTGTCGGCGACGTAACGCGCGAAAGGCAGTAAGTTCTCGGGCACAAAGTTGCCCGCAGAGCTGCAGAACATGACCCACCCCATCAACCACAGGACGTACGCCTCCAAATGCCGCGCAACCTCGTACTCTGTGGCACCTATTCGAATGGTGCCGGCCTGTAAAAAGTTGCACATAAGTAAGAACCATATGAATTTTAACTATGCCGGTTGCGGTCGAATCTACTCACCTTGAACTGAAGAATCCACCACTTTCGGGGCCCGCCCGTGTACGTCGGTGGGAACTCCCTGTAGGGCTGTGCGTTGCCGATACGCTCGACGGCACCGAACCGAGCGAGCAAGTCCTCACGCCACCCCGGGCCAACGTCCGTGGGACCCATGGCATCGTCCCTCAACGGCAACCCAAGCAGGTACGACACGTCCTGCAACGTAGGCGCCATCTCGCCCACGGTGAGGTGCAAAGTGTGTGTCTCCGGTCTCCACCTATCCACCATTGAAGCAAGGAGAGATAAGTCGTAGCTGAAACGCGGTCCGTCTCCCTCGACCATGCGAGCAAGTGGGAGCAGACCAGAAGCGCGTAGTCTAAAAAAACGATGAGCATAGCATTGTATAAATTTGAAAGAGGTTGAATATATCTGAACGGGAGAATGAAGCACGTAAAGCGAACCTCGGTAGCCAACGAGGGTCCAACGCCATCGTCTCCATCAGAACACGTGCGCGAAACTGTCCAAGGGAGCTCCCCAATACCGCACTGAAGTAAGACCGGTGCTTCTTGTCCGTCGCTGCATCGAGCAGGTCGGGGGTCATGTAACCCTGTGGGGCATCCATCCCTAAAAAAGATTGATATCGTTAGTCCACATTATAAACCAAGTATAAACTAACTAATACATTAACATAAGATAGCATTGCATATCATAGCACAGAATTCAAAATAACATCACATAACAATAACATAACATTGCATATCATAGCATCGAATTCAAAATATTAACAAACTAAATGGCATAGTCACATAATATTATTACAATCCATGATAGCAAATCCACATACACAGAATTTCAACTAATGCAAGAGTAACGTAGCAGAGAAAGGTTCCAAACATTATGTTATTACAATCCATGACATTAACTAAAAATCATTAAATGACTTCATTTGTTCCTCCACGATCGCGTCGACCATGACTCGATGATCCTGGCTCAGGTATGTTCGACACGGTTCCTTGAGGTGTATTAGTGCATTTTTTGTAGCTGTGCCCGAACTCATTGCATTTCGAGCATATGATAATTCTAGGCCCAGCTTCGGCGTCATCCATGTTGTTACGAATGCGACGAGTCTTGCGTCGCCCTATCTGTTGTTTCATGTCAGGGTGAGGATTGGGTATGAAATCAGGAGCACCCTCTGCAATACTAGTGAAAGTCCCCGCAATGGCGAAACCATATATCTCAGAAGTCCAGGTGTGATAGATTGCATCCTTCAGGTAATAGGGGGACACAAACATACGAGCGTTCAAACCTCCTACTTCCTGACATGCAGCTATGACATGTGTACACGGCCTGTGGTATAACCTCGGCTTGTGGCAGGTACAAACACAATGGTTATTGTACAGAACACATTCTTGCACGTGCCTCTCATGATTGCCTCCTCTTCGGCCTTTGTCCCGACAAATGATCTCAAATCGATGCTCAGCGACACCCATGTTCCTGACACGATGTCCTGCAGCTTTTTTCTTTGCTTTGGCCATATAATCAAAGAATTTCTGCCCATATACGAGGCGGTGGTCTAGAAACACATTCTTTGCTGCTGGATGACGTACCCGAAAGTATTGTGTTGTACGGTATATGTAAAATTCCACAATCCCGACAAGTGGCATGCTTCTGCTTCCACGTAACACCCAATTATACACCTCGGCAAGGTTCGTAGTCATAATACCATAACGTGCACCTCCTTCATCATGCAACAAAGACCACTTCTCCTTTAGCTCATGCTCAATCCACTCCGAGAATGACTTAATCGAACGACCAGGCCTCCGTCGCATATTAGGAGCATCAAGGCCCACATTTTCCATTGCAATTGGCTCATCATCTTCTAAATTCGCACCTCAAGTACTTAATTCCGTAGCCTTCTTCTTTGTGACTTCATCAAGTTTTTTCCACAAAACATTGAATTTCCTTTCTTGATTCTGACTACACAACCTCTTAAAAAGTTTTGTTAGTTTCTTGTTCTTGAACTGCTTCTGAAAGTTAGCTCCCATGTGTCTCATGCACCACCGACTCTTCAGATCGACCCACTTTGCAATTCTTTGACGTTGTACACATCCTTCCTGTAAATCTTGCACCGCTTGCATAATGCCTCCATGTCGATCATGAATCACACACACATCTCGCCGATCCTGAACAATACATAACTTGATCCGCTCTAAAAACCAGTACCAACTGTCCCCATTCTCACTCTCAACAAATGCAAAAGCCACTGGGAGCACCTGATTGTTTCTATCTGCCGCAATTGCAGTCAGAATTGTGCCATTGTACCTCCCTGTTAGGAAGGTCCCGTCGATGCATATCACTGGGCGACAATACTGGAATGCATTGATACATGCCCCCAAAGCAAAGAAAGCACGCTGAAGAACACGCTTTGTCCGGTCCTGAGGCAAATTATAGTGCTTAATCTCAAAGTAACTACCCGGATTCCGGTCACATAGTGTGTTCAGCACACGTGGCAGGTTGTGGTACGATGCTTCATACGTACCCCATCTCATTTCCAACGCCTTCTGTTTTGCCCTATAAGCTTTGTTGTAACTTATTTTGTACTGAAAGTCATCCTCTATGCTATTGATTATTGCCTTCGGCTCATATCCAGGATTATTTACTATCTTTGAGTACATATATTGAGCCACAAAATCAGCTGTCAAGTTACGGTGATGACTCTCAAGCTCTTCAAGGACGCATGTATGATGTTCAATTCTTGAAACGGTCCAAAAAATATCATACTTTCCCAAGAAAGCATGGACCTTAAAAGGACAATCATCTCGTATGCACTTCACATCATAGACTTGTGGACTGCTCTTTTGAACTCTGAACTCTTTCTTCAGGCACTTAGCCGACCATCTTTGCACGACCTCTTTCAGCTCTATCTTGCTATGGTAAATAGCTTCCACAGATACTTCATTCTCACTATATTCCCATGGAACAATTTCACTTTCATTTACTATCAGTTCTGAGTGATCAAAGTTGCTCCATTGACTTGGAACCTGGTTCAATATTTCATCTTCACTATCTGAATCTTCATCAACAGGGACATTGGCCTCGGCATCGTCCCGCTGCATCTGTTCAACCAAACCTACAATTTCTTCACCCTCATCTACCTCACCCCTTGGTTCCCGTACTGTTTCATTTGCTTCACCTTGCTTACCTATATCAACGCCCACCTCGTTAACCTGATTCACATTATTTTCCACCACTTCTTCAACTGTTGTGGCCTCATCACAGCCCCGTGAGCTTTCTGGTTCACCATTCACCTTCTCGTATGCTTGCACAAAAAGAACCAGAGGTAACCCATGACGCAAGTTAACATCAACAAACCTCCTCCATACGGCAGTGCTTTCTATTTGCACTAATTCATAATAAACAGGAGATGACCTCCTAGTTGTTACTGCTGAGATGCTCAATTGACATTCATCATAATCCAACTTAAAACACTTCATGAACCAGTTATACACTGAACGAAATGGCCTCTCAATTGCTTTGTCCAGCCCTTTTGTCACTGACCGAAACCCACTAAAATCTACCCCGAACTGACCGTAACGTATCTCTCCTTCACCAAAATATATCTGAAAATATGTTTTCTGTGACATGCCTGACCAAAAATGCGACAACCAAGACAGTACTTAGCACATATGTAACCACATTTCTATATAACACTAAATTTTTCTTATATTATAATGATTGAATATTCTATCTAAATCTAAAACTGGTAAATGTGCTAATATCAACTAAAATAGTATGAGTATTACATGAAACGAGACTAAATCCGCTAATGGTAATTCAAACTGGTGTTAATATTATATAAAATACTATTACTGTTACCTAATCTATTAATATTGTATCTAAACTACTACTAATATCAAAGAATACATCTAATGATATTTAAAATGCTAAAAAAATACATGTTTCAAAGAAAATTTACCTGCAACCTTGGCCTCCTCTACTCTCCCTCTCTCTCTCCCTCTCTCTCCCTCTCTCCCTCCTGGGCGGCGCGCCGGACGCGCTCTCTCCCCTCCGCGCCCTCTCCCTCTCCTCCTCTCCCCTCCGCGCCCTCTCCCTCTCCTCCTCTCCCCTTTGCACGACGCGACTGAGCGGCAGGACGACCTTGCGCGGGCGGCGGCGGGGACGGCGGGCGGCGCGGGCGGCGGGCAGTGGCGAGGAAGAAGAAGGAAGAAAGAAAAAAGAAAGGCGAGCGGCGGGTGTATGGGCCTAAAATCGCCGTCCCCGCCGGCGGTATTTAAAAAACCGCCGCCCCGGCCGGCGGGTTTTAAAAAACCGCCGGCTGGGACGGCGGTTTTTAAATACCGCTGCCCAATCTGGCGTTTTTTGGTCCGCGGGCCCACCGGTCGCTGCGCATGCCGCACTGCCAACCTGTTCTGGCGGTGATCCGGCGTTTTTTAAATACCGCCGATTGGGCTGGCGGTTTTTATATACCGCTAATTGGTCCGGCGGTATAGGTCCATATTTGCAAATTTTTCAATCGCCCATTTATTTTTGCAAAAAACTATTTAAATAAATATAAAAATAAAAAAAATTCATCGGAGAGGATGGGTGCCTGCCTGGGCTGTCGTACGTATGAATAGGTGGGCTGCCACTGCTGTATTTCGGCTTTTTGGGTGGTCGACTGCTTTGCCTTTGCTGTGCGGGAGTGCATGTTCGGCCAAGATGAATAGCCACTTGTGGCCCAGGTAGGCTAGTGCAGCACACAGGAGGGAACAAAAGCTTACGTTCGCGCAAGCTGAAGCAACAACAAAAGCTTGGTTCTCTTCGGAAGTGGCGGCACTAAAAACGCTCCGCAAAACTGTGTCTAGGTATGATATGTGCCATCCAATCTTTGATCCAAGAGTCTAGAAAGAGCTGAAGGTTGTTGGCTTCTGCTGAAAAGCCACAATGCCGCTGAAAAGAACACTGCCAAAATCAAGGGGCACTAGTCCACTAGGCTCGCTTCCGGAATCTTCTTTCCTCGTCCACATAGGTGACTCGCAGGCGACTTCTCCACCGCTGATTCGACCGGCACCTCATTGTCGGCGCCCTCACAGACGTTGGAGGGTGAGGGGCTAGTTGGTCGCTGTGCATATCTACTATGTACGTAGTTGTGTAGCTATGGCAGTAGGCTTGTTCCCATTGTGTTGTTTCAGTGTTCTTTTGTCCCTCCAGTGGGTCCTTGAGGTGACCGTGATGCTTCATCTAGAGATTGATCCACGAAGTATGTTTTTTCTTACCCTTGAAATCAGGTTGCTTTTATCCTCTTTTGGGTTGCTTCGTCGTTGGTCGCTTTAGGTTGATAGCGGTGCTTGTGGCGCCGTATCCCATGTCTTTCGGCGATGTTCTGACCGACGGCCATCTTATGTTGTTCGGAGGTTCAATGTTTCAAGTGCACATCGACGAGTTCGGTGTGCCAACTGATGCAGCGTTAAACATGTTCGTAGCTTCTTTGGAAGCTTCTTCGTCGAGAAAGGAATCGACTTCATGCTACAAGCTCGACGTTTCTTTGGTCCAAGGATGGCACATCGAGTGGTGGCTCCGATTGATGGTGGACCGGGAAATCCTTGCAGACACTTGGATGTTTATTCTCATGAGTCTGTTTGTAAGGAAGTTTGTTCTTTGTATTGAAGTTTGTGTAATCCTATATGAATAAATAAAAATAAAATGTTGATCCGGTTTTTTAAAAAAGATGGAACAAAAAGCTTCGCTGTTGGCTCGGGTGATCGGTGTACGCACATTTCCATTGATGGTGTCAGCCGTGACATACGGCCACATAGCATGCGTCTGTCCGGCCGGCCGCCATGTAATAGACGACAGCCTAGCCTTTGTGCTGGTCAGATCACTCGTGTCCACGCTGATGGCTGTGCGCCGTAGCAGCACATGCATCTCTATCTTCTGTGTCGCGTCGCCGTCGCCCGTCGGGGTGGAATGTTCGGTTGGAACGTGCGCCGGCCCTCGCTCGCTGATGCAGTGATGTCCACACATGAGCAGCAAAACGATCCTCCATCGGTTCCCCTTCCCCCTCCGTCATTCTGTTAAATTAAACATTCCAGTTTCCATCCTGATCCCCATCTACTGACTATGCTCTGGAAATTCTTTTTAAAAACGGTGAGAGGTTTACGATTAGCCCCGTTTTTTTAAGGAGAAACAGTGTGAAAAAACCTTAACTAAAAAAAACTGCAACAAGGAACTAGAAAAAAACTAGATTGAGAAACAAACTCTCACTGCTACAACCTCCGCTACACCTACACATTCCATGCCAATCATGTGGAAATCTCTCTGATCATTTTACTCTTTCCCACGCTCGCCTAGGAATCTCTTACGATTTTTATAGTGAAACCCGCCCGGACTCTCTATTGCACTTCGATTTCCACCCCAACCTTCTCCTACCCATTTATGCACCCCCTGACTCACCGTGAGTATTGGAGACAGAACGTACCTCTCGGATCTTCCTGGCTTCGGATTCCTACCGAACTACCTCAATGAGCCTCACCAAAATCTCTCAGCCGTCGGGTTAGAAAACCCTATCCACCTCGATCCAGAATCACCATGACGCTTTCAATTTCTCTAGTGCTGGAATATAATGTTAGGGAAAACAAAATCCTTAAGGCCTTGTTCCGTTAGCCTTGGATCGAAACCTCCAACATCTCCTGCAACACCGATATCGACCACCCAAGATCGTCACCGCGTAACGCGGAGATAATTGCCGCGACGATTGTGGACGATGGAGAGGTAGAGCCGTGCCGGTGTCCAGTAGCACTCACGTCGGGAATAGCAAGCGAATGAATACATACACATTTAAAAGGAGCAAAGCTCATATTCACTAGTCAAGTTCTCGATTTGTCTAATTCTAACCCTCAACTCGAAAACTATCAACTTTTAGTACCCAAATTTTAATACCATCCAGCTTTAGGCTAGACTAATTCACGACTGATATGATAGTTGTATTTTAATTTAAATAAGAGAAACATATATAAACAAGTGTAGAAAATACGCAAACATCAGCACACAAAAGAATCTTTAAAATAACTAGAGCTGATAAAAAAAATCTATAACCTTCCAATAAAAATTTAATATCTCATTTTAATATATTATTTGAATATTGTAAAACCAAATACGTTCAAAACTATATGTAGGGTTTTTGTAAATGTTTGGAGGTCTTCTTCACATCCATATTAAAAGACCGCCACCACACCTGTCCTAAGCCGCTTTGAAGGTGCAAAACAGTGAAACACGGTGTTGAAAGTTGGGTTATCGACCACATTTGATTCCGGTGGCAACCCGCGCATTTACCATCTCCGTTTGGCCCGCATCTCGCCGTGCCGTCGCTTCCCCACGCATGGCCACCACGTCCGCCGACCCTTTTCCGCGCCCGGCACAGAGCGAAGTCAGCAACCGCCTTTGCTCCGCGTCCGATCTGCAGAGTCACCGTGCCTCTAGTCGCCGTCACCCATCCGTTGCCCCCCAAATCAAAAGTCTCCAATTGCGAATTAGAAAAAAATGCTGATCACTAGTAGCGGGATAAGCCTTGCATCCTGTCGCCAAACTGAATCGTTTGAAGCACCCCTTGTTGATTCCGTCCCAGCCACCAGCAGTACTAGCACCAAACTGCAGGCTGCTGCGTTGGTTTCCTCCACACGTCCTCCAACGTCTCCACTTGTTTTAGCTACACAATCGACTATATATATATACTGCCCCAAGAAAGCCCTGAAACTCACCATAAGCCTCGCCTCTCCTCACTAAGCTTGTGGACGAATCTAGGTTCGTGTTCTTCTTTTCATCTCTCTAATTCTCCATGCTCCATCGTGGCTTTGCCCAGTTTGTTGTTGTTCCTGTTTTGCAGTGTCAACCTTTCCTGTGGAATTGTTTTTTTTTTTTAAAAAAGTTCGTTCGAGTGTGTGTTGTTTTTCAAAAGTTTTCTGTGACGTGGTAGTTTGTGGAGCTTCCGGATCGCCCAGCGCGCCGCACGCACGCCTGCTTAGTGTTTGGCTCTTTTGGTTCTTGCTGGACTTCATCTCTATACATATACTAGCAGAGTACATGTGCCATGCTACGGAACATAGAACATTATACTCCATTTAGATCATACTTGGATTTTGAGTTAGCGCAAATATTACGTTGTTGTAGGAAGTTGACAATCTATCTTCCCCTTCAACATACCACAAAGAGAGGCATCGCTCTTTGATCCGTAGACTGCTGCGGCGTTGGGCGACGACGCATGCGCGCATGGGTGCCAACTGCTTTGGGTGACTCACGACCCTGCATGCACGGAGCGGTTGGGTGCTGCAATATACAACTCTCCTAAAGGGGTCGTCCAACTTTTCGTCTCGCTCGGCTTTCGCTCCGCCTCAACCGCCGCGACTTCCACAGTTCCACCTCCCCTCGCGCCCCTTCCATCTCCGCCTCCTGCGCAACCGCCTCGCTCCCTCTCCTCCACCAGCTGCACCACGCCGCCACCTGCATCTCCTCACCGCCTCCCCCTCCTCCTTCCTCTGCGCTCCAAGTCGCCTGCGCACCACCGCCGTGGCGCCTCGCCTCCGTCGCCCACCACTCGGCCTGGCCTCCGTCGCCGTCGCGGCGGCCGCTCCGCCTCTGTCGCCCTCGCCACCACTCCCGCGTCGCCGACCGACGGCCTCCATCGCCGTCGCGCCCGCGCCTCACGCCTCCGTCTTCCCGCTTCCCACCTGACGCCGCTCGGGCCTCCGTCGCCGTCGCAGCCGCTCCGCCTCCGTCGGTCGTCCCGCGTCACCGGCCCGACGCCGTCGAGCCAGCGCCGCTGCTGCGGGCTGCGCTTTCCGCGTCCTCGGCAGACGCCGCTCTTCCGCGAAACCCGAGGCCAGCCCCGCCGAGCGTCGGTCGGCCCGCAGCCCCGCGTGCCTCGCATCTTCTCTACCCTCGCGCCGCCACACCTTGCCGGCCGCCGCGAGGCCAGATCAGGGCGGAGCGGGCGGGGTGGAGGAGGAAGAGAAGCCGCGGCAGGCGGCCGGCGTGGCGCGGAGGCCGTGGAGGGGCGACGCATGGCGGATCAGCGCCGGGCCACCGACCATGAAGGGAGGCCGGAGGAGGCGCCAGTCATCCACCGGCGTCGCGCCAGGGCCGGCCGCGCCGTTCCTGAGGGCGGCGATCTGGGCGATTGCGGTGCTCGCGGTTGGCCTCGGGGTCAGCGACCACGTCCTCGCCGTCGTGCACAGCACCGCACTGCTCGTACTGGCGGTGCTCCTCTCGGCGGCTGTGGCCGCCTTCCTCCTGTGGAATGCGGCCGCCGCGGCATCGGGCGCACGCTACACCGGTTCGTGGACAGGCTCCCGGCCTCCAGCCTCCGCGTCGCGGCCGATGGACAGCTCGTCAAGATCACCGGTGTATGTCTGGCGTTTCCATGCACATTACATTTCCTTCATATCGAAATCATCGCAATTGCTCTTAAAATGCGTGCTCTCCGCTGTGAAGTGTAGCATCTATGCCTTTCCATCGAGCAGGAGTTCGGCATTGCAATACGTTTCTCTGCATTTAACAGCAGCTTAAAAACATAGGCTTAGCCCCTCAATGACCTTGCCAGTTTTATTGTGTATTGTCAGTACCTTATCTGCTCGGAGAAGTTGCTTCGGTTTCATTAAAGTTTGTAGGGATTGAATGGACCTGCTGAATGAGGGGAAGGAACGGCTCCTTTTCAGTTACCGAGCCTGCCGTTTTACAATTCTAATACCAGTATTGCTTTTTTTATGTGAGCGCAATTATGTACAATTATGCATGAGTTGTTTTCAGTATTCTTAGTGTGCTAATCTCAGCTGCATTGTCCATTCTTTCATGCAGTTTGTTTCATGTGGTGATATTTCACGAAGGTTGAGAATTGTGTATACACATCTACCTTGTTAAGAAAATGTGCTAGATGGGGTTCCATGATACTGAATTCCTTGGAATCGATGCTCCAAGTGGAAATTAACACATGCTGAGGTAATAATGCTTTGTTGTCAATATTGCTTGCAATCTTGATGTCTTACACACTCATTTTTCATATAAAACATATAAGTAGACCCTTGACAGTGGATTAATTTGAAGGTAATTCGTGGTTTTAATGTGAAATAAGTTACACCTTCAGCATGCTAATGTGCACTCAACGAACTAGCAATAGAAGAATTGACCATGATGGCTAGAAAAAATTATTTTGAAAACTTTCTATATGCCATGGAACTTGACAAAAAGTTTAACAGAAGAACGCAGGCCCTTCACCGATATTTTCCCATGAATGTTCTCATATATGCACGCATCTATCCCTGTACATTATACAATATGAAGGCATGGTGCAGTTAGTGTGATTAATGTTCAAATTAATGCTCCTATATATGCTTAGTTCACTATATGCTCGTCCATGACTTTGTGTACAAATTAATATTGGAGTAGATTTTTCAGGAGAAAAAAGTTTTGGTTTACAGCTACATGTTCAGACCTGATTGCATTGTGTTTACTATTGCAAGCGCGAGGATCTCTCCCATGCCATCTCTGCATCTATATCACTATATGTGTATTGAAGTAAATAGCATCACTCCCTAACTAGAGATGTCCTTATGACATCCCCCCGCCTTTTAGCTTCTGCCTATACTTGTGCTAATGTCCTTTGGCTCCAGATAGTTTAATTTGTTCACTCTGTGCTGGCATTGTTTCATGCTAATCCTATGAGGACAAGATCGTTCACACATTTGCTTTTCTTAAAGGGTGTGGCATGTGCCATTTTCTTGGTTTCTTGATGAGATGCGCTGTTTGCATGCTATAATTTACTATTGTGTTCCTGCAGGGAGATATTTCTAAGACAAACAGCAGGAAGCTGCTGCTAAGGAATCTTAGTTCTGTCACTAAGACTGATGCTGGCAACACATAACCATCCCACTCACATTCTTTCTAGCCGCTGATCAGATCATATATACAGGGATATGGAAAAATCAATGAGCCAATCTAACTTGGTTTTGTGTGTAACCGTTTCTTGTTTCTTTGTATAATAGTATATGACCTTTCCTTCCGCTGAATTATTACAATCTATTTACATTTTCCCACTTATAACCTGAATTTCTGTGTCCTTTTCATACTTGATTACTTGTTAGATGGTGCAAAACAGATCCTCAATTGCTGCAAAAAGATGTGCCATCTGCTCTAGAAAGCACATGATCTAAACCAAAAGGGACACTAGCTCTAGAAAACACATAATCTGGACAGTGAAGGTGCTAGATTTCTGATTTCTGACTTATTCTTTCTCTTCTTGCAGATCCATTGCAGCCAGCAAGGAGACCTCTCCATCCCTTCAAAGCATCAATGCAAAAGCACTCCGACTCATTCTGTACCTCTCGTGTGCTCCTATAGGTTTGGTGTCTCTCTGAAAACTTGGTAATAGATTAGAAGGATGCGACATAAGAATTGTCATGTATATAATGGCTAAACAAACATGGAGTGTTGCTCTATAATTTTTATACCATCATAGTGAATATTGAACCTAGCATTACTTCTCTTACGGGGCTGGTGCTGAAAATGGGGATGAGAATACAGAGCAACATCAACTCTTTTTTTCTTCATTATGTGCAGCCACTTTGCAGCTCCGTCAGCTCCAAATTCGTAAATTTGTACGATATCTCCTATTAATTTTATTCTAGATGGAAGTGTGTGGAGATATGTTGGCATAACGGTGAATGTACCCAAGATGGCTTTCAGTGATACGGTGAGTGGGTTGGCTGTACTGTGTAAAAGATGAACATGTGACGATAGACAACACGGCAATATGACTCGATACAATATATAAGGTCTCCATAGCGACGCACGGGCACACAGACCTAGTACATATTTTAATCTTCAGCCTTCACTCTTTCAGGGACCAAAAATCCAAGCCGATCCTGTTGGAGAACAAACCTGAAGTTTCTGAAGATGCCACAGTTCAGCAACTGGCTCACAACTGCCAAGGAAATGGTATTCGCCCGCGAGAATCTGCCGGCTATGGCGACCATAGTTGCCTCTTCGGCTGCCGCCGGAGTAGTCACCGGCGCCGCCTCCAACCCCGCCATCTGCTTCGGTTCCTATGCTGCCTTCGTCGCTGCCATTGCTGTCGTCACCATCTCTCTTCTCTCAGTTATGAGTAAAAGTGATGATGGATCACTGGTTGTTTACGTAATTAGGTAGATGAAAGCGTGCTTTTCGTTGTAAAGTCTGATGTGCTGTTGTCACGCCCCCTGCTCTGCCCCGGTTGCCCCCTTCTGCTCCCTGTTCACAAGGAATAAAATCGCTTTCTTTTTTTACTCTGGATCACTGGCAGGGGGAAAGGGAACAAATAGGGGTGGGCAAAAAACCCGGTACCCATTACCCAAACCCGCACCCGATCTATCCTGAACCTGAATTACCCAATCACTATTTTGGATAGCAACTCTAGAAACCCGAATTTAGTTTGGGTAATTCGGGTGACAAGTGCTGGTACCCGATTTACCCGAATTACCCAATCTTATCATTTGTCATTTATGTATTTTGTGATTTATCTATAAAAGTGAATTTATATATGCATTGTCTTATGTGTTTGAATGTGTCTTATATGTCTATGTGGATGTCCATAGTAGTTACTTCTATTTTCATCATTCTAAATTTCATATTTGACATTATTTTTTATTGAATCCACTAATACATTTCATTGGTACGAGGAAGATTGGGTAATTTGGGATTACCGGAACCCGAACCCGAAATATCGGGTACCCGAAATTTCGGGTAGAATGTAAGTTCAGGGTACACTTCGGGTAACGTTTCTAGAAACCCAAAATTTGTAAAACTCAAATTACCCGACCCAATTTAATCGGGTAACCCGAACGCCAACCCCTGGTAACAAACATGTTGCGTGTACGAGGTTCCGTCAGCTACCCAACTGCGTTTGCGCTTTGCAGTACTACAGAGGATCCATTGTAGATTGTGGTACTTGATTCCAGCGCTTACAGCCTCCTCGATCGTCAGGGGCAGGTGGTAATTAACGACATGCTTATCGTTAGTGTAAAGAACAAGACGCATGCAGTGTAGAAAAGTAAGTAGCACGTCTAAAGATTCAAACACAAACTGGCACATCTAAGTCAAAATGGGGGAAATTTAGGCTGCAACGGATCTCACTCTTTCCTTTTCTTTTCGTTTCAGAAAGTATATTTGGCTAGCCGATATAGCAAGCACCAATTAAGCAGTCACACACCCAGACAAGAAAATAAACTAAACTAAACACGTGCCATAAACTAATCACCAAGCAAGAGGCAACGACATTGATAGAGGTCATTGAATACATTGCAGGAACCACTATCACATTCCGGACCATTCTCTTGTTAATAGTTGGGCGATGTTGCAAGTTTTGCAAATGGGCCCTCTCTTTTTCGGTAAATGGCATACTAAGTTTTTCTATTTGTAACATTAGTGTTTCAAATATCTATATCTATGAAACTAATAACAAAAAATTTGTTTTGTCTGTTCTATTATCTTGGAGATAGACAAGAGCGACAAAATGAGTCTAATATTGACTATGTTTGGAGGTTTGGGATGATACTACAAGGCTACCGAAAATTGCATGTTACGAGGCCGGCCTTGCAAATGAATAGATGGACTCCCATAGTCCCATGGCCATATAGGATAATAGGAAGGTTAGGTACTTCTCTTCCGTTGCTACTAAGGCTGTGTTTGAATCTTTTAGACCTAAAGTTTAGTTAAGACTAAAGTTTAGATAGCTAAAGTTTAGCTCATTGGCCATTAGTCATTGGGTGTTTGAATAGTATGGACTAATTATTAGTTGATCCATTAATTATATTAGGAATTAGCATTAATTCACTTTAGCTTATTTTTTTGACTAATGGTTAGTCCAAGAGTTAGCTAAAGTTTAGCCCAGCTCGTTAGCTGCCCTGTTTGAATGCAAATGAACTAAACTTTAGTGGCTAACTTTAGTCCATTATATTCAAACACGCCCTAACTCTATTTTTTTTTTTGTTTAACGCTGCCAAGTTGAAAATTGAACTAGGGAGCAACAAACATTTGCAATTGGAGGTAGTGTTAATTGGAGCATATAATGTACAAATTGCACAAAAGTTGGAAGTTATGATCCTTAGCAAAGTGACATCATTCCTACTGTTTGATAGATCCTGGTTCAAGAGGCACAGCGTGCTGCGTGCACCCTGCCAAAGAAACAACGTCGCCCCTTTAGTGAATCTAAAAAAGTAATTAAGAAGCGGGGTTCTCGGTTAGCTATAGCTCGCTCAATTGGAATCGAGCGAGCGATCCAAACAGGCGGTGCGGCGCGGGAAGGGGCCGGCGGGGCAGCGGCCGGCGGACGGGGAGGCCGCGGCGAGCGTGCCACGGCGCCGGTGGCTTCCCGGGTGGCAATGAGCGGGGCGGGGGTGGGTGGCGGTGGTTAAGGTTTTGGGTTGGGGTTCACCGGCGACACCCTCTCCTCCACCTCCGACTGTAAAGGGGAGGCCCGGGGGCGGATCGCCGGCGGGCTAGACAGCAGGGGGGGGAGGGTGCCACCTGTCGGGCGGCGGTGGATGGTGGTTGGGAAGGGCCAACAGCAGAGGTGAGGCGGCCCCTAGGTTAGCTGTGGGCGGGGGTAGCCGGTGGAGGGCAGTGAGCAGAGCAGCAAGGCGTCGGAGAGGTGCTGGCGGCGGTTGGCGCGCGAGGCGGAGGCAGGAGGCGGCGCACGGTGCGGGGGCGAAAGGAGGAAGACGGGTCGGGGCGTCGCTCGCTCAATTCAAATCGAGCGAGCTCTTGCGAATTAGCGAGCGCCATTAAGAAGCCGTTGGATATTCCAAGGCACAAGCTTTTCATCAAACGAGGTCGCATCACTAGCGAGTAAAAGAGAGGACATGGAACAGAGGATGGAGATGTGCATTCGTGCATGCCGAGATAGCCGGTTTATTATCTCGCTTTTCCTCTTTTATTTCTGTTGGTGTTTCCTTTTACACATTCGTTTGCTTAATCATATGTTTTGAACAACTTAGCAATGTTGAAGTGTGAACCAAGCATATCCCCTTATTTCCAATTAGCTAGGAATATCTATCATCCATAATTTGTTTTAATTTTATCTCAGTACCACCATGTTCAGTTTCACAATAAGCTTCAATCTAATGATACAACCAACGACAATTCACATTAAGTGCTCATGTGAAGTCTAACCAAACTACTCTGACACTCTGTTAAGGTTGTGCCTTCTTTTGAATATTAAATTCAGTATTGACCAGCTACCTCACTTATATTAACACGTGTTTGATTGGTACACGATCTTTCCTTCCTTGAGTTTTACTATGGTCGATGATCTATGAGATCAGTAGATCATCTTATTTCATATGCCTCTTTGCTCTACAGATAATATCAGTAGACCCATACAGACATACTCATCTGTGCATGAAACTGTTGTTAAAAAGGTCTCTGGTCTGATAGAAAACATTCGTATCCTAAATCGAATAAAGTATGTTAGAACTGTAATTAACCTATTTCTGATTGATGCTGCACTTTTGATCACAGGTTGTCTTGCTGCAGCATAGAATTTATGGGGTTTGACTCCGGATTAATTAAGTTGTTAACACTGCTGCCTTGAGGCCTTTTATTCATTGGTTCGTTGTTGATAAACAAGAGAATGCACCGGTGAAAATCTTTGGGTAACTTATCTCCCTGTGTCAAGATCATTGCTTTGTCTCCGACAGTGAATGCTTGCAAAATTTATGCCTTTGGTGTGCTTGATTACATTATACTTTGTGCTACATGCCTAAGTGACTGAACGAGCTAGGGTCATCATGTCACACCTAAAACTAATTGAGAGTTGGCAATCAGAAACACACAAAACTAACATCTTCTATTTGGAGTTCTTATGGCTTTTGCTTCCAATATATTGTCCAAATAACAAAGAATAATACCTCATTTGCTGCTACTTCTTCATGGAACATCTCTCCTTCAGAAAATCGTAGAATTTCATCATCCAAGCAGTGTGGAATTATTCAGGCCATAGCAAAGGCGGATCCAGCACGGGGGCGGCCAGGGCTCTAGCCCTGGCTACCTCGGCGCGGACAGTGGAGCCCCTTCTAAGCCCCTGCTACAATTTATGGACATGGATAATGAAGGGAGAAGAGAAAAATAGAGATAGAAGAAGAGAAATAAAAAAATATAAAAAAAAGGAAAGAGAGTGAAGTAGCTAGCTCCGGCTAAGTGATGATCCTAGATCCACCACTGGGCCATAGCAACACAAAAATAGTAGTGTTTCCTTGCTTATGCCTCTATGATTCATGTTCCATATTTATACAACAACATTCCATGGCACAATTCTCATTGCACAGGCTTATTTTCTATGTTGCTTGCTGATTGCTCAAGAAAATGCAATGGTCCAAAAAACTGCTCATTAAAATCATAACCACGTGGATACAGGCGCAGCAACACGCGCCTACCATCCTAGTATAATCTTAGCCTTTGGAGGGAAAATTCGCACGGTAAAAAAAAAAGGTCTTGGAGAAAAAAACACGTAGGAAGGTCAACAGAACACGGGAACGGGACGGGGACCAAAAAACAGAAAACGGGACGGCGGCCCATGCGGGAACCACGAGCCCGGAACGCGCTCGGGCGCCTGGTGCCTCGGCCGGCTCGTGTTGTTTCGGTTTCCTATTGTCCCCGGGACGCATTTCGCTTGAGATCCTTGTTTTTCCTGCTAATCAAACATGAACATCTTATTCTTCACTAGCTTTAGGGCTTCGAAATACCGAACCTGACCAGCGACTCATCTAATTGCTAATTGGTTTGTTCTATTACATTGTGGATGGCAGGAGCAACGAAACGAGTCCAATAATGGCTATGTTTGAAGTTTTATGGCGATACTACAAGGCAAATGAACATTACAACGCCGTCGGCTTGTGATGACCATCAGGTTTCTACCTAATTATAAGCTGGTACTAGTTCTTCTTCTTCTGTGTGCACGAATCTTGGGCTCTTGGCGACCCCTCTGTCCCTTCCGCTGTGGTAGCATTTGCCATTGGTTGTGTCCATTTAGTTGGACAAGTTGCGCCTATTTCTTCTCACTTCACCAGCTTAGCACGCTACCTAAAAAATGAAAGAAAAAGTGCTTAGGCAAAATAAATCAATTTTGCGCCTATTTACACCGGCCAAACCCACCGCGAAAACCCCAAGCAATTGCGAGAGTTTAAACCCACACAAGACACAGCCTCCAGATCCGCAACACCAGCAGCCAGCGCGGCCGAGAACCCAAGCCTCTCTTGAGCGACATGGCTGATCCCGAGGTGACCATCAAGATGACCGCCGCCGCCGCCACGGCAGCGAAGGCCTCGACGAGGGCGTACGTGACGTTCCTGGAGGGGGACGGCGACGAGAGCTGGAAGCGCGTGGTGGAGCTGGCCAAGGGACTGCGCAAGGTCGGCTCGGCCTACCGCCTGGTGGTTGCCGTGCTGCCCGGCTTGCCGGAGTCCTTCCGCCAATCCCTCCTCTCGGAGGGCTGCATCCTCCGCGAGATCGAGCCCGTGGTGTACCCGCACGAGGACCAGGCGCAGCAGTTCTCCATGCTCCGCACCTGGGAGGTAACTGACTACTACTGAATAAATTGGTTGAGCATCATGATCCACTTGGCCATGAGTTCTCGCGCGTAACCCTGTGACGAGGCTCGGGCAGTTCGTGGAGTTCGAGCGCGTGGTGTACCTGGACGCCAGCATCATTATCCAGGGGGTGCCGGACAACATCGACAAGCTGTTCGCGCTGGAGAAGGGCCGTTTCTACGCGGTGACGGTGGGGATGAACTCCTCCTCCGGCGACAAGGCACCGACCCACACCCACACCACCGCTGGCCACGGCCGAACCCAGTACAAGCAGGTGCAGGTCGGCTACTACCTCCAGACCTCCGACGAGCAGGCGGAACGACGCGTCGTGCCGTCACCGCTGTATCATTTCAAGGCCGACATGTTTGTGTACGAACCCGGCATGGCCACCGCCGAGGCCCTGCTCGAGGCGCTCAGCGTGTGGCCACGCAGCGCCCTCGCCGCGGACCAGCAGGTGAGATGAGACCGCCGTCGACGCCCCCCGATTTGTTTTCTGGTTCCAATCTGTCGCATGATCTGCCGGCATGGCATGCGTGCCTACTTCTTGGCTTTCTTGAATCTTGCAGGTCGATGACTTCCTGTGCATGTTCTTCGGGGACCGATACGAGCGCGTTCTGCTGGAGAAGGAGGACGAGGTGCTCGTCGACATCAACATGCCCCCCAACGGCGGCGCCTCCACGACGACAACGACGACGCTTGGGTGTGGGACGAGGCCCCCGCCGGCGCCCTGCTGGCCGATCACCTGCGGCGGCAGCTCCTTCCGTTCGCCGGGGTCGTCGCCTTGTCCGCGGCTGTCAATGGACTCGCCGCCGGCCCAGGCTCCACGGCGGCTGCCTTTGGCCTCTTCTCTCTGTTCTTGGGAGGCATGTTTCTGGTTATTCTGCACGTGCTTCGTCGTGTCGCATCTGCTGATGATGAGTAAAGAAAAAGTTCCAACGCAGCCAAAGATGGACGTTTCGATGGGGGGTTATGGTAGATTTGATTAAGGAGCTGCGCTTAGAGTTGATGATGGGGAATTGAATAATCCGGCATGTGCATGGTGTTAGGCTAGCTAAGCCGTCGTAGCTTGTTCTGTTTCGCTTCTTCACTTTCTCTCGGCGTGATCAGGTTTTGCTTTCGTCTGTCTGTGTGCACTGTGATGTTTTTGTCGTTTCAATTTTCAAAATCCACATATGAGCCAAGAAGACGGAGTCTGTTTCATCAAATTTCTGCCAATTGTTTCTATTGCTTCTTGATGCAAAATTATGCACTACAAAGCATCCGTTTCGAGTTTACTATATGTTTCTAAAAACTAATTGTGCTGTCTTCAACGGCACCACAAACAAACGGGTCAGTTTCCTTCAACTTCCAATGTCAACAATTGGACCAAGGGCGGACTTTGATGTTAACACTGGTTCCCCTTTCATCGAAAAGGTTCGCGGCATTGTTGAGAAAGAAGAAGAAGAAGAAAGGCTAGATACAAAAAAAAAAAAGAGCCTGAAAAGGTTGTAGTACATGACAAGTATCGTTTGACAACAAGACACTTCCTTTTTTTCAATCCTGGTTCCAGTTCTGACTTTCAAGGTTTCAGCTTAATTAGAATTTGGCAACTGCATGACACAAGTCTCTCTGCAGGCAACCTCTGATTTACACGAGTACTGGCTACTGATACTGATTTCTGAAGCAAGAATTGAGGATGCATTATATTCTCTCGTTCATTCTCGAACCCATATAAGTATATCGTTATCCTCGTCCTCAACTGTTTATAGTCTGATAAACAATCAGCCGCACGCCGTGCCTATTCTATTCCTCGAGACCTCGATTGATTAGTCAACCGCGGAGAAGAAGAAGAATACTTCAGTAATCGGCAGTAGTAGTTGTCTAGTTGATCTTACTTAAACCTTCAAAACTCAAAAGGTGCATGCTGGACCCACGGTTTCTTCCAGGACCGGACATTCCTGGTCACGACCGTGGCACGTCCAAACGTCCACTCCTTTTCTTTGTCTCTTTTTTTTTCTTCCTTTTTGAGCCGATCAGCGCTCTCAGAAAACGTTGAACAGCGCTTACCTATTCAGTGTATAATATGTTTCACGATGACTCCATTGATTGATTTCACGATTAAAAAAAAGAAATGTGTTATCAAATGATTACAAAGGTTGTGTACTTGTCTCTGCTGTAAATAATTTTTTTACAATAACACTGCAAATAAAGGCCTTTTTCCAAGAAATGAACGGGGTTAACCAGTCTCAACTGCAAAAGTGCGTTAGTTCTTGGGCCCAAAGTCGAAAGCGCCTGACATTTGGGTGATTTTGTACTTGGTTTTGCATTCAATTGCAACAGCTTGATGAAACAGAAGCCATATTCTTGGATATCGCTCACATGTACTAGTAGTAAATTTTTAAACAGAACAAGTAAGTCGCAGGCACTCCAGACGACCCTAGACGACGCATATAGCTAGGCATGCCGGGCCGGATTATTCCAATGAAATCTAAGCGAGCCTACCCCCTGGATCTTTAGCAGCTTCGGTTTACTGGCAGCCGGACGCCGCTACACTACGCATGGAGGATATGGATGATGATCACTGCCAGGCCAGCTAAGAGCAGCGCGAAGAAGCCAAGTCCTGCAGCCGTGGTGACCGCGCCGGAACTCACCCCAGTGAAGCCCGTGTAGTCGCCGGACGCCCCGCCGACGTCGCCCGGCCTCAGGCCGACGACGTACGCACTCTAGTTTCATGTCGATAGTAGAATGCATCATGCGTGGACCAATGTGCTAGCTAGTTTTGGAACATGGCGCATTCCCAAGCTTTAAACTCTGGTAAACAACTAATAGCGATGCTAAGGGTAACTCCAACGGTTCTTCATTCTCTATTTCAAACTTCATTCTGTCTACGGTGCGAAACAATGTTGTAACAGTGCAACATCTTTCATTTTGAGGCAACCGCCGGAGATAGCCTAAGAAGCTAAAGCTTACGGTTGAATTCATCTAAGGAACTAGATGAGACCCCGTGCGTTGCTGCGGACTTCTCAAATTATTTTGAGTGAATTTTCAAAGTAGTGATATCTTCGTGATTGCATGATAATATTTTTTAAAGACGTTATACTTGATAATTTATAATATGTTCGTCAAGGTTGAGTCGATTCTTAAATGACTGAATATACTCGCTTGTCTAATAGATTGCATGCAAAAGTTTTATTAGTAACAGAAAATCGACTGAAGACATTAATAGAGAGACTTCTTAAATTATTTTGAGTGAAATTTGAAAACATTGATATTTGTGTGATTGCATGATAATATTTTTTAAAAACGTTATACCTGATAACTTATAATATATTCATCGTGGTCGAGAGATATCAGTTCTTAAATGATTAAACATATTCGCTTGTCTAATAGGTTGCATGTAAAAGTTTTATTAGCCACGAAAAATCGACTAAAGACATTAATAGAGGGTCTTGGTGGATGCTGACGTGGATACTTTGCATGTTGAGAGAAATATATTAAATAAAACATAGTGGATTGTATTTATATAGTTTATATAGACATATGGTCGCGCAAAATGCCGCAAGTGACGAGAACAGAGAGGGCGAAAAAAATCAGTCAATGGTGTTACTACCACAACACAAGTCTCTCTAGTCAACTACCGATGATAGCCGGACCACGTGCATGAAAAGTAATCTAGGACATCTGCAAACACCAAATCACTTGCATAAAGTTGCACATGTGATTGCGTCTATAATTAAAGGGTAAAATTCTTGTTTAGACCTCAAATTTGTTATGATTGTCATAGTTTTCATCCCAAAAGTGCAAAACTAGTCAAACAACATCCTTTAACCGTCAAAACCGTTTAAATTCCAACCCTGCACCGATTATGGACCGATTATGGGTGGTTTCGCTGGCGTGACATCGTGCGGCCAACACGTCGGTCTATCTCTCTACTTCTCTCTTCCTCCCATCTTTTCTCTCTCATCTCACACGCCGCCGAGCCCGCTCTGCCGCAGCGGCTCGCCTACGCGCTCACATGGCTGCTGCTCCCACCACTCTCCCCCCGGCTCGCCAGGGTCCCTTGCTCTCTCTCTCCCACGACGCAGTGCGCTGTCTGCCATGGCCGCCATGACCGAAGCTCCTTGAGCTCGGTCTCCGGCCACCTACATGCGTTCCCGTCCAAACCCGGCGTGAGCATCGGTCTCCGTCCGGCAACTGCGCTGCACGGCTGCGCGATCGAGTGCCCGGCGGCGCATGGGAACGCGCACGCCTAGCCCCGCGGACAACAAGTCTGTTTTCTGGGGGTGCTGTGTCCAAGCCAGCCGGGCGGTGCGCGCGGCCAGGGTCGCGCCGTTGCGATCAGGGAGGCGATCCATCCATCCACGATTTTGGCAGAGCGAGAGTGACGACCAAGGAATGTTGTTGGCCCATATATACGTACTACTACGGAGTACTCCTACTTCATTATTTCAGCACCAAAATGGGCGGTAGGTGAGGCCAAGCAGCGAGAGCCACTCAGTTGCCGTGCGGGTGCACGGTCGCATGTCCCATGCATGGCACGTCCATTTCATGACATGTCCGGCGCCGGCGCAGCGATGGATCCACCACCGCCATCGATCTCTCCACGGATGGATATTTATATGAAGCGGCTCTGCTCTGGTCTGGTCCGGTCCGGTGTTGGCTCAACCCGCGATCCCGTCCCGTGCCCAAACGATTTTGTTAGCAACCTTGATGAACAAGAAGAGGAGAGAGAGGAAGGTCCAAGCGTGGTATTTCTACCAAAAGGAAAAGCTCACGTACAAGGAGGCCAAATGCAAACATTACTGGGCCAGATTGGGTCGTATCCGTGCTTGCAAGCACCAAAGGGCACATCCCATGTGATGAGTGTTAGGAATTTAGGCATTTTCAGTGTTAAATTTAATCCACATAAACCATGCTAAATTTGTGACGGCAATTATGTGCACGTGTGTGAGGCTATCAAGCACAACGGTGACGCACAACATACTAATCATAGACAAAAACATGAATAAGAGGAGTATAGGATTATACCCCGCGGAGGGTCCCATGCTCAAGGCACTAGGAGCTCCATTCCCATCAGTCGACATGATGAGTTGCTCGAAGTAGCCGATCAAAAGTTGTTGCAGAACGAGGATCGCAGAACGGTCACCGGGAAGAAGAACAACAACAATCTTGTGGACGGCCACCAGGAAGAAAACGGACGTCGATCCCGCGGAACGGCCACCAGTAAGAAGACAACGAACAATCCCACAAACGGCGCCCACCAGGAACACGAACGGATCACCACCAGAAAGAAGCGAGTAGTCGCGGCGACACTCCCCAAAAACCTGATCGCCCACGCATACAGCAGATGTCTCGAGCGGATGGCGGTTCCGGAGGCCTGCTCTCCCAACTCTCCGTGCGCGTAGAGAGTTGGGACGGGGAAGACCTTGGAGGCAACTCAACCGTGCAAATGAGCGAGAACTAGCAAGAGTATTTTTTTTCTTACGCACGGGACGAGCGAAGAGCTGTGTCCTCTTATATAAGCGCAAGAGAGCAGATAAAGAAGTGCTATCAAATAGTTTAATGGCAGCCATCACTAGCCCTCATGGTTATCAAAATGACCATTACTAGTAACTCCCACCATCATGGTCATCAAAATGGCCGTTACTAGTAACTTTCACCGTCAAAACGGTTCAGCAGCCATAACTCACCCACTTACTTATACATAACTCATAGCTTAAACATGAGCTTTAGGATTTATAGAATATTAAATAAATGGTTATCCGAAATATTTCAACAATGAGAGTATTTAGTTGTTATGGAGGAGGAGAGGGACTCGGCATGTAAGAGATAACAAAAAATATTCCTACATCTAAACCCCAGTTCATCCGATCCCCATCTTCTTCTCCCTCCTCAAGTCTGCTTTCTCTTTCTACCGAGCTACACCATTGCTAACAGATTTGTACGGGGAAAGGACGAAAAGCCTGCTCTGCTGCTTCTGTGGTGCTGTCTGGTCGTTGAAGAGGTGTATCCGTTCTGTTGGATCCTCGGAGCGTTGAATTCCCACCTACACTCCTCATCGGTGACTGTGGGGGGTTGAATTCCACGCTGGCGCCAAAGATCATCACGGCCTCTGTGTTTACGCTGCATGCTTTAATTGTAATCAGCTGGTGTGTGTTAATAGATTGTATACACTTATTAGCCTAGGCTAGTAGGCTTGTTTGGATAAAAGTCAGCTAATCTTTACTAACTAATACTACCTCAAGTTTTTTTTATCTAACGCAAAACAAGCTAGAAATGAACTACAATGCTTCATATTAAAAAAATCGGAGGGAGTAATTAATTGGGTGTATTCAAATACCCCCTTAGCTTAACTACAATTGCATTGGTTTACCTATGCTTGCTGTTCAAAGATCGAAAGCGAACAGCCATTTTGGGTTGAGTTCCACGCCGGTGCCCAAAACTGTCACTTTTCTAGTGCCTCCCAAAAGCTGGCTCCCAAACAGGCTGGATGAGAAGTGGGACGAACAGGAGGCTCAGCATCAGCAGCAACCTCTCTGTCCGTCTCGGATGGACGTTGGATTGGAGAGCAAGCCAGTGCATTGCCAGTACTATCCTACACTAGTACACTACACACAAAGAGGCCAGCCGTATTGTTCGAGCACTGGACTGGCTCTGCAGAGAGGTTGCGGTCTGCGGAGTAGGTGAATCCAAGCAAGGCAGTGCATTGCCGATTCGCCCGCCGGGCGTGCGCGTGTGGACGGCAGGTTTGTTCAGTTCGTTGCGGGCTCGTGTCGTTACCGTCGTCGGTCACATACAGACAAACGCATGACACATCCATGATGCCATGGCATCTCCTCGACCAGGGGGCGCGCCCGGATAGGCAGGCACGCTTGGACTGTTGGACAGGCAAGCCGCGTCATGCTGACCATGCGCACCTATGTGCCGGCAGCGCGGTGTACGAGTAGGGCAAATCCCATCATGTTCAGCGGGCGGCGCGCGTACCTCGCATGTCACGGTACAGTGAGTGCCGGACCTGACCGATCCACCCACCCGCCCATGGCCCCACTACATTACCAGTGACCTACTGCTTTGACTTCCGAGAATCCCACGTTTTCCCACCGAACAGAGGGAGACGAAACGAAGAGAGGAGTGTTGAATATTCTTTGCTAGTATATCTCGGACCCGTGCCGCTAGCTGACACCCCGGACTCAGCCGTTGGGTGCAGAAACAATATTAGCGACATGATTAGCGAGACCCAGGTAAACGTGTCCAGATTTTTGAACTCCCTGCTAGTCAACAAGATGAAGCTCATCGATTTTATACATTTGAGGAGCGATATCAGCCAAAGCGGAGTGGGCACGATGAGGTGTTCGGCCTAATCACGTGCTACGCCGACTACAATGAGACTGAGACTGAGTGCTTCAACTGCCTGTCCTGGCGCCAGCCGTGATAACGCGGCTTTGCCCAGGCAGCCGAAACGTCAGTGCCATGTACACCCTAAGCGTCCTCCGACCTCCGGTACTCCGAGACGGTGATCCCGGTCACAAGCGGACCTCTGTGTCTTATACATACAGTATTTTTCTTTGTTAGGGTGGAATTAATAGTGTCAAATTTTTAAATTTTATTTGAAATTTAAAAATAATAGTGATAATTTTTCAACATTATGGGGGCCTAGGCCGCCTGCCCCTCTTTGTCTTCACCTCTGTGTACACAGAGTATGAGAACATCACTGGGGTGACCGTCGCCTCAGAGGACGTGCAGGCAGCCTGTCTTCCGCTGATGCGCAAGCTCACAGCAGGCCTCCAGGGATCACCGCTGTGGCTCGCCAGCGACACCACTCCATATTCGAGCTCACTGGAGATGTATGGACTGGTGCAGTGCACGAGGAATCTCAATAGCACCCAATTGCATCATTCAGTTGTGGACGTTCTTCTACAATGTACCTAACTTCCCCAACAACACTCGTGGCAGGGGGTACAGCTGCTACCTGCGCTTCTAGTTGGCCGCGTCACCGGCGGCAGGTACAGGTTAGAAGCACCGCCAGTATACTTATTGATTGATGCATTGTAACAACATTGATGATTTGCACCTTCACTCCACAAGACCTTCATTGTCTTTCAAGACAGGGCTGGTCATCAGCTTGTCTAGTGGAGGAGCAGCATCTTTGGTCATCGTCATCGTTGTCTCGTTGATACGGTTTCATCAAAAGAAACAATCTAAAATTCTTGGCGAAGAAGGCAAGAATTGGGAGGAGACTACCCAAAAATAGAGATGGGAGATGAGTTTGAGAAAGGTCGGTCCAAAGCGGTTTTGCTACGCCGAGCTTGCTATTGCCACGGACAACTTCTCGGACAAGCAGAAGCTCAGAGAAGGCGGGCTCTGGTCAGTGTACCGAGGATTTTTCAAGGAGATGAACCTTCACGCCGGCATCAAGAGGGTGTCCAAGACCTCCAAGCAAGGGAGGAAGGCGGCACGACCAAGGGAGGGGAGGCAATGTGGTCAGGAGAGGGGGGTAGTGCAGTTGGGAGAGGACACGGCGCGGCCAGGAGCGAGGGGTCTCGCGTTAAGGATCGCACTACCCTGTCGTGCCTTAACCTCCTCCCATGTTTGTAGGGGAAGGAACGCGCCACAGTGCGAGTTCGTGGTGTCTGGCGCACGTGCAACCGCCATGTTCTTCTTGATGCGTCGTTAGCATTGTAGGATCACGGGGGCCGCTGCACCTGCACAAGGGAGAACTCTTGGTATGGCGGTCTGGACGACAACCAGCACCACCTCCCTCCCTCAGTAGCGCCGTTGCTGTGGACCATGTGGTGGGTCAGTCAAGTCAATGCACATCTTCGTATCCGCGAGGCGTGGGGTCACGCACGTCCGCCCACCATGCGTCCATGCCACGGCTTGCCCAGCCCGGACGTCCAGTAGCTCGTCGTGTGAATGCACTGCGACGGCCGGTGCCGGCGCTTTGACATTCACCACCACAACTCTGCTCCGACGGCCGCTGCCATCTCCCATTTTCATTCCTGTTTTAATCACCGGAAAGAGGAACAGAAACGGTATGGTCCGAAACACGAATAGTTGTGGTATATATGGTTAGACAGAAATGAACAAAAATGAACGAACATACGAAGGAAACGGTAGGAAGCGGAAACTTAAGAAGAAACATTCAATATTCTATGATTCTTACCCACATAACGATATAATTATATACCACATCAACTAGTAACTAGCATCAAAATATCTCAAGTTCTCAACACATGTCCCCTGACTAGGTGAAGATGAAGACCCACACACAACAATAGGCAACCCCTCGGAACCTTCACCTTCCTTTTAGACCCTACAAATTATAAAAAAAACAACTTCTGTCAATCTATTTGCTATTGCAATACTGCATCTACAAGTACAAAAATTCTTGAGCAACTACTACTGAAAAAAATACGGCCTTGGCTCTCTATTGGGCAAGTTGGGCTGCCCGGAGGCTAAGGGGGTTGTGGCCTTGTGGGCTTTCCTGGTAAATTTCAAAATGGGACAAAAACAGTATTATCCCAGTAGAAAATGGGATTCCTTAAATACATGCGTGAAACCCTTCTCCTATTTCCGGTCCCGTTTCCGTATATCTCCATCCCATTTACAATCCCGTTCCTGCTTCTCTGGAAATAAGAAAACGGATGGGATAAGGAATAGGGTACGGTATGGGATTTTTTCTATACATTTTCAACCCTACCGACGGCAGTGGCAGAGAGAGGACCCTATGGCCTTTGGCCGGCCTTGCTCCTCTCCTAGGACGTACGGGGAAAGAAGGGACACAATTCTGCTATAGTTGAGTCACTGACGCGTGGCCTCAAATCCATATGTCAGCGACCAGCAGCTACGGCAGTAGAGGCTCATCCGAAAAGATGACATGAATGGATTGGATGGGGTTGGGAATGGAAGTGCTGTCCAAAGAGAAAATAATCGTGCCTTCAACTTTTTTTTTTATAAGAGTCAAACTTTTAATGTTCAAGGGAACAGCTAGAGCAATTTGCATATGCTTGCTGAGATTGAGCAGCAGATATGAAAAGCAACAAAATACACAAATGAAAAGGCGATCTTGTTCACCAAAAACACTGAGAGAGAAATCAGTCCAAGTTGTGTCATGCACCAAAATCCATATGGGCTCATGGGCAGGGCTATTTATGGCCCAAGAACGCTTGCAATGGCCTATGTACAAAAAGAGCAAAGTAGCATCGACGGAAAAGTGTTGAAGGACTACGAACCGGAACTCGAACAGCAGCGAGCTGCGGCACGAGGGCGAGGACCCGCTCGATCTATTCTCTACCATCTTCCTCCTCCTGATACTATGCTAGTACTGTTCTGGTACTGGCTATCAAATTATTGAGCAAGTGTGTTTATCTGTGAATTGGTTGGGGTTTGTTACCAAGGTGCTACTGCCACAACCACAACTCACTCCAGTCATCTACCGATGATAGCCAGACCGCGCGCATGAAAACTAATCTAGGACATCTGCAAACACCAAATAACCTGCATAAAGTTGAACACGCGGCTATGGTGAGGGTGTTGGCACTTGGCGGCGGCAGGAAAGACGGATTTCCTCTCAAGACAGGCGATTCAGCGCTAGCTTGAGGTGAACGCTGCCGATTCAGAGCATGAACGCATCAAGAGCAGAGCTCAACAACTAATCTATTTCCCCCAATGGCCCAATGAACTTTGATGCCGACGAGGGAGAGCCTGAGCAACAGCAGAGTAAACGCGCAGAAGCAGACCACGGGGGCCGTCTCCTCGGCGACCACCGCCGCTGTGACGGCAGAGGACGCCACGAGAATCCCCGCGAGAGCGAGGTGTGGCTAAGGACGCAGGCAGCCTACGAGGGCACGTGATGCAGCAGCGAGCACCACGGGCACTGCTGGGGCGTTGGCGGCGATGAGGTGTGCGCCGGCGAGCACCCGGACGAGGCTGAGGATGAAGCCCAAGGTGGTGGTGGAGCCGAGGCCCGCGCCGACAGCGACCAGCGTGAGGGCGAGGCCCTCGGCCTGCCGCCCCCAGTGGCCAACCACATAGATTTGTGAGGTCGGCGGTGGAACAACTGCATTGCATGCAGCTTGGCACGGCGCACAGCTGTTCCGGTGGCCCTGCAGCTGGCACGAAATCGTAAAGGAAGGGCTACGCTAGATTGGCACGACCCGATCGATCGATCCTTGCACTAGCTCGCCCGGAGAACGACCCGAATATCTAGAAATTTTAAAAAAATCGACTTTTTATATCTTTAAATTCAGGATTGGAATATGCAGAAATCCGAACCGAATTTTGTGTCCCGTAGAGGATCGGAAACGGGAAAAAAACACCGAAATTCGGTGGTTCCCGTCCCCGACCGAAAAAGTGATCGAACCATGGGTACTACGTACTACTGCTGTGCTGCTGCTGCTGCTGGTAGTAGGTGAAGCGGTCGTCCAGTCCAGCCAGCCGGACTCGGAAAAGTCGTTCTGGGTGGTTTCGTCGTTCGTCGGATGTGGATTTAGGAAAGGAGCAGACCAGATATTCTCGGTCTCGGTCTAGCTACTAGCTGCGCTTCACGAAGAAATGGGCAATGTAGAGCCTGCTTGTCGTACGTTGCCGATCGACTTGCCCGTACGTGCGGGTGCCACGACCGTGCCGCACGTTGTTGCAAGTCAACTTGGCGCCGCGCCGGCGGCGACCTCGCGTCGTGTCATGCATGCATGATGCGTCCGTCCATTGCATGCCATTGTGGCACGGACTGTTAGTTGAACTCCTAGCCGTAGTACTACCCATCGGTGATTGTGGTGGGTTCAATTCCGCGCTGGTGCCAAAGAATATCTATCATCGTGACCTACACCGCATGCTTTAATTGCAACTAGTTGCGTCCAACCAGTTGATGGGCGGCCACGCTAGTAATAGATTGCACACATCGCATTAGCTAGGTAGGCTTGTTTGGATTAAAAAATGGCTAATTTTAGTAGCTAATAATTAGTCGGCTGTATCCACCAAATACTTCCTTATTAGACCATTTTCAGTGGAAGATTTCGTTGCACACTTACCGACAGTGTCACGTCAGATTTTTTCTGGGTATCTGTGCATAGTTTTATCTAGATGAAATCATTTCTCCTTCATATGAAATTCTCTCTATCTCTTTCTTCATAAATATATTGCCATATTACCAAGGCTGCTGATATGTCATGGTATTTAATAAAAATGAAATTTTAATGAAACTTCCACTGAGAATGGCCTTAGTTGCATTGGTTGACCTTTGCTTGCTGTTGAAAGATCGAAATCGAGCAGCCATTTTGGATTGAGCTCCACGCCGAGTGGTGGCAGGTTGTTGCATTTACGTAACTCCCACAATACAACCTTGGTAAGATTAGGAAGACAAAGCGAGATACCCATAACCCAGGTTGGGAAGCTCACACTATGATAACCTCTTAACTCGAAGAAATTCAAAGTTTCTGGCGGCACTAGCTTTCCCAACACTTCCATATCCTCTATGGGCCTCCGAGCATCACTAGTCCACTCGAGGTGCAAAGATTTGATCTCCTGTTTTTCATTTAACTTTATGCGGCGAGCCTCTTCAGCTGACATCACATTGTCAAGTTTACTTATGTGCAACTCAGTAGGATTCACATGCCGAAGCAAACCAATATTGCTGCTAGATTCACCATCATCATCAGCATGGACTGCAAAGTATGGCAAGGAGGCAAAACATTTGGATCGAGAGAGTGCAGAATTATTATCTAGACGCGAGCATTTCATTGCATTTACGACCTTCAAACTATTCATTTTAAGCATACATTCTGGAAGCGTCTCTAGGTTCTGGCAGCCCGAGACATCAAGTGTATGCAGCTTCCTGAGCCTACCAATACTTTCAGGCACTCTAACAAGACCATCATTGCGAGACAAGTCCAAATGCGCCAGATTGGGAAGAGTGCAAATACAACAATGAAACTTTATCTCATCTGCTTGATCGAAGCATCGTGATAGACCCAAATACCGGAGTTCGGTGAGACTATTGATGGCTTTTTGTGCCTCCAATCCGCAAACCCCAAGGCTGCGATTATTTGATAGATTCAAATGTTGGATATTGGTAAGACCACAAAAGACATTTTCTGTAATTCGGATGCAGCTGTTTGATAAATCTAGATGTACCAAGTTTTTGAGGTTCGCAAATGATTCAGGGAGTTCTTGCAAACACCCACATTTTGATATATCAAGATGCATTAGACCTTTGTTTTCACCAATTGAATCGGGCAGTGCTGAAATACAAGACCCACTTAGGTTGAGGTAAATTAATTCTGACAGTTTGTTCGAAATACGGGAGCATTGTACTTTTAATATCTGGAGCACTGAGATGCCTCAAATGGACAAAACCACTGATACAAGCTACCAAATCGTCGTCTAGGTAGTAGAACCGACTTAAATCCAGGACTAGTAGGGACTTTGCACTCCAAGACAGAGTTCCTAGCCAATCTTCGTCACAATGATACCGAAGCTTGCCATAACAAGTGAGGCATGCATATCGGTAGTTCCGTTCCGGAGCATTGCTAGAATCCAGAATTTTATCAATGGTCAGTAATCTTGCCAAATCATGCACAAGATCGTGCATGGTGAATGTGAGGCCTTTTCTGTACTCTCAAGAATTCTGCAACAAAAGTACATTCTAGTGTTAGGTTTCTCAGATCAAGCAAAAGCGATCATCCCTAATGGATAGCATTAAGGATCATTAGGATGCTCAAGATAGTTACCCGTTTGTTGATTTTTTTATTAAGAACTAATTAAGTTATCAATGAGCACAAGAAAATTACTCGCCGGTTTAGTGAGAGGAAGTTTTCAAAAAAAAAAAAAAAAAACTCCTTCCTCAATGATGCCGCACGCTACAATAAATTTGCTATCATGAGATAATACTTAGTTGTCGAATTTTGCTAAAAATTTAAGACTAGCTCGAACAGTCATCATCTACACTCTCATCTAAAAATATATTATAAACCACTCTTAAAGATACCGTCATCTATAACTCATTCATCTCCAATAACATCCTTTATTTTGTCTCCAGCGATGACTTCTAAATTTGGACCCAAAGGAATATTCCAGTCCCCACTAAGATTTCATCCCATACACTAAAATCCTCTCCAACAACACCCCTAACCCACATCCTGCACACCCTACCTTCTAATATTTTATACATACTATTCCTGACGACCTCAATTTTTCCTTTTTTTGAATTTATATCCCCCAATAAAATCAATACCTTCTATATGCCATTAGCTAAGTCAAGATCCTTTCAATATGCTATTTATAGAGGTCGAGAAATGGAGCATATTGTTGGAGATAGTGTAATGGCCTGATTGGTTTCTATATTAGGCTAGATTATGTTGTAGCCAGGCTCCCATCGGCTAGGCCATAACTGATTTACTGAATGCAAGGCACACATGATCAGAGATTAATTATTATGCATACAACCGTGCATGGTCTTAATTTTCTTTAATCAATTGCATGTGTGTTATGGGTTAATTGTCTTTTATAACAAAAAACAAATGAAAATAAGGAGTATAGAATTTAAGGATGACCTATTACCATGTAATAGATCACCTTTCCCAATGAAATCTACTCTCACTATTCCAAATTATTATAAATAATTTTATCTGTAACCGAAGTTTAACTTATCAAATCCTCACTAAATCTGTAGAAAATTATATTAACATATATGATCAATGTACAACCAATATATATTACATGGTGTACCTAAGGAAATTAGTTTGACATCACGACTATACAAAAACATCATTAAACACTAACTATTTAATGTTAAGCTTCTTTTCTGTTGTTGGAAGGAAATAATAAAAAAATATTAATGATGTGGCAGTGCACATAACTAACTCACCATAGGCGACACTGGATGTTGAAGGAAAGACAATCCTAGGAGCTGCACAATATACTTCTCGCAAATCTGCATACTGGAGTGTAATTTCGTTGGCTTGATGAAACCCAAAGAAATCCATTGGTAAGCAAGGTCTTCTTTGATTATCCTGTGGCCTTTTGGAAAGATTGCACAGTAGGTAAAGCATGACATCAAGCTTGGAGACATTTTGGTACAACTTAACTTAGAAGATGCAAGAACACGGTTTGACAATGTGGCATCCTCCGAAATAGATTCATTCCAGATTGGAGAGTCGTTTTTAGTACTACTGGTTTGATGCCACCTACTAATATTGTGCATTTATTTGAAAGTTGGTTGAAACAGAGAGGTTCAAATCTAGCTAGGTTGTTGCTAACAGGAGCTGCTGCTCTTTGTTGGGCACTATGACTTACTAGAAATGACCCGTTTAACAAATGCCAATCAAAAATATTTTTGCAGGTTCTATTAAGGGGACTCACTGCCTACGATCTTGGGCACAATTACAGTGCACTGATGACATAGTGCGGACTTGCAGAAGCCTAGAGTCAGTCGGTGATGGAGTTGTTTGCTTCCTATGAATGGTCCTTTTATGTTTAGAATTGGATGTTAAACTGACATGTTTGTTCCTCAAGTTCGAGTTAGTAATAATTTGGTCTGAAGCTCTTTTTGGATGTGAAAGCCGGAACTTTCCATTATGTAAAAATAAGGAGCTGCACAATATACTTCTCGCAAATCTGCATACTGGAGTGTAATTTCGTTGGCTTGATGAAACCCAAAGAAATCCATTGGTAAGCAAGGTCTTCTTTGATTATCCTGTGGCCTTTTGGAAAGATTCCATAGTAGGTAAAGCATGACATCAAGCTTGGAGACATTTTGGTACAACTTAACTTCAAAGATGCAAGAACACGGTTTGACAATGTGGCATCCTCCGAAATAGATTTCACTGTCTTTCACCTCTATCCACTGATCATATTTCAAGGTTTTCAACATGAATCCAAGAGATTGAGCTGCCAAAGCCACACCTCCACACTTTAGTATCAACCAGAGATATCCCTTTACATTCAGAGAACACAAACTTGACTACAAGAGGGGTATTACTATGCCCATGCTCTGATACGCGGATACGCCAGGGGAGGTGTGTATCGCGCATCCGATACGTATCCTAAGCGTATCCAATAAACTGGACACGTATCGGCTTCAACACGCGTATCGGACGCGTTTGGGCTGCAGCTGATACGGCCCAGAATCATCACGACGCCCACATACGTGACCCAGCTCCCGCTGCATATCTGCTCCGGTCTCTGCAGACGCGCCGCCACGTGTCCGTAGAGGACACGGATCGTGTGCAGTGCCTACTCATACTGCAACTTAAGCAGTGGCTGAATCTCCTCCATCTAACATGGAAACAACGGTGGAGATGATTTCTTAGCATCTTTTGGCTCGCTCTGCCCTTGTGACGCCGTTCGCTCCACACGCCATTGTCCGCCATCCGTCACACGGCTTTCTCCCTCTTTCTCTCACCCCCTTCCCTAACTGGGGCAGCACGGGGAGGCGGCGTGGGGAGGCGCAGGCGCGGCGGCCAATGCGCGAGCAGAGAGGCAGCCGGCACGTGCGCCGGGAGGCAAAGCTGTGGCGCGGTGGCCGGCGCGCGCGTGGGAAGGCGGAGCCGCGGCGCGGTGGCCTCCTCAACTCCGGGACTCCTCCGCCCTGCCGTCCGTTTCCTACCATGGCGAAGGACACCGGCTCCAACTCCGTCCACGCGCTTCGCAGCGGCAGTGCCGGAGGCGCAGCAGGAGGCCACGCCCGCCTCGGCGTCCCGCGCCGCCCGCCCCTCGGTCCGCGCCCGCACCTCGCGCGCCGTGCACGCCACGCGACTTGCGGCCCACTGCGCACCGCCTGCCAGAGAGTGGGGACGCCACCGCCATGTAGGGCCGCCATCGCCAGGCGTCGTCTGCGTGGGGGCAGCCGCCCGTCGCCGGCCACGCTCGCCCTCACCGTAGCCTGCGCGGCGCCGCCCCTCGACGCCAGCCGACCTCGCCGCACTTGACTCCGGGCGCCCACGGCGGCCCTCGTCGGCCGCCGGGCCGCCATCTTCGCCGCTGAACGCCACCTGCACGCGGCTGGGCCGGCCGCCGCACCGTCGCTGCCGGTGCGGTGCGCGAGGACGCGCCGGCCACTGCCCGCCCGAGGTTAGGCTGGCCACTGCCCCGTCGCTCGCGCAGGCTGCCGGCCCCGCTCGCTCGTGCACGGCCGTCGCCCGCTGGCCGGCCCGGCCGCTGCCCCATCGCCGTCTGCGCAGCGCTCGAGTCAGCGCTGGCCGCCGCCCCGCCGACGTTCGCGTGGCGTGCGAGGCTGCGCTGCCGCCGGGGCCAGACTGAGCCAAAGGTAGGATTCTCATCTCCACCGTTGTTTGCATGTTGGATGGAGGAGATTCAGCCACTGCTTAAGTTGCAGTATGAGTAGACACTGCACACGATCCGTGTCCGTAGAGGGGGGTAGGGAATGGGGAGGCAGAGATGAGACCTACCGCCACCGCCGCCTCTGCCCGCTGCGCGCAATCCCACCGACGCCTCCTTGCCGGCTCGCCCCCGCATGGCCCCTCGGCGTCTCCCTACCCGACTCGTCGCCGCGCGGCGCCTCGTTGTCTCCCTGCGCACAGCGCACGCATCCCCTGCTCTCCGCGCGGCACCTCACTGATGCTGGCTTGCGTTGTGCCTCGATGGGATACCAAAGCTGCCGTCGCCGAATGGGATTAGATCCGGCCACAAGCTCTGTGGGATTAGATCCGTCCACAAGCTCTGTGTTCCTCCAAGCCGGCTGCTTGCTGCCCAGGCCCAGTCCTCAGTCCAAGCCGCACAGAGTCCCAAGTATGCAGAAGGCTGGTCTCCTCTCGGCTCCCGCATAGAAAACAGAGTACCAATGATGGTCTTGTGCCTATGATTGGGACAGGGCTCGTTCCATTTTTATATTGCCAATTGATGTGTTTCTATACTTTATATGCAAACTACTCAAGTCTGATGATTCTTTTCAACCGTATGGCTCAATATATTTTGATATTAATTACTAGAATTAATTAAATGGGAAAAGTTAATTTTACAACCTCAAACTGGGAGGCCAAGGAGTCCGATTTTCAACCTCATACTACGAAACCAGACAACACGCACTCTCGAACTGACAAAAAAGTCCGATTTTCAACCTCGACGGCGGTTTTGAAAGCGGTTTTGCTGACGCGGCATGTGAGATCCACGCGTTTATTTTTTATTCTCTCTCAATGACATGTTGTGGTGTTCCCTTCTGACCCCTCTTCACGTCATCCTTTTCCACTCCGTCGCCCTCGCTCCGCTCCCCTCGTTCCCTCTCTCCCTCTGCCATCTCCCTCCGTCCTCTGCTTGCCCCTCGCGTAGAGCCATCGAGTCGCCGTGGATGGCCATGGCGAGTTTCAGTTCTGACGCTGCCGGCCGACATTCCCAGCCTCCTCCCTCCTAGCTAGTGCAAGCACGGCGTTCCCTCGCGATCTCGAAGCTTGGAACCCTCTAATTCCCCCTCCTTTCCCGTGTGCTGTCACCATGGCCACCATTAGCGGTCCGAGGTGAGCTCGCGCACTGGCCATACCGTCACTTCCCCTCCTCATCTAGCAAGCGCATCACCACCGCCTATATTCCCCCGCTCGATTCTACGGGTTCTTAAAGCCCTCCATGGCCCCTAACTCCATCTCTAGGAGTGTCGCCGCCATGCCATTTCTCGTCGTGGATGGCCACCGCCAGTGCCCTTCCCTACCTCCAAGCCCTGTTCGTCGGGTTCACCATGAATCCGCGCATCTGGAGGCACGGACTCACCGGTCCTCTTCCTTCGCGTCGCAGGGACAAGCCGTACTGCCACAACGCCACGCGTCACACCACCGCCCCGAGTTCACGTCTGCAATCCCGCCGCGTTCTCGTCCTCGTGCGACAAGAGCTTGGGGGTAGGGTTCCCCATTGATGGGAACACCTTCCTAGGCCCGTCCTCAGAGAGCTCCGCCTCCCCTACGCGTAGATCCGTGCTGCCCAACCGCTGGCCGCGCGCCTCACCTCCTCCTGCTCGAGGTAGAAGAAGAAGCGTCTATTTTATAGAACACCACCTGTCTTCTTTGGTACTCCTATTTACAGAGACTGCGCATGTTTGAGGGAAAGGATGACGTGGGGAGGGGTGAAAAGTGGCCCCACATGTCATTGAGGGAGAATAAAAAATAAACGCGCTGACATGTGGGCCCCACATACCATGTCAACAAAACCGCCTTGGAGGTTGAAAATCGGACTTTCTTGCCAATTTGAGGTTGTGGGTTGTCCGGTTTCGTAGTACGAGGTTGAAAATCGGACTCATTGACTGGTTAGAGGTTATAAAATGGACTTTTTCCTAATTAAATATCCTAGCCGAGTAGCCGTATCCCCGTGTCGGTGTTTTTTGGAGAATGGCGTATCCGATACGTATCGTATCCGTATCCAGGGCAACATAGTGCCCATGAAAATAGCATCAGTCTGCAAGAGTTAGTAAGAAACCCAATCAGAACAAGCAGATCACTCAGATGGTCTACGCGTAATCTTGTCACTTTGCCTTTTTCCAGTAACAGGAGGCAATGGCGCCCTCTTCTTGTTAAAGGCACTGGTTCTACTCTCAGGCTCATCACTGTCATTGTCACTAGCCTCATTGGCCTCCTTATCAGTTTTATTTTCATCTTCCAAGGCCCTTCTCTTCTGTGCATTCACCTTGGCGAGCAACCTCCTCTCAGCTGGTTCAGTGGGAGCTGCGCGCCTGCGCGCTTCCCCCCAGGCGCCACTTTAGCACCAAGTCCAAGCCTAAATAATAATAATTGCAGTCACATACTGTTATCCAGGAATGCTAAAATGAAAAATCAATGAATGATATACCTTGATGGCCGGCCCTCGAAGTCCTTGTCATTGGGTTCATCTGGCTCTGATGGGCTCATTTTGTCCACCCATGTCTGAGCCTGAGAGTGATTTATGGCACAGGTAAGTATATTGAGACAATAGCAAAGAGGGGAAGGGCAAAGGGCATGTGAAAATCATGGCAATAATCAAATAGAGTATTGTTGGCCGGGCATGCTTCTTGGTGCACCACAGACACTTCAGCAGGGTGCCTACTTCTGTAAACTGTTACAGCAGGGGCAGCAGCTTGAACGCTAGCTTGATGCAGCATGGCGAATCTAAGCACAAACAGAGGGCGCGTGGAGAATGCCAAAGCGACAGAGAGTAACAAACTAACAATCGTGCAGGTGTGATTTCGTTTTCCATTACGGCTGCATCGAATATGTTGTTGGCAACGTCTACAAAACCTAGCACTGGTAATTTGGTGGAGAGAACTATTAGAGAGACATCGCTTTTTTTTCTCTCGAACGTGCGAGGTGTTTTTTATTAAGAGGAAAAGAAGAGCATTACAACAAACGGGAACGCAAGGCAAGCCGAGGCTTGTCGGCATACACATAGCACACACAACCAGTACTCACAAGAGTTTATATTACATCCAAGATTGGCGACCCAACAATACTGGAGCAGGAAAGAAAGCGTGCTTCATAAGGAAGGAGGAGGAGGAGGAATTGAGGGGTGGAGTCGGGGGCTCACCAGCTTGAGGGCCTTGTTGAGCGTGACCACCTTGGGGAGTGGCGCCTTCTTCTTCTTCTTTCCGGCGGCGGCGTCTCGGTCGCCATCTCTAGCGGCTTAGGGGCAACGCGTCGGTGCGAGTATCGAGGAGTAGCGAAGGGCGGCAGCGCGGTGGGTTGGGAGGGGAGGAGACGGGCGCATGGCAGCGGCAGGGCGGCGGCGCGGGCAGGCAAGGCAGCTGGGGTGGGGTACTCCGGCGAGGTAGGACTAGGAGAGGTAGAGTGGGCCGTGGGCCAGGTCCAACTGTGAACAACGCAGCCCATGCAAGGAAAACTTTGTAATTGTTCCTCCAACAAAAAAAGGAAAACTTTGTAATTTTAGTTCACCTCGCTGTTGTTTTTCTTTTTTTCTTTAGAAAATAAATGTTCATCTAAGCAGACAACTTGGACTTTTTTTTTGGTCAACAAGCCTCTAGTAGCTCACACGACAACAATGCATGTGTACATAAACAAGGAAGGAGAGGCAGGAAAAACATCCGACCCTAAATTGCGCCCGGCCACCGGCTGCCTCCAACGGACCAAAAACTACTCGATTACTCAGCAGTTTCCTCGTTCGCTAAGCTGCTAGCGTTGTTTGAGGGATGGAGATAATATTTGAGTCCACGAACCAGAGATAATAGCACCAACGGTGCAGCTGGTGTGCAAAGTAACCTTCACCTCATTTTGTTGCGTGTGACTATTTCCTAGGTTGTTGCTTTTCCTCGCACCGTATTTCTGAACAAGTGAAGTGACATGCTTCTCCTGATCAACTGGCTCGTTTTTGGCATCTTTTGGTCCGGGAGAAATGACTGGCTCATCCTGCTTGAGGGGCTTCTTCTTCTTCTTCTTCTTCTTCTTCTTCTTCTTAGAAACTTTCATACTAGGGTTAGTACTTGTCTCATTTGGATTAGGAGGCTGTGAACCAGAAACAGTAGCATTAGCAATGGGGCCACCCAAAGAAGCCACAGGCTTCTCCTGACCAAGGGGCCTCTTCTCAGCATCTTTCTGCCCTGGAGAAATGGCTGGCTTATCTTGCTCAAGGGACTTTTTCATTTTCTTCTTCATTTTCCTCTTAACATTTCTCAGATTGCGGTTAGTACTCGTCTTATTTGGATTAACGTGCTTCCCCTCGCTACTTGTCTCATTTGGATTGACACACTTAGGAGGCTGTGAACTAGAAATAGTAGCATTAGCAATGGGGCCATAGTAACCGTAGAGAATTGGAAAAACAACTCACACCCATTATGGGGGTGACCTTTCATTATATAGGCCGTATGGCTTGGAGTACAAGTCAAGTCAGTACAAAGGATAAGTACAAATATACAAGCTTATACATATCTCTAACACCCGCCCGCAGTCGCAGTGGTAGGTTCCGAACGCAAAGACTGGACCTAAAATCAGTAAACAACTGTGTAGGTAAACCTTTGGTCATGATATCCGCGTATTGGTGCGAAGAGGGAACATGCAAGACGCGGACGTGTCCCAAAGCGACCTTCTCGCGAACGAAGTGAATATCAATCTCGATATGCTTGGTGTGCCGGTGATGGACCAGATTGGCCGTCATGTAGACTAGCGCTCACATTGTCGCAATAAACGACAGTCGCACGAGCAATCGGGATGTGGAGCTCCTGGAGAAGCTGCCGGAGCCAGTAGCATTCGGCGACAGCATGGGTGACGGCGCGATACTCAGCCTCAGCACTGGAGCGTGAGACAATGGTCCGTCGCTTCAACGACCAGGAGACCAAGTTGTCGCCGACCAAGTTGTCGCCAAGGTAGACATAGTAGCCGGAAGTGGAGTGTCTGGAGTCGGGGCAACCTCCCCAGTCAGCATCAGAGTATGCTGTCAAGGAGTCGACAGAGCCGGTGCCGATGTGAAGCCCAAGAGAGAGAGTGCCCTTCACGTAGCGAAGAATCCGCTTGATCTGCGCGAAATGAGGCTCGCGGGGATCATGCATGAAGAGACAGACCTGCTGAACCGCATATGCCAAGTCGGGATGGGTCAGTGTCAGGTACTGAAGGGCACCCGCCAGGCTCTTATGGAGGGAGGTGTCAGCAACAGGGGCGCCGTTCGAGGTAGACAGCTTGGCTCGAGTGTCCACAGGAGTCGTGGTAGAGTGGCACTCTGCCATGCCGGCATGCTGAAGAAGATTCTGGGCGTACTGTCACTGTGACAGAAATAAGCCGCTGGAGGAGCGCATGACGGAGATGCCGAGGAAGTGGTGCAGAGCACCAAGATCTGTCATGGCGAACTCTGAGTGAAGACGGTCCATGATGGCCTGAAGCAGCGTCAAGGAGGAGGCGGTGAGGACGATGTCGTCGACGTACAGCAGCGGGTACGCCATGCCAGTGCCCTCCTTGTAAACAAAGAGGGAGGTGTCGGAGACGGCAGGCACGAAACCGAGGTGTCGAATGTAGGTGGCGAACTGCTGGTACCACGCCCGAGGCGCCTGCTTCAGTCGATAGAGAGACTTCTGGAGAAGACAAACATGGTCAGGAGCAGACGGGTCGATGAAACCGGGAGGCTGCTGATAGTAGACGGTTTCGTCGAGGTGACCATGAAGAAAGACGTTCTTCATGTCCAACTGATAGATAGGCCAGCCACAAGAAACCGCAATGCTGAGGACGACGCGGATCGTGGCCTGCTTTACCACTAGATTGAAGGTCTCATCGTAGTCGACGTCGGGCTGCTGGGAGAAGCCACGAACCACCCAGCGCACCTTGTGGCGAGCAAGAGAGCCATCAGCATGGAACTTATGGTGGAAGATCCACTTGCCCGTCACAATATTGGCACCTGGTGGACGGGAACGAGGCGCCAGGTGTTGTTGGTGTGGAGGGCCTCGTACTCGTCAACCATCACAGCGCGCCAGTTGGCGTCGGCGAGGGCGCTGCGATAGTTGGTCGGTATTGGCGAGGCGGACATCGAGGCAGGAGACGAAACGGCGACGTGGAGCTCCGGTTGCGCCCGCAAGGCAGCGGCACGACCACGAGTCAGCATAGGATGTGACAGTGGTGGTGGAGGAGGCCGCGGTCCTCGAGGGAGACCAAGCCGGACGGCCGGCGGAGGTCCCTGCATATGGCGCGGAGGCGGCACCAGGGGCTGTAGTGACCCAACAGTTCCCGAGACCCGAGCGGCGGGTTGAGGACCATGGAGCACTGCAAGACGTGACAGCCCGGGGCACAATTGACGGCCGTAGACCACACCGAAGCGTCCAGGAGGCGTAGTTGGGACCGCTGGCGGTGGAGGGGGCCGGCGCTGATAAGTCAGCCCAAACCGGCCGGTAGTGCCAAGAGCCATAGCGGCCCCGGCATTAGCAGCAGTAGGAGGGGCGCCGTGGGGTGGCTGTGGTCCGTCCGCGCCGGGCGGCGGACAGGCCGCGCTGGGAGCCTGGGACAGCCAGGAGGCTGGTCCGGCAGTGCAGCAGCAGCCGGCTGGCCTGCTGCAGCATGGCGCACAACAGGGCCATGTAGTAGGATTGCCGGATCATCAGATGGGGAAGGGTCCTGCGGCTGCCCGGCGCCTGAAGGCGGGGCGACCGAAGGGTAACTGTCCTGCAACAAAAAATCAAAAGTCGACGCTGGCGACGCCGTGATGGTGTGTCCAAAGGGAAAAGAGGACTCATCAAACACGACGTGCCTGGATATTATGACGCGGTTAGTAGAAAGCTCAAGACACCAATAGCCTTTGTGAGAGGTGGGGTATCCGATGAAGGCGCAGGGTGTGGAGCAGGGGCACCAGCTTATGAGAGACTGTGGCTGTGACATTGGGATAGCAGAGGCAACCAAACACCTGAAGCGAACTGTAATCGGGTGATCGGCGAAAGAGGCGTTCAAAGGGGATTGAATTGCCAATGGCCGAGCATGGTCGCCTATTGAGAAGATAGGCGGCAGTAAGAGCAGCTTCGGCCCAATACTGTGGAGGCATATGGGCATGAAGCAGGAGAGTGCGGTAGACATTATTGATGGTGCGGATAGCATGCTCGGCCTTGCCGTTCTGTGGGGATGTGTAGGGGCAAGAGAGGCGAAGAAGAATGCCAGAGGAATCTAGAACGGAGGTGAGGGCGTGGTTAATAAACTCGCGCCTGTTGTCGGCCTGAATGGCTTTGACAGGAAGCTGAAATTGGGTCTAGGTGTAGGCTAGGAAATTGACTATGTGGTGGCGAACATCAAATTTATTTTTAAGAGGAAAAAGCCAGCAATAGTGTGAAAAATCATCGATGAGCACCAAACAGTAGCAACAGCCTGAGACACTAAGAACAGGAGATGTCTAAACATCACAATGAATTAACTCGAAAGGAGTGGAAGTATGTGATTTTGACCTAGCAAAGGGTAGACGTACATATTTCCCTAACTGACAAGCATGACAGAGGGAGCAGGACGCTACTTTATTACACGAAATATGAGAATTATTCCTAAGAGTTGTGATGGCAGCGCTGCTGGGATGTTCGAGACGATGATGCCACAACGTGGATGAAGTGGCCAAGGCGGCGTGAGGAGCGGCAGAGGTGGAGGCGGCTGCTGCAGGTACAGTGTAAAGGTCGCCCGAACTATTGCAGCGAAGAATCACGCGCCGGGTCCTGATATCCTTTACAGAAAAACCAAAGGCATCAAACTCTATGGATACTGGATTATCTCGTGCAAATTGACTGACTAAAAGAAGGTTATGAATAAGAGATGGAACTACTAAAACATTGTTTAGATGGAAGGAAGAAGAATCCGTATGCAGAGTGGAGGAGCCGTGTGCAGTGACAGGGAGAGAGGCACCATTACCAACATTGATGGAAGGATGAGAGGGTAAGCGACGGGAAAGAAGTATACCATCATCAGATGTCATGTGGCTGGAGGCGCCGGAATCCATCACCCATGGACAGGGTTCTGGAGGGTGAGCTGGTTAAGGGCAGCAACCAGCCCCGCCTGATCCCATGTTGGTGCAGGTTGGGAGGCCTGTAGGGGTGCAAAGGCGGTATGAGCCTGAGGGCCAGGCCCTAGGAGACCAGCAGAGGAGGGGCGCCACCCGCCCCCTGTTCCAGATGCCCAAGGCCCAGGGCTAATGCAGAACCACGGGCCAGTAGGCCGGACCTGGGCAGGCGTCTGGGGCTGACTGCCGCTGCCCTGGCCACCGCCACCCTTGCCCTTGCCCTTTGTCCAGCGCCGGCCACCGTTGTTCTTGGATTTGCCATCAGAGGTCCTGGGAGGAGGGGCGCCGGAGGTAGCAGGGGCGCCGGCTTGAGGGGCACTGGCCTGGGCAAGGGTAGAAGTGCTGCGACACTTGCCCAGGTTGGTACAGCCGGTGGCGATGAGGGCAGTGCTGGCGGCGACCTTGTCGTCGTTGGCAAGGCGGAGCTCCTTGAGAGTGAGCATGTCACGGGCCGCGGCGAAGGTGGGGAGGGCCGTGGCGTTGGCGATGATGTCGGCCGTATTGGAGAAGCGAGGGTTGAGGCCGCGAAGGAGGTTGAGGACGAGCTCGGAGTCCTTCACGGGGTGGCCGACATCACGGAGGGCATCGGCGGTGGTCTTTCATGCGCTGGCAGTAGGAGGTGATGCTGGGCAGATTGGTCGTCGCCCTCCATGGCGAGGTCGAGGACGGAGTCATCGACGGAGCCGAAGATCCAGCTCTTGACGCAGCAATCTGCTTGATCCCAATCTGGGTCAGCAGGGTTGGCGGCGAGGGTGCCATCGATGTGCGGCTTGAGGCCGAATTTGCCGCACAAGGGACTTGAAGTAGGATGCCCACTTGCTGTAGTTGGAGTTCTTGATCTCCAGCGTGATGGGAATGTGGGACTTGATGGAGACGGTGGCGTAGGGGTGGACCATGACCACCGGCGGCACCGTCGCAGTGGGGAGGAGTGGACGGAGTCGCTGGGTGCGCTGTTGGAGGAAGACATCCGTGGGGTCAGGGAGGGGAAGGGCGGCGACCAGCAGGGAGCGGCGACCAGCAGGGAGGAGCGTCGCCCTAGGAGGAGGGGCGATCAACAGGGATGGGCGTCGTCCTGGGAGGAGGGATGGCGGCGCCCTAGGGTTTGGTGGGGTGGGGCTGCGGAAGGGGTGGGAGCCAGGGTTTGGCCCGGACTCGTGATACCATGTAGAGAATTGGAGAAACACCTCACACCCATTATGGGGGGTGACCTTTCATTATATAGGCCGTATAGCTTAGAGTACAAGTCAAGTCAGTACAAGGGATAAGTACAAATATACAAGCATATACATATCTCTAACAGTAACCTTTGCTTTCTTTTGCTGCGATTGGCTGCTTCCCAAGCTGCTGTTTTTCTTGCTACCATCTTTCTGACCCAAAGATGCCATAGGCTTCTCGTGATCAAGGGGCTTATTCTCAGCATCTTGCTCAAGGGACTTCTTCATTTTCTTCTTAACATTTCTCAAATTGCAGTTAGTACTTGTCTTATTTGGATTAACATGCTTTCCCTCAGTACTTGCCTCATTTGGATTAACACACTTAGGAGGCTGTGAACTAGAATAGTAGCATTAGCAATGGGGCCACCAGTAACCTTTACTTTCTTTTGATGCAAATGGCTGCTTCCCAAGCTACTGCTTTTCTTGCTACCACCTTTCTGACCCAAAGAAGCCACAGGCTTCTCCTCATCAAGGGGCTTCTTCTCAGCATCTTCCTGTTCCGGAGAAATGACTGGCTTATCTTGCTCAAGGGACTTCTTCTTCATTTTCCTCATTTTCTTCTTCATTCTCCTCATTTCCTTCTTAGCATTCTTCTTGGAGATTGGTTTAGCATGGTTCAAGGACTCAAATAAAAGAGTCTTCAGCTTTGGTGCATCAATTTTACCCATAAAGAACTTGCTTAGATTAGAAACAGAAGCCCTTAGGCATTCATTGATTTTCTGCATCTCCTTTACCCCTACAGATCTGGCAAAATTCTTAGAACGATCCAAGAAGTCCTCAACCTGCATGAATTGTTGGGCTACATGAACAATGGTTTGCATGCAACATGCAAAATTGATGTTAAACCCAAATTCATAGGAGACTCACACTCATGTTGCTAGCACCCTTTTTCCAGGTCTTTGATATCCATGATCCTTTGAAATTGCTGGCACAGAGCCCTTGCTCCCATAAACCTTGCACAGATACTAACTGCATGGGACAAGGACAAGAGTATATGTAAGTGGGCAGAATGAGCCACATTAACTTGAGATGGGGCTGTAAGAAAGCAAGAATTCATGTGCACGCTTAGTTAAATGGTGTGTTTTTCATAGGCGATGCATATACAGTCACAATGCTAAAAAGAAACAAAAGAATTTGAAGTTTAACGTTAAGTATAATTAGCTACACATTAGATGAACGAATTATGTAACCAGCTGCCCTCACGGAAAAAGTAGGATAATATTTTATTATGAATTAAATTGGCTGATAGGAACATTGTCATAGCTCAAGTGAACAGACCACATGTTCCCACAAGTTATGACCTTTTCGTGCATCAAGAGTAGAATCTCTAAAAAGAGTGCAACCAATTATATTCAACAAAAATAATAAAGCCTTTTATAAACTTATATATAAGTACAAAATCATCAAATCATATGCCTATTGGTCCAAACGTAAATCATGCAGCAAACATAAATATAAGTTAAGCTTTAAACAACTCACATTACTCATTAGTGATACAAAAAGTTCAGCAATAGATTCTTTGTTGTTGTGCCCAAAACCCTCAAATTGCGAGACATTCTTCTCAATACTTGCAAGATCTGAACCATCAGTAAGAGCATAGGAACTACCTTATTAGTATCTATAGCTGGATATATCAGAATGATCCCAAAAAAAATGCAGTCACAAGAGAATAGCATGTGCTCAAATTTAAGTAATTACCTTTCAATATGGTAGAAAAGGCAGGTAATATTGGAGGACACCAAGTCTGCAATCCACATTGTACAATCAATTAGCACATTTTCCTTGTTTAAATATACAAGAGTGTCGCTTTAACAGCCATCATATACAATTAGGCTACAAATCTATTATTGAAATTCTATATGAATAGTGAAACTACTAATCAAACTATGCATGATTGTTAGATAGATATAATAGGGAAGCTTAGCACCAGCCAGCCCTATGGGCCTATGGACATGTGCCGCACATTCCTCCTATAGATTGAGATTAGGAAAGGTACGCTATGAAGCCTAGATCATCCTTGCCAATATGTCTTGTACCCTACTGATCATAATCAATCTATAATCTTCCACGCCAAACTTTCTCGCAATGGTCATGTGGGTTGACACTTGATAGATCAAACTAAAGTAACATAGCTTGTTTACCTGTAAATGGAAAGCAACTAAAGAAACAATTGCTATTGAGCTCATTGTCTGATCTTTAGCGCTATTAACATCATGTACCTTAGCCCAGAACTTCATCTGCAGAATAAACAACAGTTGTTGTCATATCATGTATATGGTGAGTTTCATGTAACCTACGATATCAAGACAAAGAATCCCAATACCAGATAACAAAGTATTCGGAATCTTCCATCAATTGATGAAATGAATTTAACTATCATTGATCTTGAGATGCCATCATCATTGTTTTGTACTGAAATATCACACTCCAAGCTAGTTCTCTGATCAATAACCCTCAGTACAGGAACTCTAGCAAATCGAATAGGTGAAATCCCATAACAATGACCATCGCCTGAAATTGGTAATATAAAAATTGTATTAGCCAAGGAAAAAAACACGCTAACATTGACATCAAAATGTTTCTGCTAATCACCTCATCACATGTCCAATGTATACAGGAATGAAAATTTGACTAGCATTTAACATGCACTGGAATGAAAAAATTGCTGGCAAAATCACCCTCACATTTTCCCTTCACTACACTGCTCCTATATTAATTCGATCCTACAACCTGGTCGAAAAAGAATTCAATCATACAACTGTCCAAATAACACAATAATACACTGCCGCTACGAAGTCTTTGCCATCCCAATTCAATATGCTTACAGCAATGTCACAACTCACCATGACAATAAAATATTACAAAAGAAAGATTAGCACAGATCGCTTCTGTAGGGTATTAGTGACATATTGGTTTTATTGAGTGTGAACAGGATTGATGGGTTTTCTTTTGCAGAAGCAAATTCAACTCATGCAGGCACCTGTCCTCGAAGCATATGCATTACACATTTTTATTTTCCTTTAAAACAGTTTTAATACACACATGGTTGCACCGTCACAAATTTTGAAGAGACATTTTTTCTCTCGAACCCGCAGGAGAGCTACGCGTCATTGAAGATACATTTCAAAGTGTCTATATTGTGTCATATATTCATATTACAGCTGGCTGCACGTCCTGGCGCAAGCTAATAGCTGAAATTGCAAGGCCAGGTTCCCTAATTACTACTGTTGGTGTTATTGTTTTCTCAGATGAACTTTTATGATTGCTTATATCCGAAGTTGTTGGTTCTGTTTCATTTCCCTGTTGAATTACATTAGTTCATGTTCTTAATTGAGCAAGCAAAATTTAAGAGATTTTTTACAGTACTTGGAATTAATTGCAGCCATTCATTGGCTCAAATCTAATGGCTAAAACATAGGAAGAATCTATATAAAGGAACTAAAGTCGTGCACCTGAACTTAAAACATGTGGACCAGAACTTAAAACTTGTGGGTCAGAAACCGGTGATTCCTCCGGTTCTGTCACTAAACTTGTGGGCTGGAACTAAAAACATGTGGACCCGAACCGGGTTCCTCTCAAGTACCATAAGAATAGAATATATGTCATACAAAATCTAGTGTACTATGAAAATAAAGGGACAAAGGTATGCTAGGAAAGATGTGACATAAATGTGGTTAGACCAATACTTACTTTGCTCAGAGCGTAGAACTTCTGCAAGACTCCAAAGAGCAGAAATCTTGCCCTGGTAAGGATACTTTTTCTTGGTATCCGCTTTAAAGTTGACATAGAGGTCAAGATCACTTTTAGGGGTAAATAGATCCATTGTGTATGATCCAAATGCTTTCACTTTCGGAAGCCCATCCTTTTTCCCTGAAAGGAAACACCGACCGTAAAGGCACATAAAAAAATCAGACCGTCACACACATCCAAAATATTCAGATAGAAAGCAAAGTCTCCCTAGTAAAGCTAGTGGCCATGCAGTTTGGTTGATCGCACCATAAATTAACACCAGTTTCCAACAAAATTTCCAAAACTGCAATGGTTCATCAATGACTGGAAGAGCACATAAAGATAGTCATTGCCCCCATGATTCCACGCAATGGATATCTTACCAAAAGTTTGTCTAACAACTCTTTTGAAGAATTTAATCGTATCATATCGGCGCTCAAGGTCCACTTCCTCTGGTTGCAATGATGCATAAATGTCCTGCAGTAAACCTTCTAGAGCTGGAAGCAGAGCCGTATCAATCACACATGCCTCTGTCTCGCACCTTTCTCCATCGCTGTGTAATAATTCTGCATATATTATCAAAAATCTAGATCATTTACTGCATGAGTAGAAGTTTCAGGTGTTTGATCAATCCTAGGTGTCAGGTGTTGTATTTGCAAGTTGCAACTGTCAGGCCTTTTGCATGCCCAAATAGATAACACATCTGTGCTCTATAAAGAAACTCTAGCTATATCAGTAACACTGGAATCAAGTAAAGCGATACAAAATAAGTGGCTATAGAATGAGCCTACTATGGCTCCTGAGAAATACATTGAGCTGCACGCGAGTGTTATATGGATGTGTGGACTGGGATCCACTTTGCAGATGCAAACAGCAGAACACGATGAATGTTTGGATGCAGTTGACCATTCATAATCCAATGGGGAACTGAGACACCATGACAAATATTGGACAGAATCTAGGCTCCCTAAATTTGGCAAGGAGCATATCAGATTCTAGCTAGCCCACCCAACTACACTCCCTATATATACAGGTGATTGCTGAGCGGCTGGCGTTGGGAAGCTATACATATTCTTGAGCGAGACGTGCATGTTAGGTGTCAAATATGGAAACCTCTCGGTGTGGAGGGGCTGCAGGTAAGCAGCAGATAGGTATGTACCATACCACCACATCGGGAGTCCCATGAGGCTGCTTTGTGCTTGCCATGGTGCACAAAGCAACGTACGGCAGCATCAGCTCGGGGAAGCACGGAACTTTTTGTGGCATCTAATCTAATCTTACCGGAAGTAATAACAACAAACAAACACGTACTACCCCACCAGAATTAAATGTCCCTCCGCAATCGCATCTCCAATTTAGGCAGAGTGAAGGGTGACGAACCTGGGGAGGGGGAGAAGCGGATGTGGCGGCCTTGCATTTGTGATCGGCGCCGCGGATGGCACAGGCACGGTACGTATGGCGCGGAACGTCGGAAGGGAACGGAGGCGAGGGCGAGGCGACCAGGCGGGTTTTTATGAAGGTGCTGGAGCGGACTCCATCCGCAAGAGGACCTCTGACTCTGAGGCGCGTAGGCGAAGCCGACTAGGAAACCTCAGACGCTAACGTGGGCTCTGGCCTTTTCCTTTTCCTTTTCCTATCCTACTCAAAAAAGGCAAGGCCCAACCAACACATCGCTCCTCGTTCGACTCAAACACCACCCAAACCTAGTACAGGTTTTCCGTCACATACCAGTTACAAGTATTCTCCTCTCAAAAAAAAAAAAAGAAAAGAAAAAGTTACAAGTATTCAGGAATAATGCTGAAGCCAATACTAATTAGGGTGGAGAATAGCAGAAAGGAGAGTGCCAAGGGCATGCGAAAAATCCATGAAGAATTGTGCTATTTCCCGTCTCTGAGGTCCTTCATGCCATGGATCAACCCAAGGTGGTAGCCCTGCAACGGATCTTTGGCTCCATCCATTCAGCCTCAATTGGCATCCTGGAGCATATCCTAGACAGGGTTTCTGATGACAGAGTTGACGGAATTCGTGAGGGCTTTTATTGGATCCCAATGAAGTCAAATTTCTGGCCCCAATGATGAACTCAAATTTCTGGCGTTGGAGGCAAATAAGAACATTCACGAGCTATCCAGGGCGGTTGAATCCAGGCTATCATTGTACTTGGAGATGCAAATCAAGGAAAAAAGTAGGATGGAGAGCAGAGTATCAAGCTTAATGAAGGAGAATCAGGAGATACACAACATGTTGAAGGTTCCTATAACTGAGAAGGCGGTGGCCGAGAACATCATCCGTACATTGAAGGGTGACAAGGAGCAGGGAAGGAGTGCCATCTTGCAGATTGCTGAGAAAGGATCGCACAAGGTAGGCTTTGGCTTCATCATGGAAGTGATAAGTGGCGAACAGCCAACTCGGCAAGCGAGGATGAGCTGAGCAACCCTAGTACCACCACTGCAACATGTAATGGAAGAGATAATGAACAAGATCATATCAGTCTGATAAATACTAAATAGTTCTAAATTTCTCCTCTCTAACTTCAGGTGTCATCTATTTGCAATACTTCTGTTACAGATTGATTAATGCTATAGTCCTTTGCCGTCGCTAAAACTTATACTAGGATTCAGTAGTTTTGATTTGTGAGATAATTATTCTACCCATACAGCCCTCCAATTAGTAACGGTTCCCACAATTCCACCATCCCATCTTAGTACCTTCAAAGTCTTTATCGTTTAAGAAAATATTAATGTCCTACAAAAAAAATCTTATTCTATGACCTGACCATGTATGCAACTAGAATTACATGATCCTACTATTACGGTATTACCATTACAAGTTGTCAACTAAAACCATTTCTCTTCATAAAAAATTTTCAGCTAGTCACATAATTCAAAGTGCTCCATTTCAGGCTTGTATAGTTGAAAACACAAGTAAAAACCCTGCATCGTGACTCGTGAGATCAGCGACCTAAGGCAAAGCCTTTGACAAATCCAAGCGCCACTTTACCACCAACACCAAGCCTAGCCTAACTAAAAAATTAAGTTTCAGTCACATGTCTACCAGTTCTCCAGGAGTGTTAAAATGAAAAATCAACAGATTATATACGTACCTTGAAGGCCGGCCGGCCCTCTAAAACCCTATGATTGGGTTCATCCGGCACTCTCTTTCTTTCCCTTCTTCTTTTGTGAAATCCAATGCACCCATTTTGTCCATCCATGTCTGAACCTGAGAATGTTTTATGGCATGGGTAGGTAACGTAGGAAATACCATAAGGGGAGGGCAAAGAGCATGTGAAAAATCATGGCACATAGTCAGACGAATTTGATTAACTGTCCCTTTGGTTCCTATTTGAGGTGAGAGAAATTCTGCAGCATCGTGATACTATATCCCATTTCGAGCTCAAAAAAAATTGAACTACTAATAATTATAGAAAAAGACAGATGATTAGGTGGGTTGGCCACCTCGAGAATGAGATGCTGTTTACCTGGCTGCCTCCAGTGGAGGAGAGACCCACCTTGAGGTGGGGCTCATGGACGGGGGCTGGCGTCGGCCGATCTTTTGGTGATACAGCGTCTCTGGACACCATACCTCCTTCCTCTCGGATGCACCATTTCCGTACTCGGCCCTATGCATGCCTGAGCCTGGACTGGAGGAATGGTGCCTTTGCGCCGTTTCAACCATGAATCTTGCCGTTGCGCCAGAGTTTTGATCCACGCCAAGCTGGGGAGACGCAGATGCACGCGACCACGCCCGACTAGGAAGTGCTTCCTCATCAGAGGAGACAAACTGCCCCTCCATGGCTGCTCGAGATCTGCTGGAAGTGAGGAGATATTTCCATATTTGACACCTAATACACGCACCTCACTGAATTTGACACTGAATCTGCATGACTTGTAAAATTTGACATATAAGCATGCGAATCTTTCATTTCAGGTGTTTCTCTCAATTTTCATCATATTTTCTTTTCTATGCCAAGGGGTACAATGCTCTATTCCTTTGGTCTAGAAGAAATAAAAAATAGAGAAAATACAGTGAAACACCCAAAATGAAAGATTTGCATACTCCGGTGTAAAAAATTTGAAAAGCACACAAATGCATGTCAAATTCAGTGACGCGAACGTATGTCAATCGAGATATCTCTTGAGGAGCCCGTCGGCCACCAGTAGTTGAGCACCCTTGGTTCGGATTGAACGATCTGGGGGCATGGATGGAAGGGACGGCGTGGATCAGTACTGTAGTAGGCTAATAGCCCGTAGCCTGTGTTACATGAATAATTTTTTCCAGTCCTATACATGTTGCTAATAAGCAGTGAATGGCATCATTATCATTATTTTTTATTCAGTTTATTTAAATGGTAGCCTGTGTTTTAGAACGAATTGCCATTTCAAAGTGAATAATGTACAGGGAAATCTATACTTCTATGTATAGAGAGATACCTTGTCTCTAATGTGAGCCAGCCTTTTCTTGTTCTCCACTAATTCACACCACTGCGCCAATTTTGGTGCCCCCCCAATTCCTAGTTGTTCAAGCCCAACGAGCTTCAGTATGCTCTCTGGCAGAGACTCGATGCCCTCGCATTCGCTGACAATAAGTTCTTTGAGGGAAGCGAGGTCGCCCAGCCATTCTGGAAGGGCTGTAAGTCTTGGACACTTATGCAAATACAGGCACTCGAGGGAGGTGAGGTGCCGCATACTCTCCGGGATATAACTCAGGTTTGTCCAATCTGAGATGGCCAATTGTTCGAGACGGATGACTTCTCCCAACCATTGCGGTAGTGTTGACATGCTTCCACAATTAATTAGCAAAAGCTTCTGTAGGCAAGTGAGCTGCTTCATGCTCTCCAGGGGTGCCTCTAGACCTGGGTACATTGATATCTTCAACTTTTCAAGATATGTGAGCTCACCCAACCATTTCGGAAGCTCAGTCCGAACATTGTCATGTAGGTGCAGTGTTTTGACGATGTAGGATAGTTTTTGGATGATCTCTTGAGAGCCGTTTGTCAGATAAGTGCAACACGTGATTGTTAAATTATAGGTGGGAAAGAGGTGGTGAAATAGCCTCCACTGTTCCAAAGGCACCTTGCTGGATTTCACCTCCAGACTTTTTGGAGAGGCGGTGTAGGAACCTCCGGGTTTTCTACAGTCTTCCCATTGTTGCGTAGGTACTTTCATCTTCCCTCGCTTTCTTGATGGTAATGATGCAGCAAGCTCGATTTCTCCCTCCTCATCCCATGATGACAATACATTATCACTGTTCTCTATCTTCCATATCTTAGTTTTCGGTGGGCATGGTTTTAGTCTCAACTTGGGGCAGTCACTAATTATCAGTTCCCAAAGGTAGGGGAACATGAATTCCTGCTCATCATCATCCTGGCCATATGAGTACATCGTGTTCCAGACTTCCAGATTTTCCATTTGGTATAGATGAAATTCCTCCAGTTGAGGAAAGGCTCCTGGGCCGGCACAGCAAAAACCTACCCCAATTGTTGAAATACTGTCCATTCCTCCCATAACTAGCTTTTTAAGTCTTGGTAACTGACCGAGTGGTGGCATGCTGCTGCATTTACGTAAATCCCACAATACTATCTCGGTAAGATCAGGAAGATGATGTGTGACACCCATAAACCAGGTTGGAAAGCACACAGTATGATAGCCTCTTAGCTTAAAGTAATCTAAAGTCACCGGTGGCACTAGCTTTCCCAACACTTCTATGTCCTCCACAGACCTCCGAGCATCTCTAGTCCACTCAAGACTCAACGCTTTCATCTCATGTTTTTCGTTTAACTTTATAGTGTGGACCTCTTCTGGAGACATCACATTATCAAGCTTACTTATGAGCAACTCAGTAGGATTCACATGCCGAAGCAAACCAATATTGCTGGTAGATTCACCATCATTAGCACGGACCTCAAAGTACGGCAATCCAATATTGCTCTTGGATGGAGGGATTGTAGACTTATCAATACGAGAGCATCCGGTAACATTTAAGATCTTCAGACTATCCATTTTAAGCATACATTCTGGAAGCGTCACTAGGTCCCAGCAACCCGAGAGATCCAGCGTATGCAGCTTCCTGAGGCTGCCAATGCTTTCAGGCAATCTGACAAGACCTGAGTTGTCAGACCAGAATAAATGCACTAGATTTGGAAGAGTACAAATACGATCAACAAAACTTAATATCTCCTCTGGACTCCGATTCTGAAAGCACCCTGATACACCTAAAAACCGGAGTTCAGTAAGATTCCTGATGACTTCTTCCTGAAGCATCGAAACATATATTGGTCCAGGACTAAGAGTATATGATAAATTCAAATGTTGGATACTGGTAAGACCATCAAAAGATTTTTCTGTAATTATGATCCGCCAACTATGTGATAAATCTAGATGTACCAAGTTTTTGAGGTTCGCAAATGTTTCTGGGAGTTTGCATACATTCTCACAATTTGAGATATCAAGATGCATCAGACCTTTGATATCACCAATTGAATCAGGTAGTTCGAAAATGTTTGACCCACTTAGGTTGATGTAACTTAATCCTGACAATTTGGTGAACGAGTGCTGGAGCATTTCACTTTGAAGCCTTGGAGCATTGAGGTACCTCAAATGAACCAATTCACTGATAGACGCTGGCAAGTAACCTATGTGACACCCACTTACATCCACGACTTGTAGGGACTTTGCAGGTAAAAATGAATCATCTTCTAGCGATTGCAAGCTACAATCCCGAAAATGCAGTGCCCTTATCGTGACAGGCGAATCTGTCAATGACTTCAGTGGCTTGCCACAATCAGTGAGCCACGCATATTGGTAGTTCCGCCCTCCAGTATTGCTAGCATTCAGAATTTTATCGACAATAAGTAATCTTGCCAAATCATGCACAAGATCATGCATGATGAACAATGTGAGGCCCTTTTTGTATGCTTTAGAATTCTGCAACAAAAGTGCATGCTATTGTTAGATTTCTCGAATTAAAGTGATCATCCTCAATGGAATGCATGAGGGATCATTAGGATGCACAAGATGGTTAGCCATCTGTTGATTGTTTCTAGGAACTAATTAAATATTCATGAGAAGTTGATGTGCGCAAGAAAATAACACTCAGGTCTAGTGAATGAAAGTATTTTTTTAATATATTTTACCTCCCTCAGTGCTATACAGCTACAATAAATTTTGCTATCTGGGATAATATTTAGTTGTCACATTATGTTAAAAAATGTCATATGTAAAAGCGGAGAAGTATATTTTGACTATCCAACTATTGTCCGAAATTTTGTCCACCCCCCCCCCCCCCAAAATAAAATTCCGAATCGAGAAATCTTTGGCTAGCCTCAAAAATGGTTTTCCATTTTCTAGAAATAACTGCGTTATCATTCTTTCTCGGTTTGGCTCAGCTCCTTAGCATGAGCTTCTTTTTCCCTTCCTTTCTTGTGCTTGGCCTATGGGGCCCTTGTGCTGTTTTTTTTTTGTTTTGCTGTTCTTAAACACCCCCCTCTCTTTTTAAATACATATAAGCATAGTAGGGGATCCCCTTACTTTTTCAAAAAAAAAACAATTATCAGATTTAATACCTAAAAATGTCATATGCAATTTATTTAAGCCAGAATTTTTTTGAAGCTAGAAGCCTTTTTTAAAAATATAATCTATACATGGTTCTATCATTGGAGATATTGAACCAATGTTTATGTTCCTATGGGCCAAAGATTCTCAATTTTAGTTGTTTCTAGGCTAAAACAAACTCACACATTTAGTTGGATGGCAAAAATGAACTTCTACTAGCATAAGGTTTCTAACATAGTGTAACTGTATCTAGTTTAATTTGTATCTTCAACATATATACCATTCCTTTACATCTTGGAAGTACTTAATTGCATCTAGGTAAATACCTAGATAGTTTGTTTTAGCAAGATTTGAGTAGAGGCATCATTAGATGATGCGAACTTTGGCATCCAGCTCAGCGAGAAAATCATCCATGCTACATGTTGATTAGAAGGATTTTTCTAGCAGTATATCACTACTCCAAAAAGGATTTTTGTATAGACCTTTTTACTATAGAGGTCAGCCGTCAAGGGGCCCTACATCCATGGAATGCCTCTGAAAATATTAACAGAAGTGGGCAATTCGGGACTTGACTCTGGAAATGAAGAACATAGATAACTCTATTTTCAAAAGTGGACTATATAAACTACCACCTCTAGGAATAACTATTTTTCAAAAGCGAGCACTTCTTTGGATTAACTTTAAAATTTTTCATACTTTCAGCATTTCCAGAGGCAGGAGCTTATGTGGGTTGCCTCTAGAAAAATAAGTCATGCATAGAATAAAAAATCATTATATTTTCATATAAAGTCGGATGGGGACCAATTTATTTGACAACTTTATAGCTGAAAATTTCATAGGCACTAAATTTGCATTTAAAGAATTGTTTGAAGGTCAAAAGAAAAATATTTTGATGGCTATTAGGTAAGTGTGAGATGAGATATAGCGGGAGTTAGTAATGCATGGCCATGCCTGGTTTACTGCATGCATGAAGTGATGGTTTGAGGTTATTTTACTATACATACAATCATGAACAATCTTCAATTTCTTAATTTAATCACTGCATGTGTACTATGGGTCAATTATTTTCTAAATATATAGTAACAAAAAATAGAGATATGTATAAGAAACAACAGGAAAACTTGTGTGTAATCACACAAATCCATTATGGAATAGTGTCAATTAGCCACCCCTTCTTTTGGTAACTAGGATTCTAGGAATTGCTCGTAAGTCGTGAATTTATATACATATATGATTCAATTCATTATAGGCCTGCTGTATTCATGTCATGATTGTACAAAAGCTGCATTGAATATGTTTTTTTTTAAATCCAAAGGAACCTTTTATAAAGGTCAATTGCACTAGCTCGCATAATAAAAGAACTCACCTTGGGTGACACTGGATGTTGAAGGAAAGACCAACCTAGGAGCTGCACAATGTACTTCTCGCAAAGTTGCATACAGGAGAGTAATTTTGTTGGCTTGATGAAACCCAAAGAAATCCATTGGTGAATTAGATCTTCTTTGATTATGTCAGTGACCTTTTGGAAAGATTGCACAGTAAGTAAAGCATGACATCAAGCATGGAGCCATTTTGGTATAACTTAACTTCAAGGATGCAAGGACATGGTTTGGCAAAGTGGCATCCTCCGAAATAGATTCATTCCATATTTCATTGTCTTTGACTTCCATCCACTGTTCAAGTTTCATGGGTCGCAACGTGAATCCAAGAGATTGAGCTGCCAAAGCCACACCTGTACACTTCAGGGCAATCTCCTTTCCTATATCCATCAATTGTTCTTTGTCATCTCTAGCTTCAAAGTTGCTTCTTTGTTTTATTATATCCCAACACATGTCGTTTGTCAAGGGTTCTATCTGGTATGGTCCAATGTTAGTACTGATATTATCTGCAACATGTTTGCTGCGTGTGGTTACTAAAACAATTATGTTGAATTTGCCACCAAGATTTAGCATATCCTTCAAATTATTCAGTTGAAATAGATTATCCTCCCACAGGTTATCTAAAACAATTAGAATATTCTTTTTACCAAAAAGTAATTCCATGAGGCAACTACGTATCATCTCTGTTTCATCAATGTGGCTCTCCTTTCCAGATAGCTGTGAAATTATAATGTTTCCGACTTCATTCAAGTCAAATATTGGAGACAAAGAGACCCATACTCGAGAGTAATATTCGAAACATGTATCATTGTAAATCAATTTGGCAAAGGTTGTCTTGCCAATGCCTCCAATGCCATATATAGGAAGGATTGTGATCTGTTGTGTAATGCTCTGAAGTAAAGAGGCCATTATTTTCCTTTTCTCTTCTTTTCTCCCTACAACGAATCCTTCTCCAACATCCAATGAGTTTTCTCTTACATCAACAGATTCCACCTCATCATAACTAGAGCTTGTCATCAAGTTGTCGAAATGTTGTTTTTGATTTGTGATATCATTGGGTTCGATTCTCATCTCCATCTTCTCGTGTATTGTCATCCCGGAAAAAGGTTTGTGATTTATTTCCTGGGGACACTGCAAGGTTTTGAATTTCAACTGATTTTCAATCTACGAGAAATTATATTCCATCTGATCCATGATTTTAGTCTATTATGGCATGTACATTATATACATTGTCTCCAAGGTGACACTTTCCACAAACAATTTGTGTCAAAAGCGTTAACTCAATAAAATAATTTGAAAGCATAAATCGATTTCATGATGGATCCTATAGCATTGGTATTACATTATCAAATCCTATTATTCTTTAATAAACTGGATGAGAAGTTTATGAAAGTTTTATAACAAATTACATTTTTGGATCAGTTCACGTCATCACAATACCATTGTTTTTTTGCCAACTGAGGGCATTGAATCATTTTCTACCATCGGATACGTAAATAAACTTACAACATAATTGTGGCTATGGTACGATGGGCTCACAATTTAGATGTATGGTTATCTCATACAAATTAAGACACATAACAGTTTTTTTATATGATAAAAACTAAAAATTTAGCAGAAACAATGCTGCAAATTGTTGATGGTTGAAATAACAACACTTGTGTTACACAAAAGGTAATCATGTTCATTTACTCTTGTGGACAAATAATTTAGTTCTTAACCAATGTATCTTTAATTGTTGTTTCGTGTGGCTATTATCAAATTGTAGTATGATGATGTAACAAATATGTGTTTCGATTGCAGACATATGAAATTTTCCACAACAATGGGATTGTTTTTTTTTCTCCCTATCGAACTATATTCTTGGCACTAGAAGTATCGTGTTTAAAGAAAAGCTATGATTTATTATTACTTTTCTTGAGCCCTAACAACTCCTAGCCAACTAAAAAAATAATGTAAGATGAGAAGAGATCAAGTTTGCAAATGTAGTTCAAATATATAATGAACGAATGTCTCATGATATTCCTTTATAAGGGAACAATTTAATCAAAACAAACAATGATATTAATTACCTTGCCACAATTAGCCTCAATCTGATTCATCTTATGGACGATCTTCGCTATATCGAGCCTTTTTTTACTATCTTTCTCCACACAGTTCAATGCTATCTGGGTGCATGTCTCTACTTGGTGGCAATATTCTTCAAGCATGGAATCACTCAATGTGACCTGCAACAACCTGTTCCTCCAGTTGGTTTTTACCTAAGAAATAAAATTGTCAAGCCAGGATGCTACTTCTCAAATGTAAATGTGACATCATTAGATTGGAAAATTTTGATCTTGTTAAAAAGAGAGATTGTTTCTCACTAGATTAATAAACTCATCACTAGGAATATCTGCACATTTATTGTAACCATCAGGTCCCGAAATTATCTGTATCATTAAGACACCCAAGCTGAATATGTCGAATTTTTTTGAGACTTCACCTCTTTCAATGTACTCTGGTGGCTGGTACCCACTGCATTGCATCACATTCAACGAATTCAAATTGTAATGCCCATATTTTGGTCGATTAGAAAAAAAAAAGATAAGTGCACTTGAGCCATTCAGCTTACATTGTTCCTAGAGGGCTTTTTGTGGTCCGTGTTAGTTCTTTATCATCAAGGATCCTCGATAAGCCGAAATCTGCAAGCTTTGGTACCATGTTCTTATCTAATAATACATTGGCAGGTTTTAAGTCCAAGTGATGAAGAGGTTCCTCCAATTCCTCATGCATATGTTTTAAACCCTCACAGGTCCCTTTCATAATCTTGTACCGTGTGTTCCAGTCAAGCCCAGAAAACTCGTCTGCATTAGTATTATTGCCAAGGGAGTACTAATCAAATACAAATATACAAAATAATTTTCTTAACACAATCAAGATGGTCATAAAGGATACCAGAAAGATGCTTTTGAAGGCTTCCATTGTCCATATACTCAAGGCAAAGTGCTCTATGTGTCTCTTCAACGAGCACTTGTATTCCATAGAACTCCATAGGTTTTTGTTCTATCTGATAGCAATAGCCATAAAGTCGTACAATGTTTTCATGCTGAAGCTTCGCAAGGTTATAGAACTCGTTTTGAAATTGTTTATGGCCAAGATCGGCGACATTATCACGAAGCTTCTTCACAGCAACATGGTTGCCATTTTTAGTCAATCCCTGTTGAAGATATGCAGTTAGTAATCACGCAATAAATGTTTATTTTCATTTGCTTCCATCGATATTGCGTAGTGCTACCACACCAGAATACGGCACATGGGAACTTATTCTGTTTGTGATAAGCTAGCGGCCCACATTTCGGCAAGATGTAGGTATGTATACTGTTCGAAATAAAGCACCGAATATCTAGTTTGGTTAGACTGTATTACTTAAATTTCTATGTTGAAACTAGCATTCCAATAAAACCGTACCTTGTAAACCACTCCAAATGCTCCTTCGCCGAGTTTTCGTTCCTCCGAGAAACCATCTGTAATTTCTTCTAATAACTGGAATGGCACTTCCTCTGGTTCCATGTGGTGTTGTGCTCGGCAAGTTGCCTTCCTTGTTACTTTTCGAGCTGGTACAAATAGACGAGGATTCCCCAATAAAATAAAAAACATTTCCTAATAAAAAAAAACTGATTTTGACACATAATAGAGTGGCATCCTGTATAGTGTACCTTGGGTCTTCTTTATTTCATTGTCCTCGGCAACTAGCTGGAGTACGTGGCCTCCTCTTCCACAGGCACTAGAAATTTATACATGGATTAGACGAACTTTTGATGGGCTTCGGCAGCAGCACCTGGGTGTAGGGTAGGAGTCTTCAGTCTTGATCTAGAAGGCAAACTAGCCCAGTGCAAGAGCAACAGGGAGAATGGACGATGACGATGATGGATTAAGTGCAAGATCAAAAAGGAGCAGCATCTGTACCACCTTACCTTACCTTACCTTACCTAGGTGTGCATGGGTCGGGACGGGAGGATCTTTGATCCAGAAGCTAGCGCAAGATGAAGGAGCGAGCGAGCAGCACTTGAGATCGAGGGAACGACCTCAGTTAATTAGAAGTGAGATCACCAAAGATCACGACCCAGGCTAGCTGGAGGCAGCAAGCATGCTTGCGCCAATGGCCGACAGTTTAGGCGAAAGGTCTCTCTCTCTGTTGTTGGAATAGATGGGAGTAGTAGTAGCTAGCTTGGTCCATTATTGCTGAGACTGGCCCCGCTGCTGACTATTCGTCGCGCCATCGCCGGATCGAGCTCGATCGTGAGGTTGTGCGTGCTTTGTCCCGCTGTCATTCGTCCGGACGACGATCTTAGCGAATGTTTGATGCCTCGAGCTAAAATTTAGTTTTATTACATCGGAGATCTAAACGTTAGTTAGAAGTATTAAATATAGTTTAATTATAAATCTAATTATACAGATGAAGACTAAACGGTAACACAAATTTATTAAGCCTAATTAATCTATAATTAACAAATATGATGTTACAGTAACCATTCGTTAATTATAGATTAATTATGTTTAATAAATTTGTCTCGCCGTTTAGTACTCGTCTGTATAATTAATTTTTTAATTAAATCATATTTAATATTTCGAATCAGTATCCTAATATAAGACGTTGACGTGGATTAAAATTTAGACTCAGAAAGCAAACGCCCCTCGTTCCCGGCGCGCACGAAAGCTGGGCCACACACGCGGAGCCGGACGCGCGCACTTTCTCCTTTCCCGTATCGGGCTCCACGCTCACACGGCTCAGCGCGCTAATCACAGCGGCGCCGCGCATGGGCTTTTACGTATTTGACTTTTCTTTTCCAGATTCCCGTATTTGGGCTTTTCCGCGCTTTTGCAGCGTTGCAGATTCCCATATAAGTTTCATTTACATCTATATGCGTTTGAAAAAAAATTAAAAACTGCAATGGTTTTCTTATGTTTTTTCGAGAACATGAGTGAAGAGGGTAGAATTTAGGGTGGGGGGACTGTACATATACATATAGATGCAAATGTAGCATGTGTACCATATTAAAAAAGTTTCTTTGCACGTATATTTGATTTTTGGAAAATTGCAATGATTTTCGAATTTCTTTAGTAGCAGGCATGCTAAATTTTTTTGTTCTTCAGGACCGTAGGTCAAGAGGGTAGAAATTCATGGGCTTGGGCTGGGTGATACACATATAGAGGTGAAAAAAAAAACAGTATAACTATGTAGTACTCCCTCCGTTCATGAACGATCTTCATATTTGTAGATGTCATCAAGACCAAGGTGAAATGAACACCTATTTATATTTTCATTAAACATACATCGTACAAAGGAATATTAAATGCATAGAGCTGCATGCAGCCAATGGCACCTACATGGATAGACATAATAGCTAAATGCGAGGTGCATTAACAAGCTCTTCTGCAAATACGAAGATCATTTTTGGATATCTTCTCTTCTATAAATATGTAGATCATTTGTGGACAGAGGGAGTACATAGAAGTTCTTCATTCTCCGACCAATATAATGGTATAGTAAAAGGCAGAACCCAATTGTCAAATCACTTAAGTTAATAAATAGGCTGGTGTCGTCTTAGTGGTAGAACTCCTCTTTTACACCCTGAAAAACAAGAAAAGGAATTAAAATGTACGAAATGGAAAAGATTAAAATACAGTAATTTACTTGGGGACAGTGAAAACTGAGGAAAATTTAGAAAACATACTAATCTTAAGGGGAATGTGTGGTAGAAAATGACAAGTGAAAATGATGGAATGGACTTACATGTATTGATAATATATTTTTTGTGTCTACCCGGTGCAGTACTTTTCATTGCAAGGGTGGGTGAGAAGATAGTAAGACAGAGGCTCGAGTAATGGTTCCGCGTCCTCCTATGTCAATGTGGAAACAAATTAGGATATACAAACGAAAAGAACCAAAGTAAATACCATCATATGACCACAATGAGGGGGCAGTTTTATCTATGTTTCATATACTCACTCCTTTGAAGAAATATTGTTTTTCACCATCATGACTTTTCATGAGTTTCATCACAAAGATGCCACTATCACAGCTGATAAAAAAAAAACGATAATGAATATGGAACCAAGATGGCGCAAAATTGCAATAAGAAAAAAAAAATCAAATTTGGTTTAACTAGTGAAACAAAATTTGATTTAACTAGTGAAACAAATTTTGATTTGAAAACATCAACTCTCATAGTGTAAAAAATGTCACATTGAAAAAAAAAGAACATGAGGTTAATAGCGTGTGTTGCTCAAAGGTTTTGGGAGGATGACATACTTCGAGTAATAGTCCTCATCTCACAGGTTACGTGCAAAAAGAAAGTTGTTAACTCAGTTTCGTTAACTTTAAAAAAGTACTTAGTGTTTCAAACTTTGTAGCAGACAACAAAAATATTTCAATCTTATTTTAAGAAACATTGAATTTGGATTGTAAGAGATATTATACAAGAAACTTTCAGTTAAGTAAAAGAAAATCTTCTAGTTGTATTAAAATAAAATGTCAATAACTTTTAAACAAAAATGAAGGCAGATTAGTCTATTTCAATAAAAACAATTGGAGTATTTAAAAACCTTTATAGTAGTCAACAAAATTATTTGAATCATACTTCAAGAAACTTTGAATTTGGAGTCGATAACTTTTAAGCAAACATTAAGGCAGCTCAGTCTTTTGTAAAAACTATTTGTCATACTTGAAACTTTGAATTTGAAGTCAATAACTTTTAAGCAAAAATTAAGGTAGCTCAAGTCTTTTTGTAAAAACACTTGAAGTATTTAAAAGAACTGTATAGTAGTCAACAAAATTATTCAAATCATACTTTAGGAAACTTTGAATTTGGAGTTGATAACTTTTAAACAAAAATTAGGGCAGCTCAGTCTATTTCAATAAAAACCTTAGCATTAAAAAACTTGCCTTGAGCAAGAAATAGCGCTGAGATTTAGACCTTGGAGCTGTTTTACGTCATCTATACTCTAACCTCTAATCCTTCAATGCTAGTCCCTTGTTTTTTCCCCGCAAATGGATGTGCAGCAGCTAGCCATTGGCGCACCTCAGGCCCCCATGTCCCTCGTCTCCCCCCTCCAATCAAGCACCAGCACACTTCTCCCCCCCCCCCCCCCCTCTTCCTTCCTTGCTTCATGTCCACCACGAGCAATCAGCCAGCCATGGTGCTGCTGCCGGTGCTGTCTCCCTTATCCTTCCGCCTGCACATCCTCAATAACAGCACGGAACGACAGGACATCAAATGGACAGAAAAAAAATATACATAACCCCCAACCTTTATCCACTGGTATACTTTACCTCCTGAACTTCAGAACCGGATATTTAACCCCCTAAAGTTTACAAAACCGGATAAAACACCCCCCGGACGGTTTTTAGGGCGGTTTGCTACAGTGACATATTAGGGCCCACCTGATAGTCCCCTCTCATCTTCTTCTCTCCCAAAAAAGGTAGTCAGGCGGAGGAGGCAGCCAGGGCGAGCGCGCCACGGGAGGGAGCGTGAACGCCTGGTGTGGCTGTGGGCACTGTTAGGGGCAGGAGCGCGGCCGTGGGGCGAACCAAGGCTGCCATGCCCTGCCATCGCCGGTGCCGAGTGCGAGGGAGAGGCTGCTGACGCTAGGCGCGCTGGAGCTGCAGGCCCTGCGGCCCTGCCGCCACTGCTGATGAGGTCAACGCGCGAGGGCCCGAGGCGAGCGTGTAGCTGCTGCCACCGCCGCGGTGCCGCCGGCCGAGCCGAGCCCGCCAAGCCTATCGTCGCCGGTGCAGGGCGCGCGGGTCATTCCTCAGCTCTGGGGCCGTGCCCGCCCGCCACCTCCTGCAGCCACGCGCCGCAGCCCCCGCACCTCCCTGCCTCTGGCACCTCGCCGCTGACCCCACGCTCCCTGCCTCCGGCCACGCGCCGCCGACCCCACGCCTTTCGGCCTTTAGCTGGCTCCGATGAGGTGGCAATGCGGCTCTAGCGGTTCAGGCCCAACGAGCTCGAGCCCAACAAGCAGAATAGGAGAGAAAAGGAGGAGAGGGGACTGACATGTGGGCCCTAACATGTCACTGTAGCAAACCGGTCTTAAAACCGCCCTACAGGGTGTTTTACCCGGTTTTGCAAACTTCAAGGATTAAATATTCGGTTTTGAAGTTTAGAGGGCAAAGTATACCACTGGGTCAAGATTGGGGGTTATGTATACCTTTTCCAAATGGATAAACAAAGAAATCAGGTGTGATTCGTCTGAGCAGGAAGGCAGCCACTTCGGGAGCGGCACAAGCAAGTGCGATTTCAGCCACCCCAGGCGCTCGAGCCGCTCCATTGCTCCACGACTGGCAGCACGCTCGGCTAGGATCGACTGCCGCGGCACACCTCCGCCACGCTCATCTCCGCTGCGTGCCGCCTCCTCGCCACTGTTCAAATCCCCTACCCTCTCCCGATTCCAAGAAATCCCATAATCAGAATCCCCACCCAAAAAATCGAATGGAGAAACCAATTTCACCCGAGAAGAAGAAGAGGTTTCCCCTTATGCTGGATCCCCTTTTGCCATTTGCGTAGTGTCTTCGTCGAAGTTGGATCTCCCACTCGGCAAATCCGTCGTGTGTGGGCGAACAGCGGTAGCTCGCCAGTGAAGTCGCCGAGGTTGTCGTCTCCGCCCTGAATCGAGAGAGAAATCAATCGATGAGGCGGGGGAACTAAAAAAAGGGGGAACTCGGGGCGAGCTGTGTACGACTCGAGAACAGAGAAGGCAAAAGGGGAAGACAGGCTAGCACTCCTACTCCATGCTGGTTAAGGTGTGGGGGGTGTGCGCAGTCGCTCGCCGGCGAAGTCGTCGTAGTCTCCGCCGTGATGAAGGAGAAACCAACGGGCGCGATGGTAAAAAGAAAAAAGAGGGGGAACAGTTTTGAAATACTATGGGCGGGTTTTTTCCTGAGACAGAAACAGAAAGGAGAACTGAAAAGCCATGCTCGGCGACAAAGATAGGAGAACCCACGAGCGCACGCCACGCGTTCACGCGCCGCCAGGGTCTCGAGCGCGCGCGTAGAATAAGAAATTGGGTACTCATAGATCGGGTTGGCGCGTAACCTATGAGGGGGTGTTTGATACATCTAGCTAATTATTAGCTATTGAAATTTTCTGATTTTCCTCTTTATAGCTTGCAGCATGGTTGAACCCTGATTGTCGGTATTAAGCTCAAGATATTTGTATTTTTTTGGGGTTACTCCAATACAAAGAGTTCTTGTATTTGATGTTCTGTACTTCCATTCATTTAGTGTATTTTGCCACAATAATCTTTTGCAGGCAGATGTCATAGCTCCTGCTGTATCTGGCACACTGAATGTGTTGAAAGCTTGCTACGAGGCAAAAGTGAAGCGAGTTGTTGTGGTATCTTCAGTTTCTGCTCTCTTCAATAAATCTAAGGGAAAATTGGATGTGTACCACTGAAAGATATCAAGTTTAGCAATTTACCATTAAAAGATGGACTCTTTGCTATGTACCACTGAAAGGTTACATCGCTATTGATTTCTACAACTTCAGTCAAGTTCTGTCTCTCATGGTCTCCCTTCGCCGATAGTAGGCCCACGATGGTGCCGCCCCAGCGAGCTTGGCGCCTCCTTCTGCATATCTCCACCCATAGCAAACCACCGCCTCCCTCCTCCCAGCAGGCTCGCAGCCGACCCCTGCCTTCCTCCGACCAGCAGGCCTGCTGCCTTGCGCCGCCCCCGGTTGGCCCGCCTGCCTCACACTGTCCTAGCTAGGGCTGCGCCAATGCGCCGCCTCCCTCCAGCTCAGGCCTGGCCTGCTGCCCCCGCGTGGATCTGCGATGGTGCGCCACCTCCCTCTAGCCCAGGCAGGCTGACCTGCCGCTCGCACCACCTCCGGCCGGCCTGTCGCCTCCAGGAGCAGATCTTTAAGTAGGGCAAGGTTGGGCAGCCGCTACCTAAAGTTTGCAGCAAGGCACCCCTTTTACCTTGTCTTTGATGCAACAACACATGCAAGCAGTGATTTAATGGAGGAATGATGTAGGAAAACAAACAAAATATCAAGAAGAAGGACGTAATCTGCATGCTTTCTTGTCGGTAGCACCGGTTGTTTCTTAATGTGTTGCCTGATGAAGGGCTAAACACAGTTGATTTGTGGCTGTTGTGTCTAGCAACTCATATTGCCATGGATTTCTGCCCTACCGACAATTTTGTGCTTGCTCCGCCACTGGTCGCCTCGCACCACCCCAGTCGGGGCTGCGCCAGCGCACGGCCTCCCTCCAGCCTAGGCCGGCTTGCTGACTCGCACCACCCCCGTGCAGGGCTGCGCCGGTGTGCGCATGTCCCAGCTGTCCATGGAGGGCTCCGACAGTGGCGACGCCGACGACGAGGGCGCTGGGGACAGGGAGGACAAGGAGGAGGACGGTGACGACGAGTTCGAGGTGCGGTCGGACATCAACGCTGCCACCTACCAGGCAGCGTGGCCCCCATACGAGGGTGGCCTTCAGCTGTAGGCCTAGTCGTCGGCGTTGCTCCCGGACACGCCTGACCGCGGCGCGCAGGCGGCGCAGTCATCGCCGTGGGGGCCCAGGCCCGCGGGCACCAGCAAGGAGAACGCAAGCGAGACGGGGAGGCGCGGTGGCCGCTCGGGCCGGCGGGCGGCGGCTGCAGCGGGTGATGCGGAAGGTGTGGTTGGAGCGGACGTGGCGGACGCGGAAGTGGCGGCGGCAGGCTGCAGCTGGAGGGGGAGGATGGGGTGCCGGTGGTGGTGCTCGGCGGGGCCGGCGGCGGGGACTCCCCGTCGGGCAGCCGCTAGGTAGCCATGGACATGGAGGAGGTCCGCGCGTGCCGTGACCCGGGCCTAGACCTCCCCTGTGACTGGACGTTAGCCAAGTTAACAGAAGTGGTACAAATCAATAACAATGTGATCTTTCAACGGTACATAGCAAAGAGTTTCATTTTTTAATGGTATATTGCTAAACTTGACATCTTTCAGGGGTACACATCCAACTTTCCCTAATCCTAACTGGCCTAAGGGCAAGGACTTCACTGAGGACAGCTGGTCAGATGAGGAGTACTCCCTCCATCTTGTAATATAGTGTTTCATGGATTTGTTGTAAGTCAAACTTTTCAAAGTTTGACCTAAGTTTATAAAAAAGAACAATAATGCTTTTAATGTAAAATGGCTATTATTAGATTCATCATGAACTATATTCTCATAATTTACTTATTCGGTGTTTGTTAATATTTTTCTCTAAAAACCGGTCAAATTTAAGATTGTTTGACTTAGGACAAACTTAGAAAACACTATATTTAAGGACGGAGGAGAGTATTACAGAAAGAATGAGGTATCATAATGAATCCTTTGAAGTAAACTGTCGTTTTAGTTGTCAAGCCCTTATGTGTGCATACATTAGGATGGATCATGCGTTATTGTTAGGTCTCTGCAACAACACGAATTGATAACATACAGACAGGACTGTCCTGGGAAAGTTCACGTTTTACAGGGTAACTTACAATTTACTAGCCAGCTAGTAATTTAGTATTACAGGCTTATCCAAGACTGTGCCCTTTGTTCAAACTTCTGGGCACCCGGGACTTTGCTGACTTGCGGCCATGATTCAGATGCGCTTTCTTCATGCATTCTCTCCATTACTTTATTTGCTCTTTTAAAACATGAAGCTATCATCATTGTTTTGTTCTAGTGTTTTGATAATGCAATGTTCTTCGTTCAAACACAAGGACTTTTACTTTTCGTGGGAATGTCTGAATGTACTCATTAAATCATCAGAGTTTTTGCTATTGCAGGAATGATATTTCTTTTCTAAAACTATGGCAGAGCGTGAGGCTTTTGCTTATGCAGCAAAAACAGGGCTGGACTTTATAACTGTTTTCCCAGCATTGGTGATTGGACCTTTGATGCAATCCACAGTAAATACAAGTGTTAAAATCTTCCTTAGCTATATCAAAGGTGGAGAGCATTCAATTTCTACTAGTTAGTCTCTTTTTTCATATAATTTAGATTGATGTGTAGCATCATAATCATGATGGCTAAGTTCACATTTTCTTCTTTTTGTTCATTTGAGATACAAGGTAGAAAGCATTTCCTTTTTGAGATATTTTATAGTCGTTGGAAAGGAACCCACCGGTACCACACGGTACCAGACGGTACCACTATTTTTTTTTAATTTTTAAAGGTTTTTTGCTCTTTGTGGAATTAAAAAATAAAAAATATGGGTACCGGTCCCACCATTTTTGGTACCGGACCCTACTATTTGGTATCATCAGGGAACCGGTACTGTGGTATCGTCTATTTTTAAACTGTTAGATCTTTTCTGATGGACGTCTCCTATTTTTTTCAACCACCATAAAACTTGTATTCCTTTTAAAGAAATACTAAGGTATGGCTTTTATTTAGTAAAAGAAGAAGAATAGTTTGCTCTGTGCTTGCACATAGATACATGTTTTGATTCATCTAAGGAGTTATAAGGTCTATTATCATCCTCGATGGGGACGAAAGTAAAACAAGCTAATACTAACGTTGCCATCATTAAGCATTATAGATTTTCTATTTGAGCAAAAGTACATGCAGGAAAAACATACTAATATGTTCTTTCCAAAAGAAAGCAATAAAGCATATCAAACAATCCTATTGGTATTCACCAAAATTTTTAAGGGAAAATTATCCTCATTTAGTTTATGGGTAGGAGTTAAAGTATTCTATCTATGTAATAGAAATTGTATAGCCGTTTGTTGTATATGCCTATAGGTATCTAACATTTTGCAGTACCTGGCTATATATATGAAAGGTTACACCAACATCAAGGGCGTGAGTTGTTTCTGTTTTATGAAAGTAAAATCTATTCTTATGTAGGAGATCAGGGGACCGTTCAGAATGGACCAAAGAATCTAGTCGATGTTTCGTGATGTCGCTGATGCCCTTCTATTGGCTTATGAAATTCCGCAGGCGTCTGGACGGTACCTGTGCAATTCAACGGCAATAAGAGTCTCTAATATTGTAAACATATTAAAGACCTCATATCCATCATACACTTATCCCCAAAAGAAAGGCTCTTCCTCAGCAAGTGATTTTGTTGTCTCTTGCATGTGTCCCTCTGTGTATTGGATAACTGATCCTACTCTTTGCACAGCTGGGATTTTCTGAAATATAAAACGTGGACACGTAGAGTTGAGCTTGTGAAAAATGAAAGTGCCCCCATTTTTTCTGTTAAAATCTCAACACTATTACGATTAAGCACATGATAGCCTTAACTTGTGTAATAAATGATGTGACAATCCCTTTCTTAATATACTCGAGTGCAAAAAAAAATTTCTCTTCTGTGATGTCATATTGTTTTGAAGACTCAAGTTGCACTCCTAGCTAATTTTGGAATGATGTTAGTTGGTTTAGAATTTGGAATGATGTTAGTTGGTTTAGAAAGTTTATCTCCTTAGCCTTCTACCGCTACGTAGAACGTCCTAAAACAGAGATAGTATGCAACTTAGATGCTCATTTTCATATGGCCTCTGTCACATCATGTCGACATATTATTACGCCATCTTATTTTGATGATTCCGGTTGACTTTGAGCATTTTTTTTTGGGTCATGGTAATTGAGTCTGAAAGATTATCTCTTTAGCTTCCCGTCCTACATAGAACGTAATGGAATAGAGCTCATATGCGGTATGGACGTTCGTTTTCGTGTGGCCCGTTTGATGTCAATATTAGCAGAGTTTTCCTGCGGTGTAGCTTCCATGGTTCCATCTACTAGAGAAATAAAACGCCCTATCGAGGCTTATGGAGAGGTGAAAAAAAGTTTCTTCTTTTTTCTTTTGTCTTCCGGCTCGACTTGATTTTGTTTACAACCCTGAGCTATTAGATCATCCAATTTTCAATTTCGAACTACAGAATTAGGTAAGAAAAAATTTCAAAACCGACGGAACTGAAACAATCTTCGTTTCATTTTTTCTAATTAAAAATAATTATTATAATTTTGTAGAGATTAAATAAGATTTTTTATCTCTAAAATAGAAAACCAATGAAAAAAATTGGATTTAATTTCAATTGAGTCAGAACGCTTTTATCCTATTTTGAATAGTTGAGAGATCAATGTTACCTGGACTCATATGCAGGTAAAAAATTAGAGTCCATAAAAATTTCTAGATTGTAACATAGACATTTATGCAATTCTCCAACATGTTGAATGTCTCCTCGTTTGTGTCATGAATTCATTGTTGTTCGATGCCTACCCAGAAACCCAAAAAAAAAGCCAAAATATCAGTATCCTATTCAATGATGCTGGTTGTTGTTCGGGCGAACAAATCTGGGAGAGGCAGAGATGTGGATTTTTATTTTTGTATTTTTAGGGAGGGAGCTGGATTACTTTGAGGATCTATTTCGTTAGCTGGGCTGGGCTGGTAAAACAGGAAACAGACATTTGCGTATCATCCAGATTAGTGGACGCACAAGCATAGATAGAAAGAGCGGATGCACGTGGAATCAGAAATAAATGTCGTCGTCCATATATATCAGCTTGTAGGTGACCTGCCATGCAAAGCAATGCAACCGTGCGCGGCGATAGGAACAAATTCCGTGATGCCGGCCGAGCTTGCCGCTGCTCCTGCTCTGTATATTCGCCCACAACGCTGTTTGTGTTTGCCATCTAGGCCTGCCAAGGGTACGGGTCTATCTCCAGCAGGCAGCAGCAGCCAGCAAGCTCCCGCGGCAGCCGGCTAATTAATTGATTTATTTTTCTTAAACCTTATGCCTTACGTTGGATATGTATGCATTATACTTACGGACTTACCATGGCTTGGCTAATTATATAGATGATACACCCATTCAACGACGTGTGGTTTTAAGCGAGTATCATTTGCACATACATGAATAGCAAATATAAATAACATAATATTCCTAGCTGTTCAAGCATAGTACTTCTGAACACAAAGTGAGTATCATGCTGTCAAGCATAGTACAAGCTGATCCAAAGTAGAATGGTAGGACAACTAATTCAACTGAACACTATGTTCTGAACACAAAGTAAGGACATATTGCTCCATCTTCTGAATCAAAAGGGTGATGGCATTTTCCGCTTGTCTTTTGTTGCCTCCTGCAGTTGAATCATCGCCTAGTACTTCTGAAGCAAAAATAATGTACTCCCATAGAACACAATGTTCCTGTAATATTAGTAGATAACATTATAAGCAATGGTAGAATAATATGGATGTAACTGTGATAGTGATCAACATCTCTATGAAACAGGTTTTGTTAGACAAGCAATTCATTAGCTGAAGATAGACAGAAAAATATAGCAGCAATAAGCCAATCCTAGGAAAATGGTAGTGGTTCTTAACGCATGAAATGAGTAAATAAAGATCATAACATGATTCTTCCTACGCAATGATTAAACACATAATGGAAATTGCAAGCTCTGTCCTATTCTTGGACAGAGTTTCAGATCTTTAGCCAGTTTTTATCTATATGCGTTTAGTCAGCTTGCACCTATTGTATATTTTCTAGATGATAGATACAGAGTCGATCTAGAAACAACTGTTATAACTGCAGAATCAAGAACCAGCTATTACAAATCAGAAAGTAGATCGGACGAAACAAGAAATTGTAAAAGGTGATAACAAAATCCTAACCATGCAGCAGACTGGTAAGCTCGATCTGGCAGTGGGTGGGTGGAGGAGAGACACGGCTGGGATGGAGCCGACGTCCTTGGCAGTTGGCGCTGCTATCCACGTCGTCGTCGGCCACGATGCCGAGGCCAGCGTCGGCGCCGAGGGCGGAGGAGCGAGGGTCTGAGTCCAGGCCTGTGCGTGCGATGCGAGGCGGTCGGCGCTGGCAGCGGCGAGGGGAGCTTGCGGCGGCGGCGGTCAGCGCCAAGTGGAGAGGAGCGAGGGGCCGAGGGCGGAGGTCGTGCGGTTCCACCCCTTTGCCCTTCTCATTGTTAGGTTCTGCCTGAACTGAACCGTAGGCTGAGTTTAGGAGCGGAGAAACTTCACAAACGGGCCGACCCGCACCCTTGGCAGGCCTATTGCCATCCATTCATGTTCGTTCGTTCCAGCTAGCGATGGCGCCACGAGCTTCCTCTTCCAAGCGTGCCGCATCGTCCTGCATCATGCTGATCGAACTACTCTTCTGATGATGACGAGACGGAACGCAAGGGGCGGCCGCCGCGCTCGGCCTACAAGGACGAGGTTCTCATCTTCAAGGTGCTTGCCGCCAGCCGCAGCCGCCACGGGCAGCCGCCGCAGCGCTCCGTGCTCTACGATGCCCTCCACCCCCGCTTCGTGCGTAAGAACGTCACTGACGCCCCGACCTCTCCAAGAAAATAAACAACCTCCGCGGGAGGTCAGCCGTCAGTCGTGGAGGTTGTTTATTTTCATAGAGAGGTCGGCTTCGGTGACGTTCTTGCGCACTGAAGCGGGGGCATAGGGCGCCGTAGACCACGGAGAGCTGCGGCGGCTGCCGGTAGCAGCGGCGTCCGGCGGCGAGCGCCTTGAGGATGGGAACCACGTCCTTATAGGGCTAACGAACAGGAGCGAGCGAGGGGGCGATTATTGGGCTGCGAGTCGATCTGTGAATGAACGGCAAACAAAAACAGCGTGGTGGGCAAATTTATAGAGCAGGAGCAGCGGCAAAGCTCCGCCGGAATCACGGAATTTGTTCCTATCGGCGCGCATGGTTGCATTGCTTTGCATGGCAGGTCACCAACAAGCATATCTCGACGCCATTGATTTTTTATTTCCACGCGATCCGCTCTTTCTATGTATGCTTGTGCGTCCACTACTACTATATTTGGATGATACGCAAATGTGAAATGTCTGTTTCTTGTTTTATCAGCCCCACCCGGCCCAGCCAGCCCAGCCAACGAAATGGATCCTCCAATTAATCCAACTCCCTCCCTCAAAAAAAAAAAATGCAGCTCCCGCCACGGTCGCCCCAGTTGTTTCGTTTCCCTCCCTCTCCGTTTCCAGGGCAGCCAAAATTTCTTCTGTGGACACGGGACAGTGCACTTAGGTTCAGACCTGAGAATCGTGACTGTCTGTGTTTTGTGGTCTGTGATGTCCAATTGTTAAGTCTGTTTGGATATTGAGTTGTTCACTTAAATATTTCATGCACTTGTGCTCTGCTTTATGCCTTGAAAGAGGGAAAATGGTACTGAAATTTCTCACAAAGTCTGCCAATTTGTTGTTACAGTTGCTGCTAGTTCGGTTAGAATCGGAACCGAACCAAAGGAATTGAGAACCGAAATGGGCGGTTCTGAGCTTTTTCATGCTATTTCGGTTTTGATAACTGAAGTCTTCAAATAACCGAGGAAACGAACCAAACCAAAGCAAAGAATCAAACATTCTAGCCATAGCGGTGATGAGGGGAGCGGCGACGAGTGAAGCGCAATACAATGGTGGCGATGCGAATTGAGGATATGTTACTGTAACTTTTTTTCCTTCTCACCATCCTTGTCTCTACGAATCTACCTCTCCCAGATTTGTTCGCCCGAACAACACAATCAGCATCATATAATAACATACTGACATTTTGGCTTTGTTTCTTTTGTTTCGGTGTGGGCATGGAACAACAATGAATTCATGACACAAATGGGGAGATATTCAACATATTGGAGAATTGCAAAATGTCTATTTTACAATTTAGAAAAATTTTTGACCCCATGTACGAGTCCGCATAACATGGATCTCCCAACTAATCAAAATAGGATAAAAGCGCTCTGACTCAATTGAAATTAAATTCATTTTTAGCAGTGATTTTCTAATAATTTATTTTTAACTAGAAAAAAATGACAAAGATTGTTTCAGTTTTGAATTTTTTTTTGGTTACTTAATTTTTTAGTCCAAATTGAAAATTTGATGATCTAATAGCTCAGGGTTGTAAACAAAATCAAGCCGAACCAAAAGAAAAAAGAAAAAACATCTCTCCATCGCTCAATAGGGCGTTTTATTTTTCTAGTAGATGGAACTATGGAAGCTACACCGCGGGGAACTCTGTTAAATTGACATCAAAAGAAAAGTATACGGTACTAGCGATAGGAATGGACAACGGACACTCATACCGCATACGAGTTCCATTCTGGATGTTCTATGTATGGATGAAAGTTAAACAGATAATCATGCTGACTCAATTACCATCACCCCAAAAAATCGCTTGGAGTCAACTGGAATCATCAAAATAAGTTGACGTAATAATACACCGACATGATGTGATAGAGGCCATATGAAAATGAGCGGTACTATCTCTATTATTTTGGACATTCTGCGTACTGACAAAAAGGCTAAGAGATAAACTTTCCAAACCAACTGACACCATTCTAAAATTAGCTCAGAGTCAAACGCGGGTCGTCAAAACAATATGATATCACAGAAGATGAAGTTTTTTTTTTTTGCCAAATGTTTTGTGTCACCCCTCGTCATGTATGAGGCATGCCCATCCATTACGACTTCTCTTTGCACATGATCTGACCAAGCTATAGTCTTCATTGTACATCAATTCCAAAAAACACATTGAAACAATACATTGGAAATATCAGTACGAGGCATGCATACTACATACACATCATGGCTAACTCATAGAAGAGCATGGGCATTTGGGCCAGTAATAATAGATAGAGTAGAGAAAAAGATTCTTTTTTCCAACCGAGGAATTGATTTTGTATATAATATTAAAATGATTATATCACCTAAAATTCTCCTTAATGGACTTAACCATCTAGACTCTAGAGTGATTATTATTCTTTGAGTAGGAACTTAATTGTTTTATATGGGATTCAAGTCGGGCCTTGGATTCAAGTCGATATTTATTAGCAATCTAAAGCTTAGCTTTTTGGCATATAATATAAACGATTATATTATGGCACATCACTAAAATTATAACATATAGAAAAATATAATACTTAGTTGAGCATACACAACTAGTCGTAGCTTGTTTAAGATAATGTTGGTCATAGCTGGAACTTATTCAACATACCAAAGTACTACTGTACTAACGAGAGAGGGTAGTAACCTTGATATTGATATTTCATATCTGAAAAATTCTAATTGCCGAAATTGTACAATATCAATTCAAATAATTGGAGAGTATTGAATGTTTTAGACTACTAATTCAAAGAATTCGAGAGCTCCTAGCCTGTATTAGTTTAGACATCTAATTTGCTGCCACATTGACTGGCTGCGGCCCTGTTCCTGCTCACGTGCTGTGCTGGCCATGCCTGGTGCTGGTGGCTTACTGGCTTGTGCCTGCCAGGCTGTGGGTCATGTGGGCTTGCCGGCTGGGCCATGGGGCCATGTAGGGAGCAAAGGAACGGAGGGGTTTTGGGCCAGTTAGCTGATAGGCTGCGCATTATGCTGCTGTATTTCTCTTCCATTTTTTACAATACACTATACGCAGTATGTATACATGTTTTCTTGGCAAAAATAATGGTTATTCAGCTGAATACCCATGAATTGAAGTGGTCCCGCCCCTCCGCCGAGCTGGCCGTGGATGGTGCCGGTGATCTTCCATAGACGAAGTGGGGTTTGTCAAGGATAAATATTTAGTTAATTATACTATAAGCAATGTATACACCAAAAGATTAATCTTATATTTGTAAATGCAGTCCATGGTAAGTTGCAGTGGCATTGCTCACGCTAACTTTTTATATGTGGAGATTTAAAGTTGTCTTAATTAGGTTGTTCTACAACTAAAAATAGGCTTTTAGAAACTCCACAGATGATGGATCCATCAGGTATAGCTTTAATAATCTCTGTGTGCCCTTCAACACCTAGGTTTTACGATATTGTATCTCCAATCTAGAACTCCAATTATAGGAACCTCAAGTTGGATAACACCAAGATTACCTTTGTTGTGACTGAGCATTCCTATATAGGCTATTCTGCATAGATGTTCAAATCTTAAATTGTTTCTAAGGTACAGATATGCAACGAAATGCACACTCTTAAACACTATCCCACCACCGAAATTACTCTTAGCTAGATACTATCTCAAAGATGGCGAGTCTAGAAAAGCAACCAATATGATCACACATGAATTCAACAGCTACAATTTAACTATGCGATCAAATCTTTATTGTGGTCGTTAAATACACAGATACATACCAATGGTATTTGAATATTCAGAAGGTAGTGACAAATCAGCTTTCACTCTTTAGCGCTAGCCAATTAGAAGTCAGCTGTCAGCTTATGCATATCAGTAAAATCTCATGTAGGCAATTTGACAAACAGGTATATGCATGCATCCTAACCTTTGTCATGGCCAGGCTACTCGCCATTGTGCGCATCTTCATGTTTTTCCCACTCTTCCTAAAGAGAGGGTACGTGAGGATTACTTGGGCGAGGGAGGAGTTGAGAAGTGCCACTTGATGACGGAAAGGCCGTCCTCCTGCAGCTTGGTGATCTTTGTGAGGAGTCCAGAATGAGGCTGTCGAGGGAGCTGTGCGCGGGGCGGAGGAAGACGAGATGGTACCTTCCGGTGATGTGATGGCCACCTTGTTGATGAGCTTGGAGGCGAATTGATGGAGCAATAGCCGTCGCAGCTTGATGCGGAGGGCATCTCGACGCCGAGGAAGAGGGTGACGGGAGCCTGGCTCAGCGAGGAAGGTGGAGCATGAGGGGAGGGACAGTGGCGGTGCAGATTGCGCACTTGAACGGCGCCGCCCGGGGTGAAGGGCAGAGCCGACCGGGCCACGCGCAAGCGAAGGGCGGTGGCCGGCGCGAGCTGGTAGGTGAAGTGCCAGGCGGAGGGAGGTGCCATGGCGCGACAGGGGAAGGGAGGTGCGGGCTGCGACGAACGGGCCGAGAAGGTTCGTGTGACCTCGTGACGATTCGCTCCATACTTCGACCGTCGTGGGGACTTGGGGACGGGTTTGAGGCCTACCAAAGAGACGATTGAAGAGAAGCCATGCCTAGAATCCGACGGTGAGGAAAAAAGGGTAACGTGGCCCAATGAGGGAGGAGATATGGGTGCAGAATTCGTTCTTGTAAAAGATCCATCCACCACCGAATGACGTGTCCACGCACCTCCCTGTACCATCTGTGTGCCGCCGGAGCGAGCGAGCTTGCCGTACCGGTGCCCGGCTGACCGTGCGCGCGCGTGGCCATACACGATCGAGTTGATGTGAGGAGGATCGGAGGCTGAAAGGGAAAGTGAGCGCTTTTGTACCGTGTGCCCCGGCCTGCTGAGCGACGACCTAGCGGGGAATGGACACATGTCGGCGGCGGCATCCGCTCTGCTTGTGCGACGAGGACTGGGTGGGTCTGATGGCGCGCCGCCCAGCCACCCACCCCCGTGCGATCGTGCGGAACGATTTTTGCGAGGGGAAGGCATGCACACGGGACGGGAGTACGGGACACGGCACGGCCAGAGGAACCACGAGGGCCGGTGCCCGCAATGCCAGCTCTCTCCCGCCCGCCGCACCGCGCCTGTTAAGATCAAATTTAGCGGCGGTGATCTCATCATCAAGGAAGATTCCATAGTATCAGCAGTTGCTTAACTACCTCTAATCACGATTAACCATAATGTAAACGTGATCATTACCGAACAGACGCGAGGCTGTCCGTTCGCTTTGTAACCGGCGCCAATGGCGCCCATTCACCATGTATATATGTGTACAGTGTTCATGGAATAAGACACAGTGATTCATTCACTCAATCTCTCAATCCCTAATTTCTAACACGTTATCACGCACGTCTCCAACCGCTGAGGAAGAAGGCCATCGATGAGACAGTGCAGAACTCACAGTGAACACGGTGACCGGAAAAAGGAGAAACAGATGTAAGAACGCCGGCGACGAACACAAGAACTAAGGTAAAGATGCCTGATGCTTACCCTTCGACGACTTGTCAAGAAGCTCCGCCGCGCCGTCATCCGTGAGTTCATCCGCGCTTGTCATGCCGGAGTGCTCGATGATGACCGCGTCGCCTTCGCCATCCACCACGCCATCTTGCGGATGAGTGCACAGGGCTACATCGGAGTGTGGCTCCCGGCTCCCCGTGGACAGACTCGTCGTGCACCGCCTCGCCTGGGACCTCCGCCTCGCCGTGCGGCAGCGCAAACAGTGGCGCCTCCGGCTCCAGTGGTGATGGCCCCGGCCACCAATCCAGTGGTGGTGGTTTTGACTTCTCACGAAAGTCCTCCTCGTTCGTGTTCACCTTGATCGCGTCGTACACGATCTCTTCATCAGAGCCATTATTCTCCGCTGGACACATTCCGTGCCTCGCTACTCTGGTGTTGTTCATCCCCGTCGAGTTGACCTTATCGAAGCAGACGATGACGTTGCAGGTGGCCAGTATATTGGTCACCCTCTCAGGTGCCCTCCAGTTCATGCTTACATATATCATGTTTCTTTCGTTCAACGGTTGTTCCTGCCCCTCCTACTCATTCCCGTCGCCATCAAACAAGCATACAAGCATGTTGGAGGGACTAACGACGACGGATCTGACAAACAACAACTCGAAAGCGATACTAGTGTTTTTGACAGTATATTCGACTTCGCAAGTGATGCTGTCAACCACGGTGGCCTCGCCGCCATGTTCTCTGCACGCTACATGGCAGGCCCAGCCACGATGGCCGGGTTCTTCTTCTTCTTCTTCTTCTTCTTCAGTGTGGTTCTCGGCATCTTCCTGATGATGATCACAACGCTGAGAACCGCGGCTTTCACTCCCCATGCAAAATACCTGATCCTCTTTCTGAAGCTCCTACGTTGGATCACTGTTGGCGCCGCCATAATACACATGTTGGCCGCAGCTTCTTAAAGCAGTGATGAGCTTTCTAGTTTCCCCCGCCTTTAGCCAGGTTCGAAGCAGTTGAATCCAAGTCCATTGCCGTGCGTGGTGCGCAGGCAGCACAGGATCGGGCGCGGACGCCGCCATGTTCACAATTCGTTGCCGGCTCGTGTCGCTGTCATCGGTCACGTGTGACGTATGAGTCACGTCCATGCCGTCATATCGATCCTATCCTTGGGCTGGGCCGCCCGGCCCCACCCCAGCTCAGGGGATCGACCCACCATCGAATAAAATGAAGGGACCAGGTCCGCCCTGGCCCCTGGGCGCGAAAGGAAAATGGACGTTCGCACGCAGCGAACGAGTTGTCGCGGCACACGGCCACGTTTAAACAAAAAGGAGGGCCCGCACGGTTATTCCCGCTCGAACCTGCCGATTCAGCTTTTGCCACGTATACTGCTACTACTAGAACGGAGTAGGAATGCATACAGGTCAGGTGAACAAGTCGTCCAGTCCAAGCGGTGCGCGCGGGCGGGTCGCACCGACCGATGCAATTATTCGTCCAGGGATAGGAGATTCGGAGGCCCGAGGCAACCGATCCGTCCACCACCGAATGACGTGTCCAAGCACAGCTTCCCGTGTGCCCGTGCGCGCGCGACCATACATGATCGATCGAGTTCATGTGATGAGGATCGTGGTGTGCGAGCGGGCCGGTGTTCTGGCCGACCACATGCAGCAGGGGCACAACACGTACGGTACGCGCCATCCAAGGATTGGGCGCTCCGTGCCGCGCGCCCCGGCATGCTGCGACCTGAGTGAGTGACGACCAAGGAGTGTTGTTGGCCCATACGTATACACGTACTACTACTTATGGTCGGCCCCATGCATGGGACGTCCATTTCATGACATGTCGGGCGCCGGCGCAGCGATGGATCATGGATCCACCACCACCATCGAATCATTGATCTCTGCAACGGATGGATATTTATGGTCTGGTCCGGTCCGGTTTTTTTTTTTTTTTTGACAAGGAACATCAGCTTTATTAATTTAGCAACAAGAAACAAGCTGAAGAACAATTTGTCCCCCAATCAGTAGCTGTTGGGGACTGAAGGGTTTCAATAACAGGGCATCTCCCATGCATAGAGTTTGATCATCTAAAAAAGGTTGGAGAAGCCATTGACTGTCTAGCTCTTTTAGCCTGGTTGTGAGCAATGGTATTGTGTAGCCTGCCTATCTTGTAGAATGAGCATCTAGGGAAGTTGTCAATTGAGGAAATTGAAGCCAGCAACGGCTTGAGCTCCCAGCTTGGAGCGTCAAGTACCGGATCTTCTTTATTGAGCGCTGTGATGAGCTCGCTCTTGGTTATCTGAGTAGATCGTCGCTGAGTGTATCTGCGGTGCCCTGTTTACCTTCATGGCCAAGTTGATGGCATGTGCTTGGCTCAACCCACGATCCCGTCCCGTGCCCAATGTTTGTACGGGGAAAGGACCAAAAGCCTGCTCTGCTGCGTTTGTGGTGCAGCGGCCACCGTCTGTGAGAGTGCAAGATGCCAATCCACCGCTTCCTCACCCCCGTTCTACCCCAGGCGCCCGGCGGTCCCGGCTCCTTCCCCGCGTTCACCGGCAAGAGAGCTGCCGCTTGCGCAAGCTGAGCTTTCCCCGCCTCCATCTGCCTCCACACCACCTCCCCCAGCTTCCCCCTTCCTCGCCACCCTAGCCGGTAGCCACTGCGTATACACCCATCAACATGATCCCTTCCTCCAGCTCCACCACTCCCACCCTCGAGTTCACCACCCCCAACCAGTCCGCCCCCGCCCCACCTCCACCCAAATCCATCATGGAGGTCCAGGGCCACTGCGCGGATCTCGCCGTCCCGCTCTGCTCGGTCTTCCCTGTCGTCTGCCCGCCGGTCACCACCTCCGGTCGCATCTGTTGCCATGGGTTCTGTGGGCGCTGACATCACTGCTCGGGGTCCCAACCCCAGTGATGACGGCAACAGTAGCTCGGAGGAGGAGGAGGAGGTGGTCGAGAGCGATAGCTCCGGCGTCGACTGGGATGGGCGTACACACTTTGTCGAGGCCTGGGTTCCCCTGGGTAGACTCATCGTGAAGGCATGCCTCGCCTTCGTCTACCTGGATCCGCCGGAGGCCGTGCAGCATGTCGCGCCTTTCCTCCGTGCTGCCCTGTCCTCTGCGGCCCCTGCAACACCGCTGGAGCTGCTTCCGTCGTAGCGCGGCGTCATGCTCCTTAGGTTCGCATCCCAGGCGGACCGGGACTCGGTGCGTGACCTCAGCCCGCTGCATCACGAGGGTGTGGAAATCACCTTCGAGCGCCCGGAGGAAACCTCCAATAGGTTCTTCTTCGAACCACAGTGGCTCGTGGAGGTGGCCATCACGGACTATCCCCCCGAGCACGGGTACGAGGAAACCATTAGGCGCTGCTTCGGGGCCGGTGCCGAGGTGCTGGAGATTGACCTTTGCGGTCACGACTACTCACCTTTGCGCGTCCTGCTCGAGGTCAATCACTACCTCAACGTCCCGTCTGAGGTCTGGGTCTCGGAGTGCCAGGGACGGCAACGCGAGGGTAGTGTCGCGCAGGTGATGCCCATCAGGGTCCTGCCGCGGGCCGACCTTATGTTTGCGTAGTGGCTACTGCCTGCGTTTGCGTACAAATTCCGCCCTGCCCCTGCATGTGGACGGAGCCAGTGGCACTGAAGAGTCCCAGTGCGCGCTGTCGGCCGTGGCAAACGGTGGCTGCCTGGCCCGATGCAAGTGCCGGTGGCCCTACGCTGCTGCATGAGCGGCCAGCTGCGAGGCTCGGTTATGAAGTCGTCAATGGCGATGAATTGGTGCAGATGGATACAGAACAACAATTACTAAAATATCCTTGTTGCAATTAAATTGCCTATGTGTTGCATCTACGATCCAGATTTTTTTGGCCGAGAGGAACTTATGGTTCCGGCCAAACACTGTATCATGTCTCTTTATTAGAAGCCATTTGAATATTGGCAGAAGGATGTGAGAATATTGAAAATTGTTTTTTTCCTACTTCCCTGCTTGGATAGCAATAGGCTGCAAGACCACTACGTTATGAAGAAGATGTACAAGCTGTGATAGTGCAAGGTCAAAATATAACTCGATGATAATTGAAGTTAAAAGATGTTAAATCATATCACTGAGGTAGCCACTTAAGCTAGACGTCAAGCCGTCAAGGCATACCATGGCGGCACACTCTAATTTGTCGTCGTCGACAACTTCACGGGTGTGAACTTCCTCGCTCTCTGGAGAAGGTGCTCGAGGCAACAAGGACATGAGCCGACAATTGGTTCTTAACTTCATATGTATCTCTACGTATCTCGATACAACATGATGACTCCCGTAGCAACCGTAGTTATACACATTGTCACATGCTTTTACAAAAGCTTCTCGACAATATGTTTTTCCATGAATATATTTGGCTCCTGTTGCAACGCACGGGAATTCACCTAGTCTACGAAATAAAGGGGATGGAAAGCTTTTTCTTGGTGTGCATCCATGTCAAACGCAATAATCCCGCTTCATTCAACTCTTCTTCGGGCAAAGATTTTCGCATGTTTTGTTAAAGTTTCTCCATCAGTCACAGGGCAAAGCTATAGGCAACGCAGGGGGAGTGCAAGGAAGAGGGTGTGAGATAGAATGCAAACGTAAACTAAAGACGCTGCAAAAGGAAACAAATGGAACTATCCCTTGCTTTTTTTTTTTTTTTTTTTTTTGCCGTGGCTCTGTCATAGAATCGGAAGCAAATGAAGTGAGAAGAAAACTACGATGTGCGCTGGAATTCAGTAACGCGGAAGGAGCAGCGTGACCCAGTTCATCAGGTGCCAAAACAATCATGATTCAATGGAAGCGGTTAGCACTGTGTTATACTGTGATCAGATAGCGTTACAAAAGCCTGAACCAAACACCACTTTTATTTTTACATTTGGCACCATAAGCATCCTCTGCTCTCCATTCCTGGTTAGCGATTAAATCTCACCACTGCTTCAATTTAAGCATTTCAATCGCCCCCTGAGCTGCGGCCAACATGTATCATGGCGGTGATCACAGTGATCCAACGTAGGGCCTTGAGTAGGACGATCAGGTATTTTGCATGTGGGGTGAGAGCCGCGGTTCGTACAGTTGTAATCATCATCAGGTAGATGCCGAGAACCACAGTGAAGAAGAAGACGAACCCTACAATCGTGGCTGGGCTTGCCATGTAGCGTCCAGAGAACATGGCGGCGAGGCCACCAAGGTTGACAGTGTCACTCGCAAAGTCGAATATACTGTCAAAAACAGTAGTATCGCTTTCGAGTTGTTGTTTGTCAGATCCATCGTCGTTAGTCCCTCCAACATGCTTGTATGCTTGTTTGATGGCAACGGCAATGAGTAGGAGTGGCACGAGCAAAGCGGCCAAGCCGTAGTACTCATTGAACGAGACAAGCATGATATGTGTAAGTATGAACTGAATGGCACCTGAGAGGGTGACCAAGTTACTGGCCACCTGCAGCGTCATCGTCTGCTTCGATAAGGTCAACTCGACGGTGATGAACAACCCCAGAGTAGCGGGGCACGGAATGTGTCCCGTGGAGTATAATGGCTCCGATGAAGAGATCATGTACGACGCGATCAACGTGAACACAAATGAGGACGACTTTCGTGAGAAGTCGTGGAGACGTTTCTTCTGCTGTGCTGTGATTGTGATGGCGGCGCCATACTGGGGTATCTGATCATTCCGATGAATCAAAGTCAGGAACGTGAGCGGTGAATAGATAGATATGAGATAATTTAAAGTAATCCAAAGACAAGATGTTGGCGTGCCTGGTCCTGGTGGCGCCGAGGTTCCTCGCCTCCGAGTCGAGCTTCTCCTCGTCGGCCTTCCCCCCTGCTCCACTGCTTCTTCACGGCCACCACCGCGCCGCCGCAGTGGACCTTGGGGAACGGCGTCATCTTCCACGTCGTCAGGTCCTGCCCGAGCTTCTTCCGCCGGATGATAATGAAACACCCAACGGCGCCCATGAGGACGACGCCGGCGACCACCGAAAACAGAATAATGGTCAGGCCTGTCGTCGACATCTGGTTGTGCTGCCCAGGGTAACGGCACGCTGGGATATTCAGGCGCAGTTCTTTTATAGTAGTACGCTGGTTGGTCCTGGTTGTGCCCAACTCTGCTCTGACGACCGCCGCCAACTCTGCTCGTTTCTTTGTGGTACGTGTGTTCTAGACTGTTCAGCTCGCTTGTCACGGTACAGGGTGAGTGTGTGCCAGGCCTGGCCTGGAAACAAGCCCGCGACACGACCCAGGACCAACCAGCCGCGTACATCCATCCGCGGGGCCTACACGAGTGCGTCCTGTTAGATTGAGTGAATGAATGGACCGATTGATCCTGTGTTCTATTCCATTGATCGGTGAACAAATATATACACGTAACGTTCACCCTAATCATGTTTACAACGTGATGAAATTCGTTAAAGGTGATTAGTAACTTCGAATCTCCTAGATCCTTCATTTGGATGAGATCATCGCCGTCGTTTATTCTTCAACACGTCCGGTCGCTACAAGTTGGCTTAAAATCTCAGACCAAAAAAAAAAAAATTTTGAGGACGAAGTCGGCTACAACTTGGCTTAAAATCTCAGACCAACAAGAATGATCGAGGACAAAATCGGCCAAGCGGACGTCTGCCGCTTCGACTGTGTGCGTGGAATCCCACCACATGCTTCAGATCGTGAGACACACGCCGGACCCTTGAATGGTCCTCAGGGACCGGCCGGCGCGGCGGTGGCGCCGAGGAAGAACGGGGACCGACATCACACAACGCCGGCGCCGGCGCAAAAGATGGGATGCAGCCGCGATTCTGCCGCGGCTCTAGTATGAGGGTCACGCTGCGGCTGTGGGCACCTGCGCGGGCGGGGGGCCCGCAGAGACCGGTCGTTGCCGCTGTCTGCACGGCACGCGCGCACAGGGGCGAACCGTCGGAATAATCCGCCACATGTGTCTTTTCCAACCTTTGGGCTTTGTTGGAGTCCATTGCTGGTCTGGTACCGCCGGTGTGAAAGAAAAGCTATATATCGTTTCAGAGCCAGTAACAAGGACATGCATGATAGTAGTGAGATACCGCTCGATAGAGCGGGCACGACGCCGCAACGCGCCAGCACAGTATCGGCTGACTTTCTAAGCCTTTCGATCCACTTAGCCAAGCGTCCAGATTGTTCTAAAGCACTGTACGCTGCGTCAGCGGCGTTTAGCCCGCCCAACCGAGCGGAGCCTGAGTCAAGCGCACGCGTGATCGTAACGTTTTTTGTCAGGGCCTAGATAGTTTTTTTTAAGAAACATAGTACAAACGCAACGCAGACGAAATCACCATGGACGTCTCGCTGCTGAGAAAAAAATCGTATACCACTTAATCAACAAAGCCGTTAAGTTATCATGGACGCCTCGCTGCCGAGAGAAGCGTCATCTACCACTTAATTAACAAAGCCATTAAATCTTAAAATATTTCGTTCCAAATAAAAATCGAACCCAAAACCTCTCGAGTGTCGCTCGAGCTATTCTACTACAACCACTGGGCTGCAGCCACTTTTGCGTCGGGGCTTAGCTAGTGATACTAGTCTAGTAGATCGCTTAATTATTAAGCGTGGACTGACCATCATCTATCCACCAGGGCGTCCTCCGCTGAACTGTGCTTGGCTGGCCTGGGGTGGTGGACCCGGCCGGCCAGCGTCACGACACGGCGCGTGCAGCCACGCTGCCACGAGAAGAAGCGGGGCGGTTGCGGGCCGGGGGTGCACCGACGACCGCTGCACGGCAGCGGTAGCAGCTCTCGGTCTCGGACGGTAGCCAGTGCAATGTCAACCTTGACTTGGTTCCGATGGAGTACTAGTGCGGGTGCAGTGCGGTGCGCTAGCTGCTCTGAGGCGACGGCGACGGATAGATGCGGACGCGTGACCACATGCCCACACGGGACCAAGGGGTGCTTTCGATTCGAGAATGAATGGATCCATGGACTGAAGAACTAACAACTGGTACTCACTCCAGTATTCACCAAGAGGTCCAATTTGTTTAGCCAGCAGGAGGAGAGGAACCACGCAACGAGCGGGCGAGGATTAGTCATGCGACGTACGGAACGGAAACGAAACTAGGGAGACGTGTACAGTTGCGTGCGGGCCGGGCCACCACACGCTCGACCTAAATAGGATAACTTAATTTCTTTTTCATTTTTTTGGCGCTACAAAATATTCCCTCTCCTTTCCCGAAAGCCAGAGCCTGTGTGTCAACGTTTTAGTGCCAGCTCCGTCAAAACGAAGATCGATGAAGCACACCATGCATCCCAATCCACAGAGGCTGCAGCAGCCCACGCACGGTAATCAGGCCAAGCAAACCAAATAAGAAAAGTATTAGCCGTATCGCCCGATGTTTTTTCCACTATGGATATATGCAGACGTTAGCGTCCTATCCTATCAGCCTAGCTAACAAATTTCCGGTTCAGGGCGGCCAACGACGGCGACGGCAACGCGTCAACTCGACGCCGTTCGGACTTGGGAGGAAGTTTGGAGTCCACAGCGTGTGTCGTCGTGTGCTCACTCTGTGATCCGTAGTAGTCTGATCCTGGAATTTGGAGTGGGTGATGCATGCATCTTCTGTGTTCTGTGCTTCGTTTTTTTCGTTTGCCATTTCGTCAATGAGCGTCCGTCTTGGCGCCACGGGCGATGGTGTTTCCGTAGGCTTTGGTGGCGTTCACCGTTCAAGTCGTCGTTGTAGCACATTTACTACCTTTACGCCCGGGCTGTTTTGTTTTGTTTTTGTCAAATGTCAATGCTTGCGTTTATTTTTCTTTCTACCTTTTCAACAATCACAATCATCAGCCAATCACCGGAACACAAATCACTCTCAACGACCCCACCACAAGCAAGCAATATGACACGGCAGTTCTAGGCAGCAGTAAGGCAGGAGGATAGGAGGAAGGTACTAGAGAGTTCTAGAAGGTACATGAGAGAATGAGGAAGCCTGAGGAGTTTTGGGACAACACGTATTAACGGCGCGTTCCCCAAGCTTTAAATTGTGGCAAACAGCAACAGCTGAAGGGGGTGCTAAGAAGGTAAAGCTTAAGGTTGAATTCAGAGCTTATAGGAAGAAAAACTAGTATGGAACCGCTACAGGCGTTTGCGCATGCTTGCTGAGAGCCTGAGACTGGGCAGCAGATATGAAAAGCAGCAAAATGCGCAAATGAAAAGGCTGATCTGTTAGACTGCCTCCAACTGACTGGGTAAAAAGATTGTCTGTCACTATTCCAACTACCTGTCTGCAGTAGCGATACAGCGTCGATTTGTACTGTAGACAACGCATTTGGACGCTCCGTTGAAGATAGTCTTAACCACAGAGAGAGAGACACTCCAATCAGCTACCGATGATAGCCAGACCGTGTGCATGAAAACCAATCTAGGACATCTGCGAACAACAAATAACCTGCACAATTGCACACATGATTGCGTCTATAATCAAAGGATGATAGGCACTAATATTATGTTACACAGCTAGCCAGGAGCAAAGAAAAGCTACTGATGATAGAGGTGCTACTACCACAACTCTCTCGAGTCAGCTACCGATGATAGCCAGACCGCGCGCATACAGTTGCATGGTAATACTGTAGGCATCGTATCTAACAGAATAACAGATGTTTTGTTAGCCGAATTTCCATGAAAGCTAATCTAGGACATCTGCAAACATAAAATAACCCGCATAAAGCTGCACGCGTGATTTCGTCAATAATCAAGTGATGATAGGCACTAGTATTATGTTACACAGCCAGAAGCAAAGAAAAGTATTTCTGCCAAGTAGCACGACTTGAATAATGATATTTAAGTAAGCTCTCCATTGGCAGTGAGCAGACACAACATGAGTACATGACAAAAGACTCCAAGAACACATAGTCACCGGCGGCAGCGGCGGCGGCGGGAAAGACGGATTGCTTGTCAGACGACTGGCAATTCAGGGCTTGAGGTGAACACTGTCGATATTCAGAGCATGAACGCATCCAAGAAGCGAGCGCAGCACCTAATCTATTCCCCCAAGAACTTTCACCCCGACGAGGGAGAGCCCGAGCAACAGCAGAGCGAACGCGCAGAGGCAGGCCACGGGTGCCGTTGTCTCCCCGGCGACCGCTGTGACGGCAGAGGACGCCACGAGAATCCCCACGACAGCGAGGTTGCGGCGGATGCAGCCTACGAGCGCACGTGCACCCGCGAGCACCACGGGGCGTACGGGCGCCCCCGGGGCGTCGGCCATCAGGACGCCGCCGGCGATGCGGTTGGCGCCGATGAGCACGCCGGCGAAGCTGAGGACGAAGCCCGAGGTGCTGCGGGAGCCGAATCCAGCGCCGACAGCGACCAGCGTGAGGGCGAGGCCGGCGGCCCTCACCCTGCTGCCCCGGTCGGCCATCGGCGGCGGCGTGGCACTGTAGCTAGGCCGGCGTGGACGGTGCCGGTGAGCGGTGACGGGTGACCTACTGACCTTGTTGCCGGTGAAGTGGACTGTGTTGTTGCGCAGGTTGGCTGGGGATCGGAGCGCGTCGTTGCGGGAGAGAGGTCGAGCGCCGTGCTGGGTGTTGACGGTGCCGGCGACCTTGTTGCCGCCGATGAGGTCAAGCGCCGAGCTAGGCGTAGTCGGTGGCAGTGACCTTGTTGCCGGTGAGGTGAACGTGAACTATTGCAGGTTGGCTGGGGAGCGCGTTGCCGGAGAGGTTGAGCGCCGAGCTGGGCGTCGACAACGGTGCCGCCGTGCCGGTGACCTCGTTGCCGGTGCGGTGAACGTGAACTGTTGCAGGTTGGGTGGGGAACGCGTCACCGGAGAGGTCGAGCGCCGAGGGTGGGCGTTGACGGTGTCGGTGACTTTGTTGCTGGAGAGGTCGAGCGACGAGCTGGGCGCGGACGGTGCCGGTGACCTTGTTGCCGCGACCTTGTTGCTGTAGCTGGTGAGCGGTGAGCCGGTGACCTACTGACCTTGTTGCCGGCGAGTTCTAGCACCGAGCTGGCGCCTCGTCTCGTCGAGCTTGCTTCCTGAGGGGCTCTGGAATCGGCCGGTCGTTCTTGGGAGTTGTGGGCGAGCTGGTAGCTCCTCCCGCCTCCCGGCCTGGGAGAATCTTTATAGAGCAAAGGAGAAGGGGAACGGATCGGGCAAGGCCACCGGCCAGGGTGACCGTTCGATCGGAGAGAGGGAAGGGGGGGGGGTTGGTTTCGATCGGTGCTGTGCTGGGAGCTACGTGCGGCTGCTGCGCTGCACGCCTGAGCGATCGAGTCCACAGCACAGCACAGGAAGGAAAGGAAAGGAAGGCTACGTTGGCTGGCACGTCCGTGCAGTCGCGGCACACGGCCACGGGTAAAAAAAAAAAAGGAGGTCACCGCCCCACCCCACGTGGCCGGGAAGGGAAAGCTACCGAGAATTCCCAGATAAATCCAATTTGACCGGTTTGTCATCGCGACGCGGGGGGGCCCACAAGGGCGCGCGCTTCCGCAATGCCAGCTCTCGCCACAAGGGCGCCCACAACACTCGGAACGACACCAGGTATTCTCGGTCGGTCTAGGTAGGTCCAGCCGTCCAGTCCAGTCCACAGGAGGTGGAGGTGCGTGCGGCCCCACGACTAACTGCGCTGGCGGCTGGGGCACCCAGGCCGCGGGAGGGATCGATCCTGCACCATCGAATATATATATAATATATATATATATATTCGAATGAATCGTCGCATCCTCTGCTTGTGGAGGGCACGGCGCAAAGACCCGACCCGGCGGCCCCTGGGGATGGGCGAACTTGGCTATCAAGCCTTGTCACGTACTGCTACTAGTACGCAGCAGGCAGTGGGTGAGAAGAAGTCGTCTAGCCGGGCGCGGGTGCTGGACTGGGTGCGGTTTGCAATTAGGAAAAGTCGTTCCTGCAGGGCAGGGAGGCGATCGATCGTGATCCATCAACCCACCCACCACCGAAACAAGACGATGGCCGGCGTGTCCCTTCCTTCCTCCCCAAGCAAATTTGCCGTATCGTTTGTGCCGCGGTGGTGCCCGTGCGCGCGCGACCCTACATGATCGAATCGACGCCACGACGAACCGAACCGGCCGGATGTGGATAGGAGCAGACCAGATGGATATTCTCGGTCTAGCTAGCTAGCCTGCGCTGCACGGGCGAGCTGAGTGTACCGGCGGCACATGGGAAACACACACACACACACACGTGACGTGACGTGACACAATAATAAAGAGTCGATTTTGGCATAGAGTGAGCGACGACCAAGGAATGTTGGCCCATATACCATATATACGTACTACCGTACTAGTACATAAATTATCTCAGCACCAGAATGGGCAGTAGGCGTGAGGCCAACAAGCAAGAACCCAGTCAGTTAGCCGTGCGGGTGAGCGATCGCATGTTCCAAGCCAAGTTCGTGTCCTCCCGTCCCCATGCATGACACGTCCATTTCATGAAATGTCCGGCGCAGGCGCACCGATCGATCCACCCCCACCGTCTCTCTCTCTCTCTCTCTTTCTCCAACGGATGGATCCGATATATGAGCGGCTCTGGTCTGGTCTGGTGTAGTGTTGGCTCGACCCGCGATCCGCCGTCCCGTGCACAACGATTTGTACGGGGAAGGACGAGGCCGGCGGGCGTCGCCCTGCTGCCCCGGGGGGCCATCGGCGGCGGCGTGGCACGCGTTGCCGGAGAGGTCCAGCGCCGATCGAGCTGGGCGTGGATGGTGCCGGTAAGGTGGAGCAACTAGCTCGGCCGGTGAGCGACGAGCTTGGGGGACGACGGTGCCGGCGAGTTCAGAGTGCCGAGCTAACTGTGGGATGGTGTCGATGGCGCCGGCGACCTGTTGACGGAGGAGAGGACGACGGTTGCTGCTGGAGAGCGGTCGAGCGACTGCAGGCTGAACAGCGGACTGTCCGGGGGTCAAGTCCGGACTGTCTGCAATACATTCCGGAAAAGCCAACAATTTGCTGACCGTCCCTGTTGGGTTGGAAACCCCCAACGACGGACTGTCCGAGGGTTAAGTCCGGACTGTCGTGCGCCGGCACCGCTGTGTCGCGCTGTCGCTCATGCCCAAGGGCGCGTGTCCTCCCCTTTCGCCCAAAACCCGACGGGAGGGGGTGTTTCTCGTGCAGTCCACCCCCATTCAGCGTCCCTCCTCTCTCTCTAGCCCAAGGAAGAAGAAGGCTTCTCTCTCAAGTTCCTCCCTCAAGATTCACCTTTGGAGGCCAATGAAGACCATGGATCTCCTCTCCCCTCTTCCCTAGGTGATCCTCCCTCAATCCCCCTGCTCATCCCTCCTTTTTCCATGGTGGAAACCCTAATCCCCCACTCTCCCATGATTTTCTCTCTCTAGGTCATGAAGGAGCTCGTGGCTCAACCTTCTTCCCCTTTGGTTTCCCTCACTTGGGGGTTGTTCTTGGCACTTCCCTCACCCTAGGTAAGCACGATTTCATGGGTAGTATGAGCTACATTGTGATTCTTGTGAGGTGTTCATGGTAAGGGTGAAGCTCTCATGTTCATCTTACTTTGGGGATTTCTAACCCTAGCATGGTGGGGTAGATGCGATGTCGGGATGATTAATCATGCTATTTGACTTGGGATGACATTATCTAGGTAGCCTCACCTATGGTTAAAGTGTGGTTTAAAATTGAACTATCATGACTAAAGATTTCTATGCTTTATGTGATGCAAGAATGAGGGTTTAATTATCGTGTATTCATAAAAAAAATGCATGGTTCACGATTTCTTCATATCATATCATTCGCATCATGAGCATAGCATTATACTCATATTTTGCATCATATGCACTCGTGTAGAGAATGCACCGGTGAACCAAGTGGAGCTTGAAACCCCACCGGAGCCCGCGAGTGACGCCCCATCCTTTGAACCTCAAGGAAGGCACCCTTATATACTCAATCTATTTTGGATCAAATTGTGATTACTTGGTTGTGCATTTACATATGTATTGAGTGGATCCTATTCGACATATCCCTTAGGCTTAGCACAGATTCTAGATGAGTATGCTTGCTAGGTGTCTCGATATTAAATGCTTATTGTTGCTTAGAATCGGTAGAAGTTGAGTTGTGGCAAGGTCACCACTTCTCGTGAGCTTTAGGAGTTGCTTTTAAATGAACTTCATCTTGGAATGTTAAAATTGGAGCTATATGAAGAAGTAATATGAATTGGACTTGGTGCAAGGCGATGCTTGCTTAAGTCAAATAAGGTTGCTAGTTGTTGCTATGGTTTTGAGCACCTTTCCGTACTCACCACATACTTATTTATGAGACGGGAAGCTCAGTACCATAAGTCGCCCGAGGCATCCAATGGATTTGGGCGAGTGGGTTGAGGTGTAGCCGGAGTTGCTTGACGTACTAGGGGCTCGGTGTACTTAACCTTTCCCGTCCGTTCAGAGGATGTTTGGGGCGGGTATGTGAAAGGTTGAGGGCATGAATCAACCCTTACTCTTGGCCCAGGGTATGGAGGTTCGGTCTTGTGCCTCGTGTGGGAAAAGGAGTACACCCCGGCCGGTGGTAAAATCTATTCGAATAGCCGCACTCTCGGTCATTGAACATGCTCATTTCAGTCAACTTCGACATAGAGTTTCGTATGGGAGCTATGGAAGATTGGTTCTTGAACTTTGTACTTACTTTCATACCATTGTTTGGTGAATGCTTAGAATGAGGCTAGATGCTTGGTCTTTTGCTTATTAAAACTTGCTCAAATGCGTTTATTATGCCAAATTAAAATGTATGAGCCTTGCATTCCACCATATATTTTTGGCTATGGGATAAGACCTGCTAGTACGAAATGTTCTAACGGTGATGTCGTTAATTTGATTTCAGGTGAGCCGGAAGCCATGTATGGCTACTTCTATCCTGCCGAGGGCGGTGAGGGCCATGAGTGATAGCTTGAGCTATATTTGGGGTCGTGTTGTGGCATGAGACACGTTCTTTATTTTGTCGTATGTCGTATGTGAGAGCAACGTTGAGACTAATCCGCTGCAATACTCTGAACCTTTTATGTAATATTTGCACCTTGTTTTGTAAAACTAAATGTTATGTTGTGATGATGTATGATATGTAACTTGATCTTGGTTGGTCTTGTGTTGGAATTGTGGAATACCGGGGTTGCTCGGGTTAAATTGGAGGTTCAATGGATGAAACCCGGTTTAACTCGGGAAATCTGGGAGGCTCCCTCACATACATCCCCCATTTTACATGAACAAACAAGAAAATACAGATCTTAGGCACACATCTAGGGTGTTGAGCAAAGTGACCAAATCCCGCACGCCGTCGCCGTTGAACGCCGCCGCCGCCAGGATCCTTCTCTCCCCCTGCCCGTGCGATGACCCCAAAGCATGGATACACCACAAGAGCTAGCACCACGGACCTGCCATGGCACATCATCAGCATTGAAAGAGGATCGGCCATCACCCGCCAGGGATAGAGGAGAAAGCGAGTTGCAACTACGATTTCCCGATCTAGAAGCAGGCAGCCCAACAAAGAAATCTACCCTTGCCGCCATGGAGATGACGAGCTGGAAGACAAATCCCCATGGGGAAGACAACATCCTCCACCCCTTCGCAAAAGGACAAGGATAAACAAACCTCACCGACGAAGCAGAGGGAGGGTATTATTCGCGCCGCCGCCTTGGCCGCCGTGCGCCTCCCGAGCTCACCGCCAAGAAGAACTTAGGGAAGATGGAGCCTACACGCCCAGGACAGCGCGACGAGGAGTACCAGGAGAGGATCCCATGGAGGTCGTTGCCACGCCGCCGGCGAGGAGCAAAATAGCCCGCGTGGCCATGACACCACCAGAAAACCCTAGCTACCCTAGATATAATATACTAGGTAGTATAGACACCCGGCCGTCAAATCCCCGGTTCCCCTACCACGTCGGCGCCGGCGAGGCCACCAGGGGGAGGGGAACCGGTAGATTTGGAGTCAGGAAACGGATCGCCTCCTTGTCGCTCTTTCTAGCGAGGTGAAAGGAACGGGAAGGGAAAACGGCGAGGCCACCGGCGGGAGGGGAGGGGAAGTGGCGGATTTATCTGACCCCGGCAAGTGCACCGAGCGCCGAGCAACCTGTCAGCCCATTAATAATCAAATAAACAAAGTAACTAATTAGGAATTAGCCTGATGGCCGGCCCACCGTGGACGTGCTTGCTCGGTGCTAGCAGGCTCGGCTAGCAGCAGCCCAAAAGTCCACAACTAGTCTTATAATACAGTCTTCGGCTCTTGGCAAAAGTACCGGCCGGCGGCGGCGTTTGGCGATCAGGCGATCTGCCGATCTAACTTGCCCTTGCGTTCCCTGGAATTCTGGTTGGCTTGTTAAATCGTTCACGCACCGCTCATCTTCACGGCTTTGGCGTCCTGCGTTCGTCGTGATGCACGGTAGAAAGGATCTCTGCTCCCATGAACTGCACAGCACCTAGATGAGGTAACGTGAATCGTATAATTTCTATTTACAAATGCCCAACTAGCTAATCCTATAATCTACAAATAACAGTCCAACTTCTTCATTTATATATTTACTAGATTGATCGTATATTGTGTGCACTCCGATTGTTTATCAAGACAAAGTACTAGTCTTACTGTTTAGTATTAATTAGGGATTTTAAATTTCAGTTATATATTATAGAGTTGGCTAAGTCATACTACGACGATTTTTATTTGACCCAACTGAAGGATCTTGGTTGTCAGCTTAATTTTTACATTGATAATGTGCGGGCTGATGAAAGATGTGCCAACTTGAGCACTAGTTCTGAGCTTGCTAGGCTGATGGTGGATACAAAAAAAGCATCTAGGTTTTCCTTTTGTATATCAGTTTCTCAGGCTAGCACTAGTTCTTCCAATCACTACTGCATCGGTGGAGAGGTTGCTTGTGAAGACAAGATTGCGAGACTGTATCGGAGATGAATTTATGAATAATTGTACTGTATGCTTCATGGAACCAGGATTTCTAGCCACAATCCCATCCCAACAGATGATGTGATAGATCTTTTTCACAAAGATGGAGGATCGTAACCAACTGTATAAGGTAATTACTACTACGAATAGGGGTAGTTTGTACTGACCCCGGCGACGAATTATCCTGGCTTCGCCCCTACGCCTCCCACAAAGCTGGCCGCGCCCGCCTGCCTCACCGTGTCGCGCCTGGCAACGTTGGCCTTGCCTGGCGTGTCGCGCCCCCAGCGCGGTGCCCGACGCCGCCACATTGTCTAGGAGGCTGCGTGGGAGCTGCCGAAGGAGACGTATGAAGGTGGTGGCGGCGCCGGGCATCCGTCTCGCGGAGCTCGGCCGTGCCCGCTCTGGCCGCCCCCGTCTCGCCGAAGCCCTCCTCGCCGCACCTAGCCATCCCCGCCGCGCCGCGCCGCGCCCGGCGGCACCGGCCTCTTGCTGCTCGGAGCCTAGCCGCGCCTGGCCGGGGCGGTCGCGCCATCGTCGCCGCCCGCCTTGCTGTGCCCGGCTGCCCGCAAGGAAGCCTCCCCGTCGTGCCCTCGTCGCGCCCGGCGGCGCCGGCCTCCTCCTCGGCGGCGCTTGGCCGCGCACGGCCGGGGCGGTCGCGCCCTCGTCGCCGCCCGCAAGGTAGCCCCCGTGGCCGGCCGCACGAGAGTGCTGAAGCTGGCAACGATTCCCTGCTAACCGTGTTGCCGATTTCAGCCATCCATGGCTCATAACCATCCTGAGTTCCAGTATCCGCCGGGTCGAGCTCTGTTATGCACATTTGTTCATGTGAGGAACGTTTGCGCTGTTTTTAAAGTGGTTCAAAGTCTGAACTTAGAGCACTATAGAGCTACTATTCTATTAGAAGAATATTACATGGCTTGCTAACTTTGAGAATTCACTGCTATTGTTACTCCAATTTTGCATAATTACAACTAGTGATGTATAACTGTCTTCTTTTTGCGCGTTTGATGATTGTGGGACAGTTATGTATGGTTTCACAATTGTCACTCATCAGTAATCACCCACTTGTCTTATGGGAGCCTTATGAGTTGCAAACTCTTTAGCCTTTGATTAACAGTCATGGATATTGCACTATAAGTATTAACCACAAAGTGAGACAAATGATATTTGATGGTCTAGCTTCTTTATTCTGTTTGTTGCAGCTGTAAATTACTTAGTGAAACACATTATTCTTACTTGCACTTGAATTTCCACTATTCTAACATGAAACTTGTGCTCTTCATTATGTTTGTGCCATAGGTAACTCGGTGCCCAAAGTCCTGTTGTTGGAAGAACTAGCCACTCACATCCATCTGCAATAATGGAAGCCAAGTTTTTCCGGTTTCTGAAGCTCGTTGGGGTTGGTTACAAGGTGAGGTCAGAGGGCCAAGGACGTGAACTATTTCTGAAACTGGGATACAGCCATGAGGTGCAGTTCACTGCCCCGCCCGCCGTCCGCGTCTTCTGCTTTAAGCCCAACATCATCTGCTGTATCGGCATCGACAAGGACAGGGTGCACCATTTTGCTGGTGCTGTCCGGAGCTGCAAAGCTCCAGATCCGTACAAGGGGAAGGGCATTATGTACATTGATGAGGTTGTCAATCTGAAGCGAGGTCCCCGTAGACGCTAAACAAGAGTAGCGGTAGAGCGTGTACACGTCGTCTAAACAGTGTACATGCGTCAGGCTATCTCCGGCGGTTTTCCTCATATTGGTTCTGCAAAATTAAATGCTGCACTGTTACGGCACTGTAGACAGAGAAAAGGATAGTTGAAATAGTGATGGAGAATGGGAGGATGAGAGAAGCGCCTGGAGACAGCCTTACACGGGTTTGTAATGTAGCAATAAAATTCAAGGACTTGTGTTATTTACAAGTGTAATAAATCATACATTTTTCCACAGTTCTTACTTATTAGTAATCTCACATGATCAGGTCACTAAATCTATACATCACAAATAACATTAATGATTCTGTCACGATGACAAATGGAAACACAGAAATATGTTCCAAAATTCTTATTTCACATGAGCCACAGCACATTAAGACATGTATCATGGGTGTGGTAGTTTTTTTTTTTCAAACACCATCATTACCAAATTGGTCGGGGATGAAAGTTGGACCGACACCTAAGAGGGTGAATTAGAATTTATAAAACTAAGGCTCACTGAAAACTACAGCTACTAAGCCAAACATACGCAACTAAATCTAGTTATGTGTACTAAAGTTTTGCTAAGTGTTGCTAATCCTACCATAGCCAAGTCTTTCAATCTAGTTCCACGTAGAAACTAACCTATCAAACAGTCTAGGAATGTAAGCACACAATTGCAAGAATGTAAATGCGGAAGCTAAAGAGATGAGTAGAGAGTGCAAACTCCCGATAACAATGTCAGCGATGGCACACGGAAGAGACACGCGATATTTTTCCCGAGGTTCGAGGAGGCCAACGTGCCCTCTCACCCCCTACATCCTAGTTTGGTGCCCCCCATAGGCTTTGCTCTCGCACAATCCTCAAATGAGTGCGGCCTCGCCCACGCAAGGGTAGAGGATGGCAAATTGAATTCCGTGGAAGTCGAGCAACCCCGGTAGGGTCTCCGGATATCCCTAGTATACACCCACACGAGCCTTTCTCTCGCGTAGTCTTGTACTACGGCCTCGCCCACGCAAGGGCAGAGGATTGTCGGGGCCGTTGGGGTCTTCCGAGTCCTTCTCGTGGAGCTACCCCGCCGTCTCCACTATGGGAAGCTTTTGTCCAACGTGCCGACAGGCCTTCCTCCCTCTCACAACATGGTGGTGGCCACTCCACACTCCGGAGGGTCTCGCAAGACTTACAAGCCACACTTGATACACCAAAGTCGTGCACGCAGGGCACGGGGACTAGACAAATAGGCCTAAGTCAAGATGCTAACTAGGCCTCGCTATGCCGGGATGTGTCTATTTGCTCATATGGTGGTTGGGCTCACAAATGTGGTTGCTACATTTCAAATGGGCATGGACAATGTGTGTCAACACTAGTATGAGCTCAGGAGTCACCAACCACAATGTGGAGGCCGGCCAAGGGGGTATAAATAGGCCAAACCTTAAAACTAGCCGTTGGAAGCAATTTGATATGCTCTGTCGAGACCATCGGACCATCGGATGTACGCTGGCCGTTGGAGTCGACCGTTGAGTCTGGAATTCGACCAGTGGAACCATCGGATCGTCCGATTGTGGCACCATCGGACCGTCCGATGCGTGGAATGCCGAGGTCTTGAATTGGTTGATCGTTCTGTCCAGACCGTCCGATGGCTGTCCGATGCTTGAAGCATCGGGACTTGGTCTTCTCCTTCCTCACTGCCCAGCTCGTCCGATGGTGGTATTTTGCACTGGGTCTTATATCTTCAACTTGAGGCTTCTTCTTCTGTCCGATCCACTCGATGGGGCTTCTCTGGATCTCTTGGTGCGTCAAAAAATTGTCCCGCTGACCGGTCAGCGGGACCGCCAAGTCAGGACACCTGTTTGTACCTTGATGTCGGCTTGGGTCTTTTTTTGTGTCTTTTAAGTTTCCCAAGTCCACTTTTTGCACCCTGGGATTTAAACAAAAACACTTGTACACAAATATTAGTCCCATGGCACGTGTTGTCATTACAACTATCAAAACCACAATTAGAAAACTAAGCACAAGGCTTAGAGCCCATTTTCCTTACAGGGGATGCGATGTACATAAGGCATATAATGAAGTTGCATGACCATGGATAGGAATAAGTTGGCAGTTTAAATTTTGTTGGCATCAATTGGAAATTTTGTTGACATCAAAACTTACTCTTTAGATTTAGATTGGATTTAATTTCAAAGTGGAGTATTTCCTTTGAAATTTTGGTCTTTGGATAGGTTGCTGCAAGTCGAGTGTGAAAATGACCTTGAACTGGAGTTGGGACCGTGAAATAGGATGCATGTTGCATATAACATAGTAGACCATAAGATTATCCATTTTTTGTATAATGATAACTATGATAGAATACTATAAAATACTGAATAGTCTGGTCTATTGAACCGTTGCCTATCTTTGCCACACAGAATGTCGTACTGGTGTACATAAAGCTAATCAGCTTCTATGCGGTTGTGGACTGTCAGACAGTGCCAACCATGAAAACAGAATTTTTAGGAGGCTCGAGACAAAACACATATTTCTTAGGTGCTACTAGACTGAAGATCGGCCTAAATGATCTAGCCGGCGCACCAATGAAAAATTCAGAGAGATAGTCCTGTTACAATGGTTTTTTTAGTGGCCTCCCTTTTTCATTCTCATGATATATTCTTGCATAAGGGTGTATTTGGTTCACTTCTCCCGTGAGTCTAGATGTGTGGACCAAGACCATTAATTAGAGCCTGGCTCGCGTGCGAGCCTTGCTCCACGCCTCCGCGAACACTTGCAGTGCACACGTAGAGGCTGGGCTCACAGCAACCAATTTGTAGCAAGCTACATCCATGTGGTGTTTGCATGCCTAGAAGCATGTAGCCAACCACGCTCTAAATGACCATTGATCCATGATTGCTGAGTTGTGTAGATCTAAGACAAAACTATATATTCTCTATGCCCCGATCGGTTGAGATTGCTTTTACCGTGCTTTGGCTGTGGTTGCTATTGTTAGAGTAAAAAGAAGCGAATATACAGTTCCTAAACAGTAAAAACAGCTGCAGCCACGCCTAGAAGAATCTCCGAAGAGATCAGGCTATCCATAGCCATGAACCCTATACCGGATGCAGTCACCATTTAGAGTTGGAAGAGGGTGCAACGGGCAACTGCATCTGGCTCCGTACCGTAGAGTGAGCTCTTTTGAACCCTAAATACAACGTTGTTTCTCTCCAACTCCATCTCTCTTCTCTCTCCGACGTGGCACAACGGTTCTCCCTGGCGCCGTCGGTCGGAGCGGAAGGCGGCGTGCCCGCGGCGGGCATAGGACGAGGCGCCACGACGTCGTTGTCTCCCTGGAGGTGGAGGAAGCGGTGGGCCCGGCCGTTGGAGGAGGCAACGAGGCGGGGAAGAGCTTGACGCAGCGGAGACGGGGAACGGCTGGGGAGGACTGGCTCCGGTCCGAGGAGGCCACCGACGGCGGGGACGTGCTCGACGCGTGGAGGCCACGACGGGGTAGATCCACCCCCCGGCGGCGGCGCGCGTCGCAAGGAGTAGGGCGGCGCGGCCGCTGTGGGAGAAGAGGGAGGTGCAGCTACCGTGGGGGGAGAGGACGGCGTGGTCGCTGCCGAGGGAAGACGACGGCGCGCTGGCGAGGGGAGGCCGCCGGCGTGGGGGTGGAGGCCGGATTCGGCGGCGGTGGAGGAGTTCGGCGGCGTGCGGGTGGATGGGGAGGAGAAGAGCCTGAGCATGGCCGCAGGCTCCCTCCGGCCCGAGCGGATCCACACACCGGTGACCGCGTAGAGGAGGGAGAGGTGGACCGGCGGCAGCTGGAGAGCTCGGGGGAGCTCGGGGAGAGGGAGGAAAGAGTGGCGAGAGGAGCGAGAAGTGGGGGGTGGGGGCGGTGTGGCGGAGGATAATACAGAAAAATATTTTATTTGGTATAGAATTGAGTTATAGAGTTGATATGAGCATAGGAAGATTGACAACTGTATTTCAAAACCACTGATGACTAGAATAGAATATTTGTTGTAGAGTTAGAATTTAGAGTCGGATAGCCTCGAAGCCGAGAATATACAGTTCAGTCACGTGCGCTGAGCTCTACACCGCACAAAATGACACGGAAGGTCCTACAAACAAAATGCCAAAAAATATCTTTTCCCAAGTTCCAAATCTCTGAACTCTAAATTCAAATTGCTGTATAAATTTTTTTGACGGGTGAAAGGAGAAACGAAGAGACTGGAAGGAAAAAAAAAAAAACATTCTCCTCACTCTTCGTCCACAGAGCCCCCACATCGACGAACGACGAGCACGCGGGGAGCCCGCTCGAGCGGATCGAGATTCGAGACGGGTTAATCGGCGGCGAGCGCGAGGGCGAGGGCGTGGACACGAGGGATCGACCGCCGCGGCCAGCGACGCCAAGGGCGCGAGGGGAAGGGCTTGGACCCGCGATGGGCGGCGGATCCGGCCTCGCGGCCTCCGCCTCCACCACCTGCCCATCGACGAGCGCGGAGGGGAGGCGTGCCGACGCTCCTTCGCCGGATCCGGCCTCACCTCGACGGCGCTGGCGAGCAGTCAGGCTAAGGGGAGGCGCGCTGTTCCGCTGCGGCCAGATCTGGCCTCGCCGCCTCTGCCTTCGTCTCCTGTCCACCGGCAAGCGCGCGACGGAGGGGCGCGGGCGCGGACCAGCCGCCGCCAGGAAGCCGGTGCCCGATGCGCCCGTCGACTGGTGTCGGCTGCCGGAGGAGCTGCTTGTCGCCGTCATGGCGGAGCTCGAGGTCGCCGACCTCGTCCGCGCCGCCGCCGCCTGCTCCTCCTGGCGCGCCGCGTTCACGGCCTTCCGCCGCCTCCGCGTCCCCTCCCCGAAGCAGCCCCCCTGCCTGCTCTACTCCGACCGCGACGACCCCGACGTCGCCGTACTCCGCGCCCCTACCCCCAGTTCCAGGTCGGCGGCGGCGCCACCCATCCGCGCGGCCCTCCCGGGCCTTCCCCTCAGCCGCCTGACCTTCGTCGGCTCGGCGTACGGCTGGCTCGTTACCGCAGACCAGTCGTCCAACCTCCACGTGGTGAACCCCCTCAACGGCGCCCAGGTCGCGCTCCCGCCCCTCGCCACCCTCCACAACGTGGAGAGCTCAACAGGGGAGGGCGGCGACGTGACGTACCGGATCTTCACGAAACTGGAGGATGCTGACACGGAGCCCGCCGCCACCCTTGCGGCCGCGGCGGCCCGGGAGACCATGTACTGCCGTGCCATCCTCTCCTGCTCCCCTTCAGCTGGTGCTGCCTGCATCGTGCTCCTCCTTCACTGGCCGGACGGTGAGCTCTCGTTTGCCAGGCTTGGCGACGAGCGCTGGACACCGGTCTCCGCTGTGGGCCATGCCCCCCTCCAGCGCAGTGGCTACCGTGATGCTCTCTACGACTCTGACAGCAGCCTGTTCTACGTGATGCGCCTTGACAGCACTATCTACACCTTGGACCTCAATGGGGAATCCCCATCGGCAAGCAGGATCTTCCTGCCTTCGGTGACGGTGATGTACGATCCTGACTTGGGACACGTCATCACCATGTACCTTGTCAGGGCGCCATCGGGGGACCTCTTGCAGGTATGCAGGCAGATAGCCATTCATATGTACCCGATCTTTAGCCCGCCGCGTGACGTCGGGGACTATGAGTTAGTACGTCGGATCGAGACGTGTGATGTGCGGGTCTACATGGTTGATCTCCATGGACAAAAGCTGGAGCAGATCACCACCTTGGGAGATCACTCATTGTTTCTTGGGTACAATAATTCCATGTGCATTTCAACCAAAGACTTGCCGATGTTGAAGCCCAATCTCGGATATCTGACAGACAGTTGCTACGAATGTGTATATACGGAGACAGATAGCAGCCGGGACATGGGTGTTTTCAGAATTGGAGAAACTCCCAAGTATCAAGGAATGTATAGGAAACTCAATCTACAATGGTTTCCCCATTTTTGGGAGTGTTTGTGTTTCCCGGTTCCAATTTGGATCACTCCTTCTGTTTACTAGGTTTATGGTGTTGTCTGACACCTGAAGGTAACTATTAACCCATTTTGGTATCTACTATGTCAAATTTAGCTTGTGCATGGTAACTATCGTATTATTTACTATTTTCCAAATTATAAGTTATTCTAGTCTGGCCCATGTAATATATATAAGATCATGTACTTATTTGATATCATAGATGTTACTATATTTTCCTATAAATTTCATCAAAGCTAGATAATTATGACTTAGAACAGAGCTGAAACAACTTCTAATTTGGAAGGCACAGAGTAGTTTTCTAGCCTTTCTTTCCATTTTTTGTTCATCCTGTTTGGTTAGATTATTGTTGGTGTCTTCTTTTTTTCCCCCATCATGTTAGGTTGGAGGCACAATGGATTCAAGAGGTCACTACCCTTTTTTTTTTTTTTTTTTTTTGTAAACAAACTTCTGTTTTATATCTCTCCTACTTAAAACATACGGAGTGAGTCCACTCCTCTTTCCTCCGACCGTCCGTCCACCCCTGGCCCTGCATCCCCACCTGCCTCCTGCAGCCACCCTGTCTGCAGCCGCGAGCGCCCCTTCCCCCGCAGCAGGCTGCCCCCCCCCCCCACACACACACACGGCCTCCTCCGGTGGTGCCACCCTTCATCTCCGCTGCGTGGATAACAAGGCAACAGAGAAATTGTGATCCCTTCCTGATCCCCCGTGCAGTGCTTCGTTCCGCTTCTGTTGTGGCTGCAAACCCGCAAAAAACCATCGAAGAACTGGGACCAAGCTCCGCTCCCTCCCCTCTCCGATCTTGTCTCTTACGCGCCCTCTGCCCTGCCCCTTGACGGCGTGCCCCTGCCTCCTAGCCACCACATGCCGCCTGGCCGGACTAAGCCGCTGCGCCCCCTCCTCTGGTTGCCACTCGTCCTCCTCATCCCCTCCGCTTCAGGTAGCCACCTTCTCCGCCGCCCGCGCGGGGATCTGCCTCCTCACCATCGCCTCATCCGGCCGCTTGTCCTCCTCGCCATCGCCTCCGCCCAGGCCTCCTCCTCCACTCTGCTCGACGGCCATTGCCCGTGGGCTGCGAAGGAGACAGTGGACCCTGATGCCACCCTCCTCAAGGACATCTGCACCAACACCCGCTTCATCGGCCCTATGCTTGACTGGTGAAGGCACACCAATCTCTCCCCTGCCTATCCTGCTCTGTTCAGCGATTCTAGCTTGAGGAGCTTATGCCCACTCTGCAAGTTGGTGTGGCGTGTGCATGGTGCTACTCTCAGTTAGGCGCATAAAAAAGTTGAAAACAAAACTTTGAGTAAGATGATTATCGTTTAAGGTATAACATATACTTTTGTCTTTCGTATTTCAATTTTCAACATTGCGAAAGTATGTTCTGCATGGATTATTTAACTAATACTTCAATTCTCTGAAATGCAGAGGTGGCTATGTGGTTAGCTGAAATAACAGAGCTTTCAGAAGGTCCGACATGCACTATACCTTTCTATGCCTGTCAGTGTACCACCTGAGCAAATGGAGGCCACGAATACATCCACTTTTCATGTTGTATCCTTTTGAGCTTGCAAAGGTGGACAGGGGTGCTAATTTTCATTGGGATGAAGTGTACAACTTTTCATTATCGTATTGCTTGTCATCTGCTTTCACAAACTAAGCACATGTGTTCTATGGTAGCGGTTGCAGCACGTACATTTTATCTTGCCAGCACCGACTTAGCGGTTGGTATTTGGCGGAAAAGCTGCTTCAGAAACGAGTTTTGGTCTTGCAAAGTACTATTATTATCACTCAGTTCTGTATCATCATTATGAACTGTGAGGCAAGTTGATTTTATAGAAAAAAATGTTTTCTAAACTTGTCGTTGGCTTGATCTGCCATGTTTCCTCTGTATTAATGTGTTGCATATACATACAAATACTAATTTACTATGTCTGTCGAAGTCTGAATGGTTCGGCTCTTTACTGTGCACTTGTTTTGTTGTTTTTGTTGAATTGTGTCACAGAGAGCAGGAAGAGATGGTGGTACAAATAAAATTTAAATGGTTTGGACATAGATCATTGTCTTATTGTGAACGTTCAGTCATTGGTGAAGATGAATCGCAGACATAATAATTGCTAAAGCAAGCATTATACTATTTGAAAAATAATTATCTTATGTGACTGGCTGCTTATTTTCTTACTATTTATCTTACCATCCATTAAGGTATATGGTTGCTGGGGATAGAAATTTTCATGCAGTAGGTAAGTTAGCCTTATTCTATTTTGGTGTATTAGCAAGAACGAGGCATTCTTGCAAGTAAATACGATATGCAGCTTTCAGGAGCAGACTCATAAAAACTTAGCCAAATGCCCTAATGTAATTTGATGCTGCTAGCGGCTTGATACATTGAAGTCATTTTTTATTGAGATCAGTTGTTCAGAAACAATTATTCTTTTGTTGTGATAATTTAGGCCAAAGCAACTATTCAGAGAATGAGTCCGTCTCACCTAGCCACCTAGGCAAGGCCCTTGGTTTTGTTTAATAAACAGTGGTGAAGTCCATATTGTACTATGTGTTGCATATTGTAGGTGACCACCATATCAGTTTAGTTTGACTGATATATGCCATATTGTACTGTGTGTTGCAAGTTAGATCTCGTGCTTGGTCTCAGTTGGATACTTTAATGTTGCTGAGATATCTCTTAAACTGAAAAAACTAGAAAACGATGCTGAACAGTTGGAGTTTTTTTGTGAATTGGATATATTGGTTTGTGTACATAACTTCATCTAACTCGGGGCTTGCCATTTTATGGTAATTTAGTTATTAATCCACAAATTAGAAAAGGTGATTTGTTATAATCTTATAATCTTGCACGTGTGATGTCATCAAGCGATCGAAATTAGCATATTTGCTGAATTGACCTTTTCATCTTACTCTGTTCATGCTCTGCAGGCTGATGTTGGTCTTGATCTAAGCCACACCCAAAACATTGGAACAACAACCAAGGCCCATTTTCCACATAGATAATCCAAATGCCATCTCTAATAATTTATAATTGTGCAGTCCTTCTTCGAAAGGAAAATAGTGCATCTAGATTATGTTTGGACTCTTCTAAATTGTTTTTCCTGAATGAAAGAACGTCAAATTTGAAAGTGGGAAAACAGGGCCCAAAAAAACTAAATGTAGGCAGTCTTATTGTCTGGAAATATGAAGCACTAACAAAGTGACTGACCCACTTAAATCAGATCATTTTTACCGACGGAACATTCATAGATGGAAGCACAAGTGAACAATCATGTGATGTGCGCTTGAGATATCCATATGCTATCTTCTGCCAGGTAAGCTGAGATCCTTGAGTAATTTTCGAATGCACTCTGTTATGTGCAAGTGGTTCAGTACGTAACCTGGTGCTATCTTAGCCGTAGGACGACGACAACAACAATAAAAACATAGCCTTTTAGTTCCAAACAAATTGGGGGTACGGTAGAATTGAAATCCAAACCAAACCGCTATAAAGAGAAATTTTTTTTTTAAGTTTTTGAAAAGTTTGCTTTCAACAAGAAAACAAGGGTTTTATAAGATTTTGGAAAGAAGCATGAAAAACCTCATCAAGGCTTAGGCACGCGGATACCAGGGCTAACTCTCTCATTATATTCCAATATTTTAATCTCTCTTAATTGCGTTCTCCTAGATTAAATTTGGCCGGCTCTTGTCTCTCTCTGTTACATCATTGTTTCGCCTTATGGTGCCGCTATGCACTGGTGCCTCTGGAGGTCTTCGTCGCACATGTCCCAAACCATCTTAGTTGATGTTGAACAAGCTTTTCTTCAATTAGGAGCTACCCTAAGACGATCCCGTATGTCGTCGTTTCGAACTCAGTCCATCCTTGTATGCCCACAAATTCAATGCAGCATACACATCTCCGCAACACTTAATTGTTGAATAGGTCTTCTTTTAGTAGGCCAACATTCTGCACCATACAATATCGCAGGTCTAATAGCCGTCCTATAGAACTTGTCTTTTAGCTTTTGTAGTACCATTTTGTTACATAGAACACCAGATACTTGACGCCATTTCATCCATCCCGCTTTAATTCTATGGCTAATATCCTCATCGACATCCCCAGTCTCTTTGTAGCATCAATCTCAAATATCGAAAAGTATCCTTCTTGGGCACTATCTGACCTTTCAAACTCACATCTCCTGCCTTCCTGTCTGGGAGTACCGAAGTCAACATCTCATGTATTCAGTTTTAGTCCTGCTAATTCTAAAGCCTTTCGACTCTAGAGTCTGCCACCACAACTCTATTTTTCTGTTTACCCCCGTCTGGCTTTCATCCACTAGTACTACATCATCAGCAAACAACATACACCACTGGGATATCTCCTTGTATATCCCTTGTGACCTCATCCATCACCAAGGCAAATAGATAAGGACTCAAAGCTGATCCTTGATGTAATCCTATGTTAATTGGGAAGTCACTTGTGTCGCTGTTAGTTGTTCGAACACTAGTCACAACCTTGTTGTACATGTCATTAATGAGGATCACATATTTTGTTGGGACTTTATGCTTTTCCAATGCCCACCACATAACATTCTTTGGTATCTTATCATAAGCTTTTTTCAAGTCTATGAAAAACCATGTGTAGGTTCTTCTTCTGCTCCATGTACCGCTCCATAACTTGTCTTAAAGGGAAAATTACTTCTATGGTTGATCTCCCCAGCATGAACCCAAATTGAGTCATGGTAATACACATCAATCTTCTTAGACGATGCTCTATAACTCTCTCCCACAGCTTCATCGTGTGGCTCATCAGCTTAATCCCTCTGTAGTTAGTGCAGCTTTGAATATCTTCCTTGTTCTTGAAGATTGGTACTAATATACTTCTCCTCCACTCCTTGGGCATCTTGTTCGACTGTAAATCTTAGCCGTAAGACATCAAATGAAATTATCTTCGTACTTGCACTGCTCACCCTTTAACCGTACTACTGCAGTGAGGAATGCATTGGACAAAGTGGGCATTTTTCCTAAGTGAAGCATTGGACAAAGTGGGCATTTGTCCTAAGTGATTGTGAAGGTCATATAACTGTTCGGTGTGATAATAGTCCTGCATTTCTGGAATGGACATGCCCTTTTTCTAATAGTACTTTATATTGTTCAATGGTCAGGTGGCAAATCTGCAATTCGTACTGCTTATAACAAATCTGAATTATAGGGTTATGCATATTGCCCTTTTTATTAATATTGACCATGAATAGCTGGTGCTTGTGTAGCGAGTCAGGGAAGGTAGACGTCCTCTAACTAAGAAACTTGTATGCCGGATATCAAGCTGGTGAGTAGAAGGCTTCTAGCTACCTTCAGGTCCAGTTGCATTGTGAGATGCTTGATGTTGTGCTTGTTTCTGTAATGGTTGGTAATGCCTGGTTAAAGGGGCTTTAGAACTTTGTAGAAGTACATGGTTGAGGTTGCTATAATGATTGGTGGACACTAGACATTGAATCATCAGAACTATATTATGTTGTTTGAGTCGAATCTATGTTTCTCTATAGCATGAGACTGCAATATTTCTCTTATTTTCCCTCCTCTTTTTGTCTCTCTAGGTAGTTGAAGTATTAACATGGTATAACAGATTGAGGAATCATGTGGGAACTGTGGTATTTCTAGAGAGACCTACAAGTGAGATTATTTTATTTCTATTCTGTATATGCATTCAGTACATTGAATGGCCATTTATTTAAGCTTCTATTTAATTTGTTCCTTCTAATTGACTTTACCCATCTGTTAACCCTTTTTGCCCTTTTTGCAATACACTCTTGAACAATTTCTCGATCAGTAGGCATGTCTTGATACAGATATGTTGTTGAAATGACCCTAAGGGTGTGGACCAAATAGCAGAATGTAGTATGACTCAATATTCATCATCCTTACACGGACTACCGGGGGGGGGGTATTTCTAGGGATACCAAACGCCCGAGGATAAAATTACATTCATGCCTCACTAACTGCTAGATTCTCAGGATATTCTAAGGTACTATGGTCTTTCTTCCTTCACCGGTGAGCCCATGGGGCCTGCCCTCACTGGTCCTTTTGGGTCCTCTTCGGAACTGAAGGTCTCTTCACTCCGAAGATGCTTCTCTTGTAAGGTTACCGCGCACGACTTCGCGTTGCCTCCCGTAGCAGGTCCTGCCTTCCCTAATATCTGGTATGAACTCATTGACTTTCATATTGCACGTGCAATTCACAGAAGAGGTCAGGAGGGCCATAGGCCCTGCATATAGCCATCGCATTTTGATATATAATTCATCACGTGGTACCTTCTCCTGCCAGTGAAATTGCCAGGCACGATTGCTCTACCACCCAGAAACACCCTACTGATCTGCATATTTTTACAATCAATCAAGGGTTACACGCATGTAGCAAGCATAGTCACAAAACAAACAATCCAGCACATAGGTATATAAATAAACAAACTAACCTATTAAAAGACAGAAGGGAAGAGCCTTGTCCCGCAGGATCCTTCAACAATCACCTAGCTAGAAAGGGGGAAAAATGAACTGTAACCATTTAGCTATATAAGGCACCACAGATTGCTAAGGCACCACGCACTGCAGTAGGAGACAAAGGCGATTAAGGCTTGCACCAACAGTAGTCCTCAAAATGAGGATTTCGACACTGTTTTGCACCGTTCTGCACTCTAGATGATATGACGTACAGAGTGGAGTTTGAAATGAGAAAGGGGATAGTACCCTTGGAGAGCCTAAGATTGTCTTCAATGGATTGCCCTAAATAGGGTGTCTATAGTATAAAACGACACTGCAGCGCTCCTATAGACAGAGTGGGAGGATAGTTAGAATAGTGATAGGTAAGAGTAGATAGACATCCCGCCGTAGATAGCCTAATATCAGAAGCATAGGACCCAAGGAACTGATTTGTGATGAAAACAAACCAAGAAAGATACCTTTCTTTGCTCCTGCATTCGAACAAATGCTTAGACGAGCGCTACTGAAGAACAAACAAACAAAAATACACTCCAAACCGGTCAAGAAAAAAAATATAGGAGCACACTTTCGATAGGAACTCGCAACCTGTAGTTGCGAAGACTTTGACAGGTTCAAGTCACCCACACCATCAGTAGCACAACATGTGCCCCCACAGTGATGATGCTTTGCTTCTGTTCAATGCTAGTCATATGAACCAAAAAACGGAGAGGTGTCGTGAAGGGAGCAGTAAATTTTAGATCTAGGGTTTTTGCAACGAAGATGAGTGACGTGTGTCTAATTTTAGATACAGGGTCGATGACGTCACCGCGCCCATCACCCCTATGGCGAGGTGGCCGTAGAGGCCTAGTACTGTTGCGATGTGGTCGCTCGTGCCCAGCCTCCTCCACCTCATCAGCTGTGTGTGGCCCTACACCGACCGCAGCCCCACCAAATCAGCCTCTACGCCGTGTAACCAATCATAGGATTCTTTTTCTCCCAACAAGAGAGGACGAACGACGCCCTTGGAGACGATGAACATGGCCGGCAGAGCAACCGACTGCCTGTACACCTACACACCTTTTTCCCGATAGCCATGCACGAGCTGTAGACTCCTCCCACCATTTCCCCTATGACTGCATGTGGGCTCACACAAAGGCAGCACCACCAATCAGTAGCGTACAACATCCCTGGAAGCCTAGCTAGGTGGATGCCTGAGACTCATCGTGCGGCATCAAAACCAGGGGTGGAGACAAGAAGGGGCGGGACGGGGCCTAGGCCCCCTTAATGTTGAAAAATTAGCACTATTATTTTTAAAATTCAAACAAAGTTTAAAATTTTAACACTATTAGTCCTCCTAACAAAGAAAAATTGTTGTTTCTGGCTCCGCCGCTGATCAAAACACGGCTTGCCGTAGCACCCGACATCACTGCCTGTAGGGCATAGCAAGAGCAGGTCACACCCGTCAGTAGCTCCTGTGGTCGGGCAAGGACGTAGTAGACGCCACGCGCCCTTGGAGCTCTCTCCGCGGCCGAATTCGTGTCCTACCGGTCATCCACAAAAAGCTTTGCATCGCGTGGCGGCCACTGTATGCGAGTGAAACCCGTGACCTCTCTCGTGTCCGCCACACGTCGATCAGCGGAGAGCTCAGGGAAGGCGTGGAGCGCTCTCGTGAGGGACAATCCCCCCTGACCTTTTGAGAACTCTGATGCGGCTGCCGTCCCGTTGCACAGTGGTCGCGTCCAGCCTTGCCATCTATTGTAATTGAAGATAAATTAAGTAATTGCCAGCTGATTTATACGTAGGGGTGGTAATGGATCGTGATTCGAATCCTCCTTCATGACTTGTTTGAGACTTCAATTACTTTAGTTAAAAAATGAATAGAAATAGAGCGCGATCCTTTTAGTATATGATCCTTGAATTTTGGAGGAAAAAATCTAGATCCACCACCTTTATTTATACGTGACCGGTAGCCAAGCCAGTTGGGAGAGGTTATCAGATCAAAACTACATAATAATGCGTGTGTAATTTAGATATAAATGTTGTAGTTATTTTAGACAATCTTACTATTCTTACTATTAATAATTGAAAGCTCTAAAAGAAGCACTATTTATGAGATGCGCTAAAAAATAAAATAAAATTTAGAAATTCTCATAATAATAAAAAACATCCAACCCTCGGTTCGGTTGATGGAGATCTTAATTAATAACCATTAGATCTATTCTATATAAAATTATTAGACCAATTAAATTTTAAAAAAGATCAATTAAGAAAATGATAAAATAAAAATAGCAATCTGGCCGGCCGGCCTCCATTTTTCACGCTGATCCTGTTAGTCTCTCCGAATCCTGTGAAAAAAAAAATATGCCAGTTGTTTTGGCAACATAATACGTTTAAAAAGTGATGTGGACACGTTAAGCTTTTTAAGTAAAAACTAGCAAAAATGTCCGTGCATTGCTACGGGTATAATCTAACCACAGTGTGTGATGGACATGTTTTGTGTTGAGTGGCGTAGATGTAATTTTGTCAATATGTACGTTCAACGTTTTTTTTAATTTGATGTACAATGGCAACTATGATTTGGTCCTACCATACCTAAAATGAAGTCATAACAGGTCATGATTGAGGCGTGACATACATGATTTGGGGTGAGAAACCAAACTACTAAAACAAAAGCATTTCTCTCTTTGTGATGCCATTTCATTTTAACGATTCGTATTGACAAAGGTAGCATGCAACATGGATGGGCTTTAGTCGTAACGCCATGCGAATTATGTGGTGGTGTCAGTTGGATTGGAAAACTTATCTTTTAGATTTCCATCAATACGTGTAAAATGTCGAAAAACATAGTCTATATGTGACCTGGATATTCGTTTTTGTGTGGTCTGCTCCTGCTATTTAATTCGGATTAAGATTTTGCTTATAATATCAATTAAGATAAGTGTGACCTATTTAATATTAGATAGAGATTCTAAAAACTACAATATTTTAATAAAATTGTATTACTATAAAACTTGAAGTATCTGGACTGTGCTTAAGCACTATATTACGCTGTATACAGAGTTTATGTTGTGATCCTAAATAATACTAATTTTACGGTGTATGAATAAGGATTTTTGGTAATTTAAATATAAAAATGGAGGTTGTCGTGGCCTCGTGGGCCACTAATACTTTGGAGCTTCTCGATCCCTCCCGTCTGTCTCCATCCTCCAAATCTCGCAAGCCTCTCCTCACACGCGGAGGCAGCAGACGCCACGGCCTTCCCCTGCTCGCTGCCGCCGCCGTGGTCTTCCCTCTGTTTTGGTTTCAGTGCTAGATTGGAAGATAAACACTTATCTCTAGTCCAAAACATTTGTCGCTGGACAACGACATTGTCTCTAAAATATATTTCTTCCGCTCACAAATGTATAATACGGTTGACTATTTTTAAAAACTTCTATCATCCACCTTATTCAAATAATTTGAAAAGTTGCTGTGATTTGTTTTAGAGGTTTGTTACAGTACTTGGAATTAATTGTAGCTATTCATTGGCTCCAATCTAATGGGTAAAATTTAGGAGAAACCAATTCAAAATAACCGAAGTTGTGGATCGAAACTTAAATCTTGTGGACCGGAACTTAGATCTCATGGACCCTGGACCAGCTGTTCCTCCGGTTGTCTCACTAAACTTGTGGACCGAAACCAAAAATATATAGGCGCGGAACTGGGTTCCTCTCAAGCACCATAAAAAATCTCTTTGTTTTATATTAAAAATAAAAATAGTTTGAGTATGAATTGTATTTTGATATGTTGAAATAATTTTGTAAATAAGATGAATGACTGCAGTTTTGAAAGAAAAAATCAACTACATCATATATTGTGATTTTGATCATTATTTTATTAACAAATTTTATACTATATAAGAGTTTTAAAAGAAAATAGATTTATAGGTGCACATAACACAACCATGCGCTCCAAGTTCCGAACAGTGCACCACACGCGGCAAGGAGATAGGCCACCATGAGGACTTCTTTTGCTGGTCTCTCTTCTTCTGTAGTTCTTTTTTGGTGAGCGCCCACCAACCTGCTGCCTCTCTTCTCTCGTGAGAGCAGCGACAACGTTCAGACGGCCGGCCCCCGGCGGGAGAGCGGGAGCCGTCGGCCCACGGCAACGTCGGCTGATCCCAGCAGCGCTGTGGAAGAAGCTTTTATTATCGAAATCATCCTCTGCAGCCTCCCCACTCGCCGAGCAGTCCTTACATCCCAGCGGCAGGTCGAAAGTGTTTGAACTAGGAATAGGAATATAAATGAGCAGAGAATAGGAAGAACTATATTTTGCATTGATCCATGGTTGGAATATACACAGGATGAAGGGGTGCAATGAATGAGTGTATATTGCCAAAAGGCAACTGTTCATGCGCTAGGCCAAAGGACACACCCTTTGGTTACATGATTAACTAACTAATCTATGTCTAATCCTGTTGCTCGAAGAGGTGTCTTGTCTTAGATGAGTCTTTTCACAACACTCCCCTTAGATCGAATCTTCCTTAAGATCAATGCGTCGTTAATTCCTCGAAAAATCCTATGGGAAAAATCTGAGGAATATATTGATGTGCCATAAAAAAACTCCTTTAAAACCCAGTGGGAAAATAAGGAAAAATAATATGACATATATAGTTGTGATTAATAAATCACTTATGTCTTTGGTAGCTTCTTGAAAAACCCCTGTGGGGAAAAAATGGGAGATACAACATAATATATTGAACTTCTCCAAAAACCATATAGGAAAAATATGAGAAGTTAATGAGTTGATATACTGTTAAAAACTCCTATAAAAACCTAGTGGAAAAATTAGGAGAAAATTGATACTAGTATATTTAAGTGATTGTCTCTGATGAGCTCATATTTGAGCTAGTGAGGACGATAGCATGTCTTTGATGTATTCCTTAAAAATCCTGATGGGAAAAACAGGATAACATGACATATGTTATGATCTGATCTGTGGATCATAACCGTAATACCCCCTCCCAAAACCTTCATAGGAAAATATGAGGAGGAATACAATGTCTTTGATATCTTCTCAAAAACCTATTTTGGAAAATAGAAGATATGACATATAGGATGTCTTGTATATCTCCCTCAAAAACCCTGATGGGGAAAATGGGAGATACGATTTGATTTGTTCTTGCATTGATATTGTCTCGTTAAAAACCTTTTATGAAAAACCTTTGTGAGGAAAAACTCATAGAAGGAAAAGGGTACAATATGACTGTTTGAACAGGCTATTGTTCACAAGAGGACTCCCCCTGAACCTTGCAACTCTCACAGTCATTGTATACCAATTCCATAGATCGGTGTAGGTATAGACTTATTGAGTAGATCTGCGAAGTTATCAGCATGGATTTAGTTTTGGCAAGATGTTTATATTCTAAGTTATAGGGACAAAACATTTATTGGGGCAATATATTTGATATTGCTCATATGATACATGTTTGCATCTTGACAATACAAGCAATATTATCTTTGCAGGTAATGGATGGTGATCTGATGGAATCACTTTTGATCATTCAATGAAGTCATACATGTTTGAGTTTCAGAATGATAGGTGGAAAGTAACCATTGGAGTCTATTTGGTGACTCTTGTGAGGAAACTTTACCACTATATAATTAGTATGTGATCTAGCATTATGGGAGATAAAATTAGCCAGTATTTTGATATCCCATTATGGTCACATCTTGATAACAAAATCAAGTTCTTTCGTTGCCATAAGGATATCGATAGACATCCTTTTCACTCCCGCCAGTTGGCATTATTGGAGTTGCGCTATTTTGAGCTAGATAGGTATTTGCAAATGCAATATCAGGCCTGTTGCAATTTGCAAGATACATAAGCACTTTGATGGTACAAAAGTTGTCATCCCAGGGTCTAAATAGGATATTGATCTATTTTTAGGATTTAATGACCATAAGTGCCTGATGGATATATTTGCCCAATATTATTAGGATATTATGAACAATATCAATTGAATATTGGTATACTGATATATATGCGCTTAAGTATAGACTTAAGCATAATTTGGTCATAACCAAATCTTTCATCTCAAATTCTGTCTAGGATGATTTCATATTTTATTGTGTGATATGTGATGATAAAATCCAATTTTAGGATTTTACTGTGAACACACATATGCGATCATCATGATTGGAGCAATCCTTCTGATGAAGGGATTTACTTTGTCAGTTGTACCACTATCAACTTGACTATCCTAAGTCATAGTGTGACTTGAGGTTTACACAATTGTTGTGATTTTTTGTTTTAGATTCCCCGAAGTCCATATGAGACTAATATGTTTGAATCTATCAAATTTATTTGATCTGCCTATAAATAAGATATGGGAACACAATTTCCACACACATACTAAAGGATATGGTTGTTGGGTCTTTTGCGTGAAACCTATGTGCTACAAGCTCTCATTATCTCACCACCTTGTTTTCATTTGGAAAACATTATGAGGGGAAGATTTAGTATAGGTAAATACTTCTCATATTGAATAAGAGAGATTCTCCTTAATTGCCACCTTTGATTTGACCCAATTTGAGTGTATGTACACTCTGTCTAGGACTTTTGGTCTGGATCTAGTTGAAGGTGTATGACAATTTTTGAGGAGAGTATTGTGTTGACACTTTGTAGTCTTTATATGATTGATTCAATGGAACCAATATAGCCTGTGGAAAATATTAACCTTTTTGAACTCAATGTCATAACAACAATTGAGCTAAAGTATTCCAATGACCCAGCGCCTGAAATATGTGCACATTTGTGCTGGGCTTTTGAATGCTTTACATCCATAGGATTTGGATAATAAATACCCATAAGGTGTCTATCAACATGGAGTTGATTTGATTTGCATTTACTGTCTTGGAGGATGATCTCCCCTTGTTCCGAGTATGCTTGCAAGAAGCTGTATCCCATGTGATCATACTTCTCCCTCTCTTATTTTGATATGGAAGTTGAGTAGTTTTATTTGGTACCTCCACTCTTCTGATACATTTGTGCAAATCGGATTTAGTGACACCTTTATGGACAAGTAAAATGCATTTGACAGATTATTTGTATTATAATGCAAACTTAAGATGTTCTAAACAATTTGGTTCAGATTCTTAGGTACGTGGATATGAAGAGTGAACATCAACATATGTGATATTCTATTTAGATTCTAGGCATTCTTTACGTGGTATGAATCTCCTGCTAATGTCTGGAATCATCCTCAAAGTATGATCAACATACGGGCTACATATGAATCCCCTGTGGAGGACCCGAGGTATTATATGAATGACGGATAATGATACCTCATTGGGGTCCCCAATGCCCATTGGTATATTGAGGTGGTGATATTGGTATGTAATGAACATACGAAGTTCGCAGATGGGAAATATTTGGTTGAGACCAAATTCGCACGTACTTACTGCAATGGAGGGAGCAAAGTACTTGCAGTTTGATGAATTTGAATTAATGATGCGATGTGTAAGGCCACATGTCACCGATAAGGTGTTAGTAATTTGCAATTCTTTTGATTGGTCAATGATATGGTTCTCCTGATAAGAGAATCAATCATACAACTATTAATATGGACATAAGGTACTTAGTGTTCTAGTCAGATATAGCCAAATAATTCAATGTGGAATGGATTTTATCTCGCGTTCAGGATAATTTTGCTCAAATTTGAACGATGAATTTGGCAAATTTGGTGATCCTTATGATCAGTAAGGATACACATAGGACTAGTTGTAGATGCATTAGTGTGCAAAATATAACACCAAGTTGGTTCATGTTCGAATTTTAAGATAGGAGGGCCTTAAAATCATTTCCCTTACGGCATAAAAAGAGTGCACAACAAATCTCTAGATTTAGTAAATGTTATTGTGACCAATAGAATTGATAATAATTTTCTCATCATCCCTAAGGTAGAATGACCAAAAGCAATTTTGTCTGACCTTGATTGAATCGAGAGAGAAAATTATTTGTACACAACATGTAATATGGAATTGATGTATGTATATGAAGCGCCCCAGTTTTCGTAATGGGACTAAAATGTGCTTTATTACTATCTTAAGGTTTGGTAATCACATTCTTACATCAGAATGATACAAATGTGGCATAAACGAGTCGGACAGCAAGGGGCACGGCCCTGAAAATCTAACCAGCTGAATATAAAACGTAGGCCCATTTTTTTCACGTCACAGTTAGAAAGCAGGTCATAACCCTTAATCGTTCTCGGACCAATATATGTCCATTGCACTGAGAAAAACAATAACAAAGAAGGGTGAGTATATACGTACTCAGCATCCCACCTTCTTCTATAAGGAGTTGAGGGAAGGCTAACTCTATATGCAGGATATATCTGAAGCTTAGGATAGTTTTACAGAAAAGTATTTGCATGCAGGGTTTGAGCTAGTTGCCGAGTTTTAATTTTTCTGAAAATTAGGTTTTTCCAAAAAGGGTTTTCACTGGACTTGTCGGTCCAAAATGGCTCATGGCTTTTCAGCCAACACGCTTTTCCATACGTCCAGCGTTCACTGCTGAACCAAAAACCATTTTTATCCAATCCTAAACCAATCCCCTTTTATTTAATGAAAACTGCTAACTGAAGAACCAAGTCGTAACCCATTTATACCAGTGGATACGGACTATTCGAATATGTTTTAATCTGATCAGAGATTGTACTAATTCTCACGAGTTGGACTCAGCGGCATGTTACCGTCGTAACTGTCCGAATTCCAAACCAAACCATTGTCTTTGTTTCATCACCTAGCAGAACTTTAGGGGTTTGGGCAACCGAGTCACTCAAGTACCCCCTGTACTTCCGTTGATACCCATCCTTTTCCTAGCCCCCCTTATGCGCCAACATAGAAGCTACTGGGCTATCTACTCCCGTTTGTGCCTGGCCAATGCCTCATACAGAGTGAGTGGTTGTAGTAAATGAGCTAACAACATGAAAATCATAATGGTCCTTACGGAGAGCTCAGGTAGAACCATTCCCACTTTCTAATGCTCGACACCTCAAGCAACCCTGTACCCGGTCTTCTCCACGAATACCGAGACATGGGGTAACCACGATTCGCTGAGTTACCTGTTCATACCCTGCCCTTATGGCTGTTTCGGCGCGTAGCCATATTCCGACAAAGTCGGTTGCTGGGGTTCTTCTCAATTTTTTTTCAAAACCACACACACATCCACTCTCCCATACCCATCATATTCCACATCCATAATCTAATATAACGTCAAGATTATGATAGATAATTAAATAAGCGATCCCACCTATGCTCGCTATATCTAAAATTGGCTTAGGTGGCTGTATATTCTGCTGAGTTACCTTAGCAAACAAAACTTGCAAGTTTTTACATGATTAACAGGCCAATGGTTGTGTTTGCAAAACATAAGATATTTATGCATCAAATGGGGATTACAGTGGGCATGCCTTTCACTTTGTTGAGGCGGTTGATATAATGGTTGCTGGACGTATTGGCGCAGAGCATCGTGTAGCATACCTGGAGAGGTAGGCTGAATGGACTCTCCGGTAAGGCCTCAAACAATGAAAACACATAATCGAAACATAACATGGGCCCAACAAGTTTGGTGGTGTAGAGCTTGGATTGCGGAGATAAGAGTCTGTTGGGTTCTTACTGGTCGTATTACTGCAAGTGGTTGGGGTGTAGCGAGTTTTCGAGCAAGTTGGAGGGTTCAGTAACGACAGTTATGGAGATGCCAAGGTAGGGGTGGTGGACGCGAGATGCGGGCTGTACAACGCCGAAGGGGTGGCGGTCGCATGTTGGTGTTTTGGAGAAGATCTTTTTTGGAGCGGTGCAGAGAGCAATGATGTCCAGATGATTTTCGGTATCGTCGTCATCTAAATTTAGAGCTCGGACAGACTAAGACAGAAACCTTTAGGATTTAAGTGCAGTAGGTGGACAAAGCCATCAATCACTAGGCACACAAAAATTGTGGGACTGGTGAGAAGCACTGACTGGGCATAGGAAGACGTCATAGTGGCACGTGGAGTATATGGATAGGTAGAGCTTGATTTTAGATGAATTTAGGCGAAAGAATCACCCAAATCGAAGTTGAAACGGAGAAGATATGAATTTTGTTTTAAAAAAAAAGGAAAAAGGAATATTACTGGATATTCCAAAATCCGAATATTTGGAAACTGGAGAATAAAATCGTATTTTTGGATTCTAGAGGAACATAAAATATTTCTAAACTGCTTGCGAGCAGAGTTTCAGGCTGGTGTCAACGGTCCATGCCTACAAAGTCAGATGAGGTACCGACTTGTAAGCGGGCCCTGAAAGTTTCTAAAATCATGAAATTAATGTGGATGGTAGATATTTATTTTTGATGAATTTAGAGAAAAGAATCGATAGAATCGGAGCTCGTATGATCGAGAGATTAAATCAGGAATAAACGAACAGAAGAAAAAAATGCTACAAGATTCGACCTGCTAGTTTCGAGATGCCCGTGATTAGCGGATGGGCTAAACGTGATTTGGTTGGTATTTTTGGGCTGCTGGACGAGTGATTTGTGTATACCGAAAGAAAGAGGAGGACGAGGGGATTCAACTATGATGGTTGTCAGCGTGGTGGAGGTGGTGGACGCGGAGGTGCTCGCCGCCGAGTGAATCAGACTTGTGGTGGCCGGTGCCCGCGGCTAGCGACGCCCGGTGACTCGTGGGCCGATCGCGGCGGTGGTGAGCTTAGTGTGGATGGAGGCATGGCGGTGGGGGCTATTTATAGCCGGTGGAGGAGAAGGCCGATGGCGTGTCGTGGAGATAGAAGGTCCAAATGGCGCGGAGATGGGGGTCCAAGTGGCGCGGTGATGGAGGGTCCAAGTGGCGCGGAGATGTAGGGTCCAAGTGGCGCGGAGATTTTTTGAATTGAATTTTGGAGATGAATTTTGGAATGAATTTTGGTGGAGAGTATTTGCGATATTTAGAATTTTGTTGAGCTCATATTAACACACTCAAAACAAATAAGCAAACAATCAAGGTTTTCGAAAATTTGATTTTGAATTAGGGAGAGAATAGAAAAAATTCTGGACGCTAAATTTTGAGGCGTTACATTATTATACATTCTAGATATGGAAGAAAATTGCACATATATTTTGTTTTCATATCTGTTGCATTAAGTAGAATGCAGATTTTATCTACTCTTAGTATTGGGTTTCAATACAGAAACCATACAACTGGATATCATGAAAATAAAGTGGAGTATTTATTGAATCAGGATACATAGTGTATATCTGATTAATTTGAATACCCTAGAGAGAGTGCAATCTTTCTTATTTTAGTGGTTCAATGGCGCACTAAATAAATTTTCTTTCCATATAGTTGAATCCCAAATAATTCTATATAGAGTAAACCATATAAATTTTGAATTTCATGTCCTTAGGACATGATAATGTCTGATGATAGACAATATACTACATGTGGTAGTAGAAAATTGGGCTAGTTATATTTCCAAGGATAATTTAGAGATTTTGGAAATCTCATTTGTTGAACTGAATTTTAAATTTGTTCAATAACTTGCTGAGGTATAGTTGATACAAATTTTTGATTTGGAATATATGAGTATGCTAAGCATATAACCTATACGTGTGGACAAATGTGAGATTTATCGCTATAGACTATTTTTTTTTCAAAAATGACATCATGCAATTGTAGGATCCATTATGTAATGAATTGCCATGGACATTAAAGTCCTGATAAACAAGTTGAGTAGAACAATCGTTTATGATTTGGGTAATGTTACGCTCTTTGTTGACTACTTCAATAGAGAAATCGCAAAGAGTGGATAGACCATACTCCTTAACATATTCAATTTTGTTTTAGAAAACTGATGGAAGGAGAGTATAAAAATGAATATACATATGTGTAGTGAGTTTAGAAATTGGCTGGACATACTTGTGGAGAATGAGCCATCATGACAATGAGGCTACAAGTCACCAATGATATCTTTTGATATACAGTGTTCATATTGGAGATTTAATCTCATCCAATGCGAGTTATAACAATTTTTCTACTAGAAATATTAGCCATGTCCTGCTTGAGGTAATCATATGGGTAATGAATTTACTATAGTGAGTAAATTATATAGCAATAAAGGTATTGTGATGCAGATTTTTGGTCTCAAGGTGATACATTTGAACAAACAATGAAGTTGTTACTAATGTTTTGGACTCAATTCCGATGGGAATGAGTGATGTAAGAATCGTTACCAAAATATACATAGGGGTTGTCACCAAAATAATGCAAAACTTTCTTGCTACTTTATTTAAGCAAAAGTGTTGTTCAAATAATCCTTAATTCAAGATGAGTCTTGAATTGGTATATGGATAATATTTGTGAAGTCAAGATGAGTCTTCAATCACAAATAGTACTGATCTTATATTGGTCAAAATTGAGGCCATATACAAAAGTGCTACTTGAGAGATATTTTGTGAACAACAATTCTCTCATGGATTAAAAGTCCTAGAGATTAAGAATTGGCATTGGACAGATGTCTGTCATTTGCTGTTAATCTCACTCTTTGAGAGCAAATCATAAAGTATATGGATTTTTATCCATGATATACATAGATTTATGACCTTCATATACATGTACTTTATTGAGATAAAGTCCATATTTTACTTGATCTATAACTAGTGGTGCTCCATTATAGGGGGCATTAATACCACTGTGAATCTATAGATCAATAGGATGAAATTGACATCAATTGATCGTGTGGGATATTTGGGGCCATCAAGAGTGAGTAAATCAAACTCTTTCTTGGCCACTATCCTTATTTGGGTCAAACCATAGATTTGTTTAATTTACACCGTAAGTAAATTAAAAATGGCTATGGTAGTGTCGTATAATAATGCAAAATAGAATGAAATAAGGAAAACAGTCACATCATGAGTGTAAATCTCAATATGTGCAAATACTTTGGAGATAATCACTAAAAATAGTGTAGACCTCATTATGGGGCATAGTAGGTGCCACTTGTGATTTGCAACTTTGTATTAACACATTAGGAAATCACTTATAAAAGTGTTGATCTTATTTAATTCATTTTTTGTATTGGGTACGCACGTTGAGGATTGTTATCCTGCAGCAGTAATTATGGTACTATCTTGTGTATGGCCAATAGAAATTATGAATTGTGGTAGTCACCTTTAAGAAAGGTGTAGACCATTGTTCTAAATTTAGAAATTGGGTACGCATGTCGTGGATAGTCACTATGTATTATGCATAGTGTAGATCCCACAACAACAACTAAATGTTACCTTGTGTATTGCCAATATCCAAAATTTTGTTAACATTGTGTTATGCAAAGTGAAATAAACACATAAATAGTTTCACATTTAAATGGATTAAGCACTTATGGCTTTTAATGGCAAAAGCAACAAATATTGCATGAAGTGCAATAAATGGGGTCGTTTAATAAAATAAGTGTATGTTTATTGGGTTTGTTGAACACAAACACTTTGAACAACACTTAAAATGGATATTTTACACAGGTAAAACATCGTTGGCACACTTATTGATAAAGTCACAGACTTATACAATAAAGTACACATTCATAGATATTATCTGTGACAATTCAGTGCTAAATTACATGAAAACATAAGAGTTTTATTGCGAATTTATGACTAAAAATATATGGCCATTTGGGCCAATATGGAGGCGCAGGGGGCGAAAAGGGCCTAGTGGCCGTTTGGCCAACTCGTCCGGTCCAGCAGGGAGGGCGCCGCTGCGTTGGAACGCCGCTCGGGTGGCTCGCCGCCGTAGGGAGGCACCACGCCGCTGCTGCCGGGCTTCCGTGCTGCCGTTGCCGGGACGCCGCACGGGCAGCATGCCGGAGCGTCACAATTTGTCGTTGCCACTGGCATAGAAAAGTGCCACGCCGGGCCGTTGCTTGGACGCATGCTGGTGCCGCGGGGGGCCACCGTGCGGGCTGCTGCCACACCTGGCCGCCGCCGCCAAGGGTGGCACCACCTCCGCCGTCGGGAGGCGTGCCGCTAGGAAGGCGAGTGCGGGCGGCGTGGCCATGCCTGGCTGCAGTGCTGCAAAAGACGGGCAGAAACGCTATGCGAGCGCCGCGTATCGCTGGGGTACAGTTGTTCCGGGATGCTGCTAGGAGCGCCGCCGCTGGGACCACCGCCGTTCGTCAAAGAGTTATGGTCAAAATCGCCACTTTGTCTTCTCCAACAGCGGCCAGCGGTGATGTGGTGTTGCTTGGGTCGGCGCTGCCCACGGCGATGCGTGGATTCGGCGTCAAAACGCTGCAGAAGAGTTTTCACGCCGCTAGTGCCATCTTTGATGGTGCGTTGGGGCTGCAAAGTCGGAGAAATAGCACGTGGAGTACTCAGGCCGAGGCGGTCGAAGACGGATCGGCTGTGAGGACCGTCCATTGGCACCCAACGCCTTGGGCGCGGCCTCAGGGAACATGGCGTGGTGTCCGATGGCCGGAGCGTGGCACCCCGTTGCTGGGATGGTGGATTGGGTGACGGCAAACTGAAAAATGCAAAACCATATGCATATGTGTTCATAAGCACAATCGTGACCGTTCGTTCCTCTCCTGCCGCACGAATCCCAATACATGATTCCCACACCTACTTCTTGTCTGTACTGATCTCGATGCATATTCAATGGTTACGATAGTGTATGTGTGCACATATGCATTTGGAAAATCCGCTTTGACGGCAAACTCCAACATCGTGGAGGGCGTTGAATAGCACTTGGAAGGTTGAGTACGGTAAGTTAGTTGTAACCACGATGACTTACCGTGTATGGGTTGAAGGTCAAAGAGCCTTCTATAGTTTCTTCTTCCCTTTCTCTCTTACCTGTGCTCAGGATGCGTAGAGCGTGCATGATAACGTGTTTGAACTGGAAATATAAATGAGCAGAGAATAGAAAAACTATATTTTGCATTGATCCATGGTTGGAATATATACAGGATGAAGGGGTGCAATGAATGGGTGTCTATTGCCAAGAGGCAACCGTTCATGCGCTAGGCCAAAGAACACACCCTTTGGTTACATGATTAACTAACTAATCTATGTCTAATCCTGTTGCTCGAAGAGATGTCTCTTTGAGGAGACATCTTTTCACAACAGGAAGAAGCTTTTAGTATCGAAATCATCGTCTGCAGCCTCCCCTCCTCGCTGAGCAGTCTCTTCCATCCCAGCGGCATGTCCCCTATCCCCTTTCCATAACTGCAATCTCCATGGCTCCTTCATCGATTCGGAGCTGCGCCATCGCCTACCCACACACGCCCACGGACCTTTCCGGCGGCCATAGAGTGGATGGCGCCCAGGCTGCCGCCTCCGCATCCGCAACCAGCCCAAGCTGCGTTCAAGGTTCCGCTCTGTCTCTGATAGGGCTGGACCAAAAGCTCAAAGCTCGCGAGCTGGCTCAACTTGTTTATAGCTCGACTCGGGGCTTGCCTTGGCTCTGTCAGATTTTAAACGAGTTGAGCATAATTTTTAGTTCGTTTGGTTAACGAGCTAGCTCGAGCCTGCTAGCGAGCCAAACGAGCCTGCAGTAGATTTACGAGAGCATAATCTAAATATTAAAAGATACTGGCTATTTTACATGGTTATCTAAAAAGAATTTTGTGAATATGTATACAATGATTAAATATTTTTAAATTATATGTCTTTTTCATGCTAATATTATACACGAGTACTAATAAAAAATTATCTATAAAAAATATACTTATATTTTGTTCCTGCCTCACGAGCTTAACGAGTCTAATGAGACGAGCCGAGCTAGACTTTTTGCTCATTTTCTTAACAAGGTGAGCCGAGCCAACTCGTAAACTAACGAGCTAAAACGAGAGAGCTAGCTCGAGATCCAGCCCTAGTCTCTGAACATCATCTCCGGCCTCTTGATTAATATTAATCCTTCCCCCAATTTTGGATTTCTTTGTTTTGTTGATTTCCTGGTAGCCCGTCTCCATCTTCGTCCATGATAGCCAGGCGATGCTTAGCTATGAATAGGTGTATCCGAAGTTCCACGGGCAGGTTGGAATTATAATATTACGGCTGATTTGTGTCGTCTCTTTATCGATTTATGCGGTTGTTGTGACAATTGCCCAACGTATATTGCGATTGCAGTATTAATTGACGTGACATTCATTTTTTACATTTGCACGCAGAGAAAATCTAGAAAAATCATTCCTAATACTAGTAGATCTAACTCTATAGGTGATCCCCTAACATGTTTTAATGTGAAAACTTCTCCTAGATATTGCAACATTTTTTTTGGGACATGATATTCATCTTCCAGGTTTATGTGAGGTTGGAGAGTACGGAATATTTGGTACAGGCGATGTCGCACGCGAGCGGCCAGCGGTGACGGAGCGCGCGGGGAATACGGAACATGCGGTTTTGGTGGAACAAATGGACAACGCGAGTCTTTTCGATTTTATTAATCATTGTTATCTCTCTTAAAATCGATGGCTTAGATTAATTTGAGATCTTACCTATTTAGAGGTAACTTGGGTACCATAGCACATCCCTTGATTGTAAGAATATATTGCATTATGCTAAACTCTTTGATATATTTTTTACCGGTATATACTATGCACATTAGCACTATGAGATATCGTGCATGCTGAATGGTAAGTTCTATGCTGTCCAAAAAGATTTTAGCACATTTAATTTTTGAATACCCAAATCGAAAATCCTGCGCCTGGTTGTGGGTTGATTCATGTTGCCATAGCCGTGTGGCAAAGGCCGACAAGGCCACAACTGGCCCAAATACGTATAGGGGTAAGGGGACTGGCGGTGGGGCGACGAACCAGAACAGCAGGCGCAGAGAGACGGTTGGGAGGTTGACAGGTGGGCCCCGTCTGTCAGGCGGATCAGAAAACCTTATTTGCTTTCATATTAGGTATAGATATATAAAAAAGTTTATAATGCCATGGGATTTGTAACTCTCAACGAGCCCTCCGCAAGCCCGCAAAAGATAAATATTAGGATTTTTACCTAAAATCATTTTAGGTATTTTCACATTAAAAAATATTACAACACGTTAGATTTCACTCTTCTTTCACGTCCACCCCGTTGCCACATGTATATTGAGGTGAGGGAAATGTGCATGCATATAAGTTGTAGTGCAAAGTGAATATGCACTTACACTAGCTATTAGGGAGAGCCTTACAACTTATAGAAAATTTAGATATAATATTGGAATATACTCCCCTTTTTATCCATTTTGTATAATAAAAATATGAAAAATTAAATTCCATCTATTACCTCCTAGAGGCAATATATCCATTCATATGTAATTAAATGGATGATCCATGGTTATTTTAAAGTGTTGTAGCAATTGAAAATCACCAACTTCTACCACTACCTAATTTATTGTATCAAATTTTGACACATATATCTTCTAAGACCATAAGCCGTGGGAGGGCACATGTTGATAAATTAGCTATTGCTAATTAGAGTTTTGTTTTGGAGCATCCTCATTAATACATATGAGACGTGCTAAAAACATAGATCCTAGAAATTATCAAAAAAATCATAACGGGTCTATTATGCTTTCAAAAAAACTATCCACTCTGTCATTATTAAAAATTAATTGAATATAATCCCCTAAAGCTATATTTAGACTACCACTCTGCTACATTAAAAATGATTTAAAATAAGCTCTTAAGTTTTAAGTTATCTACTCTACCATTGATAAACATGATTTAAAGTAACTCCCTAATTTGCACTCCCTTTGGCCCTAATTATGTGTCATTTTGGACCTCTTTTTATCAGACCAAATTCGTATAGATGTTGATGAATCTAAAAATATATACATGAAGTAGTGTATAAATCTATTTAGAACCTAAAACAACGTACACGTTAGGATGGAGTATTTTACCTACTCTACTATTTTTTTTAAAGATGATTTAAGGTATCCCCTAAAGTTGCATTTCAATTAAAAATCCTACCATTATCAAATATCATTTCAACTAAAACTCTAAATTAGGATTCAAATTACAACCCTTTTCTATTATGGAAGAAGCAATGATTTAATCCACTAAATTTAAATCTCAAATAGGCACATTATAAAAAAACATTGAGTCTATCATTATAAAACTTAATCCATTTACCATTAATCCTGAATGTAAATCACCACATCTATCATTACTAAGAAAATAAAAAAAAATAATTGACTCTACATCTAGATTTTTTTCACAATGGTTGTCATAAGAAAAGGGTGGACAAATCCAAACTACACATACATATATATATTTCTAAATTTTCCATTTTTACAATAATAATATATCAAAGACTAACATAAAGTAAACATATATTGTGTGTCATCATGGCACATGGAGGTATGATGCAAAGGGAAAAAAATATGAATATGGATATCAAAAGATACTCCCTAAATTCGAAATTATAACTGCTTTTTCAAAAGTCATACCTCTCTAACTTTTAGTAAACTAGTAAAAATGCACGTGCGTCCTGCACGTGACTGCACATGCATTTTTTAGGGTCAAAGTAAGTTATTACATTTTTTGAAATTTTTATTTGTAAAGTTTTATATTTGAGAAAATATGGTTTTATGTTACCCGTATAGCCGAAGTTGTGTTTTTAAATAATATTGGTTTTAATTGATTTTTTAAGTTGCAAAAATAATATTTGTTTTAGTTGAATTTTTTGAAGTTATGGTAATAGTCAGTAATTAAGAGTAAATATAACACCAATTATTTGAAAAAGAAAAGGAAGAAGGCCAAAATGGCGCAGCCCAAAAATGGCCAAAGATGATTTTTATCATGCTTTTCTCTATGAACTATGAATCATATTCTCAGCTCAAAAAAAAAATCTAAATCTTACTCAAAATCACAGGCAAAGCAAAAGCTTAGTTCATCCTTTAGAAAAAAAAGTAAAAATGCACGTGCATCCCGCACGTGACTAAATAAGTACGGGTTTATTTTTTATTATTGACATATTTTAAAATTATATAAATATTAATTTTGATGTGTGCATTCTGTGAACCAATCATGTAGAGACAGAGTAAGTTTGAGACTCTTATTTCTATACAATTAGTTTATAAAAAATAAGAGAGTCTAGACTTGTCGATTGATTAAAATACACATCCACAAATATTTGCACAAATTATAGCAATCAAAAGTCTTTGGAGCAATGGATTGAATGTACCAATTTCTTTAAAATGGCATCCTCCATAACAATTTTAGAGGAAAATAAGCATGAGATTGGACCTGATGTTTCTTTTCCGTGTCATATATACCTTTGTTTTTCCTACACACGATATAGGCACATATTTTGTGACTTTCGTGTGTTCTAAATTCCAGGTAAAATTTGGCCATAATCATGTATTTTCCTATTCCTAGTTTTTTTTAAATCCTGTGTTCCAAAGATTGGTTTTCCGTTTTGAGAATTCTGTGTTCCAAAGATTAGTGAAAATTGATTAAACACTCTGTACAAAGTGCGCACACCCTGGATCACCCCACCGCTAGCCTCATGCCTTTTAATGTTTTTTTGGTCCACTTGGAGGACCGAGGGAGCGGCAGATTTGCACTCTAAAATGAAATAGGACGATAAGAAATTTGATGTCCACGAAGAAAAACTTTTATTCACTCTCACTCACTCCACTCCACGTCATCCCATGCGCAGCGGCCGCGGCCTTCGCCTGAGTCTGCATGTAGTCAACAGAGTCCGAGTCTTCATGCTATGTATCTAAACTAATGAATCGGCCATGCAAAATAAGTATGGTCTTGTACATACAGCTATTAATTTTCATCATGTACCTATCCATGTGATTATAATTATTGATTTGTGATTATAATTATATTTTCCTTGTGCAGAAACAGAAAAAACTAAATAACCCTAGATAAATTATAATTATTAATTTTCCATGTGCATAAACAAATAAAAACTAAATAAACCCATGAAATCAGGCCACTCGCTCCCCACTGGCCGCGGAGATCAGCCCAGCCCACAGCAATGGTCCATCCGTATATAATAAACAGCGCCGAAACCCTATCCATTATCTCCCCATTTCGGGCCAGCAGCCCAGCCGCCTCACCTCCTCTTTCCCCCCGCCCCGCATCCTCCTCGTTCCCGACCGTGCCCGGCGTTGGCCGCCTCCAACTCTCCCGCCCGTGATGCCACCCCCGCCCTCATCGACGCCGGATCCGTCGGCCTCCTCCTTTTCCCCCGCCCCCCCCTCGACGGAGCATCCTCCTGTGGGCCGCCACCTCCAACGGCATGGGCGCGCAAGCTCCCTCCATTCCTACGGTGGGCCACCGGCGCGGGCGCGCGGCCACCTTCCTGCCCGGCCTCCTCTTCCCCTGCCTCCCTCGACGGAGCATCCTCCCGTGGGCTGCCTCCAACGGCGTGGGCACGCAAGCTCCCTCCCTGCCCACAGCGGGCCACCGGCGCGGGCGTGCGGCCGCCTTCCTGCCCGCGGCGTGGCGCCGGATCTGCCGGCTCCAACCCACGCGGCCGGCCTCCTCCCCCGCCGTCGGGTTCGGCCTCTTCCTCCTCCAGGGACCTCCCAGATTTTTCTTCTCTCTAGATCCCCTTCTCTTTCCATGTTATTTGCTTAGTTTAGTTGACAAGTTATGATTTATGAGCGGGATAACCTGGAGTTTGACTGACGATTTGGTACTATACTATATTGAAATTGTACATTGTATCATGTTTGAGATGTATTTATTCCCCATTGGGCTGGTGTAATTCTAGCCTTTATCCGGGCCGGCAGTGGATGGCCAGACTGGGAGCCGGATAGAAGGCCTCGAATCGGCAGGTGGAGGAAGTCTGGAGGAGACGATGGGTGAGATCCGGGTAAAAATTGCGGTTGGTGAAAAAAGTTCAGGGGAGAAAATGCCACGGTGGCGATTATCACAGCAGGAACAGCGTTCCGCTACGTTCTGCTGTTGTAAACCTGATTTTTGTGGGCCCAATTCCCGAATTGTGGGGACAATGTTGATCTATGAGTCTATATGGGTGTGAATCTGTTAGGGTAAAAAAGATTTTTAATTAACTCGCTCTTTATAGTATAGATTTATAGAAAATATATTAATATATATCACTACCATATAATATTGAAATTATTTTGGTGTTGTGGATATTTGTGCTGTTCTTTTTCTAAAAGCTTGGTTAAAGCTAGGGGCGTTTGACTTAGTAATAACCAAGTGACTATAATTCTGAAGGGGGGAGTATGTATCACTTATTAGTTTATCACACCAATAATATAGAATATGAAGTAGCATTGGTCATTATGTTAGCAAACCGACACATGCAAAGAGAGAGCTCAAGCATAAGTAGTTTTAAATAATTTTATCCATAAACTTCTAATATTTCTACATGAGATTTTTAACCAGTGCGGAGCACAGGGTGATGGGCTAGTAGATCTAATTGTAAATTTTGTTTGATGATAATTAGGTCCACCAAATCAACGAGAGAAATTTTTAGGATTTTTTCTTTTTTTAGCATGTTTCATCTTTAATTACTAATATTAAGATTGTGAAATATATTTTCTTAGGACTATATCTTTTAAATTTTATAAATATCGGTGCCCTTCTCCATAAATTTAATCAATCTTTAAATAATTTGACTTAAAATAAAGCTAGAAGTGTAGTTATTTTAGATGGCCGGAGTAGTGTTATCGAAATGGTTCACTGTACATGTATTGTTGTCTACAGTACTTGTCGTCTATAGATGACATGAACACCGGAGTGGTTGTCTTTGAGCATTGCGTCTGCGTGTACCGTTAGACCGTTGATGCTTTATCTACTTGCATACATTGTGTTTGCGCACACACCGTACGTCCAGCTGGCGCACAAATGTAATCATTATTACTCTTGCTCTTTTAACAAAGCTAAGGTCCCGATTAATTTGAAAAAACAAAGCTAAGGTGAAAGGCGGAAAAGAGAGGGCAATCCGATCCCTCATGCATATCGTCTTCAAATTAAGAAGAAGGGGAAAAAAAAGCGAATGGCCCGGGGTTCATTCCAAGCTTTATAATCTGTTGCCAAAGAAAAAGAGATGGAAAAAGAAAAGAGAGGCACGCCCATCCAGGGCGATCGAGAGATGAGAAGCAAAGCAAAGCACCGTAGCTGGCTCGCCCGCTCCCAGAAGCAAGGGATAGATCGTATACCAAGCAATGGAATCTTAGCTAGCCTATCTAGCTAGTGAGACTGTGCTTTTGCTTCATCTTGCGTTGGTACTCCTATTATATTGTTGGATCCATCGAGCGCTGATCGTCCATTCATTCCATCTTCAGCTTCGATCAAGCCTTCAATCAAAGTGCGAATACTATCCAATAAGTACTGTAGCTAGCTCGGTTCAATAATTATGCAGTGATTAACGTTGTGTGCGTGCATGCATAATGCAGGGATTCATCATATCAGCCGGCTCATCATGGGTTAGACATATATATATATATATATATAGATAGATAGATAGATAGATAGATAGATAGATAGATAGATAGATAGATAGATAGATAGATAGATAGATAGATATAGATCATCCATCATATCAATCGGTTAAGTTGATTGTGGCTTGCCTTCAGTTCAATTCCCCTCGTCTCTTCTACCATATGCGCCGGTCCGGATCGGAGGAGTTTCATTCATCACCATGATGAAATTCCAGGTACGTACGTACGTAGTGCTAATTAGTTTATTTATATGTATACATGCATATATCCGCACAGTTCTTTCCCTTTCTGTCTTTACATACCCAATTCTATTCTTTGTATGTGTACTGTATGCCGAAAAGAACGTACTTCAAGTTTTAGCTAGGCTAGGCTAATAAATCCACTACCCGTTCCTCTGCATGCATTTCAGATTATCAGCAGCGAAGCAAGAGATGTTGCTGGCGCTAGAGAGGAGATATTTGATCTTATTCCGAAGGATCTCAACAACAAAATCATTTACTTCCATGGTTGGGGTACCTTTGGGGCACACGCGGTTCTTAGGTCCATAGCACAGACACTTGCATCAATGGAAGCTCCTCCTCCAAAATTACGCTTTAGCAGAACCATCTATATCGATTGCTCGAGGTGGATAAGCAAGAGGGAGATGCAGAGAAAGATCAGCACAAGAGCTACGACTTGACCATAAGACCATGGCCATCTTTGAGGAGCAGGATGAGGAGGACGACTTTAATGGAGTGGATCTTGGCTCTAGGAACGTGATACGAAGTGTTGCAACAGTGATTGACCGAACCATGAGGCAGAGTAGGTTCATGCTGATTTTTATCAATGGAAGTGATGATGAGGTTGACCTACTTAGACTTGGTGTTCCAGAGAATAGTGACTGTGTGATAGTATGGACTTTTAGTGCAAGTGCAAGGTTCGTGGCGATGGCCGGCTCCTCCTATAGTGGGCCGATACATGAGAAGCTAAGATATGTAGATGTTTTGCTTGGATGCATGAATCCCAGCAGATTATCAGATTCACAATTTACTGCACTGTTTCGCGAAGAGGCTGCTAACATAGCTGCTCGCTACCCAGCATGTATGTGGGGCATGGACCTGACAACAGTGGTAGATTGTTGCCTCTACAGGGTTGCTCCTGCAGTATCACCTTAGTGGTCATAGCAACATTGGATTTGTTGGGCCAGCGCATCATGCTCCTAGCTATTGGATATGTGATGGGATCATTCAAGGGGACAAAGCATGGGAGATCAGCAATGCATTGCCATCCTGAAACAAGCCTTGAGCGCGATGCTTCTGTTCTTCATCATGTATTTAAGAAGTTGAAGGAAGATCCAAGGAGTCCTCCTTTTCTTGTAGTATCAAAGGACGACGACCCCGATGTCTACAAGGAGATGAGTTATTGCCGTTGGCATTTTCTTCACATTGAAGAAGAATAAGAAAGTACATGAGGGCATGAAAACTATATTTGCAAGGGCATCGTCAATCTTCCTAGCATTTGAAACAATTGATAACCCATCTGGATTGCCAAACAGCTTTTTTAAAGAGTGCAGTAACCTTGGTGTGCTGGTTCTCTCTTGTTGTGCCTTTAGCTTCGCATCACCTCCTTTTGTTCACTGCCCCACATTAAGGTTCCTTGGATTAGACCAGTGTACGGATGACAGAAGCATTATTAATGTGGTTGAACATGAAGGAGTGGGTCGTGCAACCAGCAGCAAGTGGGGATGTCTACAGAGCCTGTGGGTGATTGACCTATATTGCACAGATTGGGTTGAGATACTATCCAAGGAAAATCTAGAGCTTATGGAAAACCTCAGGGAGTTAAACATAGAGGGAGTGAGGTGGCCATGGTGGTGGGCAAGTCATCGGTTACAGCAAATACTTCCTAAACTACAGCGGCTCCGAATAATCAGACCGGTGTATGATGAGGCAACTGAGACAGCATCAAGTGATACTGTACACGCATTCCTTGTAGACGGCTCAAGCCTAGAGGTACTTGATCTATCTAGCAACGATAAAGGCATCGGAAGAAATCTACTAGCAAGTATATCGATGGCAAGCCACCTTCAGGTGCTTATTCTTGATGGTTGTCATGTGTTGGAGGATGTTGTTGTTTCTAACAACTCCTCACTAAGGTCATTCAGTTTTGATGGATATGGACAAGCATCTCAACGAACATCAACTGTTGAGTTACCTACTGAAAATTCACGTCCGAAGCATCCACCTGATACCACTACAAATAATAAGAGGGGTCTTGTCAAAACCTCCATGATATCCCTAAAAGGCTGCACACGTCTGGACAAGTTGTTCTTGCGTGGGATTCTCAACCTAGAGGAGCTAGATCTTTCGGGATGTGCCATCAAGGTTCTTGACTTTGGAGCTATGGTGGTGGATGTCCCGAGGCTCAAGCGACTCTTCCTGCTAGGTTGTGAGCACCTTCATGCAATAGCATGGGGCAACTTAAATACTATAGAACAATTGGAGTTGATCCATATAGACACCCGGCCTGGGAGCAGTAGGAGGTTACCTAGATGTGCTCGACCACCATCCATTGGAACCCAACAAAAATCCTTCAGGCTACAGGTGCATGCCACAACCGCAGACGCTAGGCTGGGTCGGTCCTTGTATGCTCCCATAAAAAGTGCAATGAGCGATGGTTGTTATTTCAACATCAGCATCACCTCTTCAGTTGCATCTAGCGATGGGGCTGTTCGGTCTGACGAAGCAACGATATCAAACAAGGATATCGATGGTGAAGGACGTCATGTTGTAGATGCAGCAGGCCAGTACAGCGATGTCTTTACAAAGGTTGGTGATGGCCAGGTCCCGATGGAAGACTTCCCGCATCCCCCGACGCGACAGCTTGATCGCCATGTCGGGATTGGTGACGGAAGCCGCAGCGTGCAAAGCGAGGTGGATCTTTATAGTGACAATAATTTGGGCACGCTGATGCGTTTGTACACCGAATCCGTGCATGTGCACGATGTCTTAACCTCCAGCAATACCGTGCCCAAGGGAAGCCCATGGGTTTCTCTTGTGTGGTGCCGCGTCGAGAGGTGCCCCAACTTGCGCATCGTCTTTCCTAGAGAGTCAGAGGATTACCCAGGTACATTGGAGACCATGTGGGCATCGGATCTCCCAGTTGCTCGCTGCTTATGGAGCAAATGTCACTTCCGTGGACGGTTTTCTTTTGGCCGCTTTAGAAGTCTGCGGCAACTATGCTTGCGCCGCTGCCCAAGCCTCGAGTTCGGGCTCGAGATGGGCAGCCGCCCCTCGTTCCCCAGCTTGGAGACCCTCCACATCATCCATTGTGGCGGCATCAAGCACGTGTTCGCGCAGGTCGAGGATGAGCAGCACAGGCATCATCGAAGCGTCGAGTCTCCGAGACTGACCACCATCCACCTGCATGATGCGCCGGCGCTGCAGCAGATATGCGAGACAACCGAGATGGTGGCACCCGCACTGGAGACCATCAAGATCAGGGGATGCTGGAGCCTGCGACGGCTGCCGGCCTTGAAGGGCCGCGAGCCAGGCACAAGGAAGCCGACCGTGGAGATTGAGAGAGATGTGTGGGACACGCTGGAGTGGGACGGGGTGGGCTCCGGGCACCACGCTGCCCTCTACGAGGCGGCGCCCGTGCACTCCCGCTGCTCCAACAGGAGGCGCATGCTCAGGGGCACCGTTCTCAGGTACGTATCTCTGCGTTGGTTTTGTGTTGATGGATAGTTATTACTAGTGAAACAACTAGAGTAGTATGTAATCGATTGATTTGATTATATTATTATTCCTACTCTGCCTGCCCCGCCCAGGTGAAACAAGAACAAATCATCATGACCACGGATCGGAGGCAGGTGGATGGAGAGTTGACGTGTTTGGTTTTGCCTTGCGTCTCTGCCAGCGCCTAGCGCAAAGCATAAATGGCTTGGTTGATAAGTTTGCTGTATTTGTATTGTGTGTTTGGTTTTGGAATAAGGAAGCAAGACAGTACAGACGGCCGGCCGCCGGCGCCCCCATCTGGTTGTGGTTGGCGCCTCTGCCTGCTCGGCCCGGCTCGCCTGATGTGTGAGCTCCTGTGTGTGGCTTGAGGTTGTTTCTAACGCCTCCCGCATCCCGTCCCGTAACCCATTAAATGCGATCCCGGTCCTAGTAGCCCTGCTCGTTCATTTGGCCCGTCTATTCCCACGCGTACACTGAAATTTCAACTTTTCGCCAGTCGCCCGCTCACTCTATTCTCCAGTTCGGGTGGGTATCGCTCGGACAACATGGACATACGCCGACGCGCGGGTCGGCCGCGGCGACGACGCAGCACCCCGCATTCGCTTGCCTCTGTCTGCCGGTGTGCGTACGTCTCCTCCCGGGCTGGAGCTTCGGTTCGGCGGCTCCGTCCACAACAGCGACGCAGCCCAGCCGGCGGTGGCCGCACCGCCAGCCACGGTACCGCCGGAGGTCCAGCAGCAAGGTCGCCGCGGTGCTGCGTCGTCTTCCCCGAGCCGAAAGCGTCCCCGCAGCTTCGCATTGCAAGGTTCGCTCCATCTCCCACCCCCCAAATCGACCGATCTACTGTTCAAAGGGGATCTTGGGACTGTTGCTTGTATGGTCCTTCCTCCCCGGCCACCGACACATCCCTCACGCGCCACGTTCGTCTTCCCTCGGCTGCTTGCCGCGGCGCCTAGGCCTGGGTCGCCGCTGGTCCGGCGCGGCGCGGCTTCTGTGCTCGCCGTTGGTGGCCACGGGCCGACATGGACAAGGGACGTGAGGGATTGTACATATTGTGAGATGTGTCTTTTCAAATGGTCGCCTGAACTACTGTACATATTGCCATAGGTGCTGCTCGTTTTGCTACTGTCATATGTGTGCATTGAAATGGTCGGCGAACTCCTCTGTTGGTTGGCATAGGTCTTGTAGAGATGTACATACAGTTTGTGACTGGGAAGATATTGTTAGAGAGTGAAGATAAGAGACTGAACATACAGTTAGAGCTGCTGACTGATTCATAACGAATGCTCGTTTTATTCAATTTTTATACATCTTGCTAAGCACGTGCTTATCTCCAGTTCTGTGAGCAGCTCAATGTCATCTGAAGAAGAGGTTGAGTACAACGATGGCCACATAGTGCGGTGTATGGCTGCCGCTTTGTGCTTCGTTGCATTGTCAAATAAAAAAAGAGGAAAGTTCGTAGAGGCTCCGTACCGGGTAGAAGACCTAATAAGTGCAACGTTCTAGAAGGTGGCTTTCGTTTGAACAGGGACTACTTTGATCATGACTGTGTGTTTCCTGGAGACCGTATTCCGGCGTCGGTATGTAATGCGAAACCATCCATTTTTGTGAATACCTTTTTTCCACGCTTATGGAACCATCTAATATGTTTACTCATGACAGTTACCACATGAGGAGGAGGGTGTTTGACAAGATAGAAGAAAAGTTGCTTGCCTACAATAAAGATTACTGGGAGCAAGGAAAGGATGCAACCGGATTGCATGGACACACAACAAGACAAAAAATAACAGCAGCTCTCCGGATGTTGTGCTATGGCAAGCCTGCAGATTCTTTTGACTGTTGAGTTGGGTATGTCGGGCGCCGCCATACAAAAAGCCTTCGACAACTTCACGCATGACATTGTCCATGTCTTTGGAAAGGAGTACATGCGTAAGCCCAATGAGGAGGACCTCACACGCCTACTTGACATTGCAGAGCAGCGTGGCTTCTCAGGTATGCTTGGATCACTTGATTGCATGCATTGGGTTTGGGAAGGTTGCCCCAGTGGTTGGAAAGGGACAATACATCGGCCATCAAAGGGAACCAACCATTATCCTAAGGCTGTAGCTGGACCTGACAGATGGATATGGCATTGCAACTTTGGTAGTCCTGGCTCACTCAATGACATTAACGTCTTGCATCGGTCACCTTTATTTGATGATCTAATTAGTGGCAATGCACCTAATGTCCAGTTTGTGGTCAATGGTAATACTTACCACCTGGGCTACTACCTAACAGATGGGATTTATCCGGAGTGGGCTACTCTTATCAAGGGCATACCACTACCCCGGGATCCTAAGGATAAATTGTTTTCAACTAAAGTTGGACAATATAGGAAAGATGTTGAGTGCGCATTTGGGATCTTGCAAAAAAAATTTGCCATTGTTAAAGGTCCAGCAAGGTACTGGTTTGGAGAGTCCCTGCGTAACATCATGGAAACCTGCGTCATCTTGCACAACATGACTGTGGAAGATGAGAGAGGCCTAGGCCTAAGACATGACTATGATGAAGGATGTCCTGCTCAGGTTCTGCCGAGACATCAACCCACAATTGACTCCATCATTGCGCAGCGCAACAAAATCATCAACAAGCCGGCCCACCAACAACTGAAAGCTGACTTCATTGAACATATTTGGGCCAAGTTTGGTCCACATTTGCACGGATAGTTGGCATGAAGGTACATACCAATTTCGGTTCATCACTAATATTTAGTTCCCACACCTATTACTATGCCTCTTGTTTACAATACCATATATAATTTAACCTCACAAATTCTTCTGGTCATATGCAGCCGTGGTATGACAGTGGGGAAGCTGTTTCACTTTGCACAACATGTTCAGGTTCTGCCCATGCTGCTGCCTCCTTATGCTACTGCCTGAAGTGGCCCATGGTCCTGCCCAGGGTGGTCTTCGTTTTGATACATGCTGCGGTAGCCTGAATAGCAGCCGATGGTGGTGCTCGTTTTGCTGGAAGCTGCAGCAGCCCATGGTGATGCAACCATGCTCAATGTGATCAACTAGCAGACATTGAGGAGACTATGTCTGGGCCTAATTGTTTGGTAGGTCCATACCACTGTATTGTGGTGATGTTCAACATACTTGTTGGGCCGTTGTACTGTATTAACTGCTAGAATAATCACCAATGTACTGAATGGTTGGTTTCAATATAAATTGCCTACCTGATTGAGGTCCTGTGTTTATATTTCGTCTGCTGTATGGTTCTCTATGACATGTTGAGAACATAGGCGTGTTATGATGCGTGTCACAGCTTGAAATGAGTCAAGGTGATATGAACTGGCTGTGCAAACACTTGGCAGTGAAATATATTTCGCCATCAACCTTGCCAAGTCCAGCAAAGATGAATTGTTGTCAAGTATATGGATGCAAACTGAAGTTGATGTGAATACACTATTCTGAACTGACATTCACTATTCTCAACTGACAACTGAACCCACTATTCAACCCTCTGTTTGAGCATGACATGTGAACTAGATGTGAATACACTTCCCAGTATTCACCATGCTTCACACTTCTCAGCAACTGACACAGTGTATTAGTGAAAACTGAAATAGTTCACATAAATAGTTCGCGGAATACATTGTGCATTGGGTCCATTACAATAAAGTCACAATTCTACTCAGACAAGTTCCACAAATGGCACGATTACAATTTTATTTGTGGCCGAACATAGGCCTTTCAAACATCACACAACACCGGGAAAACTGAACGGCAAATAACTAGAGAAAACATTGGTTCTCGATACATTGGCAGACATTGTTTAATCAGTTCATGCATCTGAAGGTCCATTGTTGGGGTCGAAGCCATACTTGGTGAGGATGCGTTGCTGTAGCTGTTCATAGAAGAAACGCCGCATTCCAGACATAGCATTGAGGTCTGCATCCATGATGCGAGTGTCGTACTCCATCTCTTTCCTCTTCTCTTTGGCCACAACAGCCACCGCATGCTGACTCTGGGAATGGGCCGATATTTCCAAGGAACTTGAGCTTCGCCTTGGTATTCTCACTACGTTCCTCTCGTGCTGCAGCCATGGCTTCGTGATTCAGTTGACCAGTGGTAGCCAGCTGCTGCAGAACTTCAAGGCACAGTGATTCGGAATCTGAAGGTGCCCCGCTCTTCCTTCTTTTCACTGCATCTCGACCAATGGGCCTCTTGCTATCGGAGGGGACAGCTGCACCACTAGGTTCGTTGTTCAATTTCAGGGCTTCTAGGTCTGTGGCTTCTTCGTCTTTCCTTTTCATGTGATCCTGCCACTTCTTTTCACCGCGGAGAACCTCCCAACAATGATGGAAAACCCATTTCGGTTTCCGTTTCTGACTCTCGAACATTTTTTTGCATTCCTCAAGCTGTCATAAAAAAAGGTTGGGCATTACTTATACGGCCATCAACCGCGCAATATAGTACTAAGGACAGCATAACAAGAATGTACACATACCCGATCATTTTCTGTCTCTCCACTTTTTTTACGGCAGTCTAGTTGTGCCTTGAAACCCACAAATTTGGAGACAGCACAGTTAATAGCATCCCACCTGTGCTGCAAGGATTTTTTGGTTCTGCTAGAAGAGCCAGGTTTGTGTTTTTGTTAGTAGTTGTAAACACGGTCCCAAAACGCTTCATATGATTGGTTACAGCCTACGGCAGGATCGGTGCTGGTGTTCAACCAGCCAGATATAAGGCAAAGGTCCTCATCTACTGTGTAATTGGAGGACCTGTGTGCAACTCCGTCCCTGCCTTCCTCATCTACGGCTTTCTTCTTTCCCTTTCCCTTTGCCTTTGCCATGCCTGCGGCTGCTGCCTGGTTGGGGTGGTTGGAGGGTGGTGTTGCATACTCTGTTTGTGGTGGTGTATGGTTCGGATGACGAAATGGTGGTGAAGGGGAAAATTGAACCTCTAGGTTAATAATAGGCACAGGTGCATTCATGTGGCCGTAGGCGTTGGGTTGGGGAAAGAATGGGTTGGTGAGAACGCACCAGTGTCTTGGGACTCGTCGTTGAGCTGAAATTGTCCCTGGACGCTGTTAAAAAAATTGTCCATGTCGTCGCTTGATTCGATCCTGTATAACAGGTAATATGACATTATTAGTTACGCAACCAGATACTCATAGGAAAGAACAACGGCATCATGCATGAGCAGTGGCATGACAGATATGTGGCGAAAACGGTTACGCATAACAGGACCAAGGAATGCACGAACATATGAACCATAACCGGACAGCAGCAGTGGGATCCTATTACATAACATGAAGGTGTTCTCATAAAAACCATACAGCAACAGTGGGATCATATTACATAACATGAAGGTGTTCTCGACCATACAACAGTAGTGGGATCATATTACATAACATGGAAATGTTCTCATAATACCACACATAATGTAGACCACAACCTGACATAGGGGGAGCACAAAAGACAGCACACACAACAGCACTCAACGAGGGTCAAACTAAGTTCTACAACATGAAACATTATATTCTAAGGCTTAGTGAGCCCATGATTCATCGCTGTCGCAGTCGAAGCCACATTTCTCAGCAATGAACCACATGGGGATGTACTCGGGTGATCATCAAACCATTGAGCAACCCAGGCTTCTTCTTCTTCTGAAGGAGCTAGGGCTGCCCATGCAGGTTCATCGGAGGGTGGTTGCAGGACCTGGGTGCATTCGTCAGAGATCTGCTGCAGGGTATCGGCGATATCTTTCAACTGTTCGATAAGGTTCGTTAGGTCGTCATCCTCGACGTCTTGCAGGATGACATCGACCCTATGCCGGAGCTCAGCAGCAAGGTCCTGCATGTCACCCACAGCCAAACGCAGGGCACTGAAAAGGGAGGATTCCATCTGTGGAAATCGAGAGGACGTCGAATCGGTCATATTGAGGCAAAAAAGTATTGGTTCTACTAGATCCACAGGTGAGGGGTGGGCAGGCCAGTACTACTAGACAGAGGGAACCCAAGGGGGGTGACTGCGAGATTTGGGGTTTGGTCCGGCGTCGTATCCGGCAGACTAGGGTGAAAGCGTCCATCAATCTCATGCGGGGTATGGAGGCAGAGGGTCGCGTACCTGAGCGAATGAAATGAAGAAGAGGATGACTTGGGCGACGCCGGGTGCGGGGGATCTTGGAAGCTTGCGGCGGCGCGGGTGACTTCACGGCGGCGGCGGCGCGGCTTGTCCCCGAGGCTTCTCCGCCGCCGTTTGGACGGACCCGTTGTCGCGGACGGCCCTACCGGCCTCTTCTTGGCTCCGCCCGCCAGGTCGCCGTCGGCCGGATCCGAGATGGGGCTCTTCGCGTGGGCTGCGGCTGGCGGCGGCGGTTGGGGAGGAGGTATACGGACGGGTCCGAACCCTATCTATTTTATTTGCGTGGCGTGGATGCGGGACCGTTGGAAGTGGCTACAGTACCGCGTCCGTTCCCCAACCCTGGATGCGGGACGCAGATGCTGGAGGCGTTAGAAACAGCCTGAGATTATTGCTGCAGCTGGGTGTGCGTGCGACCACGCACCTGCCTGCATGTGTCTGCGTGCTGTTTGACGCTCGGAATGTGTGCAGGCTCCAGCTTTATGATCTAGCTCGATCGTGTGTCTCTTCTGTTGCTGGTCATCTGCCCTGCATGCTGATGCGGCGGCGCAGTAGGTCTGTTTGTATCTCTGGATGATGCCCGGGCGGATGCATTGGTGCCCGTTGGTGTCTTGGTGAACTATTCTTGTGATAATAAGCTACCGTACTTACTATATTTGTGATAAATAAACCAAGTTTGTGGTGTGCGACTATTGATTTATACTTTATTCTACTTATTATGTGCATGCAGCATGCATAGTTACCACTGCTGCACTAGTAGTAGTGTGTTTTAGGAGTAACGTGAAATGCATGCATCCCTATGGTTTGTTTGTTTGTTTCTTTGTTTTCATCTGAAATCCTTTGCCAGCTCTGGATCCAACCTAGTGGAATCTTTTCTTTCTTTGCCCTAAATTCAAATGAGCTCGATCACCTGTTTCGTCTCAACTCACACACAAATTAAACCTGGTGCCTCTCGTTGTTGGAACAAATACATTTTTTTAGATGAAGGAAAAACTATCCGGCCTCAACACTCAAAGATGAGTGTATTTGGCCCAAATATCCAATTACATAGCATTTAGGATATAATAAAAATTTAACACACGTCCAAAGTCAAAACAAAGAAACATTCATGCCACACTGCATCCTGATAGCAAAGGAGACTTCCTCTCCACCAAGAAATACTCATAGAACTAGAGCAAACTGAAAATCCGCCAACATTAAGCTTCGATTCTGTAACTTCTTTGCCATCCAAAATTGAAGAACAGCTTCAAAACCACGCTCTCCATGTGTCGACATCCCAACTTCAGTTTTCCCCTTTCTTCCTCTTTAAACAGAGCAGACCAGCAGCTGATCCAATAAGTCGCCCTGTAGATTACCTGTGCAAATGAGTTAAAAGATCTTCTGTTGAAAACCATATCATTCCTCCATAACCAAATAGCCCAACAAATAGGTGAAGCACCAAGTAGGATATGAAATTTAAGTTCCGCTATAAACATTGAGCCAAGATCCAAATAAATTAGAAATATTATTCGGTGGGTCAACGCCAAAAGCAATGAAAATGGTATTCTAAATAGATCTTGCCACATGACAATAAAAAAAGATGTTGGATTGTTTCCGTAGAATTACAGAAGACACATTTAGTGTCACTATTCCATTTTCTTCTAACCAAATTATCTTTTGTGAAGATTACCCCATTTCTTAGGTACCATAACAAAATTTTTATCTGAAGAGGGATTTTCAGTTTCCATAACTTTGAATTCCTTAGTAAAGATCTATCTTGTATCAACACATTATACAAAGATTGCATCAAATAGGCTCCCCCTTTGTTCAGATCCCACCTAAACTTATCATTACCTTTAGCTAGAGATATATTAGCTACTTTTGAAACTAGTCCATACCAAGATACCAGATTATCCCCTACCAATGTTCTTCTGAAAGAAATGTTAAGAAGAACACTATTCAAAACACTTGCCACGGTGACATGTTTCTTCCTAACTGTTCTATATAGGTTAGGAAAAAGATCCATGAACACATTTCTTCCATTCCATTTATCCTCCCAAAACCTCACACATTGACCATTGTGGGTTCTAAAAGAACCAAAAGAAAGGAACTGATTCCTCACACCCATCAAACCCGACCAAAATTGAGAGTCTCCTAGTTTTTTAGACACTTGAGTAATAGATTTATGATGCAACTATTTCTTTTTAATAAGTTCTTGCCATGCACCATCTTCATTCAAAAGCTTATAGAGCCATTTGCTCAAAAGACACTTATTTTGAAGATCCAAATCTAAAATACCTATCCCGCCAAAACACTTGGGAAGCATGAGAGAATACCATTTAGCCAACCTATACTTCTTTTTATGCTCATCGTTTTGCCAAAACAATCTGGATCTATAATAGTCCAATTTTTTTTATAACCCCTTTAGGGGCTCTAAAAAAATGAAAACATGAACATGGGTAAGCTAGAAAGCACCGAGTTAATTAAAACTAGTCTACCTCCAATAGAGAGCAGTTTGCCCTTCCAACTTCCCAATTTATTTTGGAATCTTTCTTCTATTTCCACCCAATCTTTGTTCTAAATTTTTCGATGGTCCATTGGAATGCCCAGGTATTTGAAAGGGAACACTCCCTCTTTGCATCCAAATAGTTGTACATATTCTTTCTTATATGATTTTGTGTCTCCAAAAAGGAAGACCTCACTTTTGTGGAAATTGATTTTGAGACCTGGCAGTTATTCAAAAATACTCAACACAAGTTTCAGATTTACCGCTTCAGCGAGATCATGTTCTAAAAGGAGGATGGTATCATCTGCATACTATAAGATAGATAAACCACCTTCGACTTGATGAGGGATGAGCCCCCCCCCCTAAACTGGCCATTTGCGTTGCCTCTTGATATCAAGGTAGCAAGTATGTCGGCTATCAGATTGAAAAGAAACGGGGAGAGAGGATCACCCTGTCGCACCCCCTTCTTTGTTTGGAAATAATGACCTAAATCATCATTAACTTTGGCATTCAAATTACCCTTGCTAACCACTTTCTTTATCCAATCACACCACCTATTTGAAAAACCTTTCACTTGAAGAGTTAGTTGTAGAAAGTCCCAGTCAACTTTGTCATAAGCTTTTTCAAAGTCCAGTTTGAGCACAACCCCATTAAGTTTTTTCTTCCTCAATTCATGCAGTGTTTCATGAAGAATCACAACTCCTTCTAAAATATTCCTACTAGACATAAAGACTGTTTGGGATGGACTGACAATCTTATTGGTACTGCAATAGTTCTATTTGCAAGTACTTTGGTAAAAACCTTAAAGCTTACATTAAGTAAGCAAATTGGTCTATATTGTTGGATTTGCTTGACCTCTTTTGCCTTTGGAAGCAAAGTAATTGTTCCAAAATTCGAGTTGTGAAGAGGCAAACAACCGCTATGAAATTCATCAAACATAGCTAGTAGGTCTTTTTTTATGAGTCCCCAAAAGTCTTGATAGAACTCTGCAGGAAAGCCATCTGGCCCTAGGACCTTATTTGGTTTCATACCAAAAATTTCATCCCTAACTTCTTTTTCTGAGAATTTAGTAGTAAGGATTTGATTCACCTCTTGGGATACTTTGCTGTATATCCTCTATATGAGACTCATTCATGGAAAATTTATTTCCATTAGGTGGTCCAAACAAAGTTTTTATAATATCTTGTGATATATTTCTTAAGATTGTCTTCACCCTTGATAATCTCACTATCTTGCTCTAACTGAAAGATTATAGTCTTTCTATGTTTTCCATTTGCTATCAAATGAAAATATTTTTTTTCTTCCTATCCCCCTGTAAAAGTTTAGTTGATTTGGACCTTTGGTACCAGTAAATCTCCTCCTCCCTAAGAAGAGAAACCAATCTGTCCTTTAGACAATGTTTAAGTTCAATCTCTTGTTGACTTAGCAATGTGGTTTCAGCCTTTTTGTCCAATTCATCAGTTTAACGTTAAATATAATATGATTTATAGATTGAGAAATAGCAGATAAAATACTAACATCATGAAAGTAAATATTCTCCACACGTTGCTGCAGAAATTTGAATGATACCCGCAAATACACCACGGAAAAGCTTTGCATGCATAAAGCCACAGAAGATCGTCTTAGTGGACGGTGACGTGAACGATGGTATGTCTTCACGCATGTTGAGAGAAATAAGTAATGAGGTTCTCTTATTTAACTAAATATAGAAGATTCATCCTTTTTTTTTATGAGTTCCTTTTTCTCCTTTTTATTGTTTCCGCTCACATTCTTAGCTCATCCCCTCAAAAATTGTCTTAATCTTCTTATCTTATTTTGCCAAACCTCCAAAGCATCTGAACCTTTAACTTTCTCATTCCAGACATCAGTCACAATTTTGTGAAAATCTTTCCGTAGTAGCCAGCCAAGTTCAAAATGGAACGCTGGCTGATTATGCCGCCATCAACAATCGCCTATGGCTCTGGCCGCAGCTGTCCGCAGAGTACTTCAGGGACACATCTACGCCATCTCCGCGGAGGCGGAGGAGCTGCTGGCGCGTGGGCACGGGTGGGCGGCGGTGGCATCGGGGAGGCTGGGTCCGCATGGGTCTCTCGGTTGTGGGTGCTTGCGGGATACCCACTGCGAGCGGGGTGGGTAGGGGTGGGTTAACTACGTTTGTTTTTTCGGTAGGGTCGGATGGGAAATTTGCCGGTGCGGGGTGGGATGGGTTAGGGTGGGTATTCACGCACTAGCAGGGCTTAATTGTCTGAGGCGGGCAGCCCAGCGAGCTGATGAGTGACCGACTCAATCCTCATCAGTGACTGTGGTGGGTTGAATTCCACGCAGGTGCCAAAGATCATCGTGAACTGTATGTTTATGCAGAATGTTTTAATTCCAATAAGCTAATGTGTGCCGATATTAGCGCTGCCACCTTAGCTAGGCTTCTTTGGATAATAATCAGCTAATTTTTAACAACTAATAATTAATTGGGTGTATTCAAACACTACCTCTATTAATTGCATTGGCTTACCATTGCTTGTTGTTCAAAGATCGAAAGCGAGCAGCCATTTTCGGTTGAATTCCACGCAGGGTTTACCTTTCCGGTTTGAAACCATTTTCCGTATCTCACCGGAAAAAAATTCCCACCGGAATTTTCGAATTTTCTGAATTTTCCGACCGGAAGGAGAACTCAAATTCATATTTAGTTTTTTTGAATTTTCTGGATTTTCTGGTCGGAATTCCAGATTTTCCGGTCGGAATTCCGGACTTTTTGGTAGGAAAATGGCATTTTTTGACTAGAAAATGCTCCAAACATATGAAAAATTAAATAATTTGATAGAATATTATTTGTATCTTTTGTATATTGCAATGTAAAATGCATATTAAATATATTACACAAATTATTTATAACAAATGCATATTGTCACATGAAATCACAAATAAAATGCATGAAAACTAAATTTATCACAATAACATAAGTACATAGTTACAATCCATAGACTATAATACAAGTTTATAGTATATAAATTGCATAGTCCATATGAAAGCCCAAGTTCAATGTAATAAACAATGTCTATATATATCACGTAGTACTCGATAAATAATGAAGTTAGGATGAAAGTGCAAGGAGAAAGAAAGGAGACATCTCATTCCATTCAAAAGGTATATTTTTTCAACTCCTTGACTAGTACAGGACACTAAAAAGCCATAAACCCTAACTCATTAGACTACAAATAACCATGTTTTTCAATCAAAATGCAATTTTAACCTTAGCAAATGAATCTTAGATTTGAGTGTGTTCTACTCCTATTTACTCAGAAAAACACCTAATTTTTTCTCATATTTTTTCCAATTTTTACAAAGTTTTTTGAATTTTTAAAATTCAAAATGAAAAATACTAAAATTTACCAAAATTCCAATTCCCTTGTACTACCTGAAAACGAAAAATTTACCGGAATTCGGCGGAATTCCGATAGAAAATCGAACCCTGATTCTACGCACGCCTGGTGCCCAAAGCTGCCACTTTCTAGTGCTTCCCAAAAACTGGCTCACAAATGAGAAGTGGCCAAGTGGGACGAAGAGGCTGCGTGGGGTGGGACCGTGGGAGGGCCAAGCAAATGGGCGATGCACACATAGGAGAGGTTGTGGTCTGCGGAGTAGGTGAATCCAAGCAAAGCCAAGTGCGTGGCCGATTTGCCGTGCGTGCGCGCGCGCGGCGCACGGCATCGCGCGAGGACGGCGGTCAGTTCGTTGCGGGCTCGTGTCGTTGCCGTCGGTCACGTATAGACAAGCGCAAGACACATACGTCGATGATGCCACGGCATCTCCTCGGTCAGGGCGCCCGGACAGGCAGGCCGCCACGTCAAGCTGACCATGTGCCTGTGTGCCGGCAGCGCGGTGTACGAGTAGGGCAAATTGTAGCAGCCGAAACGTGGTGACTAAAGGAGATAAATAGGAAACATTTAAAAACTCAAACTCACAACCCTAAGTGACAAGCTGATGAAACGAGCACACAAACCGCAAGACACCGTCCACTGAACAGCACTTGGTGTCGCTCACTGAACGGGAACCCCACCAAACGAGCGGAAGCACAAGACTCAACGATTATAAGATCGTAAGTCAAGCGAAACAACGTCTCTCGCAACCGAGGATCTCACGTAGCCACTCCACTATCTAAGTGTGTCTCACTAAAGGACAGTGAGCGAAGAGTATCGGCTAGAGGTGAGAAACACTCAAACGAGGACTGAAGAAAAAAGCCGAAACACGAAAAACCCAACAAAAGAGCAGGGCTGCCCTGTCCTACAGGACTGTCCGGTGCCAAAGTCCGGTGGCACCAGACTATCCGGTAAGACACGCCGGACTGTCCAGTGGAAGCCAAGACAAAGTCCGACACCGGACTATCGGGTGCACGCTGTCGGACTGTCTGGTAGTGAGACGGATAGTCTGGTGGTTGCACAGGATAGTTCGGTGGAAACCTAAAACTTGAGTTCCTAAACCTAAACCTTGATCAAATCTTGTCCAATCTTCACGAAAATTGACACAGGCTAGACCTTATTCCAAGGCTATTTCCAAAAGATCAACTTAAAATGACTATGGAATTAGCGAGAATTTCAGATCTCGCGAAGATGACAATCTTTGGACAAGAAAAGAAAAAACTCAAGATCTGCTTGCTCGTGGCAATCCAGCGGGACTGAAATGATCTAGGTCATAATCTCCACGTCCTTGCAAGCCCAAAACACAAAAAGAGATGGGAAAATCTGGTAGGCAACACAAAGCACCAAAAGACTTTGAGAAATCACCCAAAAACAAAATAAGAGAGAGGGGGAGAAGGAATTCTAAACACAAGTACTCAAAGCATGGACTAAAAATCACTTCATTAGATGGCCCAAAGGGTCTCATGATCACAAATACATAAACGACTTCGATCCCAAGCTTCCTCCCACTCCTACCATCTTGATTTTGAGGCTAAATCTCACTTCTAACCTCACTTTTCTTGAAGCTCTTGGCTTAGAAACGAAAATCACTCATGAAACACAAACTCTAGCAGGTCAAGAGAGGTTCTAATGACCAGCTCTTAGGCTATTTATACCCTGGTTCAGTTTTGGCAGTTTTATACAGACCCCTAACACTAGAAACGCCCTGAGGGGCTGAAAAGAAAAAGATCCGAAATATTGGGGACGGACGACCACGATGAAAACTTGATCTTCGTAAGTTCCACCCAATCTTTGGATGTTCTCCACGTGGCTAGTAGTCCAATCCGCCGCTCACCCCTGGTTTTGAAGTCAGAAACCGAAAAACTTTAGGAAGTCTCCGCTTGGGCCTGATTTGGCCCATCTCTTCTATCTTAGCGAGTCGTGGCCCAACTCACAAAGGCTTGGGTAGCTTGGGTGGCGGTTTTGAGCCGAAGCCGCCAAAGCCTTCCTCGCACGCCTTCGCGCCATGCACTCGGGTTGGAGCACCAAGGTGGCACCCGGCTTCTCCAGTCCATCGAAGTTGCCTCACAGCCCATCGGAGGACTTACACCGCCGTTGCCGAGCCGCCCCTCCGTGTACCGAGCTTCCATGGCCGACCGATGCCGAGCCTTGCCTCTAGTCCTTCATAGGACTTTTGCCTCAGTCCATCGAGGTCTTGTGCCTGAGTTCATCTAGGTCTTTATCATCTACCTCCAGTCCATCGGAGAGCCTCCAGTCCATTGGAGGGCTTTGTCATCGTTGACAATCACTCATCACACCAGGAGAGCAATGAGGCTAGTCCATTAGCTCTCAATCTCCCCTTGATGAGTGCATTGTCAACACCCATAACCTGTAATATGAAATAGAATAAAGACAAGAAGAAAAACATAAAACCGAAAAGAAAGAAAAACAAACCAAATGCTCAAGCTGCCCAAAACCAAACAAAGGCAAAACACAAGGCAAGCTTGAAGCAACAAAAGAAAGCAAAGCATCGGCTCCTCAAGACAGAGGCAAAAGGTTCAACGCACCGATGCAAAGAGCACGCTAAAAGCTCAAACTCTTCCTGAAATGCATCCTCACAAATGCAAAATGAATGCAAAGCTTCCCTCAACTAAATCTCTCCTAAGTCCTCCTCCTATGTCCAATACTTCTCCCCCCTGTTGGCAATGGACATATCAAGGGTTTATAGGACTCCTCCTGAACTAGTCAACTCCCCCTCAAAATATGCAGAGAGTGTACTAAAAAGAGCTCAGAAGAGATGGAAAGCTAGTATTCACAAGTTCTAGCACTACAACAGGAACACCCTTATTGCAATGTATACATAGCAACATATTGATTTATGCGTTGCAAAAAATTAGATAGCAGCATATACTAGCAACACATATTCATACGTTGCAAGTAAATCACCTAACAACGTTTATAATGCGTTGTGAGCATTATCCGTAGAATATGCAGATTACCTAGCAACATATACTAGTAAGACATAAATTTATACATTGCAAGGAAATCACGTGGCAACATTTATCATACACTGCAAGTTATTCGAAAATTTTCATATTAGCCCACGCATATGGTTTTCTCTATTTTTATATTTCCCTACAACTTCTCCCACCGTAATCAGATTTTCCTCTTTTTTAACTGTTGAAGTACAGATGCACACTGCATAAAAATTAATGAAATAAATGATATTTATAAATTTTTTTAGTAAAACTGAGAAAGTCGAATTTGATGAAAAAAAAAGTCAAACAAGCGGAGGGAGTATACGGCACCAGGGTACCTTCCGGAATTTGGGGAGTTATATTGGAGCAATCTGCTAACCGTCGAGCCCCCATTTCACGCACATCTGCGCATCCACACCTCGGCAACTCCATAGTGAAGAGCCGTGGCGTCCGCCGCCACCGTGCAAGAACAGATCGCCCTGCCCTGCTGAGATACTAGCGCCCTAGGTAGGTGAGGGCGGCACCACTCGCGTCGTCCAGTTTGGAGCAGCAGCACGCGTCGCCACATTGATTTGGAGGTGCACCAACAACGCCGGGTCCCCCATTGACTGTCTACTGCGTTGTGCCTCATTGCCCCTGCCGCCGACCTCCTTGGCCGATAACGGTTGCTGAAAATGGTAATTTTGTCCTCTTCCTTGCATCTACGAAGGATCGTCCAGTGGATGCCTGCTCCTGTGTTATTGTTCTCGACCATCCTGCTTCACGCATCCTCCACCATCCTGATTCCTTACAACTTTGATGTTTGGATGTCTTCGTTCTGGCAGACTTTGTAATCTGAGAAAGGATTATGATAATTATTTAATTACGCACTTCCGCAACCTGTTTTTTTATCTATACTACCAAGCTAGCTAAATCATTCTGGGAACTAGTCTTTGAGATGCAATCTGAGCCCTCTCAGTATGTTTGTTGGATTTTTTTTCTCCAAAATATATTGATGTTGTGGGAATGACAGACAACGGACTGCAGAGCACATGAGTGAATTTCATCGAAAAAGTAGGCTGCCAACTGGGATAGTAATCCAGTACTTGAAATCTGAACATTATTCCCTGAGAAAATTTAATTGTTCACTTTCCAATATATTGTCAATACCGGTGTGCATCACTTTCTTGGTATTTCAGATTACATAGAAAGTCATATTTCAATATACAATATTTAAGAAAATATGATGAATCCTGTGGTCTAAAGCTCTTTGTATGAGCAATAACTTTCAGACAATTGACAACTGATCTACACTACAATCTGTAACTTTGAGATACCAACTATTAGTTTTGATTACATTGTAGCTTTCCACTAGAACTTGTCTTTCATAGGTGCAGTGTTCTTTTCTTCTAATAAATTGGTCATATAATGCTACTGATATCTTGTACACTAAAAAGCAGATGCTATGGCCATATGGAGCAGCCGAAGGCGCTGCAAGACCAAAATGAATTACTTCTTGAGAGAATAGAAATACTAGAAACAGATGTGCAAGGTTTTGTTTCCAGCTGATGGACGTGCTGGAAACACCATTGCTTTCAACTTGGAGAATACCATTTCTGAACTGCGGGCACCCATCTACTTCTATTGTTCATGCAAAGTGAACTTGAGTCCTTAGGTAATAATAGATACACTTTTCCAGATATTTTTTGAAGTAATGTACTTCAAGTAATGAGGATAATTTTTTTTGCTTGGTTGTCCTTAGCAAAGACTAATTCTTCAAGTCAATTGTCTTGGCACTGGAACCTGGATGACGACTAGTGCCAACTGCCAACCTGGTTACAGATAGCATTTTTGGATTTTTTTTGTAGTACTGAGCGTTCTTGTTTTTCACCTATTTTATATAAAGAAACTGTTCTCTTCGTAGGTGGATAGAATGAAAGTGCTTCTATTAACAAGATTGCAACTCTAGGTAAACCAATTCAACAAGTACTGTATGCCTACTTTACATTGCCTTACTTTTATAAACACTATGTTTCTATTAAATGGTGAAATTGTATTATGGAATAACCTGAGTGAGTCTACTGTAACCTAAAATGATTGTTTTAAGCTACAAATTTGATACTTGACATACCTAACTATTCTGAACTTTATGTTTAAACATATTGCCACCATCTTCACTCATGCTACTACAAACCATTCACATATGTTTATTTGGATATCTATTAACTGTATTTTACTGCTTAAATAACTGAAATGCGTGCTGCAATGTGACATGAGATCTAAATATGCTGCAGGTTGTTTCTTATGCATATAGTACATGTTCTATCTACCAGCTCCTATATAGGAATTGCAGCATGTTTTATCTACCAGCTCCTATACACATTCTATTCTCAAATAAATTTCCGTACATGTCCTCTGTGATATATGCAAACTGTAACGTACTATACGGCTACATGTCCATATTCTTCATAGAAGGTGTCATGCTGTCTAATTAAATTTGATATATAAAAATGGTACATTCCAAAACTGTAATATCTATACATGTAACTTAGTGCAAAGCACCACCTATTATATTTGCTATGTCTTTTATTTGCAAAGCAGACAATTTGTATTTTTTCCTCTCTGCTTTAAATACATTATTGTAGGTTATATAAATTAACTTCAGTTAATTTTCAGTTCTGGCCGGCATTAATAATACCAGCTATGAGGGCTTGCAGTGGAATGATGATTTCTTTTACTTCTAATAATTTCAGTTGGACCAAGATCAATGATGAGTAGGACCTAGCCGGAGTTCTGTGTATATCATACTATCTTATTAAGATCTTAGTTGAACAAACATTATGTGATGAGTAGAACTTAGGAGTCACATTTTGTGACGAGTAGGGCTTAGCAGGTGTCATGTGGATGCTATTGTAAGTAACTATTTGATTTTGATATATTACAATTTGTCCTTATTTGCTAAGTTTCTTTCTATATGATCTCAGAAATTCTAAGCATTGTACAAATTTGGTTCCAAATAATTGAATAAATAAAATACTTTTTATTTCAGTTATTCCCTGCAACGTATATAAGCGTTGCCACAATTACATTATAAATGTTGCAATGACGTGTAGAGGGCATTGTTACCATTGGTGGCACAAACACATACAACTGTTGCAATAGCCCAAAAATATATGTTGGTATTTAGCAACGGTTACTAATGGAACTTACCAACGCATAAATAAGTGTTACAATAGACCCTAGCAACGGCAGCATAGGCAACACATAATTATGCGTTGGTATAGACCCTTGCAACACTTATATTGACATGTAGCAACAGCATATATGCATTTCTATAGGGGGTTTCAATTTGTAGTGTAGCATATAGAGCAAATGAGGGCAAGGAAGCATGCAACAAGCTCAAATGGAGCAAGCTTGTTTTCAGGGTAGTTTAAAAGAAAGCATCACCAACTATGAATAGCATCTAGCAAGATAGGCATGAATAGCAAGATGCTAGCAATGGATACAAGGTGTGCTACTCTCAACCAAAGCATATAAAACAAGCCATAAGCATTTCAAAGACTTGCATATTTTAGATTTAACCACTTGTATTACTTTAGCAAGTTCCATATTATGCCAGGGGTTATTAACTTGTCTTTAGCCACTTCTTACCAACCAATGCGAAGTCTAGGTTCAAAAAACGATCAGAAGCTTAAGACAAGGTTTTGGTTATACACAGCCTAGTCTAAGTTCATGCCAAAGTGCAAAGGCAAGCCATCTCGAACTAAATCTGTGTGACAAGCAAACCCACCTGGATCTTTCTCATTTTAGCATGAGAGACACCACTTGTAAACATTTTAAATCATATTTCAATTTAAGCAAGGTGTTATAAAAGCTTAGGCATTAACTTAGCAAAGCCTTACAACTAGCATAACCAAGCATGTAAACATAGCATAGCATTCAACATTCCTACACATGCTAGGTAGCCAAGTCAAGTGATGATCATGTTTTTGATTTGCAAAGAATAAAAACACTTAGCTCACAATTAGTGTTCAACAGATTTAAGAGAGATTAGCCAACCATGATCAAGCAAGCAATTGTACAAACTAGCACAAGCAAGTACTGACTCATCATACCAAAAGAGCTCTAGTGCTAGTGAAGCGAACATGCATATAATATAATGCAATACATGATATGATACAAAATGCAAAAGAAGCAAATAAGAGACGAAAAACGAAAGCAAAGGAAAAACAAATCCTAAACTACAGAAGCTATCCCTGACTAAAAGGGATAACACACGCCAAGCTCACCTCTCAAGCGTGCAAAAGCTCTCAACTCTAGGGGCTTGGTGAAGATATCGGCCAATTGGTTCTGGGTTTCTACATGCACCAAGTCTATGTCTCCCTTCACATACTGATCTCTCAGAAAGTGAAACCTCACATCTATGTGTTTGGTTCTAGAGTGCAAGACGGGGTTCTTAGCTACAGAGATAGCAGAAGTAGAGTCCATCAGAAGAGAGATTTTCCCAAACCTAAGGCCAAAGTCACTCAGGGTGGCTTTCATCTATAAAAGCTGGGAGCAACAACTAGCAGCAGTTAGATATTCGATTTCTGTGGTGGAAGTGGCTACGCTAGATTGCTTGCAGGAAAACCAAGAGACTAGAGAGGTTCCTAGAAACTGACAGGTGCCTGAAGTGGACTTACGCTCTAACTTGCAACTCGCAAAGTCAGCATCCGAAAACCCTCTCAGAGAAAGAGAAGAACCTGAGGAATACCAAAGACCAAGCTCAGGAGTGTATCTCAGGTACCTAAAGATGCGATTCACCACTTGGAGATGTGAGACCCTAGGTGAGGCCTGGAAGTGTGCCCAGAGGCAAACCATGAACAGAATGTCCAGTCTGATTGTCGTCAGGTACAGAAGTGAGCCGATCAACCTTCGATACTCCTTTTGGTCCACCGCCTCCCCATCTTCATCAGCATCAAGCAACGTGTTTGTACTCATTGGAGTTGTCATGGGCTTTGAGTCACCCATGTCAAACTTCTTCAAAAGGTCCTTTGTGTACTTGGCTTGATGGACGAAGGTTCCTTCAAGTCTATGTCTCCCTTCTCATAGTGATCCCTTAGAAAGTGAAACCTCACATCTATGTGTTTGGTTCTAGAGTGCAAGACGGGGTTCTTAGCTACAGAGATAGCAGAAGTAGAGTCCACCAGAAGAGGGATTTTCCAAAACCTAAGGCTAAAGTCACTCAGGGTGGCTTTCATCCAAAGCAACTGGGAACGGCAACTAGCAGCCGCTATGTATTCAGTTTCTGTAGTGGAAGTGGATATGCTAGATTGCTTGCGGGAAGACCAAGAGACAATAGAGGTGCCTAAGAACTGATAAGGTGCCTGAGGTTGACTTACGTTCTAACTGACACCCCACAAAATCCGCACCAGAAAACCCTCTGAAGGAAAGAGAAGAAGCCGAGGAATACCAAAGACCAAGCTCAGAAGTGTATTTCAAATACCTGAATATGTGCTTCACCCCTTGATAGGTGAGAAGTCCTAGGTGATGCCTGAAAGTGTGCACAAAAGCAGACCGCGAACTGAATGTCTGGTCTGGTCGCTGTCAGATATAGAAGTGAGTCGATCATCCCTCGATTACTCCTTCTAGTCTACCGCTTCCCCATCTTCATCAGCATCAAGCACCGTGTTTGTACTGGAGTTAGCATGGGCTTTGAGTTACCCGTGTCAAACTTCTTCAACATGTCCTTTGTGTACTTGGCTTGATGGACGAAGGTTCCTTCAGGGCTTTGCTTGATCTGCAACCCAAGGAAGAACTGGAGCTCACCCATGAGATTCATCTCGAATTCACTGCTCATCTGTTCAGCAAACTTAGACACCAAAGCGTAAGATGAACCACCAAATATTATGTCATCAACATATATCTGAACTATCAGGGTGTCACCACCACGACTCAACAAAAACAAGGTCTTGTTTACTGAACCCATCACAAACCCAGACTTGAGCAGGAAAGCTTTCAACCTAGCATACCAAGATCTAGGAGCTTGCTTCAGACCATAAAGGGCTTTTGTCAATTTATACACCCGGTCTGGAAACTTGGCACTCTCAAAGCTAGGAGGTTATCTCACATATACCTCATCCTCTATGTAACCATTCAGGAAGGCTGACTTGACATCCATCTGCTGTAGTTTGAAGCCTTTAGAGGCCGCAAAGGCAAGCAGAATCCTAATGGCTTCCAAATGAGTTATAGGAGCAAAGGTCTTCTCATAATCTATCCCCTTCTTCTGACTAGAAACCTTGGGCTACCAATCTCGCTTTGTTCCTCACAACCATCCCATTCTCGTTCCTATAGGACGACAGTTTGGTGGAGGTTCAACTAAATCCCAAACATAGGTTTCTCTCAAAGTTCTCCAACTCCTCATGCATGGCGTTCACACAGTTAGGATCAGATAATGCATGTGACACATCCCGGAGCCCAAAAGAAGCAACAAATGCGGAGTGGCAGAAAAAGGCTAGAGAGTTAACCGAAGAGTGTGTAACACGCTGGTGAATATCTCCTAATCATCCTATGTGGAGGGTGATCCCACTGGACCTGCCGAGCATAAGGTACTAGCTCGGAGGTCACCTCCCCTGCGTCCTCAGCGGGTCCAACCTCTGCTTGAGCTTGATCTCGGGGGAGTGAGGCGGAAGTAGTAAGAGTAGGTCCACCTTCATCTTCAGAGCTTGTAGCAGAGGGGGCAGGAGCTGCAGCCGGTGCAGAGGCTCCTGCATCACCAACATCATCTACACCTTTCTCATCTTCAAAGATGGGGGTGCCTTCTTCATCATCACCTGAAACCTCAAAAGCAGGGGTTGTGCAAGGCATAGTTTCATCAAAAGAAACTTCACAAGTCTCCTCTACCCGATGGATCTCTATGATCCACACTCAAAACACTCTAGAACTTGAAGCATATCCTACAAAGATACCATCCAAACAACGAGACTCAAACTTATCCAAATGCCCCGCCTTCTTAAGAACAAAGCACCTGTAGCCAAACGTTCGCAAATGCTTGACGCTGGGCTGCCTACCAAACCGAAGTTCATACAGGTCTTCCCTAAGAAAGCTCGTAAGAAGATCCGGTTGGCAATGTAACAGGCCGTATTCACTACCTCAGCCCAAAAGCGCCTCGGAATCCTATGCTCATCGAGCATCGTCTGTGCCATCTCAACGAGTGTGCGGTTCTTGCGATTCCACAACACCGTTCTGCGGTGGGGTATATGGAGAAGAAAACTGGTGCTCGAGACCTAGGTCACTGCAGAAGCTTTCGAATTGAGAGTTTCTGAATTCACCGCCATTGTCACTGCGAATGGCGCTCATCGGCCTATGACTCTCGTTTCTCAACTTTAGTACCAGATCACGAACAAAACCAAATGCCTCATCCTTAAACTCCATGAAAAACACCCACAAAAAGTGAGAAAAGTCATCCACAACGACAAGGGCAAACCACTTCCCACCGACCGACGCTACCGGAGCGGGGCCTACTGTTTCAATATGGAGTAGCTCGCCCGGATAGGAGCTCATCACCTAAGAAATAGGAACATGAGAAACAGCAACCATCTTGCCATGACGACATGGTGGCACACTAAATCCTTCTCTGCTTTCAATTTGGGCAATCCTCGGATTAGGCCCATTGAACTCAACCTGACTAACAGATCAAAGCTCAAGTGACCAAGCCTCCTATGCCACTTCCATATATCAGCAGAAGGACTAGCAACCAAACAGCGAGCAGGGCCAAAAATAGATGTGAGGTCTACCCTAAAAACTTGACCAAAAGGCTGCATAGAGCAAACATGGGTCTCCTCAGCATCAAGAACGCGGCACGGACCCTTCTTAAAACGAACCTCAAAACCTTCATCGAGAAGTTGTGAGACAGAAACCAAATTAAAGCCCAAACCACGAACAAAAGCAACTTCTCTCAGGGAAAGCTTGGAAGAAAGCTGAACACACCTAGTACCCAACACTTTACCTTGACCGTTATCCCCGAATGTGATGTATTACTTGGTATCCATAGGGTTGAGGCTGGAGAACCATCGTTTGTGCCCTGTCATACGCCTAGAGCAACTTGAATCCATGACCCACACGTCCTCCATGCCTCGATCCTACAAAGTCAAGTAAAACGAGAGTGAGCAAATGGACCGGCTCTAGGGTTAGTGAAACTGCTAAACCAGTACCGAGCCATCTGCTCAAAAATGGGGTAAGCACGATCAAAGAAATCATCACGACTAGAGTACCCATGTCCTCCAAAGCGTGGCCTCTCGAACTCTCTCCCAAAACCTCGGTCACAAGGTCGATACCTAGCACTGAAAATGGCTAGGAGCTCGACCAGTAAAGCATCTATCTCCTCCAGGAGCACGGGCTTGAAAGCCGCCTCCTCTCACACCACCAGCAAAATTATCTCTCATCTCACCGCGGTGGGGGCATCTTGCCTACCACCCTGGTAGAACTAATCCTGGTTCCCCCAAGCTCTCTCCTGGCTCTCAACCCGCTTCCTCCAGAAGCAAAACTCCTCTAGGTGGCCATTCTACTGGCAGAACTCACAGTGGTAGACAGGCATCCTAGGAACAGGGTTAGGCTGAGACTTAGGCTTAGGGTGGTGTGTCCTTGGGTGGCTTAGTCTACTGGACCGGCTTCTTGCCCTTGGGCTTCAGCTCTTCCTCAATTATCTTATCCAGCTTGGCCTGAGATGGCTTGGTTGTCTAGTACTGCTTCTTTGGGGCAGCCTTGGGTTGCTCATGGTAAACCCCATCAACAGTCTGACCTGGCTAGGGTAGGAGTGGTTTTGATCTTGACTGGGGTACTCTTCTCACCCGAGGCACTACTCTCTCCAAACCTAAAACAACTCATGTCACCCTCAGCCCTCTTGGTGCTCTCTATGATCATCTCTAATTAGGGTTTCCTCGCATACACCCAACTCAGCACTTCTCTCAACCTGCAGTTGTCATCCTCCAAATACAACACTTGTAGTCTCAACTCCTCTTGAACCACAGTCTGAGCAGCACAAGCATCACAATCTAAGGAGGGAATCACAGGAGCAGCTTTCTCCAACTTCTTAATGGTGGCATCTCTATCCACAAGCTGCATCCTAAGAGTCAAGCAAGTCTCACAGGAGTTAGTAGGTGCTGAAAGCACCTCAAAGTCAGCTCTCAACTGCTCTACCTCACTCCTCAAAGTAGGACAGACCATACACGCACCCAAAAGCGCTGGTCTAGCCCTAAGCTCCTCAAGCTCCTTGAGCTGCCCCTCAAACTTCTCCTTCAGCACAGCCAACTCACTAGCTAGACAGGGGCAAGACTCACACTCAGGAACATCACTCACAATAGGCTCATCCAGTTTAGACTGGAGCTTGCCTAACTCAACTCGCAGCCCATCTATCTCCTCTACCCGCTTGGCATACTTATCTCTCTACTCACTAAGTTCAATCATGAAAGACTCACTAGGTAGGGCACTCAATCTCACTAGGCTGGGGTCTCACACTCCTCAATTTTTCATTCTCCTCTAAGGCCTCGGAAAGTTTGACTTTAAGCTTTTTCAGCTTCTTGCTAGCCTTCTCCAGCATCTTATCCTAGGCTTTCAAAGCTTTACTATTCTCCTCTAGCATCTCAAGGATTTTGGCTTCCTCAGGGGTTACCTCCTCATCGGAAAGAAGAGTCATTGCCGTCGTCCTTGTCGTCTTCCACCAGCACCATGGAGCAGACTTGACTCCTCTTCAGCTTGTTCTTGCGCTTAGAGTTGGTAGAGACAAAGCACAAGCCAGCTAGACCTCCTTGATCATTCCTCTTGTCCCTCTTGTATGTGATCTCCTCATCACTTGAGCTTGACGAGAACGAAGAGGAGGAAGATCCGCTGCTGCAGAGCCCAAACTCGGCGAAGAACGCCTTGTCCCACTTCCGGTTGTTCTTCTGATAGGACTTGTAGGCCTTCCAAAAATTCTTCTTGCCGAAGTTGCGCTTGCCAGAAGTGTTCTTGCCGGAGCGATGCTTGTCGTAGCTGGGCTTGCCGGAGTGGTACTTGTCAGAGTCGCGGGAGTAGTTGTTGCCCTTCTTGTAGTAGTCTTTGTTCTTGTTGGGGCACTCGACGATGAAGTGGCCGACCTCTTTGTTAGGGTTTAGTACTGGCAGTGCACCACGAGACGGGTCATGTGGAGCTTTTGTGGTTCGGCGAGATCGACGTAGCTCGATGGTTCACTAGAAGAGCGACCAGACACGAAGATTTATACAGGTTCGGGTCACGAGATGCATAAAACCCTACGTCTTGTTTGTGGCTGATTGTATTTGTGTCAAGTTCTCAGGGTTACAATGGGGGCTAAGGGTTCGATTGTGATGGGTTGAGATGTGTTTCGATGTTCTACGTAGGGGTCCCTCATCCGCCTTATATAGTCTGACAGAGTCTTGGGTTACAAGTTGAGTTCCATCTATATCTCCTAGTCGGTTTCGATTACATAAGATCAAATAGAATCTAAGTTTCGATCGTATCTTCTTCGATCTCCTCAAATCTTGGAACCTCAGTCCGAGCTAAGCTTCCTTGTTTGCCTTCTGGATCACGTCATTATTGCCTTGAACTCCAAGTCATCACGATCGTATTTGGGCCTGAGTTAAGCGCTCGGCCCATGAAACCAGCCGCTCGCTCGACTCAGGCCCACTGTTGGCCCATGTCCTAGATCCACGCCATGAGGAGTCAGGGGATATTTATCCCCCATAAGCCCCCTGAGGCTCAAGTCAATTCAGAGGTCAATTGACTCGAGACTCCCAAAACCAACTATAGCTCTGAGTGAAAGATCCTGCTGAGTTAACTTTCATATCCCTCCAATGGTTGCACCGACTAAGTGCACCCATTGGGTGTAGCCCCCGAGCTTTAAGCTGACTTGAGTAACAATCAGCTTAAAGATCCAAAAAAGAATATCCGGCTTCGACAACTCCACCTTCGAATCATTCGTCTTCTCAAATCATTGGTTGCACCGACTAGGTGTACCCAATGGGTATAGCCCCCGAGCTTCAAGTTGACTTGAGTAACAATTAGCTTGAAGGTCCAAATAATCTGAAATTTTAAAAGTATATATTTCCTCCCGAGTCAATCAATGCATCTTTTCAATGGTTGCACCGACAAGGTGCACCCATTGGGTGTAGCCCCCGAGCTTCAAGTTGACTTGAGTAACAATCAGCTTGAAGGTCCAAAGAGCTCTACCAACTCATCACCACTCGACTAAAGTCTTCAGGCATTTGTCCCAATCAGAAAAAACTTTAAGAAAAAATTCCCCACCCATTGGGTGTAAACCGAGAAACTGCTGATAATATGAAGAGCCATTCCTTTCTTTGTCGCATATGCTTTCCCTCGAAAACCTAACCGCTCGCAGATCCGACTCTCTTGAACCGTCTCGCATGTAGATCACCGACGCCTGTCTATCCGAATACCAAATGCCATCATTATACGCGTACTTGTAGAACTCAGAGCGGCGCTTCACCCGCTATATATCTAAGGCCAGAGCCCGTGCATCAATCACACTTCATTGCCTTGCACACGCATAAGATCCCACTGCCAAAACCTCTTTCTTGCAAACTCCATGGCCGGCCCTCGCAAGAACTGCCCCGAGTTCTCCGACTCAGAGGACAAGGTCTTCGCCGACTGGCCTCAGCGAAGAAGATCCCCCCAGCGATGCCGACCCCCTCAGCGACAGCGATGACAGCGGCGGCGACAAGGGGAAAGCATCGCTGGAAGAAGCGAGCGAGGACTCCGATGCTGACTCCTGACCAGTACAACTGGAAGGACAAGGCAATGCTCCGGGGTCTCAACCATCCTAGCCTCGGCGGCCCCGACGACGAGGATGACGACGAGGAGGAGGACGAAGGCGATGAGGACGAGGACGACTGACGACGATGGTGATGACGACGACGGCAGCGATTACGGCAACGACGACGACGGCTGACGGCGATGACAGGCGATGGTAGCAGCAGCGACGAGGATGTTGCTCTGCCTCCCAAGAAGCGCCGCCGTGTCGGCTATTAGACTAGGATTAGTCTAACTAGCAGTGTAGTGCCCGTAGGAAGATCCCATGTATCCGTAGATTTATCTTTGTAATGAATCCAATCTTTTTTAATGAATGCTTTATGTTTCACTTGTTCATGAGTTCACTGTCGCATAATGAAGTCCATTCTTTCCATAAGCAACCACTGTCAGATTGCTCAAAGACAGTTCAATCACTGAAAACGAGATCACCGAATGAAAACCATGAGCCCACAAGCCAAATGGATCATCTGAGATGTAACTGCCACCAAGTACTTTCAGATCGAGTGAAAATATCTGAGTCAACTTATCCGACTGAACGATGTCCGACTGAATTCCAGATAACCCAGATAAAAACTATGCCGACTGAAGTCATGCCGACTGAGTCATTAAGCGATCTGCTATCCCGTCAGAATCACGGAGAAAATGCTGACGCCGTAAGTTTCCTTAAAGAATAAATAAGCTTCTCCAACTTAACGTCGTTAGGTATTAAAGAGAACCAATACCCTAATGGTTCCTTCCACTCGAATCCTCATTCCTAATAGCTAGCATTTACTCCGCCGTCAGTGCCAACAGATTCGAAATCCCTGTCCCGAAACTTCCGAACTAGCACCAGAATCCCTCGCACCCATGGCTCCAAAGAAGAAGACGATCAGCCAATGCGGAAACACTAGCGAAGGGCTTCCACATGATGAAAACCGGCCGATCCCATCGCCATTTCTAGGCTTTCAGTATGTCATCTGTCTCTGAATCCCATCTGAATCATCTTTGAAAATGGGGGTTCTCCCTCTCAAGGAGTTGGGTGGGTGGAGAGATTGCGAGGGTGAAAAAGTCCCCACAGAGGATACCCACGAGTCCTTGGTCTTTGCCCCTTTCTTTGTCCACAGATTAGGATTACCCCTCTTGCTCTATTGCCCGAGGTTTGCTGAACTTCTATTCCATTGACCTGTGCCATCAAAACCCAAACTCCATTCTCCAAATTTCGATTTTTATCCACTTGTGCGAGGCTTTTCCTCGGGATTGCTCTCCATTTTGGTCTCTAGAAATATCTGTATCACTGCAAACCCGGTACCCGAGACAAGGTGTTGCAAGTGGTTGGAGGAGCTAGTTTAGAACTGCGTAGAGGGCACAAATCAGTATACCTGGACATCCCCCTCAAGGACAGCAACAGAGGATGGCATTCCGAGTGGTTCTACATGACCAACCATGCCAACTCACTACCGGCTCGATCAAGACGCCAGCCAAACTCCAAGCTCAGCAGTTGGAAAGAGGCACCAACTGCAGAGGAGCTGGCTGAAGTGGACATTCTACTCAATGACATCTCAGATTTGAAAGACACCGGCCTGACTGTTCATGCTATAGTTATAGATTTCATCTTCCGAAGCATTCAACCAATGAAAGACCGAGTGTATCCGGCTTATCTATACGTCGGAGCCAACGATCCCACTTGGGAGGTCAGCAGACCCATTACTGCATATGAAATTAAGGCTCGAGTTGGTCTAATGCTGAGAGGTGATGTCCACAATGAAGGATCACCACAACCTGACTCTGCATGCCACCCTACTCCAACTGTAAGTATTTTAGTTTGCCGACCGACTCATTTATGTATCTTGATAATGTATACATCACTGAACAAATTTGCTGACTCCATCTTTGCAGAGCAATATTGCCAAGTTCCTATCCTGACCCTCCTTAGCACAACTGCAGACAAGATGCTGGAACGGGAGTCCTAGTTGACTGAGCAACACAAGGGGAATGTAACAATGAGGCTTGCCACGTATATCATCATCTCACGCCTAGCTGACGACGCCGATGCCGAAAGAAGATGCTGGGACTCAAGAAGAACTAAGCCCCCGAGCATACAGTAGCCTCAAAGGAAGATGATGCCGCCCCAAGGGTGTCCAGACGTACCCGAGCCAAGACGTCGACAGAACAAGCCAAAGTTCCTCAAAGAAAGAGAACCATCGGGGAACAAATTGTGAGTCAGAAGACCTCTCCTGCCAAGCCTTGATCCAGCGTCCCCGTCCAAGAGACTGAAGCAAGATATCCAAAGTGCAGGAGACAACTGACAATAGTGAACGCTCATCTCTTGGCGGCATTGACTGGAGTTTTCTGATCGACGAGGAGGAGGAAGAAGAAGAAGAACTTGAAGTCCAAGAGGAGGTCCTAAACTGAGTACAAGAACTTGAAGTCACAGCCTCCCCTCCGACTCATCAAGATATGCCAATGGAGGAGGAATTGGACTTATCGGATGTTGACCCAGAGTAAGCGCTATTCATAAAGTCATTTCCACTTCCAAGTGACAGCAGTCGGTACGCCTGATTACTTCGACTATTATCATTTATTCCTGCGTCCAGTGTCCCGACTGAATGAAAATTCTTTGCAGGCCATCCACAGAGCGAGACATGACGCCTCCCGAGCCTAAAGCCAGGCCCAAAAGAAGCCCCTGAGCCTGAATCGAATGAAGCCTAGAGCCCCCGAGCTCAGGGCCAAAACAACTGAAGCCCCCAAGCTTGAGTCTGGTGCAGCTGAAGCCCCCGAGCCCAAAGTCCCAAAGTGTACGACTAAAGCACCCGAGCTTGAGGTCCCGGATCAGCCGACTGGAGCAGAACGGAAGAACACAGAGGATCAGTCAAGATGACACCAATGCGAGGCCTCTGTTCAACTGGCAAGACACGCTCAGCAATCCTGAAGGAAGATGCACTTCAGGCCGCCAAGAGCATGCCATGGATGAGCATGGCCCACAACATGAGGGTGAGGCAGCCGCTGGCAATGAGTCAACCAATGCCGAAAATATTTCAGATATCTCAGTGCCAGTGCCAAGCCCCCGAGACGAAGGTCCCAAGTCAACAGATGACACTATCATGGCTGAAGAAGCTACTTCACTCGACCTGGTGGCCCCAGATCTACAACTTGCCGTATGCCCGACTGAACCGAGGCCGTTTGCAGTTTTTTGAGGTAAGTCGCTATTCTAAGCACTGATGATCTTTGAAGTCAGCATCAATATCGCTAATGCATTGAATCCTTTCCTGTAGAGCTGGCATGATCAGGCTAGTGCGGTGGCATGAACAACTTGCTCTGGTACTTAGGAGTGATGTAGTCGTGCTGCGTCAACAGCTAGCTGAGTCAGAAGCCGCCCGTGCTGCTGAGACCGCTGGTGAGTATCTGCTCTCTCAATCGCTCATATAGCCTAGTCTCCGACATATCCTTATTTACCCATGCCCTGACATGCAGCTGCTGCTAAAAGGATTGCTAATCTGGAGAACGCACTAGCACATCACGATGCTGTCATACCAGTAATGTTGTCCTCGAGCGTGACGAAGCTCAAGACAATGCTCGGAATCTACAGCGCAAACTTGAACTGGAACAAAAACAACATGAGGTAACTCGCCAAGACACCCAGTTAGCATATTATTTGCTTACATAAGCCTATAAGTTGAATTAGTCCGCAGGATGAGGTACTGCGACCGAAAAGAGAAATCCAGGAGCTTCGAGAGCTCACGAGATGGATTCGAGAGGTCCTTCCAGAATACATCCAGTGCCTTGACAGTGCTTCAGACAAGCCATCAGCTGACTCGGGCAGAACTCGAACAGAAGACATCTGAGCTGATTGAGGCTGACAAAGTCCTGAGTTGAGATTCAAAGCAAAAACAGAGACTTGGACAAGGTGCTGAAGTCTACAAGGTAAGCTCTCAAAGAGTCTCGGCAGCTGTCAGAGAGACAACGCCACGATCTGAAACTTTCAGTACGAAACTATGAATTTGTTAAGAAAAACTGCGAGAAACTGAAGGCAGCCTATGAAAAGAACAAAGAGTGATGAAGTCTACAACAAATGCAATGAACACCATGCTGAACATATGTGCCCCAGAAGTTGGTTCGGTCGAGACCAGTATCGGACCGAGTGGCAACCTTGGTTCAAGATACCAAGAATCATCTTTCGAGGATGACTGAAGTCAGTTCTCCAACATGTGCTGCTAATGATGAAGATAACCCGGCCAGAGCTGAACCTGGCCGAGCTGACAGCCAGAGTTAGGGTCGACCCGAGCGAACGCCACGATTGACCAATATGTCTTAGAGATTCACTCCATAGCAGAGAAACTGATTGCAGAATTCGAACTGTAAACTGAAATCTATGCTTGCCGTGACTATGTACCTCAATTGTACCTGTTATGAATGTTAGTCGGTAAGAAAACAAGAGTAAAATTTTTAGATTATATGAGATCTGATTGACTGCTTATTCTCATCTGTGACGTTATGAGAAAAACAGGCCCTTGAGTCGGCCTTAACACAGAGTTTAGACACGCATTATCAACACACGCAAATTAGTGTCTGACTTAAACTATCATACTGAGAACTTATTGAATACGCGAAACGTAGGGCTAGACCGTGCCCCTTTTATTACGAGTACTTGCAGGCATGTAGCACTGACCTGTACGTCCACGACCCAAGCCAATTGCTTGGTAGTAAGGGTCGGATTGCACCCTTTTTATGAGAACGCGAAGGCATGTAACACCAAGCTGTCGGTCTACAATCCTAGGCTGATTGTTCCGTAAGGAGGGTCAGATTGCACCCTGTTCTAAGTAAGCGTATGTATGTAACACCAGCTGTCGGTCATACGACCTAGGCTGATTGCCCCGTAAATAGGGTCAGATTGCACCCTGTTCTGAGTAAGCGTAGTCACGTAACACCAGCTGTCGGTAATACGACCTAGGCTGATTGCCCCGTAATCAGCACAATGATGTGAATAACTTGTAGCGAGGAGTTCTGTTTCTTATCCAGATGTGCACTTCATGTTGTTGATATGGGCTTTATGGTCAGCCAAGTTTCATTTAATTAGTACTCCTACGTACTTATATATGCCTACAGAGTTGCCGTATGAAGGACTTTCAAGTTAGCCTGAAAGAAATAGTTAATGAACATACAATAACTGAGTACTTCAGAGAATTCATCTCCAAAATTTTATTTGTTCAAATCACAGGACAAATCTCTAATCTCTAACTAATATTAATAAAGCAAATAAAGATTCTTGGTTCGTCCTAACAGGTGGACCCCGTGTGTCAGCCACCTAGCCTCTGCGCTCAGTACCTCACCATCGATCCGTGGGTTTCCATGGCCCATAGTCCTAATAAATGTGAACAAATACACAATGACCAAGGCCAACCATCACCAAATACATGGAAAATACATCGTAATAAATACACGACGAACTCAATAATGCCACATCGCCTATTAGGCACCTAATTTGCTTGCTCAAAAGCGATCAAGCAGGCCTCAGGAAACACACAAATCAACAATACGATGAGGCACAAGGATTTGTGCAAAATGACTGTTGACGAGACCCTGACACGGAACGGAGGTTCTCCTCTCACTGAGGAAAGCAAAATAGAGAACCAAAACAAATTGGAAGTTTAAGAGAGAGGGAGGGAGCTGCCGGAGCACCCAGATCTTGGGGAGGAGGGAGCCGTCGCGCTGGCCGGTTGAGGCTGGGAAGAGCCGAAGATGTAGCATGCCAGCTGGATCTTTGAGGCTAGGGAGGCAGGGAGAGTCGCTGGGCGCAGCCGACTACTACATCGACTTAGGGCTGTGTCACTCGAGTAGTGGATGTTATTCTGACTAGCCGGCTACCTTGCCAACTACTGCATTGATTCGGGCAGCGAATCTTGGCTAGTGACATATTTTACTCGGACGACTGCATCATTACTAGATGAGCACTCGGGACAGTGATAAACCACTTGAGAATTTTTGAAGACCACTCGGATTGTTGGGCTACTTACGCTCAAAAGCTTGGTCGTCAAAAGCACTCGGACAAGGTGGATTAGCGTCAGCAGGGTGCCCCTGACCTTCAAGCATGTCCTTTCATGGCCGACTCCTTGAGTCGACTAGTCTCATCAGCACTCACCTGCGGACCCTGCTTATCAATAGCGGGCCTGCACAAACAAGAAGTCAGTCTACTAAAGTAGTCTTACGCAACAGCAGGAGACACGACAAGCAACGTACTCAGCGAACATCCTCAACCCTTCTGAGTCGGGTACCGCGCAGCGCCACTCGGGTTGGGGGAGGAGTCTTTCTCAAGAGTGCCCTCGAGCTTGGACGACTCGGCTAGTCTCCTTTTGCGCTGGTTCAACGAATCATTATCAGACCGAATGTCGTCCTCTGCGGGATTCACAGCAAACTACGAACTTGAAGCATTAACCTTGGAGGACGCCACCTTGTTAATAGTCCGCCGAGTCCGGCGCGGCGCTGTGTCAACCGCTCTATCGGCAGAGGCACCAGCAGTCTCCTCGTCGGCAGCAGAGCCAGCTCTAATGTTCTCTTCAATGGCGTCTTCATCACCAATGGACACGTAAAAATCACTTGGGCACACAGCCATGTCAAGATTAGCAACAAGGCTATCGGCGACTTCTTCATCAGCAATAGTCTTGTTTCTAACATAAGGCCCCTGAGGCAATGGAGGACTCGACAGAAGCTCGCAGCAACGCCTCTGCTCAAAAAAAAAAAAAACAGCAAACAATGACGAGTCAAGAAAGAAGTCATCAGGAAATTCTGAAAAGTTATTCTATCTACTCACATACGTACCTCACCGCTGCCGCGCTGGGGGTGCCGTCCCTACCGCGTCCTCGACATCGGCGGGGGTTCGTGTCCAGCCACACGTTCGATGCCGCGGGCCACCATCAACAACGCCCTCGCGTGCCACTCAGGGTTTTATTTCTCGTCGGAATTTCGGCAAAATTTCGATTTTTTTTTTCCGTTTTCGCTAGTGTACAGGAAAAATTCTGAAAATTTTCGGTTTTTTCCGTTTTGAATTTGGAAAATTCAAAAAAAATTGTAAAAAATCAGAAAAAATACGATAAAAAACTAGGTGTTTTTCTAAGCGAATAGAACTAGAACACACTCAAATGTAAGATCATTTGCTAGATTAAAATTGCATTTTTGTTGAAAGACAAGGTTATTTGTAGTCTAATGAGACAGGGTTTATAGTTTTTTCAGTGTCTGTACTATCAAGGGTTTGAAAGAATATACCATTTGCATGGAATGAGAGGTCTTCTTTCTTTCTCCTTGCACTTTCATCACATCTTCATTACTTATCAAGTACTACGTGATATACATAGATAATTTTTATTAAATTGAACTTGGGCTTTTCATATGGACTATGCAATTTATGTACCGTAAATTTTGCACACTATTTGTGCTTTATATAGGGAACACACAATTGCTTTTCTCATCTATGTAGAAAAAAAATTAAAATACCCTCTCACTTATAATTTTTACATAATATATTGCACGTAAATCTATTATTCAACTCAATATATTACTGGATTTTCTCAAAAAATTGTCCTTTACCCATTCTTGCTCATTTTTATATGAGTATCAGTACTATTGTGTCTTAGTTTGCATCATTTTGTGATTAGCGCAATGCTTGGCTTCTTTTCATTGAAAATATTCATCATATAATGCTTTTTTATATAGTTTGTTAAGTTAGCTCAAATCCTGCAGCATGTTCTATGGGATCTTTCTTATACTTTATTTTTGCTTTTTTAGTCATAATTTATTGTGTTAACTCAAATCCAGCAGCAATGCGCGGGGAATCACCTAGTTAGGAATATAATTTTTGTTCCAAGATAGTAATCATGCGGGAATCACCTAGTTAGGAATATAATTTTTGTTCCAAGATGGTAATCATGCGGGTGCCGCGTGTGGAGTTCGATTTGGGAGGGACAGAAACCTCCGTCGCCCATGGAAGAGGATTTCGATCGATACGACCAGGTCCCACTCGTCATAACTGTGAGTAGACGGACCAAGAAACTTTATTCTCTTTAATATTAGGTAGAGGTAAATATTAGGTAGAGGTAGAGATATAGATCAGAAAAAATGCCCGTGCGCTACACCGGATGTGACATTATGGATACATTTTGTTTATCTTATTTATTCTAGCTGCTTTTAAATGGCAACGGGTCTGCAGTTGCATTTATTGTTGTTTTCCTTTTCTCAAATGTAATCATATGGTATTGAAATCTTTCAAAAAATTTATGTTTAGGAATTTTTCATTGAAGGTGTGATTTTAGTTTCATTTTAGTCAAATGTTATAACAGATTGCATACTTGTTAACGTATCAAGATAGCTACGAAGATATGGATAAAACTTAGTATGTAAAGTTTTCTATATAAATTTTTGGGAAATGAACACCCGTGGTTGCTCCTCGCAAGGTTTGCAATTTCTCCCCCACCATTTCTGCCTTACCATGGCATCGCACACAGAGCATCACAACTACTGCCTCCTCCAGTCCTCCCTCTTCTTGGGCTTTAACGAGCTCTCTAACGGTTATAGTTGGAAGAAAAAAAATTGTAAAGTAGGAGTCTCAACCGATGGACTCAGCTCATTTATAAATAACTAAAATTAATATAACCCTTAATATCATGTCTTCTTAGGCATGCCAGCTCGACCCTTTTAGACGTGCATAGCTACAGCCAATCGGCTTCTTAGGTTGTCTTCAATAGGGTTGCCTAAAAGCACTGCCTATACACTGTAGCGTAGACAGATAGAGAGATAGTTGGAATAGTGGAGGAATAGTGGATAGTCAAGCTTTTTAGGCAATGAGTTGAAGATGGTCTTACCAAGGTTGTAAATGGGTCTGTCTCAGAAGGTAGGCCCCCGCAAGAGGACGATGGGAGCTTGGAGGCATGGGCGTTCATGGCTCATGTTGTTGGCGCCTACTCGGATCAGTTGGACGAGTACTCATACACTCATACTAAAGCATTCTCCCCTCCGGCCCGCTTGGTGAAGGTACCTATATAGAGGCACTCATAATGTGGATCTAATAACGTGTAAATTGGGATATGAAAAATAGTCATAACAGGGCATATTCAGAATAAGAGAATAGCTAAGATCACACTATTTTACAATGAACAGGGTGGAGAAATTCTTTTCTCATATAAAACAATTAAGTTCCTATTCAGAGAATAATAATTAGTCCAGATGGTTAAGTCAATTAAGGAGAATTTAGGTGATATAACCGTTTTAATATTATATAAAAAATCATTTCCTCGGTCCTAAAAAGAATATTTTTTCTCTATTCTATTTATTTTTATTACTAGCCTAAATGCACGTGCTTTGCAATGAGTTAGCCATGATTGTAGAATACATGCCTCGTACTAGATTGTCAATGTATTGTTTCAATGTGTTTTTTCGATTTGATGTACAGTGAAGACTATAGTGTTGTATGATCAACACATGGGTCACCCGGAGTGGCCCCTTTGTGAGTAGGAGAGGTCGACGTGTGGCCTGTGATAATGAAGATCTACATTAAACAGATGAAGAACAAAGAGATTTAGAGAGGTTTGGGCCATCAGGGCATAATACCCTAGTCCTCTGTGTGGTGTGTATATGCGAGCTGTAGTTGGCTTGTGAGTTTAAGGTTTACATGTGGGTGGTCCTCTCTTTTATAGTTCAAGAGCGGCACATGCGTACCATGACTAGAGTTTGTTTATGTATAAAAAAGTCATATCTACCCTTGCATGGATGCACCTATTATACTCTATGATTGCATAAAAGATAGCCTACATGAGTAGACCTTAACTTGTGTAATAAATGATGTGACAATCCCTTTCTTAATATACTCAAGTGCAAAAAAAAAATTCTTTCTCTTCTGTGATGTCATATTGTTTTGAAGACTCAAGTTGCACTCCTAGCTAATTTTGGAATGTTGTTAATCTCCTTAGCCTACATAGAACATCCAAAATAGAGATAGATTGCAACTTAGATGCTCATTTTCATATGGCCTCTGTCACATCATGTCGACATATTATTACGTCATCTTATTTTGATGATTCCGGTTGACTTCGAACAATTTTTGGGTGATGGTAATTGAGTCGGAAAGATTGTCACTTTAGCTTCCCGTCCTACATAGAACGTCTGGAATGGAGCTCATATGTGGTATGAACGTTCGTTTTCGTGTGGTCTGTTTTCCTTTGATGTCAATATTAGTAGAGTTTTCCACGGTGTAGCTTCCATAGTTCCATCGAGAAATAAAACGCCCTATCGAGGCTTATGGAGATGTGAAAGATTTTTTTCTTCTTTTTTCCTTGTCTTCCTATTCGACTTGATTTTGTTTACAACACTGAGCTATTTGATAATCCAATTTTCAATTTTGAACTACAGAATTAGGTAACAAAATTTTTTCAAAACTGACGAAACTGAAACAATCTTCGTTTCATTTTTTCTAATTAAAAATAAATCATTATAATTTTGTAGATATTAAATAATATTTTTTTATTTCTGAAATAGAAAACCACTGAAGAAAAATGAATTTAATTTCAATTGAGTCAGAACGCTTTTATCCTATTTTGAATAGTTCTGAGATCCATGTTACCTGGACTCGTACAAGGGTCAAAAATTAGAGTCCATAAAAATTTCTAGATTGTAACATAGACATTTATGCAATTCTCCAACATGTTGAATGTCCCCTCGTTCGTGTCATGAATTCATTGTTGCTCGATGCCTACCCAGAAACAAAAAAAACAAAGCCAAAATATCAGTATCCTATTCAATGATGCTGGTTATTGTTCGGGCGAACAAATCTGGAAGATGCAGAGACGAGGATTTTTATTTTTGTATTTTTAGGGAGGGAGCTGGATTATTTTGGGGATCCATTTCGTTAGCTGGGTTGGGCTGATAAAATAGGAAACAGACATTTGCGTATCATCCTGATACAGTAACAGACGCACAAGCATAGATAGAAAGAGCGGATTACATAGAATCAAAAATCAACGTCGTCGTCCATGTATATCAGCTTGTAGGTGACCTGCCATGCAAAGCAATGCAACCGTGCGCGCCGATGGGAACAAATCCCGTGATGCCGGCGGAGCCTGGCGCCCCCGCTGCTCCTGCTCTATATATTCGCCCACCACGTTGTTTGTGTTTGCCATCCATTCACAGATCGACTCGCAGCCCAATAATCGCCCCCTCGCTCTCGCTCCTGTTCGTTCGTCCCCTACAAGGACGAGGTTCTCATCTCAAGGCGCTGGCCGCCGGACGACGCCGCTGCTACGGGCAACCGTCACAGCTCTCCATGCTCTGCGACGTCCTCCACCTCCGTTTTGTGCGCAACAACATCACCGACGCAGACTTCTCCAAAAAGATAAACAACTTCCAGTACTTGTGGTGGAGGTTGTTTATCTTTTTGGAGAGGTCGGCGTTGTTGACGTTCTTGCGCACGAAGCGGGGACGGAAGGCGTTGTAGAGCACGAAGAGCTGCGGCGGCTGCCCATGGCGGCGTTTGGCAGCGAGCGCCTTGAGGATGAGAACCTCGTCCTCGTAGGGCCAGTGCGTATTGCGCGGCGGCCGCCCCTTGCGTTCCGTCTCATCATCGGCATGATGGGCCGGAGTTGGAGTTGCAGGAAAACGCGGCACGCTTGGAATAGGAAGCTCGTGGCGCCATCGCTAGCTGGAACGAACGAGTGCACAGTTGCATTGCATTGCATGGCAGGTCACCAACAAGCATATCTCGACGCCATTGATTTTTTTTATTTCTATGTGATCCGCTCTTTCTATCTATGCTTGTGCGTCCACTACTACTATATCTGGATGATACGCAAATGTCTGTTTCTTGTTTTATTAGCCCGGCCTGGCCCAGCCCAGCTAACGAAATGGATCCTCCAATTAATCCACCTCCCTCCCTAAAAAAAATTGCAGCTCCCGCCACGCTCGCCCCTGTTGTTTCGTTTCCCTCCCTCTCTCCATTTCCGGAGCAGCCAAAATTTCTTGTGGACACGGGACAGTGCACTTAGGTTCAGACTTGAGACTCGTGATTGTCTGTGTTTTGTGGTCTGCGTTGTGCAATTGTTAAGTCTGTTTGGATATATATTGAGTTGCTCACTTAAATATGTTATGCACTTGTGCTCTGTTTTATGCCTTGAAAGAGGGAAAATGCTACTGAAATTTCTCACACAGTCTGCCAATTTGTTGTGGCTGCCGATTCGGTTCGGAACCGAACCAAAGGAATTGAGAACCGAAATGGGCGGTTCTGAGTTTTTTCATGCCATTTCGGTTTTGATAACTGAAGTCTTCAAATAACCGAGGAACCGAACCAAACCAAACTAAACCAAAGAACAAAACATTCTAGCCATAGCGGTGACGAGGGGAGCGGCGATGAGTGAAGTGACAACACAATGGTGGCGACACGAGTTGAGGATATGACACTGTAACGTTTTTTCCTTCGCACCATCCTCATCTCTACCTCTCCCAGATTTGTTCGCCCGAACAACACAACTAGCATCATAGAATAACATAGTGACATTTTGGCTTTGTTTTTTTTCTAGGTGTGGGCATCGAACAACAATGAATTCATGACACAAATGGGAGACATTCAACGTATTGGAGAATTGCAAAAGGTCTATTTTACAATTTAGAAAAAAAAATTGACCCCGTGTACGAGTCCACGCAATATGGATCTCTCTACTAATCAAAATAGGATAAAAGCGCTCTAACTCAATTGAAATTAAATTCATTTTAGCAGTGGTTTTCTAATGATTTATTTTTAATTAGAAAATATGAAATGAAGATTGTTTCAGTTTCCTCAGTTTTGAAATTTTTTGGTTACCTAATTTTTTAGTCCAAATTGAAAATTTGATGTTCTAATAGCTCAGGGTTGAAAACAAAATCAAGCCGAACCAAAGAAAAAAGGAAAAAAAAACATCTCACCTCTCCATAAGCTTTGGGTAGAGGGCTCGATAGCGGTTTTTTTTTCTAGTAGATGGAACTATGGAAGCTACACCGCGGGGAACTCCGTTAAATTGACATCAAAAGAAAAGTATACAGTACTAGCAATAGGAACACATATGAGTTTCATTCCGGACGTTCTATGTATGGATGGAAAGATAATCATTCTGACTCAATTACCATCACCCCAAAAAATCACTTGGAGTCAACTGGAATCATCGAAATAAGTTGGCGTACTAATATGCCAACATGATATGACAAAGGCCATAAGAAAATGAGTGTCTAAGTTACATACTATCTCTATTTTGGACGTTCCGCATATTGATGGAAGGCTAAGAGATAAAATTTCCAAACCAACTGACACCAATCTAAAATTAGCTCAGAGTCAAAAGTGAGTCGTCATAAAAAAATATGACATCACAGAAGATGAAGGGTTTTCTTTTCTTTTCTTTTTTGCCAAATGTGTTGTGTCACCCCACGTCATGTATGCGGTATGCCCATCCATTACGACTTCTCTTTGCATATGATCTGACCAACCTATAATCTTCATTGTACATCAAATCCAAAAAACACATTGAAACAATACATTGGGAATATCAGTACGAGGCATGTATACTACACATCATGGCTAACTTATAGCAAAGCATGGGCATTTGTGCCAGTAATAATAGATAGAGTAGAGAAAAAGATTCTTTTTTAGGACCGAGGAAATGATTTTATATATAATATTAAAATGATTATATCACCTAAAAGTCTCCTTAATGGACTTAACCATCTAGACTCTAGAGTGATTATTATTCTTTGAGTAGGAACTTAATTGTTTTATATGGGAAAAGAATTTCTCCACCTGCACATTGTAAAATAGCGTGATCTCAGTGATTCTCTTATTCCATCTATGTATGCGCATTATGCCTATTTTCATATCCCAATTTATACGTTAGATCCACATGATGAGTGCCTCTATGTAGGTACTTTCACTAAGCGGGAGGGGAGAATGTTTGAGTATGAGTGTATGACTACTACTCCAACCGATCGGAGTAGGCCCCAAATACATGGGCCATGTATGAACACCCATGCCTCCAAGCTCCAACTGTTGGGCCTACCTTAGATAGAGGACCATTCACAACCCTAGTCAGAAGCCGACTGGCTATAGCTATACATGTCCAACCGGGTCAGGCCTGCCGGATGGCCGTGGCACGACATGTTTTGGCCCGCCACGAGCACGACACGGTGGTCAATGGGCCCAGGCCTGCCCGGTTCGCTCTCTGTGACGTCCTTGGGCTATTGGCGCAGCACGACGGGCTGACCCGAGCACGACGCGTTTATATTTTTTGTATTTATATTTTTATAAGAAAACACACACACACATATATATGTGTGTGTGTGTGTGTGTGTGTGTGTGTAAAGTTGTTGGTCCATAACCTTAACGTTGCATCTACATAGTATTTTGACATGTGATCGATCTAAAAGTTATTTGGAATGGTGTACCAAGTTTTATTGACATGATCTAAAAAGTCATATAGCAAGAACTTTTTCGTGTATATACCTCAGAAGTTGTAGTGTATAAAATCTTTTGGTTGATTATTCAATAGCTCTTTGAACTGGAGTACAAAGTTTTTTGTTTGATATGAAAGTAAGCATTGTACTGTATAATATTTTATATCAATATCTTTGAAAGCTTTGATTTACAAAGTATTTGACCTACGAGTAAAAAACTTTTAGAACAAGTGTATAAAGTTTCGAATTTGTGATTTGTAGAAACTTTTGCATCTATGCCTTGTAGTTTGTAATGTATAAAGGGATGAAACGATCGGAAACTGTCGGTAACGATATTTTCAATACGAAAACGTCTGCCCCGATTTTTGGTATTTTCGGTTACGATCGGAAATTCACCCGGTTTCACTAATAGAATACTTATTGGTGACTATATTATGATGCTGGTGGAAATTAGAAAATCCAACTTTAAGTACCGTAATGGTCGGTAACCGGTATCACCTTTACGAAAGCGATACGATAACGAGGCCCGATAAACGGGATTTCGGTTACGGTTTTCATCCCTAAAGCTTTCCAGTAGATGACTCAAAGTTCTTTGATCTGTCGTACAAAGTTTTTTTTAGTGATTTAAATTAGCACAGTACAAAGTTTTATATATGTATTTTTAAAGTTTTGGTTTACAAAGTTTTTGACCTACGAGTATGTTTTTTGCGGAAAAAACTTTTTGAAAGTGTGTAAAGTTTTAATTTTATTAGAATGTTAGGGTTTTACAAAGTTTTGGGTTTATATCTAAAAGGTAGGATGTATAAAGATTTTTATTTTAATATATTTTATGTTTATGTATGAAGATTAATTTTATAATTGATGTTAGATAGAAAGGGTTTGCAAAGTTTCCAAGGCAGCCCTCGCAAAAAAAAAGGTTTCAAAGGCAGCGTGATGCTCCAAACGACCAAAATGTGAATTGGCGCCCATAGGAGACCTGCTGGGTTCATTGGCTCGCACTGTCGGAATATATCTTTCACCACAATCATTCTATTAATGTTTCCACGTTCCACCTTGCTACTTTCTGACAACAGAATAAACCTCCTGATTTTCCTCTTTACAGCTAGGAGCATTGTTGAACCCTGATTGTCTGTATTAGGCTCATGATAATTGTAATGTTTGGGGTTACTCCAATACAAAGAGTTCTTATATATGATGTTCTGTACTTCCATTCATTTAGTGTATTTTGCCACAATAATCTTTTGCTGGCAGATGTCATAGCTCCTGCTGTAACTGGCACACTGAATGTGTTGAAAGCTTGCTACGAGGCAAAAGTGAAGCGAGTTGTTGTGGTATCTTCAGTTTCTGCTCTGTTCAATAATCATAACTGGCCTAAAGGCACGGCCTTCACTGAGGACAGCTGGTCAGGTGAGGAGTATTGCAGAAAGAATGAGGTATCATAATGAATCCTTTGAAGTAAAGCTGCGTCGTTTTAGTTGTCAAGCCCTTATGTGCGCATACATTAGGATGGATCATGTGTTATTGTTAGGTCTCTGCAACAATACGAATTGATAACATATAGACAGGACTGTCCTGGGACAGTTCACGTTTTACAGGGAAACTTACAATTTACTAGCCAGCTAGTAATTTAGTATTACAGGCTTATCCAGGACAGTGCCCTTTGTTCAAACTTCTGGGCACCCAGGACTTTGCTGACTGGTGGCCATGATTCAGATGCGCTCTTTCTTCATGCATTCTCTCCATTACTTTATTTGCTCTTTTAAAACATGAAGCTATCATCATTGTTTTGTTCTAGCATTTTGATAAGGTAATGTTCTTCGTTCAACCACAAGGACTATTGCTTTTCGTGGGAAAGGTTGAATCTACTCATTAAATCATCAGACTTTTTGTTATTGCAGGGATGGTATTTCCATTCTAAGACTATGGCAGAGCGTGAGGCTTTTGCTTATGCAGCAAAAACTGGGCTGGACGTTTGATGCAACCTACAGTAAACACAAGTGTTAAGCATTCCATTTCTACTAGTTAGTGTCTTTCTTTTATAATTTAGATTGATGTGTAGCATCATAATCATGATGGCTAAGCTCACATTTTCTTCTTTTTGATCATTTTAGATACAAGGTAGAAAGCATTTCCTTTTAAAGAAATACTAAGGTATGACATTTTTTGGTAAAAGAAGAAAAATTGTTCGCTCTGTGCTCATGCATAGATACTTTTTTTTTTTTGTTTTATCTGAGTTCTAACATCTATTGTCATCCTCGATGGGGACAAAAGTAAAACAAGCTAACACTAACATTACCATCACTAAGCATTATAGATTTTCTATTTGAAAGCATAAAGGGAAAACCAAAAAAAAATTCTCATTTAGTTTATGTTAGTGTACATACAGGAAAAAGCATATTCCATCCGTTCTTTTTTTTTTTGCTCGCATTTTAGTTCAAAAATAAACTAGCCAGTGAAAAATATTCGAAAACCAAGGTAGTACTAATGTATTCTTTCCAAAAGGAAGCAATAAAGCACGTCAAGCAATCCTATTGGTATTTACCAATTTTTTAATCCTTATTTAGTTTATGAGTAGGATTTAGAGTATTGTGTCTATGTAATAGAAATTGTATAGCCGCTTGTTGTATATGCCTATAGGTTTTGTTGTAATCTAACATCATAGAAAAGATGGAGAGAGGAGGAAGAGCCAGAGGAGGCCACCAAGGAGCTGCCGTGGCGGCCCCGCTGCTGGAGGAGGTGATGGCCGCCGAGGAGCAGCCACGGCGGTTCCGCTGCCAGAGGAGAAGGAGGCTAGGGACAAGCTCTGGTGGCAGCTGTACCGCCAGACTGAGAGGAGACCATACGACAATCGCGGCTCAAGCACTAGATCCAGTGGAGGTCCGTGGAGATCGTATAGTGCGGTGGATCTCCCGCCTGGGGAGGAGTCCATGCATGTGGGATGTTAGGAATTTAGACATTTTCATATTAAATTTAATCTATATAAACCATTCAAGATTGATGACAACAAATATGTGCACGTGTGTGAAAGCACTACTCACCATAGTAGCATAAATAGATACGCACAACATGCTAATCATAACTATGAACGTGGGACATTGAGGTTTAGGATTATACCCTGCGGAGGGACCTATGTTCAAGGCATTGGTTGTTCCATTCTCATATGACATCGTGAATAGCTTGAACTAGCCTATCACAATTGTTGCAGGAAGGGGTTCACTGTGCCGTCCCACGAACGTCACCAAAAAGAAGAACACAAAAGGATCCCGCGAACGTCCAGGAACAGGAATGACAAAGGAAGAAGGTCACTACCAGAAAAATGAGCGAGCAATCGCGACATCGTTCCCCAAAGACTTGATCGCCTATGCACCCAACACATGTCTCGAGCGGATGGTGGTTCTGGAGGTCTGCTCCCTCAATACTCCGTGCGCGCAGAGGTTCGGGGCGGAGAAGTAGAAAAGCACACAACTCGATCTGAGAAAGCGAAGTATATCAGTGTTCATGTGTCTCGCCAGACGGTGCCAGAGTTACAAGCAGAATTAAGTGCTGGAGTAACGGACAGAGTTATGGGCGCTATTACTATGGATGGCTGGAGTTACGGAACGGAATAAATTCTGTGACATCTCCTTTACTCCATTCGACCGAGTAGCAAAAACCTAGCTCGTCTCATATCGCTCGGTGTCGGCGCACGGGCGTCTGGCACACCTTTCGCCTCTCTCAACTTCTCAACAAATGCACCCATAGTCCACCTATTCAAGCTGAGTTAACATACCACAAATATCCGATGTGGCACAAAACTTTAATGTACCATAGCATTTAATATAAACCGAGCATTTATATGATTTGATTAATTAAATAAAACATGGTCCAAGCCCATATTATATCTAACATGGAAGAGGCGGGTCCAACGCTAGACATGGACCACCGGATTCAGAGGAGACCGTATCGCAACCGCAACTCAGCCGCTAGTAACGGAGGAGGCCATACGGCGCGGCGGATCTCCCGTTGGGGAAGGCATTCATGTGGGAGAGGCGGATACATCGTCGGTTGTGGAGGAGGAGGCAGCCAGGGGCGGTGCCTAGGGCCGGGCCAAGGGGTGTGCGGCAAGTGCACAAGAAGAGGGCCCCCAATTTTCCAAGGCCCTAAACTTGAGTACTTTGATTTTGTTCATTAGAGATCTTCTAAACTTCTAAGTCAAAGCAAATTTGTTTCACACAGGAGGAGCCAAAAACCCATAGACGCCTAGCCCCTAGGCAATCTGTTTTACTCTTTTTCTTCATTTAAACCCTTTTTGGAATGGAAGATTTGCATAGAAATTTCACATAAAACAGTTCAAAAACAAAGAAAAACATAGGATTTAGGGAACTTTCTTTGGAATAAAGTGGGCCTTGTATCCTTTGTACGATTATACGACTATTGTATCTATATGGTTCTTTTTGTCTTTTCTTTTATGTATATGTTCAATTATGCATCAATTGGTGAACACCTTGGTAACGTTTGGTTGGAGAGCTAGATAAAATGGTTCAGTTCTAGATTCCGGGGATATATAGAATGAATCCATCCCAAATTACACGAATGGAATGGTTATGTCCTATATTCCGAGCTTAGGCCTATTGTCAGTGTCACATTCCAAGTGAAATGGATGTATTCGAGAAGTTTCTTGGAATGTGCCCATACCGGATCCAGAGAGAATAATCTCCTTTCTAGAACTGCTCCATTCCCCCTGCTTTTTTAACCAAACACTACCCAGTGTTCTGTGATAAGTCAGGTCTTCTGAATCGGTTCTTAAAAATGTAAGAAAATCACTATAGCCAAGACATTATTATAGTTTTGTTTTTAAAATGAATAAGTATGATTTCAGAGTTTGGCACAGGGCCTCAGATTTTGCTGGTCCGAACCTGGCGGTGCCTCTCCTTGGTTGTGTGTACCGTGGTGGCCTGAGGGCATGGGTCGTGGTGGTTGCGGCCCATTGTGAGTGGATGTCGAGGTGGCATGCGGAAGGGTGCCTGTGGTGACTGCGGAGTATGAATAGAGGCTATGGAGGCGGGGTGCGGGGGCTTCGTATTTGAGTATTGCGAGATGCAGTTTGAGAAGAGGCGACTGAACTCACACCGAGTAGGAGAGATTTGAATTTTGGTTGTGTAGCACAAACTACGTGGGATACAACCACATCACTATGACACTATTCGAATACCGTCATCATATTCCTCTAAGAGATTACACTCTTTGTCCTATATCAATTGATTTACAATATGTATGTTAATTACCATAGCTAGCTCAAACAACCATTGTACGTCAATTGTCTTGGAGCTTGAAGAAGGCCATGAGAGGCGCATAAACCCTTGCCTTGGCGTTCCCTGCCATGACGAAGTCGGCGTGCGCGTAGTCCTCCAGGTACTGGACTGTGAGCTTGTCGCTGTCGTGCGACTCGAGCGCCTGGACCAGGTGCCTCACGTCCTGCGTGTCGGAGAGGGTGTCCCTGCCGCCGTAGCTCAGGAAGAGCGGGAAGTCGTCGGGGATCGCCGAGACGTCGTAGGACGGCGGCGTCGCCTGCCCGTAGTGCTCCGTGTTGTCCGCGGCGTTGCCGTAGTCGTACTTGGCGATCGTTCCGCGCCGGATCACTGTTTGGTTTGAGTAACGTAAATTTGGTGGTGAGTGATTAGATTTTGGTGGCTTTTTTTCTCCTAGAAACAAAGATGCTTATTCGGTCATATATATCCTAGGAAGAATTAATTAGCACTGACTTTGAGCCAAATGGACCATGTTCTTGGTTGCAGAAGCTTGTGGCTCATGGGCAAGGAAGACCTGGACAGACGAGTTGTCGAGGCAGCAGTTGTCACCTGCATGCACGCTCCGGTGAGTATATATATTTTAAAAAGGAAATTAACTGTGCAAGATCGTCTACGATAATTCATAAAAAATATAAAAGAATCCGTGGCTTGCATCACTTAATTTACCTGTGAACACGGACATGAGATTATAGCAATTGATCCCTGGTTCCGAGCAGACATCCGTCACTAATTTATGAACAGTTTCCCTGCACGCAAAATGGTCTTGTGCATACCATTAAGTACTTTGCTTACAGATCGAGATGGAACAACTTAAATTGGACCATAATGAATTAAGAAGATTGTTACCCTGTCGGGTCGAACTCGTCGAGCCCCAGCCAATACAGAGCCTGCAGGGGCCAAGGAAATCGATCAGTTAAGTCCGGATGCACGAGTGTAGCCGTCACGCTCGCTCGTAATTGGAGTACCTCGCCGAGGAAGATGTCGGCGGCGGCCCGCGCGAGCGGCGACGAGACCTTGTCGAGGTAGGCGATGGGGCTGAGCAGCGCGGCGGAGCGCATCATCCCCACCAGCTGCGGCTGCCGCTGGCTGAGAGCCGCGAAGGCGATGAGGGTCCCCAGCGAGTGGCCGACGTAGTGCACCCTCTGCTTCCCGGACTGCGCGTGCACGTACTGAACCACCGCCGGGAGGTCGTTGCCGGCGAGCTCATCCCACGACCAGTCCCAGTACGCCGGGTCGTTGGAGGAGAGCGTGGTGTGGCCGCGGCTGTAGACGGTGCCGCGGCTGTTGGCGATCCACACGTCGTAGCCCCCGTCCGCCAGGATGTAGCCCAGCGACTCATCGGGGGAGTTCATCAGCCACGTCACGCCGTCCTGCACACCAACACGGTGTTACGACACGTCAGAAAAGGCGGATGATATGGCAAGATAGTTATGAAAAAAATAGATACAGAGAATTTCGTGAAAGAGCCGAGAATTTTATCTATATAAAACCTAGCATACACTTTTATCTAAATAAAAATCGACGTGACAATTTTGAAAAGTGAAAAATGAAACACTTTCTTAAAAATAGTCCGGTCAGTGAAATAGTAGCACATAACCTTGAAAATAGGTTGGTCGAGTATAATTTACCATAAGGAGCCCATGCTGCAGCAAGACCGGGATCTTGCCGGCCGCCGATTGGCCGGAACCGCGGCCGCCTGGGATTCGCTGCAAGCTCAGGATGTACCCGTCCTTGGTGGTCACCTGTGCTTTTTACAAACTACAGTCACTCAACATGCTACAGTAGGAACTGTTAATCCGGACTCAGAGAAAAAGTTAATATCTCTTTGAACAACTATTAGTCTCGTAAAAAAATAAACACACACTAGTACATAGCTCTGTGGCACGAGGTCATTTTTTCTGTCTTACAGTGTGTTCCTCGCAGGGGTACCCGAACGGCTCCACCCTGGACTGGCACGTGCCGTTGATGGGCGCCGCACGTGTCCCCTCCGGATGCGGCCGTGTTGCCATTGTTGCTCCCAAACTGAGCAGGATCGCAAAGCATACTACCACAGCGCTACTGCTCCTTCCTCCTGGCATTATTGCCGGCTGGACCAAACCTGCTAGCAAATCGTTCTTGGGTTCTATCGACGGATAAGGGGTGAAAAACTCCACATCCTATTTGATCGTATTTTATACTTTCGATCGCCAGAAGGTTTTGATCGTGTCATTTTCAGGTCGGATTAAGGCCGCCGGCCCCGGCGTGTGCGTGCGTGCACTGCAGCTCCATGTCGATGGGCTACTGGGTGGCTAATGCTAATATATAATACTACTGCGAATTAGTTTGACTTGACGCTAGCCATCTCTATTGTTTAATCTTGTTTCTCAAAACAAGTATTATAGAATAGAGTATACAGACCGCAATGGATACCGCATCAAATTATCAATAATATGGAAGGGAGATGAGAGGCTGTGGCAGGCGTGGGCAGCCGCGTGGCCACTGTGGAGATGTAGGTGGCCTCCCCGGACGTTGCGTCGCGGCGGAGAGGGAGCGGGGTGACCGGGGCCTCACCACCCGAGGGGGCGGAGTATGCGTGCGGCTTACATATATTTTTCTTATTTTCTCAGATGTTGCAATAACCAATTTGATATGTTATAATTGTTTGATAATGTTGTGCTATATAATTTTTCATACTGCAACTAGTAATATTGGATGTTTTTGTTAGTAATTTTGTGGGGTGTAGTAAATGATTTGGTATGTTACATATGATGATTTTTAGATGTTTCTATGTTCGATTTTTCTCCAATTATTTTACAATGTTTCAGGCATACGTGGATGTGGTGTAGTAATTTTTTTTATGATGTAGAAATTTTAGAATGCTGCAATTATTTTTACTTCTGTGGATGTTGTGGTCGAAATTTTTATCTGTGAGTAGGAACTTATCCAATAAGCTTACGTGGAAAATTTTCTATTCAACCTCACTATTTCACGCAACATTTTGTAGGTTTTGGTGCGAGTTATTGAACGTCCGATGTTTCGTACAATATTTGTAAATGTTTCGGTGGCAGTTTAGACATCTGATGCATCATGCAACATTTGTAAATGTTTTGGTGGGAGTTTGGGCGTCCAATATATAAGAAACTAAGTCCCATCGGACGCCCGGGTGACAGTAAAGCTAGCCCGGCCGTTATATATAAGTAGGTGTTTTGATAACTGCGTATGAGATAATACTTGTATATAGTCAACAACAGGCTAACTTATTAGTTTTGCTCTTACGGGCCCGCCTTCTATAGTTCCGTGGCCACAGGGAGTCGGAGGAACGACAAGGCGTCGATGATTGACTGAGTGCAATTTGCAACGATGGGCGCAAGCCAATCGGCGTTCGATCGAGTTTTCCATCTGATGGATGATGACTGATTGATTTACGTACAAATTACTGGCAAGTCGATCCACTGCGCGCGTCGTTTCAGGCTTCCGTGCTGCAAAAGGTGTTACTCCAGTTGTTTGGCCATTTGTTCAGCGCGTGATGCGTACGCAGCTCCAAGGCTAACTCCAACGAAAGAGACAGGTTTCACATGTCGTCCATGTCAGCTTGCAATCTGCTAGTACCAGTGTGGTAGAATGTAGCGACGTCTGCCGCACGCACAAGACCACCAACAGTTGTGTGTGTGGACTGTGGACGACGTTTAATCTAATCTAAAATAATAAAGGTGGAGTAAATAAAACATAAATTGTACCGGCATCCAATGTACCCATAGCCGTGCAAACTTCGGAGGCCATCGTGCATCCACCCGTCTTTTAGCAAGTAAAAATTTCAGACCACGATAGCGCCCACAAGCATAATGCACGATACCTCTTTCCACCAGTTACGTGTGCGCATTTGTCTAAAAGCAAATAGAAAAGCAAGGTATGCCCACCACTAATCTGTACACATCGCTTTCAAAGTGATGTTGCTGCTGATGTCAGCGAACAAAAGGGGTACATTTTCTTGGAATGGGCATGACTCTCGCATCGAGCGTTCGTTTTTAAATCCTATTGCACCACCGTGTTCCTAGTGACAAGATCTGTAAAATAAGACCAATATTAGATGTGTTTTAATGTTGTCTTATGCATATAGCAAGTTCTATTATATACTGTAGTAATCTATGTATTAAGTGTATTGTAAATTGCACTATGTTTTGAAAATAGCAAGTTCTCTTATATGTTTTATATAAATCTATGCATGAACATGTAATAACTTATGTAACTTGCATTTCGATTTCTTTTGCATTATTACTAGACATTATGCTTGTTGTGATGGGATTTGCAAGATAAGATCAAATTTAATAGATTTTGAAGTTGAGTTTAAAACTACCGTCAACTTGTGTAAATGTATAGTAGCAACTTATGTATAAATGTATACCAAATTATATCAAAGCAGCTGTATCATCATTTACATGATCTGATACATAATTTTATGTGAAAACTATGTATCAAACTTATGCAAAGACCAATGGGCCGGGTACTTTTGTTGTATTGGTCAAGTTACTGCATCGTGTAATATAGTTTGCTATATAACTATGCGTGTATAATTTTTCAACTAGACAAACAAGATAGGTTGCTACTAATGTTACACATAGGTTGCAACTCATGTTATACATAAGTTGTTAGTCATATAAAACGGCATCAAAACATAATAGATATTCGTCTTATTTTGAAGATCTCGTCACAAGAGACATAATGGTGCAAACAAATTTAAAAAGGATACTTTTTGAGAGAGTAATGGTCATTTGATTAAAATAGAACTAAATTTTATCACTTGCATCTTCGATGATGTCATCTGAAAGTGACTTCTCTCCTAATCTGAACGGGGGATAGTACATGGGCTGTGGCCGTCCACCTTTTCTATTGGGCTATGGCTATTCACCTTTTCTACGTAGATGTGAGATTAAATCTAATAAGTTTTTTGGGCCAGCCCAAGAGCCATGCATACAACATCTTTTCCTGAGGTTGCACGCAGGCCGGGCGGGTCGTGCACTCTGGCTTGAGTGTGACCGGACGCGTCTTAGAGACTTCGAAATTTTCTTTACCCACATGTGTACCCACCCAAAACAATCCGCAAGCCCTAATCTACATCTTGAAAAAAATCTCAAAGTCCAACTCGGTCCATCAAGACTTCTCTCCTCAAGATCAAAGTCCACAAGGCCCAAATGTATGTATATATATATGTCACCAGATATCAGTATCAACAAATAAAACATAGATTTTCCGATTGTATAATTCCAAATCGCCATGCCAATTACGAATAATCATGCACAAAAATGCATTGTATCAAGGACAAACAGGACCCGGAATCTTGTCGAACAAAATGCATGATGCAACCGCCATGGGACGACATATCCAAGGAAAAGGAAGAAAGAAACAACATACTGGATCTCGATCTATGAAAAAAAAAAGGGAGAAATCAAACTATAATCTAGGATGAAGAAGGGGGAGAGGAGGTCGGTAAGTAAACTGTGGAGGCCAATGTGGTGGCCTTGGATTCCCAAGGCGAGCCGGTCGGAGAAGCCGAGAAGATACGCGGTGCTCATGATGGGATATCTTTTTCCACTATATTTTATGTCCTAATTTAGAATCAACGCGAATAGCATATTTATACCTGGCTATATATATATGAAAGGTCACTCCCACATCAAACGGTGTAAGTTGTTTATGTTTTATGAAAGTAAAAGCTATATATTCTTATGCAGGAGATCAGGACACCGTTCAGAATGGACCAAATAATCTAGTGGATATTCATGATCTCGTTGATGCCCTTCTATTCGCTTATGAATATCCGCGGGCGTCTGGACGAAACCTGTGCAATTCAACGGCAATAAGAGTCTTTGATATTGTAAACATATTAAAGACCTTATATCCATCACTAGTAAAAATGTACGTACGTCCGGCACGTGACAACAAAAATATAATATGTATTTTTTTCAAATTATATCAATATTAAATTTGGTGTGTTGATTTTGTTTATTTAATATTTAAATTAGACAAGAGATGCTGCCCGCATTTTCTACATATTATCTACCTTGTGTTTCTATCTGTTCTGCATATTAGCTAGGAAAACAACTAATCTATATTTATATGGAACCGATTGAGTTTAGACCTTAGATCCAAAATTTTACAATCCACATAACCATGGCAGCCTTTGTCGGGTAGAACCACGCGGAATGACGGATGGATGTGGCAGATGGAGATGATGCTTATGGACGAATACATCTCTACGAGGAAGGGCAGCTTTGGTTCGATCAGGCATTAGGTTCTTTGCAACCACACCATGCTTGCTTCCTGGTGCCATACACCACTACCTATGTATGGCTATGCAAAGATCAAAATGGCTTGTATGCTTGTCAAATTCTTGACTTGGCATGAGGTTGCAACGTCACAATTCACAACATCCATTATTGTGAGGTCATAACATCTATTATATTACTCGCTCCGTCCCAATTTATAATTCGTTTGACTATTTTGACATCAAATTTGATTTTCTCGTCTTATTAAAAAATTTCACAATTATCAATTAGTTTCATTATGATTCAGTGTAGCATAATATATTTTAACTATGAATTCAATTTTTCTATATTTTTATAAATATTTTGAATAAAACAAACCGATGTGTCAAAAACAACGATACATAAATTGGATAGAGAGAATATTTTTTAAGCAAACTTGTGTACTGATGTTGTGAGGCACCACACACGAGTAAAGCTTGCCACGTTGCCTGCCCACGCGTCTCATTCACGAGTACAGTCCACCTGGTGGAGTACCGAGGGAGAGCGGCGGATTTGTTATAAACGCAGCTCTGAAAATTGACGTCCACGAAGAGCCACAGCCCACAGTCACAGTACTGAAAGGGCGCATTTCTTGAAGCGCGTCGCCCGCCTGCCTCCCCACCTCGGCCAGGCCGCCTCGACCCGACGCGCCGTTGCCGTCTCCGGCCACGTGCTTGCGCAGGGGTGCTCCGGTGGCTCCTCGCGCTGGGCCGGCCAGAGTGCCGTCCCCGTCGGCTCCACACGCTCGCGCCGGCGCGCCCCGGCGGCTCCACGCACCCACACGGTGACGCTGCCTTCGCCGCCACGCCACCTCCGGGCAAGCCTCCCTGCCCTCCCCCTTCTCCAACCTCGTCCGTCGGCCCGCTCCTCCCCTTCGGCGGCTCCGCGCGCCTGCGCCGATGGTGGCGCCCTCCTCGGCGGGCGGATCCACAGAACACCTCTCTTGCTTTCTCTGAACCAACGCCTCTCTTCTCTTCTCTCCCTCGCAATCAGCCATGTTTTCTTCTCTTGCCTTCCGGTGAAGACTTTGCTCGCCAGGATGGCTTCCTATCGTGCGCTTCCGGCCGCCAGGTCCCGCCGCCGAGGGCGCCGGTGAGCGGATCCGGCCATCTCCGCGCAGGTGAGCCGAACGCCGCCACCTCCTCCCCTCCACTGGCTGCTGCTTCCTCCACATGGATCCGGGCACCGCGCCGCTTCCGGGCACCAGGCCCAGCTGTTGCGGGCACCTGCGGGCGGATCCGGCCGCCTCCGCGCTGGCGAGCCGAGTGCCACCGCCTCCTCCCCTCCACTGGACGCAGCTGCCTCCACGCGGATCCGGCCGCCTCCGCGCCGGCGAGTCGCCTACCTCGCTGGTGCCTCCTCCTGTTCACATTACCTGAGTATTTTGTGCTCATGCTACAACTTCCTCCTGTTCTGAGTATAATTAAGTTGTTTGCTTAAATTAGATAATTGTCCTATTATTTAGGTAATGAAATTTTGGTCTCTTTGATTTCTCTCTCTTTGCTTCCTGGTTCTTGGACGAGGCGTCGAGGAGCGGCCTATAGGAGGAACCCCACGCTGAATGGCTCAGCGAGACCGACGTCTGGCCAGGCACCGCGAAGGTGGAGCTGAGGCTGGGGCGACGAGTCCGATGAGGGTCCACGGCCGCCTCGCGGTGCTCCTACACTGCCGGCACACCGCTCCTCCTCCTCCACGGCCGTCGCGCCGCTCTTCCTCTACCACCACCGGCGCGACGCCCCTCTGCCACAGCGGCCGCGGCCACTCCTCCGCGCCGGCCACTGGCCATGAAAGATGCAGCCCCGACCTTCTATGATTTTGCTGTTTATGTTCTGTGTTGTGATCCGTCTTCTGTGAGAAGGCGAAGAAAAAGCCTGAGAAGATGAGGAAAAGGCGGGTAGATGATATGGTGAAAAAAAGCTTTGGATGAGTTACGCTGCGAGCCCAATTTCCAAGGCAGGAACGCCCTATCGGACGAATTTGGTGGGTCCGTTTTTATTTGGTGGGTCCTCGGCAACTCAACGGTAGATAGGGTAATTTTATGATTATCTAACGGTTGCTTAAGTGTGGGTAGATCTAGAGGTGCGGGTAAAAATTATTTAAAGTTAACTCTCTCTTTTTACAGTATAGATACAGTTATCCCAAAAAGCAAGGCTCTTCCTCAGCAAGTGATTTTGTAGTCAATTGCATGTGCCCCTCTGTGTATTGGATAACTGATCACACTCTGCACAGCTGGGATTTTCTGAAATATAAAATGTGGACACATAGAGTTGAGCTTGTGAAAAATGAAAGTGCCCCCATTTTTTCTGTTAAAATCTAACACTATAACGATTAGGACATGGTAGTGCTCTAACTGTATCCTTACTTTATAGTTATATAAAGAGTGAAGTACAACATGTGGTTCTCAAAGTTAACGAGGCATATCACTTAAGTCCCTGAACTCAAGAAAACAGAAATTCGAGTCTCTAAAATTATCTAAAATTAGCTAGATTTAGCTAGTATGACATCTAGGTCCAAAACTGCTTTGACTGTGCGTTGATCATGGTTTTTACTGGTGGGACTGTTGAAGAATCAACAGACAGGGTACCTAGGCATAGAGCCCCATGAGGATCTTTTTAGGGCATTAGGGTGAACACACGTGCTGCAGCTTGGGAGCCAGAGAGAGGTCACCGGAGGCGAAGGAGACACCATGTTTATAGAGGTTTAGGCCGCTGGAGCGTAATCTCTACATCCTCTGTTGGAGTTTTAGGGCCTGTTTGGAACCACAGTTTTTCAATATTACAGTTTTATAATACTATGGTTTATAGATGTACATGACATAAATACTGTGGTTTTCTTACTGTAGTAAAACCATAGTATTTTCTAAAACCATGTGTCGTTTGGTTCCACAGTATTTCGCATCCTTCTTCCCCATCATCCACCAGCGCAGCCGAGCCTTCTGGTCGCCGAGCCACTCCCCCACCACCTCCAGAGGGGTCCAGCCTCTAGGCCGCCGAGCCACTCCGGCAGGCGATGCGCCGGGTGGAGGCCGGTGACGCGCGGCGGGCGGCGCCTCGTCGGGGAGAAGGCGGCCCGCACAGGGCAATGAGCCACGCCGGAGAGGAAGGCGGCGCGGGCGGCGGCGCCTTGCCAACGGGGGGAGGAGAGCCATGTGGGTGGTTGCGCCGCGCCGGGAGGAGACAGACGGCGCGGGCGGTTGCGCCCCGCCGGGGGGAGGAGAGCCGCGGGGGGCCGCGCCGCACCGGGAGGAGACGGACGGCGCGGGTGGCTGCGCCCCGCCGGGGAAGACGAGAGCCGTGCGGGCGGCGGCGCCAACACCGGGGAGAAGAGGACGGCGCGGGCTGCGCGGGCGATGGCGCGTCACCAGGGAGGAGCCGGCCGCCGGGGAGGAACTAGGTCGCGCGGGCTGCGGTGCGTCGCCGGGGAGGGAGGCAGACGGTGCAGTGCGCGGGGAGTGAGGCCGACGGGGCAGGCGCGCTGGGAGGAAGGCTGACCGGGCAGGCGCGCAGTGCGGGGAGGCAGGTGCGGGGAGGACGAAGACGCGGGCGTGAGCGTGAGCGTGAGCGTGACCGAGCAAAACTTTGGTCCTGACTACAGTCTCCAATACTCCAAAAATACTATGGTTTTGTCTAAACCATGGTATTCAAAACACTGTATTGCCAAGACCAACCAAACACCTTTGAGGCTAAAATACTATAGCGTTGCACAATACTATGGTATTGACTTAAACTGTGAAAATACTACGCAACCAAACATGCCCTTAGTATATATGATGTGTCGCTAGGATTACCGCTACCAGTACAAGAGGAGTGGAAGAAGATCCAGTGCTGCTCGAGCTATCCGTTTGGTGGAACGAGCTCTGTTGTGTTCTATCGATCTAAGCAGCTCCGAACATAATATTCCATATGCCTTTATTTCTACTCCTGTGTGTTGGCTAGCCTCTTGTCCTCTTCTGCCATAGGGCCCGGCCGTCATTGAGCAGCGGTAGCTTCCACCTGAAATGTCTGCTGCAGCCGGTCAAAAAGGTGTACAACGCCTCTTCCTACTGCCATGCCTCGAATGACCGCAGTAGTCAGAACAGCGGCAGCGGCAGGGATGCTGTAGCCACAAGCGTGCCACTGTGCGGTGGGACGGTGCGGTGGCACGGCACAGCAAACCGGGACGTGGCTTGCAACGTGCGCCTACTTCGCCTTAAATGTGAGACATAGGCATTCTTATCGCGCCGCCCAGTCCCATCCTGGTCCCAGCCAGACTCTGACAGGTAGGCCTCTGAGCGGGTGGAGAGGCGCTTCTGAAGGGTGAGACTTGTGGCCAGTCCAGGGCGGGGGGCCTAGAGGGCATGCCACATTACACCCTGAGGGCCGCTTGCCCGTGTTATAGAAGCCCCCTGGTCTAGGCGCGTGTTGGGATTCAGGGGCCGCCTGTCCCTGCTGTGTCTAGGGCCCAGTCTGTGGTCACGTGCTGGAGGAGCAGGATCCCCCCAAAGCAGGGCTTCTACATACAGTCCCGCCTGCTGCGCCTATCATGGGTCACGTTGGGTCCCACATCTGTACTTGTTGACAGGAGACGCGCCTCAGTCAGCCAAGCGGGGATACACCATTACCGTGGCGCTGACAGGGGCCCACATATCGTTTCAATATATCTTCTTTTTTCCTGATATATGACATGTGTGTCCCATTTTTAAGCGAAACAATTGTTTTTTAATTTTTTCTTCACCGCTCTCCTTCCTCCCATTGTCATCCCACTCCTCTGTCACCAACCGCTGCCAGACATCTTTCGTCGTCGGTCCTTCTTTGTTACTGCTCATGCCAGCCTTACCTCCACTCTATTTTCACCCACCTTTCCGCCACCTTGTCTTCCTTTACTCGCCTATGCTCGCCTCGCCGCCGCTCCTTCTGCCATTGCCTGCATGCGCCTGCCTCGCTGCCCACACCCGCTTTGCCACTCGCTGCCACTGCTCATGTCACCGATGGCGGCGGAGGGGACGATACAGGGATGGAGAGAGGGCCGGATGAGAGTGTTGGACAAAAAAACTTTTACTTACAAATAGGCCTCATATGTCATATATGAGGAAGAGAGAAGATATATGAACATGACATATGGGCCACACTGGTAAAAACCATGGACAACGTATGGTCAAAGCGGTTCTGGTTTTCTAAACTTGGGGACCTAAGTGATACACCTCGCCAAATTTAAGGACCGCTCATGTATTTCACTCTTATATAAACGTTGCTGGTGCATTATCCATGACATTTCGCACAGGTCTTATGCGGCTCAGAACTTTACAAAACTATCATGCTTTTTCCAGATCACTGAATGCATGTGCACCATATTCTTTCACCCACATCTGATTTACTCATGGAACCTTATCTTGTAATCTGAAACAAAGTTAGCTACTGAGCTTTGGGTGTACAATGCTATATATAACTTGCAGCTTTGTGGAAGCGGAAAGCAGCAAGGGTGGGCCTCCAGGCCTATGGAGGAAACCCTCTGGGACAGCTTCGAATGCTACTGAGCTTTGTGCCTCGGCATCCTGTTCGTGCTTCAAACCTCGCTAGGGTCTGCTTGCTGGTGTCTCCGAGGTTGTTGGGATCGAGGTTAGGGTATGAGCGAAAGCTCTGTGGCTGACTTTGGTTCAGCTGATAACGGCTACGCTTAGGCTTAGCATTCCCTATTGGGGGCGTCATCGTTTCACCCTTTTCTCTCTTTCTCTCGTCAATCGAAAGCTTGGCCCTTTTGGACGGGCGACGATGGCGCCACTGGCGTCATTCTCCTTCGTGAAGGCGTCGTTCTTTTATCTCCGACTGACGAGTTTAGTGAGCGATCCTTGTGTCTTTATCTCTTCCACAGGATCCTGGAGGTGGTGGTCTTCCATGTGTTGGCGCTTGGGGTTAGGTTCTTTTTATTGTTTTTCTTATTTTCATGGTTCGTAAGCCGCGGTTTACTCCCTGTAGTTGTAATATTTCTATCCTCTTGATAAAAACACGCTATGCATGTTCGCGAAAAAAAATGCTACCGAGCTTTGGGCATCCTGAACTGAGCTCCATCCAGCCTGGGCTCCTGCTGCTACTTGCAGCCTCTTTTTTTCCCCTTCGTGTAAACAGTATATCAGAATAAGCTAGTGATGGAACTGGTAAACGGAATCAGGCGAGACACATAGGCAAAGAATGGAACATACTATTGTTTCAGAGTATTTTTTTTCATCCCTGGGTGTTTGGGGGCGAATTAAGAAGTCACATGATGTAATGCATATGTATTATTCTGCGGATGACTCGTTCACAATTGTAAATCTGTAGTCACAGAGCTGAACTGAACCACCAGTGGAGAGGTTTTCCTTAGGAATAAGTTGAGGTGGTAGATCGGCGCAATAATGTGAATAACTTGAAGCGAGGATTTCCGTTTCATGTCCAGATGTGCACTTCATGTTGTTGATATGGGCTTTAAGGTCAGCCAAGTGTTATTTAGTTAGTAGTACTTATATTTGCCTACAGAGTTGCCATATGAAAAGATTCGAAGTTAGCCTGAAAGAAATAGTTATTGAAATACAGTCACGAGTACTTCATAGATTTCATCTCCAACTTTATTTGTTCAATCACAAGGCAAAATATATTATATATACAGCATACCGACAGATCAAGCTGCTTATAGATTCTCTGACCAGTTGCTGCTGGAAAAGCACCAACTCCCCCGAAACATCAAACAGATCAACGATGACGACAACGGAGCAGAAGTTTCAGTGACCACCTATAGTCGGCACGCGCCACGAACGGTGGCCGCCATGGCCAGAGAAACCACGCCGGCGAACATGACAGCGGCGCACCGAATGCCACCACCGGAGGAGTGATGGCGCCTGCGCCGACTGCGCTGATGGCTGAGGATGCAGCCATGCCCGGCCAAGACAGCTTGGAGGTTGTCACGGCTACTGCCACGGTGTCCGTCCTTGTGCCCGTCTTCTCCATCAGCAGCTAACGGATCGCCGGCCTTGTCAGCGCCGACGAACTCGTCAACGCTAACCTGCGCGATGAAGTGAGTGATTACTGTTTGCTGAGCCTGAGCTCTGCTGTGCTCGAAAAAAAAGCAAAGCTATAGGTGTCTCAGGATTCTTCAGTCCCGTCCATGCAGACAAATTTATTACCTGGTCCAGTCATCCACACAGAGCTGGGTCACCTCACCTGCACGGCGTAGTGTGTGAACGTCGTATTTCCGGCAGGCCATGATGCTCTCGAGGGCGAGCAACCGAGCACGACGAAGCCGCCGGAGCTGTAGACAAGCGCGTGAATATAATACCAAGGTCCAAGGGCCAAGGGCACTACTACTGAATCCACTCGTGTCAGTGACACATATTTAGGCACTATCCGTAAAAGTGGCCAATAATTAAATGCCAGTCCCTTGCACGAGAGAGCGAAGGGAACGAACACTCGTTGAGCATCGACCACGACACTTTTGTAACGGTACGGTGGCGCGCGAGGGCTTTCCGCGTGTGGTCGTAGATGCATGTGCTGGTGCGGCGTGGTCTCCGATTCTCCGTACACGTCGAGCGCGACGGCACCCGACCTTTTGGAGTTGCCATGTCGACGAGTTGATTTGCCTTTATATATCACTATTACTCCTATCTGGATTCTAGAACCATGAGGCTCCCACGGTCAACTCAAATTATCCTTCCACAAAGACGCATGCTTGCGTCCCCGAGAGGCATTGAACTAGGCTAACCCTTTTCCTAAAGTAGCGATTGCTTACATATGATTTGTCATATATGTAACGATTGGTTCATTTCCAGTGCGTTGTGGTCATGATGCATAAAAGAAAAGAAAACACAATCACTAAAATGCATGATTGCATATATACCTAATATAGTTAAGGATCCGACATTAGTTTATTCTCACAAATTAGGAACTCCCAAAATGCAATATTCATTTTGGGATACTTTCTTTTTTCAGCTAATAAGGCTATCTCCAACGGGGATAGGAATTTTGGCACTGTTTCGCACTGTAGATACGGGGGACAGGGATCCCTGGTGGAGACAGCCTAATAAAGATGCAAGTGGACTAGCCCGCTAAACAATATGTGAGCTCGATTAAATGGGTGGGAACCCTACATATAGGCTACACAACTTCACGGGATGGTCATTTCATTCTTTGAAATACACATTTATACTTTATAGTATTAACTAGGTATAGACATATTCTCTCCCAATTTTAATTATATGACGCCCACTAGCTCAAAAAAAAAGTTACACGTCATTTTTAAAAGAATGAGGTAGTACAATCATGGGTATATTAGACAATTCATGCATCAACTCTATTCAAATCACAAGCCAAGCATACAATACAAAATGCAGTTTATGAAACAACAGATCGGTCTAGGACCGGCAGTTGCTAAGAAAAGCACTAGGACACAATATAGCAGAAGTCTTATGATATGTTTGGTTCGTGGCAAAAAATCATAGGCCATCATTTTGACAACGAACCTATCCTTGGCTGTGCGCCACGAACGGTGGCCGCCATGGCTAGGAGAACGCCGGCGAACATGACAACGGTCCACCCAAATGCCATCACCGGGGTGATGGCGCCTGCGGCGACTGCGTTGACGGCTAAGGATGCGGCCATGATCCCCGCGAAAGCGGGGAGGCTGTTGTCACGGCCATTACGACCATCTTCTTCACCAGCTGCCTTGGCTCCCAGCGCAATCGGGTCGCCGTCCTCGGCGCCCACGGCCTCGTCAACAACATGAACCTACACAAGTTAGTGAAGTGATAGTGAAGATCCATGCAGAGACAAATTCAGTGAGCAAAGCCAGCTAGGTTACCTGCACGGCGTAAGAGGAGGGGGAGCGCGTGAACGTCTCTGCAGGCACCATGTCGCTCTCGAGGGCGAGCCCGTAGGAGCTGTAGACGAGCGCGTGAACGGGCACGACGCCATCGGGGTCGATCTCCCCCAACGGCGCAGCTCGCCGGCGGGGCTCGCGCGGGAGCACGGCGGCGCCGACGGAGAGGTCCCCGCCGTGTCGCAGCTGGTCACCGACGAAGACGAAGAGCGCGCCGGCGGCCGGCTGCTGCGGGTTCACGGAGACCCACCTGCCGCCGCCGGGGCCGGGGACGTACGGGTCCAAGAGCAGGATGGTGAGAGCGGCGTTGGGGTCGCTGACGCTGTGCGGGGGGAGCACGTTGGTGGTGAGGTCCGGCGCGGGGCATGGCGGGTCGAGGCGGTTGACGGCAGCGGCCATGCGCGGCTCCTGCTCGGCCAGCCCCTGGCGGCGCCCGCCCGGCATCATCGCCGCGTACAGCCTGGTCCCGAGCTCCCGGACCTCCTTGCAATACGTGCTCATGATCTCCCTGAACGGACCCGTCGAGCACGAACTGGTCGAGGGGGTAGCAGTGCAGGCGGAGGTAGTCGCGCCAGTTGCGCACCGTCTCCTTGCGCACGTTGGTGCTCGTGGACGTCTTCCAGGCCGTGTCGTCGGTGCACTGCTTGCTGCCCTTCTCCTCCTCCGCCGGCAGCAGCCGGACGAACTCCTGCTTGAGCCCCATGGCTATCACCGCCTCCATCAGCCGGGCGTCTACCCCATGGTTCAGCACCTGCACATGTAGGCGACGGGTTGGATATCCCTGGACGCCGGTCGGGCAGCGCATATGCATGTGTCACCTCCTCGATCACCTGGAAGAAGCCGTGCGCGCGGCAGGCGTCGTTGATGGCGGCGGTGACGGCGGCGCGGTCGGGGCACGCCAGGTCGACGGCGGGGACGCGCGCGCCGGAGACGACCTCCAGCTCCGGGAGGCGTGGGCGCTGCGACTTCCGGCCGGGCGTAGCTCCCCGGCACGGAGCCGTGCACGGCCGTGGAGAGGAGGTGGTCCGCTGTGTCCATGTGCGCGCGCGGTCGCTCGGCGCTCGCCGGCGTGGTCACCGCCTGCGTTTGTACGCGGAGCGAGGAGGACCCCGGCATCGTTCTCCAGGTCCACACGATCTTTTTTTATAGCCGGCCAAACGCGCCGCGGAGATGGCGTGCTAACCGGTGACTGCGCCGACCGTGTGGCGCTGTCTCTCATGCTCGCGTCATCGCCGTGGCGGCAAGTGACGACATCACCTCCTCCTCCTGACCTTGGCGGCCCCGCGGTCGCTCGGCGCTCCCCGGCGTGGTCACCGCGAGCCCACGGCCGTGTGGCGCTCTCTCAGCTCGCGTCATCGCCGTGGCGGCAAGTGACGACATCACCTCCTCCTGACATTGGCGGCTGCCTGGCCGCCCGCGAGGCGTGGGGTCGCACGTCCGCCCACCACCACCACCACGTACGCCACGGCTGCCACCAGTTGTGAACGCGCTGCAGCGGCCGGCGGCTCCAACAGTCACAGCACGCCTACTCTACTCTACACCAGTGGAGTGCTGCTGAGATTTTCAGCTGTTATCTACGGATAGAGTCAATGTGCAAGAAAATTCTCCGCCGCACTATACCCCTCAACTACCTGTGATTCACGACCAGTCTACCAGACATGACAAACCACTAACCACACCCCGGAGAATGACAACTAGAAAGGTCTAGGGGAGTTTCCAAAACCTTTCTACTCCGGCTAGAGACACAGAAGGTGGAAAAAACCGACGCAAAGAAGATAAGGCATCTGGGCTTTTCCAGCATCTCCCCTGAAGAGGGAGCAAGGTTTACTCCCCTAACACTTCACAGCCTCCTCCATCAGCTTGCCTAGGTCCTCCCGAAGATCCTCATCCTAGTCTTGCAGCTTCATCCGCTGTTTCACACAGCCAATCAACTGGTAAGATAGTTGTTTTAGATTCGAAACTAAAACATTATTGAACACCCAATTGTTTCTAGCTAGGGATGTAAAAGGAGCCGTCTAGAAGGTCCAGCAGCGAGTCATTTTTTAGCACGTCTGCTAGAAAATGACTTGCTGCTAGGTCTTCTAACCGGCCCGCTTGCATCTCTATTTCTAGCTTTCCTTGGTGTCCAGCATACACTGGCCACAAGGATAGGGGCAGAAGATTTCATTACAGTTGATTGGTCTATTACTCATTCAAGATCCTGGAAAGAAGCAGGAATACCTATCCAGTTCAGGCCATCTCTCATTCAACACCACACTACCCTGACTATTGGGCAGCTAAACAGAATATGGCAACCAGTTTCCCATCTCCCCGCACAGCTTGCATAACGATGAACCTTTCCATTTCCTCTCCACTAGTTGTTCTGCTGATTGTATTCTATCCTTCAACGCCATCCATATAAAGATTTTAATCATAAGCTGTAGGCAAGCCCCACCCCCCCCCCCCCCTGCCAATCTCATGTACTTGTAAATCCGTACAACCTCCGTTTAGCATATATTCATACAGGGATCTTGTTGTGAACTTCTCTGATTTCCAAACCGCTTTATCTCTCTCTCTTGTCAAAGCACACCCAGGTAGCTGGTCTGCCATCTCCCTCCACTCCTCCAGTTCTTTTTCAGTCAATCTTCTTCTAAAATCTAAATCCCAACCTCTATCAAAAGCCTCAGCCATTGCAATTTGTTTATCCTTGCATATCCCATAAACACCTGGATGACAGATCTTGAGAGGCATTCCCTCAACTAAACATCTTCCCAAAATCTTATTAATTTTCCATTCCCCCAATTCCAACCCAACCCTTTTTCATACCAAGTTTTCACCTCACATAGCCCCTGCCAAAACAGGGACACCCCCACTCTAAATCTCTGCTAGCTCACGCTCTTCTCCCTCGGATACTTCCTCCTCAAAACTCTCATACGTAGACTGTTTTCACCACCATCTAACCTCACTAACCATTTGGCTAACATTGCCTTGTTCATAGCCCTTGTGCCGAGGAAACCCAAGCCACCATACTTCTTAGATTTCGTCAGGTGCTCCCATTCGATCATATGGTACTTTTTCTTGTTCTTCACTTCTTGCCAGAAAAATCTACCTCTTATAGAATCCAACTCCTGACGACCCCCCTCATATAACAAATAAAAACCCATAATGTGCATAGGAATACTTGTTAAGCTTGAGTTGATAAGAACTGTGAAAGGATTAAGATGTCCAAGAGGGGGATGAATTGGACTTCTAATTTCGAAATTTAAAATTAAATAATTAAATCCTATCATCCAAGTCTCAATTCACCCTAGTGGCTAGATAGCGTGTCTAGAGTTGCTACACGATAACAAAAGACTTGCAACCTAGAGCCAAGCATGTAAGCTATAAAAGTAAAGTATAGAAAGTAAATTGCATAAAACTAATGCGGAATGTAAAAAGGAATAGAGACACGGGCAATTTTTTCCGGAGGTATCGAGGAGTCATGACTCCTTCTAGTCCTCTTTTGGAGCCACTTGCAAGGCTTTTCTCTCACTAAGTCCACGCAAAGACTTAAGCCTCTAGTCTGCGCAAGGATAGAGGTTGGCAAGGTGACTCTCGCAGGAGTTAAGCTTCCCTTTGATTTGCGCAAGGACCAAGTGCTCTCTTCGTGGATGTCTTTCTCCACTCTGGAGTGGTGGACTCCGAACCACACACAACACCCGCGCAAGGGCCTTCTCTTGCTTCTTCCGCAACCTCCGGGAAGCTCGCAAGAGACACGACTCTCAAGCCGTCTAGGTGATATGACCAAGAGTAACAAGCTTTGGTCTTCACTCGATTCAACCTCGCACAAGAGGTTATCTCTCTCTCAAGTCTCTTGATCCACGGCTAAAGAACTGTGTGTATTTTGATGTTCAAGTGACTTTTGTGTGTGTATGAATTAATCCTGGTGGTAAAGGTGGCAAATGAGGGAGGGGGGAACCATTAAATAGGATCTAGCTCAAAAAAACTAGCCGTTACAGTGATTCTGCTGCGCAAGCTGCATGACCACCGGACGATCCGATGGAGCACCATCGGACGGTTCGGTGAGAACATTTTTCAAATCACCTTTTTCACGCCAAGTGACCGCTGAACACACCGGACGGTCCGGTGCATTCAAACGGCTCAGACTAAGCGCAGAGCGCACTCCCTGTTCAAAACGTCCTATGGTATGGTCCAGTGCGAACAAGCACGACGTCTGGTGAATGCACCGAATAATCCGTTGCCAAACCACCGGACGGTCTGGTTCGTTCAATATGCACAGTACTAAGACAAACTTGGGCTACAACGCATAAACCGCACCATACGGTCCGGTGCTCACACCGGACGGTCCGGGACCCTAATTTTTTTCAAGTGGGTTTCTATAGTTAAAGCAAGTGTAGGTGAGTGTGTTTTAGCACTTTTTATGTATATGAGCTTTAGGACTAAGATAGACTTGAAAATGAGAATAACATGTCAAGCTACTCAGCTCGACCCCCTTGATAGTACGGTTGTCTATAAACTAACAAAAGAACCTCTAAGTGTCATTTTTTCGACTTCGCGATACTTAGAGCTAGCAATCCTTGATATTCTCGCTAGAATTCAAAGCCGTTCTTCAAGAATTCAAAGTTGAGGGATCTCCTTTGAATAACCAATGAGCATGTTCATAATATATTTATTCTTCGTGTCATGAACTCATTAGTAACACACTTAGGGTTGGCATTAACACCGAAACCATTACCTCTAAAGGTCATGTTTCTCACTACTTGCTTTCCATCCGTATGACACATGAAAACACTTCCATAGTTTCTAACCTTTTCTCCACTTTCTCTACGGGGCATCTCATCTCCAATTTTTAGAGCCTTTTATCACCAATAGGTATCCCCGGGTATTTCATGGGAAAAACTCACCTCTTACAATGCAACATATTTTCCACTCTATCTCCCTCTTCACTCCCAAGACTGACTATGAACACTTCACTTTTGTTATAGTTAATTCTCATACCCGACATCTCCTCATAACAAAAAGGCAGGACTCTGATATTCCTTATCTCCTCCTCTGAATTATTCAAGAACAAGATTGTATCATCCGCATATTGTAAATATGTAAAAAACCCCTCAACTAGTTCTGGCACAACCTGAAATGAAACACCACCCCCTCCCCTCTGCTCTATTCAAAATTTCCACTAAAGCCTCACCAACTAGATTAAACAACATGGGGGACAAGGGGTCACCTTGTCTCAGGCTTTTATAGCTTCTAAAATAACTTCCAAACTCTCCATTGATATTTATAGCAACCCTCTCTCCACTAAATGCATGGTATATTCGTTGGTTTCTATTAGGACAATTCTCAGTAAGGGTTTCATTCTCATTAAATGACATACCGCAACAACAAATATGGTGACATGGCAGTGTATCTATGAGGATAGAAATAAAATGAGTTTCATAGAGACGAAACTGGGTGCACAGCTATTTCCAAGGCTATGAAACACATTATAAACTGTCATTAAGAGCTGGATGGTTTCATTTCATCCCATTTATGCTCAATCATGTGCATTGCAATTAATTATATGGCTAGTCTATAAAATTGTCAAATAAAATTGTGCATGAGAGACCCTATTTCATTCATTAATTACAAACTAGTTTTGATGACATGTTTCGAAACCGTTAAAATGAAATTTGCCATTGAGAACTGGCCTTACTCTGCCACACCTCGGCTCGGCTGCACCCACCAATCAGAGACGGAGATGCTTGGATCAGGATCACTCGGTAATTTGGTGGCTCTGAAAATGACAAGCAGTTCTGCATGTGTTATCTACGGAAGGCGAAACAGTACCTGTATATGTATGCCAAAGGACAGCGTACTGACGTCTGTTAAGGGCTGCCGTACGTCTGTCAACCTAGAAAGTGCTGCTGAAGAGAAGAGAGCAAGCAGCCGCTCCGATCCCCCAAGTGTCTGTCAGGTACGTGTTCGCTTCTGAGTCCCCGTGGCAGCACAACACACCACGCACCATGAATTTTCCTCCAAGTTGCGCGTGGAGTCCCCTAGAGGTTTTTGATCGGCCGCAGCCGCAGCCGCCCGGCTAGATCCTGTGGATCAGGGTCGCGGCCTGTGCGCACCACTTCAATCCCCACCAAAAAAACATGGTACTCGATGGTTTTTCTTCCCGCCGTCGCTACCATCACTGGTGGGTCATATCTCCCCTCCACGTTGCCGTTCTGCTTCCGGTCCAGTAGTCGACCATGTACTCCTTTTAACTTCCAAGTTGAACTAAAAAATGCCATATATTAATAGAAAAGATGTAGTAATAAATATATATAAGAGGGGGAACGGTGCAGGACGTCTTAGCCCAGTGACAATACATTTCTAATCAAATTGCAAACTTGATAGGAAATACTAATAGATGACTAGGATTACATGTCGGTTGTTACTGTGTAAAATAATTTTATTGTCTCAATTAATAATATGCCTGAAATGTGAAAATGATAGTGAATGTACACTCTTGTGGCCCGATTAGCAAAGTAAACTAAAATTACCACAATTACTCATTGCAAACTATTAATTACTCAGTACAGATCAAATATGTGCCAAAGCCGATGGTGAAGTAATGGATCAAAAATCACAATCTACAGAATCCAGGTCCAGCAGATATGAGAATTCAAAACAGAGTCGCACTAAATTATTAATATTTAATACGTATGCTCACGTATGACAGCTGTTTCTCTTAAGTAACTTCAACAGGCAATACGTGCATGTATCAGTATCGCGGCCAACAAACATTCCACAAGCTCCGTTTATAATGGTGGTTCATCTCGCACATGCACCAATTGCCTATTACCTCCATAGACAAGGTTCTACAAATTCAGGTTCTCAAAGCTCTGTATAACTAGAGTATATATTACATGTTACTAAATCCAGGTACAACCACCAATGATATGATACCCACAAGTTCTGAAGTTCTCATGCTTTGGTCAGCACCGCCAGTAGTGGTCTTCATGCAGATCTCATTAGACCCTGATCAACGGTGCCTGTGCCGATCTTTTTCACGGGATGAGTGTGAGCTGTAGTAGTCACCTCGGTCTGAAAATTTAACATGAAAGCGAGGTAAGAAATATATGTCTTGAGCAGAACATTTTGGGGCCATCAATGGAGGGTGCCATGAAAATATAACATACCTCGTGATGAGTGTCTTCTTGATTTCTCCTTGTCCGAGCGTCCTGCATTGAAGATACATCAAATCATCTGAGAATATCATAGCACCCTTCAAATAACATAACTACAAATATGATTGGTTCACAGCAATACCTGAACTTCTTTCCCTAGAACGATGTCTCCGGTCCCTTTCATGATCAGAATCACGGCCCCTGCCATTACGTTCCCGGCCTCTTGATCTTGATCTTTCTCTTTCTTGACTCCGGTCAACACCAGAATCTGACTTCTCCTTTTTTGAGTTTGACACCAGGTTTTGTTTTCCATCGAGTTCAGCAGGCAATGGCTTACCTTCGTCGTCACTTTTTTCCTTCACCTTGCTTGGTCCAACCTTAGCCACTGAATCCTTCTCCTGGCTAGAACTAGAGGGTATAGGGGTACCCTTATCACTTGCAACAGCACTTGCTGGCCTTTCCTGCAAATAAGCCACAAGTGCAAATAAATCAGTTGATATTATTTAATCTTCAAAAGACAAACTCTGAGATTTGAGTCCAATCATTTTGAATGGTATTCTCCACTAACCTTTGAATCCTGTGGATCAGAGATCCTTCTGACAGTAAAGGAATCATTGTCTTTATATACTGGAATGTATTGAGCCTTGGGAAGGCTGTAGAGGTGAGCAAGAACTCTGCAAACTTCCTGAATTCCTGCTTCATCAGCATCAAAGACAGTCCACCATGGAGGATCTTCAGGAAGGGGGACACGGTGTCTCCTAGCTGCAGCATACACAACTCCACATGCTACTACCTCACTCTTGAACCGCACACACAGAGTTGTCCGCAAGCTGATATACAATATAGAGAGAGAGAATATGTTAGTAAGGGTGAAAATTTAACTGACAAAAAAAATACAAGAAGGCCATTTGTTGATGCTTCTGTTTCTGCACACAATCAAATCATGAGTCATAGATGCTTTTGTTGATGAGTTTGTACTGCTTTCCTCTTTCTACTGTTTCCCATCCCCCGAAAGGGGAAAAGGTAAAATGGTAGCCAATACTCAGCACAGCAATAATTATCAGGTCTTAGGTAGAATATATATGTTAACATGGATTGCAATAACTTGATGATAACAATTAATTTCATAATAGGATAGAGATTGCACTAGCATATTATGGAACCGAAACCGATGCTCACAAACTTAAGAGGGACGCAAAGAACAAATACCCAATATTCGCACTTGCCCAAACACACATTGACACATTTTTTTTTAAAAGGGCTCATTTGTGTCTAATGAGAAGGACATCAGCGAATATTCTTTTCCAATAATAAAAAAAGACAGTATTCCATCTAACTCAAAAACTAAAATGAAACATAGTAAAAGTTCTATCTCCTACATATGCCCTCACCCCCGCCCCCAAAAAAAAAAACGAAAAAAAAGAAAGAATAAGCATATCCCATCAATCTATAAGTGCAACAATAAATTTAGTGGTCATAAAATTGATAATCTGGGATCACAAGTACCTATCACTGGCGAGGTTCCATGCCTCTTGAGTAAGCTGAGGGGCTTCAAGCGTTGCGAGGTAATTTGATATGAACTTATGTGGGTGTTCAACATGGCAAATAAATCCCATCTCCTTCAACAGATGCCGTTCTGTCCTTATCAGGTCATGCCTCAGTTCTGAATATTTCTGCAGCAAAGATTAGAGCCACACAGTCAGTTTAACATAACCATCGGTTTCTTCACAAAGATGCAGATTCAACAACAACTAGGATAAATCAATAAGGAGAAAACAGAAGATAACAAGATCTAACTTCATGCTGATATAAATATCAAGCAAAAATGTGAAGCAGATTGCCAAAGAAAAGAAACTGGAAGTTGAGCTGAACCAAAAATACCTTTGAAAAGACATCTAAGAATTCAATTGGCAAGTTCTCTCTCCTACATTCCATTCTGTGGAAGACAAATATAATATGCTTTGATTTCCTAGGACTCTCCTCCAACTTGCCTGCCAGCCAAACACAGCTAGCAGCAACTCTCTGCAAGCACAACAAAAAGAAAGCCATTATTTCAACTCAGAAAAGACTAAGAATGATTCAATAAGAGCAACGGTATATAAAGATATTTACCTTGGCACTAAATCGAACAAATGATTTCTTGCAGAAAAAGCGATGAAACAATACTTGTGCCGTGGCCATCACTGCTTGCGGCCTTTGTTGAGTCAGGGAATCCACAAAATATAAAAATTAATAAAATTGAAAGTAATTTTATTCCAACAGCTCATGGTCAAGGTGCATGAAAAAAACTGAAATATTCCAACAGAATTCTCTGTTCTTTGGTAAAATAATTATCGATAACACTAAAACGGTGAATATTGTGAAGAATTGGCATGACAATCATTGTGATAATCGTAAAGTGTTCATAATACAAACAAAAATTTGTGCTTCAGCGTAGCATTTATAACAAAGATTCATCCTATACTGCTTCCTCTAGTTCTAAATCAAATAGAAGATGGAATCAAATCTCTAGATTCTTCCTTCTTCCATAATCCTTTTCCTAGTTCTATTGTAATGACAAAAAGGCAGAGTAATAGTGAAGCATCACAATGTTCACTAATGGCATCACTGTATTCCGACGAGCACCGTATCTCATTGACAAGGATAGGTGCATAGGTGCACATTGGAAGGTTGGTATCTAATAGTCATGGTTGTCAAAATCGTCCAATTTTATGACTTTAAATTTTTACAATCAGAGCTAGAGGGCCTAGGGTCTGATTCTACTATTCTAATCAGTACAATATAGTATACTTCTAAGATTTTTATGTTTAAGATTCTACGATTCCGATCTTACATAGTGACCACCAGTTCACCTTAGAATCTACATTGATGAGCTTGCTAAAAACATCATCCTGACTTTCAGAAGAAAGCTAAGTCTACAACTAAATGACCTCTGCAGAAAAAAAAAATCCAGAGCTAGCTAAAATCCATCCACACAATTCACAGGTAAACACAAAAAAATCAGCTTAAGTAAGCAAAGAAGCTACTAGTAAAATCTGTTACAGTATGTTAGCCAGAGAATCAGAAATGGAAAAGCAAACAACCTATAAATCACACTGGAAAGAACCCAATCAGTAATAAGTCATCTAACGGAAGCTAATTACCGAATCATAGGAACCTTGAGAATGCACAAACAACAGCATTTGGACATAGGAGGATGATTAGCTAGAGAGAGTGAGAAACGGAGGAAGAAGGATACAGCTTGAGGAGGATGCCGCTCTCCTGGATGAGATCGCAGCCATAAACACGGAGCGCAGTCTCGGTGGCCTCGTCAATCCCATCCTTCCGTGATGGGGAGTCCCGTAGCTGCTCAGTCCGTCAGGTAGAACGTGTCAATCGCTGTGTAAATCATTCTCTACTCAGGCCGCCTCGTCACCTGCCTACCTCACAGTCCGCCTCACCACCGCCACTGCACAAGTGACAGTACAATTGTAAATATGGTTAGCTGATTTGTGAGCAGAAATCACAAACAGAAATCAGTTATGGCATTCATAGACTTATTATGGCTACTTGTGACATGTGACTAGCTTTCTACATTGCACAAAACCTGAATGGATAAAAAAATATAAATACGGTGAGTTGAATTCTGGCATTTGCTGCAATTATAGTATCACAGTCATTTGGGTTACGGATCATGGAACATTCACTTTAATTGGACGAAACATTTCAGTTTGATACACGGAAGGAACAAAAGGAGGGCATCTCAGTCATAGAGAGCATCTTAATTCTCATATTCCTGCTCTCCACTCTAATCTAAGATGCTCAAGAACCAGTTCATGGTGATCCAAGAAAGCTCAAACCACATCCGTTGCTATCATCTGACCCTTTTAGATACTATAAGAAATAACACGGCTCACAAAAGAAAGCTGAAAACAATTACGTATGTCACTAAGTAATGGCTGCTAAAGAAATCAACAAAATCATACATGGCATTCATTGTACATGCTGATTATGGCTACTTCATTTCTTTCTTTGACAGAACTTTTCTCCCTGCACATGGATCCTCATAACTAGAGAAACTCTTTATTTATCCTTGAACTAAAAATGTTGCAAAGCAGTAAATCAGTTTTGCTTAAATTAATTTCTGGCTATCATAATACTCAATTCATGCCAAATCTCCATCAAGGAAACAACTTCTCTTCTACAAATAGTTCTAATTATAACATGCTGAACACATTTTGGCGAAACGGTTAAGGCTAAAGCATGCATAGGACGGATTTAAAATTCTTAACCCCACTGGCATCTCTATCATCCAGATGCATAGATGGATCATGTACAACTATGAGAATAAATCCTGACTGCCTAGAATTGAGGTTCAGATGACCACACAGTTACTACTTCTCCATGATACCGAGCACAGTCTCGGGTACCTGTCTGAATTCCGATCTAGGGGATGGCAGCAGAACAACCAATATGTCGACATGTTCATATCAACGAGTAGAGCAAGAATTCAGCGCCAACACTTCCATCTAAGCAACAATTAATGGCACAAGTACCATGGCTAGATCAGGCATTCAAGCAAATTAGGGATAGGGATTAATTGTGAGTACCGTCGCCGGACTGCCGGACTGGGGAGGTCGGGCCGTTGAGAGGTGGGGCAGGGGCGCTGCGTCGCCGGGACGCCGGACCCCCGAACTAGGCCGCTTGGGAGATCGGGTCGTCGGGAGGAGGCGCGGCCACGCCGGTTGAGCGGAGCGGAGCGGAGCTGTGCACCTGCGCCGCCCTAGCAGCCGGGGTACGGAGGTCGGCGGAGGGCCAGGAGGCGAGGTCGCGAGGGGCCTAGGCCGCGCCGCCGCGGAGCCGGGAGCATCAGCGGAGCAACTGCTGCCCTGCGGCTGGGCCGCTGCGCCCGCGTGCGGGGCGGCCGGGTCGCGGCGCAGAGTTGGCACTACGCGGGAGCGAGGGAGGAGGCCTGAGGGCTGATAGGGTGCCGCGATGAGGGAGGCGAGGTCGTGAGGCGGCGCGACGATATGGGGAAGGTGCGGCGGCGGTGGCGGCGGCGTCTGGCGGTCTCCGGTCTAGGGCCGTCTGGTTGCGAGGATGTTCTGGCCGGACGGCTTTTCAGCCCGTAGGCGCATTGTGTTTACCTATTGTTTTGTAAAGAGTCCTTGCCAATAGTTTTCTAATTGTACATGATATTTATAAAATATAAAATTAGATTACTAGATTCGTGTTAAAAGTACGATTATGTATAGATGGAGAAACTGTTTGTTAAATACTTTCTCTAGGGAACGTAATACGTCAACCGGTTAAATGAAACAGAGAAAGTAGTTCATTTCAATTATAATCTGGCTCGATAGTCAAATAATTTTGGTGATTCTCTTCGTACTCCCTCCGTATTTTAATATATAACGTTTTTATGCAAATTATTTTAAAAACGTCATATATTAATGACCGGAGAGAGTATTTTAGTAGAAATGAAATATAAAAATATGTTTTGACTTTTGACAAACTTTAAGCGTGAAGCCGTGAAGTAGTATATTAGAAAAAGGAAAGATTCTATTTTTGAGCATCGAATTATCATCCAAGTGTGGATTTGATTGATGAACTTCCAAACCAGATATCTTTGATCATCCAACCGTTGAAACTGTAAGTATTTAATCCTCAAGGTGGTTTCAAGGATTGTTTTTCTTTTTTTTTAACATAATAAAAAATGACTCAATCTCTAAAAAAATCGTAACTAATTTATTTTAAATCAGGAAATATGAAACTAGTACTATTTTTTTCTTAAGAATGTAACCAATCAATTAGTACTATGCTTAGAGTTATTTGTGTCATGTTTATTATCCTTTCTAGTGTTTTATCGTTCATACCCGTGCTTGTTGTTTATATTTTGTCGTTTTGCATTGTATTAGATTCACATATCCCACGCGTCACGTAGTGGGTAACCAACGAATATGTGGATAGTGATTGCAGGGTTTAGATCATTCATATTAGAAGCCGAATAATCGGCATCAAGCTTCCACAATTTGATTTATTCTTACCTATAACGCGCTTTTTGCTCTTGCTCTGTCTCACCCAAGAGACCAAAGCCATAGTTCCTCTTTGGAGACAAGGAAGAAGAGAAAAGACACAAATATGCCAACCTCCGTTTAGAAATACATATTACTTTGTATCACTTTATTTTTCTAAAAGAAAAAAATCTATTTTGACCATCGAACTATCCCCTGAATTTAACAACTGAACTCTCTAGAACTAGGGTATTTTTAACCATTCAACTATTGAAATGAAACATATTTGGTCTCCCAGTTGGTTTATGGGTGTTTTCATTTTAGAAAAATAATAAAAATGATTTAATCCTAAAAAATCGTATCAAGTCAGTTTTAAATCAAAAAATATATAAAAATAATACTAAAAGTTTTCTAGAAAAGATGTAATCTATACTACTCCCTCCGTCCACGAAATAATGAATTCTAGTATTGTTCCAAGTCAAACTATTGTAACTTTGACAGAGTTTATATAAAAAAATAACAACATTTATAATGTCAAATACATATTACATGAAAAAATATTTCACCATAAATCTAATGATACTAATTTCTTAGCATAAATTTAAATATATTTTAATATAAACTTAGTCAAGGTTAAGATCGTTTTACTTAGGAAAAAGTTAGAATTTCAATCTTTGTGGATAGATGGAGTAGTACTTTTTTTAGAGCTATTTGGATCTCATTTATTATTTCTTATTTTTATTATCCATAGTCATGTCTACTATTTATATAAGTTATCGTACTTTAAATTACATAGTCATGTGTATTATTTATATAAGTTGTCATACTTTAAGTTCTAGCTATTCTATGCCTAAATATGATCTCTATATGGGTGAGCCTGCATCTATGGCATTTGTGTCCCCGTCCTTATCTTCTATGTACTATACCCATCGAATTCTAAGGAGGCTAATCCTAGCAATATAATCAAAAACATAAGCAAGAACACATAAAATACAATATGAAATTGCTTGAGGTGTGGTTCCAAAACCAGTCAAGTCACGAAACTTTCCAGTTGTAAAGAAAATGGGTCCTAAACCTTGTGCTTAATTTTCCTCATATGATTTTAGTGGTTGAGTTGACAACGCGTAACCTTTTAAGACTAATGTGTATGCAAGTGTTTTTGTTTAAATTCCAAGATGCAAAAGATGATCGTGAGGTACAAACACCTCAAAAGGAGGACTAAAAGGCCTAAGGGAAGACCCAAGATTCCATCCCATTAGAAGCAGTTGTCCTGATGCGGCGGTCCCGCTGACCAGAATTTTTCAAGCACCAGACAGTTCGATGGTGCCCCACTGGACGGTCCGGCGAGTAGAAGGCGGCCAAAATTGAAGATTCAGGACTTGATGCAGTATCATGAAGTGGACGGTCCGGTGGTGCACCATCCGACGGTCCGATAGTACCACCAGACGGTCTAGACCGAAGGGAGAAGGAGCGGCCAAGTCCCGGCGCTTAACACACTGGACGGTCCGGTGGTACCACCGGACGTTTTGTACAGGGAGCACTACAGGTGTGAAGACCGGGCTTCAACACGCACCGGACGGTCCAATGGTTCCAACAGTCGAATTCCAGTTCAATGGTCGACTCCAACGGCTAGCCGAACACACGCACCGGACAGTTCGGTGGTCGCGCAAAAAAGAGAAGAAGGCTTCCAACGGCTAGATTGGAGGTGTGGCCTATATATACCCCATTGGCTGGCCTACATAAAATGGTTGGTGTCTTCTGAGCTCATCGTAGTGCTGAGACACATTCTCTATGCCCATTTGAATCGTAGGAACAGATTTTGTGAGCCCAACCATCACTAGAACATAACTAGACACATCTCGACATAGCCAGTGCTTAGTGCATCTTTGTTTAGGCCTTGTTGTCTATACTCGTGCTTGCGTGCACGTCTACCCTTTGTAAATATGGGGCTTATAAGTCTTACGAGACTCTTCGAAATGTGGAGTGGCTGCCCCCCTTACTTGTGAGAGGGAGGAAGGCCCTCGGCATGTTGGCCAAAGCTTCCCATAGTGGAGACGGCGGGGTAACTCCGCGAGAAGGACTCAGAAGACCCCCAACGGCCCCGACAATCATCTACCCTTGCATGGGCGAGACCATAGTCGCAGACTACGCAAGAGAAGGGCTCGTGTGGCTGTGTATCGGGGATATCCGGAGACCCGACCTTGGTTCCTTGATTTCCACGGAAGTCACTTTGCCATCCTCCACCCTTGCGTGGGCGAGGCCGCACTCTATTAAGGATTGCGCGAGAGCAAAGCCTGCGAAGACGCCAAACGAGGAGTAGGGGGTAGAGGCACGTTGGCCTCCCCGAATCTCGGGAAAAAATCTCTGTGTCTCCTTTGTGTGCCATCGCTGACATCGTCATCGGGAGTTTGCATTCTCTACCTATCTCTTTAGATTTCGCATTTATATTCTTACAATTGTGTGTTTACATTCTAGACTAGCTTCATAGGTTAGTTTCTAGGTGGAACTAGGTTGCAAGAGTTAGCCTCGCTAGAGTTAGCAACACTTAGCAAAACCGAAGTGCACATAGCTAAATTTATATTGCATAGGTTTTGCTTAGTAATTATAGTTTTTAAGAGCCTTAGCTTTTAGAAATCATAATTTATCTTCCTCTTAGTCTTCGGTCCAACCTTCACCAGTTTCAAACTAATCTAAGGAAAACCTATCTAGTACAATTGAGTCTACTGACTATATACATAAATATGGTTAAGGTGGTGTCGAAAGAGGATGGCCGAGCAACCTTATGGCATAGAAGCCCTTGGGGTCCAAAAACATGTGTCGAGGAGATTCTAGTTGTCATCTTGTTTTGATGATTCTGATTGACTCTGAACTGAAATGAACATATATTTGTTTGTATAACAAATCCTGTGTCATAAATTGGGGGAGTTCGGACCTACTAAACATTTCATGAGTTATGTAAGTGCGAGAAATATAAGAGACTAGGAGATATCCTGCGCGTTGCTGTGAGAATTCTTAAACTAATTTTGAGAATGAAATTGGAAGGTGCAAACATTGATGTGATTGCAAACATTGATGTGAATGCAATGAATGTGCAAACATTGATCTGAGCGCAATGAACATAGCATGCTCATCTTGGTTGAGACTCTAGGAGAGATTGACTATTAAATAATTGATCATATATGTGTTTCTGTTACAGGAATTTTGTATCATGGTATTTCTATGGACTAATAGTTGCGTGCATGAATGCAATTAGCCACAAAATTTTGGTAGAAGACAACAAAAAAGGGTCATGATGGATGGTGACATGTATTTTGACTTCGTGGATTTATAGATAACGTGGTTAGCTTGAGAATTGAACTTAATAATCTCTAGTGCATTGCATTTATATAGGTTATATGGATATCGTCGTTAACTTTAATCCATTTTAAGATACAGTAATATAGTATATATCTCAGACATATGCATGAATAGAGACTTGTAGAGACACGTGTGCATGTGTATGCTTGCATGGATATGAATGTCGACGTGGTGTCTGTACTATATTTTAAAAAACAATAAACAGACGAAAAACACACATTTAAAAAACAATAAAACATAAGCCAGAACCCTACGTCTCAATTTATGTTTGCGAGGCAGTCGTCGTCTAAGGTCTCTCGCGCAGATAAGGACGACTGAACGACCACCAGCCTCCTGGCTATATATCCGGAGGCGGCTCCAACTCCACTCTGTCGCCTTCGGTGCAATGCAACAGCCACAGTAACCCAGATCGATCGTGAGGGAGAAGTTAGGGTTTCTCATCGAGGAGGAGGACCCGGGCCAGGCGAGATGGGTTCCGCTTTGGGGCGGGTGTGCACCAAGCCCGCGGCGGAGGTGTCCGGCAACGGTGATGCCGGCAGTGGTGTGGGCATCATCAAGTGCCCCACGACCGAGGCCTGCCGCCGGATTGAAGGAGGAGGTTCGCGCCGTCGGCACCAAGCGCACCATGACCCAGACTACTGATGAGGCTGTAGCTTTGCCTGGATCAATGGAGGGTAACAAGCGCCCCAAGACCCAACAGGGCGACGAGCCCTGCAAGTCTGAGGAGGAAGTCGCCGGCAACGACGGCATCACCAGTACCGAGGTCAAGCAGGTGGTCACCGATGCTGGCACGGTGGAGGGCAAGCCCATGGTCAAGCCGGCGAGGGACGACAAGAAGAAGACGAAGACACCGGCGGCGACGAGGCTCGACAAGGAGATCATAGATATAAATCTGCCACCTTCTATGCCCGATGAGCACGTCGTCGACAGGCTAGAGCAGTCATGCCTAGGTCAAATCCGCGGCCAAGAAGACGACCTAATCGCCTACCTCACCGACTTCGGTGATCGCAACATGGAGTTCGTCGCCGCCGCCGCCGACGAGGAGCGTGGTGCTGTGGCAGACTGGCGCTACTGGCAGTCGTCGGAGGAGTTGGATCGAAGGAGTTAGGATTTGATCATTTGATGATTAATGGGTAAGGTGTTTGCTTAATTTATGCGTACAACTACAAGTAACCCTGTGCGTTTGTGTGTGCGCTCCAGCTACCCTAATTCCCTAAATCGCACATCGCACCGGTATTGTGCATGGCCATTACTAGGATGCAATGTGTTTCTTCTGTTTCTTTATGTGATCATCAACCTATGTTACCGCCATATGATATGATATGCTACTGATGACACAGCAATTTTGCAGCAGATAGTTTGAGAGTAGCAAACGTCATGGAATGGATTGACTAACATTATGAGATGATATGAGAATATCATAAATCTGAGGAGAAGGGAATAATCCCTTGTGCATGGGGACGGAGATGAGTTGATCCCCTAAGGGTAATAACATCACCAGCCTGTTTATCCCGCCTTCTATCTTACCTTCTGTTTAGAAACTCTATTCTATGAACAATGTAGTGTTTTGCACGTTCATATGCAAGGTATAGTGACCTTAGCAACTTAGCCTAGGACAAGAATTCATGGGGAAGCATGCCACTGGTGGCGTGGCGGATGTGATGGCGGGGCGCACGGGGCAAAGCTGGAGAAGATCGAATCCCAACCTTAGGCTGAGCTTACCAGATAGCACAAATGGATGTACAGAGAGCAGTTCAAAATATACGTGGTGGGATAGGCGTGCTGATGAGCTCAGCCTTAGAGAGCTGACCGTGGTAGTTGTAGGCCTAGTAGCGATGGCAGGTCAGGTGACCTAAGGGCTGTTTGGATTATCGCCGTAGCCGCCTCGCGCGGAGATGTGGCTCCCTGCACCCACCCTGCAGTTGTTTGGTTTTAAGCCTCTGATGTGGCACGCCGCAACACCCTGCAGCATCGTAGTTATTTTTTACGCCACAACTTACCTAACATTAGGCGTCCGATTCTTGCGCCAGAATTGCGGCACCGCCAGAAGTGAGGTACGGCTAGGTAAAGCTCGATCCAAAATCCCTCTACAAGGCAAGGGCAACAAAGGAAAGGAAAAAAAAGGAAAAGAGGCAAAAGAAAAGAGGAAGGGACAAAGGGTGAGGTGCGTGCGTTGTCGCTCTATATAAGAGCTGGCCCTGAATATTTGGGTTAGACTTGGGCATGGGTCACCCGACCCGAGCAACCCGACCCAACCCGCCCGAAGAAAACCCGAACCGATCCGACCCGAGCAACATGACGGGCAGGCGTGGGCCGTATTTTTTGACCCGCAACAATCGACGGGCCAGGGCATGGGCCATGATTTTGACCCAAAACCCGACCCAACCCGAAAAAACCCGACCCGACTCCTTCGGCAAACGTGCACGGACCAACCTGACCCGACCCGGCGTTAGGCGCGGGTCGGGTACGAGCCATCATACATGACCCGTGGCCCGACCTCAACCCGACCCGATGTTTGATCAGGTCTAATTTGGGTATAAGTTATGTTATATACTTACGTGGGCTACAGAATGTGCATCTTTTATGTCATAGTTGGATGAAGTGTGTTGCTTTGGTAATTTAGGGCATTCTTTTGTTTACAATTTAGAGAAATTTGTGTGAAAATCTCAGTGTATCCTAAATCCTCAGCTCCTTTCACTCCCAAACAAACAAGGTACAGCGACCAAAAGATGATTATCCCATAAAGGATTATTTCATCTTGGGTCATCGCTCATGCCAAACAGCCACAACGTGTGTTTCTAACAGAGTGCAAATACATCCCAACTAGCTTTACTATATAGATTCAGTATTTAACAAACCAGAGTGCAAATACACCTCCATGCGCTTTACTAGAAACTTACTATACTAGTTAACAAAAATGTTCTAAGAGGAGTAAGTTTGAATTCAGGATCAGTAACTTGTATTCAATGATAAGGCGTGGTGGTAGCCGACCCGAGTAAAGAGAGGATAGAGGAAGCAAGTTAAGGGTCTGTTTGGTAGGGTAGCCAGTAGTGGAACTCCTCTAAGCCAGGGGACACACTTTGGCAAGACAAGGATCTGATTAGTAATTTGGTTGAGGGTGGCCAGAGAGGTGTACAAAGTGAGAGTATGTTTGGTTGGATTGGCAGCCCTTCTCGTGTTCACGCACCGACCGGTCCTTTACTCGCTCTCCGCCGCACGCCCATGAGTCCATGACTCTATGGACGCCGATGCTGGGAAGCCTAGTAGGAAGCAGACCATGCCCATCCGGTGGGACTCCATAGCAGTTGCCGCCGCCACATTACGAGCAGCAGGAGTCTTCTCTCCGGCGGGCGAGCTGACGATGGCGGGACCGATGGTGGGCGGATCCGGAGGGTGGGCCGATGATGGCAGGGGACAGGCGGTAAGCGAATCCGGCGAGTAAGACGACGCATTGGGGCCGGTGGCTCGGGCGAGCACCAAGGGCGAGACGACGCACACAGCAGAGCCAGTGGCTTCGGCAAGCACCATGGCTGTGGGACAACGTGGCGGGGCCAGCAGCGCAGGCGCCAAGGCGAGCAGCTTCCGCTCTAGCTCCGGCAAACAAGGTAGCGGCTGGAGGGTGAGGCGGGAGAGGCCGCGCGATGGCAAACGTCAGGGCAGCGGGGCGCATCCCTGGCTCCCTACCCCCTTCATCGCCTGGTGTGGCCGCCCCTGCACATGCACAACCTGGCTAGGCTAAAACGGCCACATTTCAAGTTTCCACGGAAACGGTAAGACAGGCCTTTTTCACAAAAATAGAGCCAGGCTTGCGGGCTGAACTAGGTAACCAAAGAACACATGTTATATTATGCTGGCCTAACTAGAGGTTGGCTGCTATACTAAACAGTCTATCCAGGATCAATACGTACTTTCTCCGTTTTTCCTATGTACTATGTTGTAATTTTTTCTTACTAACTCTAATCATTTGTCTTATTCTAAAAATTTATAAAAAAATCAAGCCATACTGAAAATATATTATATGAATAGTAAATCACAGTGAAAATAAAATAATAAGAAATCTTGAGAGGAAATGCCTAACTTCAAGACCGAAGTAAATCATGTGCCACCACTTTCCATCTTCCTCGAGGCATTCCAATGCCATATGTATATGCGTAACACTTTCAGTTAGTAGCTCATCAATACGTGCATGAATAAACCACTCGAGTATATCAGCAATGAGATGAAGCATTTGTTGGCCTGTTGCCTTTTCAAAACAAATCATCCACACAAGCAACATTGTATAACTCACCACCAATAAGAGGCATTTCCTTGGGATGAGGAAGTATTTGAGCTTTGAGGAACACACATCGTTTCTAATTTCACCGATGGACGACAAACTGAAAAGCCCACAAAGATACTACAGAGGCCTCTAATACACGAATCCATAAATACGCTAAGGGGCTGTTTGGATTTTTTAATTTAGAATTTTATTACAATAACTATTTGTTCCTCAATAATATGAGAAGAGAAGAGATAATTTGAGAGCTTGGGTGGAGAAAAAAGAGCAAGAAACTTTATAATATAATTCTAAACAATTCACCAGTAAAAAGGAAAAAATACTTTTCTTTTGTATTAATACATATGTTGAATGATGGATTTCAATGCACATGCATTATTGGCTCAACTATTTAGTCACATTTCAATTATTCTAAATTCTCAGAGCCAAACATGGCCCGATAGAAAACCCCCTTGGGATGAGGGCAATTTTCTTCTTTGAGTTCGCCATTTTCTTTCTCAAACAAAAATACAAAATACTATAATGATTTTCCGTATCAATCCTCGATGCAACGTTAAATATATTTTTTGGCTCTTTGTAATACTTCTAGTTTCTTCATGCTCAACGATACACGGGGGATAGCATGTAATGCATCACCGTTGGAGTACATGTGATGCATCCTCGTATGATTTCGAGGATGCTTGAATCTAAAAAAATCCACTCAGTACAGCATCAATGGCTTCACATTTCGGCCCAGGATTATCTTTACCGGTGTTCTTCGCCTAGGAGTGGGACGTGATCTGTGAGTTGGTCCGGAGACTATGCTATATGCTCATTAAAACTAACTCTAACAGCATACCTATTAGGTACAAGAATGGGTAAATCTTTTCTACCATGGATTCACGATTAATCCAATATTTAAGATCCAGCAACAGTATCAGTGCCCGAACTAGTACATCAATTAACCTGAACATTGGTGATTGCCCCAAATTCAGATTTTGCAGCGGAACAACACACCCAGAACGCCACGATAACATAAATGTAACATCAGGTGGCTTCATATTGCCGTCATGCAAGAATTCAGAATTGGGTTAAAACAGAATCACATCATTGGCACTGTACAAATAATCTGCACCAGCGGCCCAACAAATCCTCAACGGCCAAAATCGTTTGAACACCAAGAAGCTTGCAGTTTGTAGCTTCTGGGACATACCTAGATGAAAAACAGCACAGATATACATCCATACCAGTGGCTGCAAGATATCTGGTACAGCACGCTAAATGGGCAGTGTGATCTTTTGCACTATCTCCCTATATTGTTAAGAATTTTTTGTAATCTTCTGCTGTTGAGAAAAAAAAGGATAATCAGCATTGATAATTGGCTGCAGCATGATATATAGCTAGTACAAAAAAAAAAAAAAAAACCTTGCCCCAAGTGTTCATGAAAGCATTTCAATGAACTGGCAGATATTTCTATTCATGGCAGTAGCAGCAGTACGGATTTTTTTTTTCTATATTAACCATGCTTGCATTGTTGCAATGATACTAACATTTCATAATACAATGTTTCTCAACAAAGATCCAAATCACGTAGTGTTTCATACAATAGAAATTTATCATGAGTGATATGCAAATATAGGCCACGGTCTAACAAAAGTGATTCCTAGCTTACAAAACCGAAATAAGCAAATAAGGAAACGAACAGAAGAAACTGAAGATCTTAGTATATTACCGTTCTATTTAATCCAATCTCGAGTACATACAAGAGCCTCAATTGTTTTGATACTTAATGTGCTCCATTGCTTATGAATCATATTTCCCTCACTGCTTAATGCAGCCTCACAATTAACAGCAGAAGCTGGCATTGCCAGGACATCACGTGCCATAATTGCGAGGGTTGGATACTTTGTACTATTACTCATCCACCAGTCCAGAATATCAAAATCATCTTTCCTCGGGACAAGACCATCTTCAAGGTAGTTGTCAAGTTCTGTCAATAGTTGGCTCCGTGTCTGTGCATTAAGATGTTCGTCCCAATCGTCCAATGAATCAGTGTCAAATCCATCCAATTCAACATCACGAGCTTCACAAGTTGATGTGTCAAAACCTGACTTATTTAAAGGACCACAATATTCATGGAACAGCTCCCTTATTGTATCTCGCACAGCAGATACATACTTTTCTGCGTCAGTACCAAAAGCACGTTTAAGACGGAACTCAATAAAAGTAATTTTGAATCTGGGATCAAGAACAACAGGTATTGACAATGCCACATATGAATTTTGCCAATATTCAGTGAACTGCTTCCTGCATCTCCCAAACCATGTTAGCAAGTTCAGTGTGATCAGTAGATGCTTCTTCCTGCAAGGTTGTTCTAACTTTCCATAGTTCATTGAAGTATATATTGGCTGTGGGGCAAACAGGGCCAGAAATTACTTCAATGGCACGATAAAAAGTCCTCAGTATCCTGCAAACAGACTCAATAGTTTTAGTATCTTCTGCCACTAACAATTCTTCAGAGGGAAATGCCTTCTTGAAATGCAGTAGAACTTCAATTCTGAAGTAAATTTTGTGCCACCATTTTGCATCTTCCTGAGGGCACTTCAATCCCATATGTGTAACAACTTCTAAAAGTTGCTGCCGAGCAAACGCTGATGACATATGTGCCTGGATAAATTTCTCTAGTATGTTACCAACATGATGAAGCACCAGTTTCCCTTTCGAAACAATTTCGTTAAGGATACCATCCACACAAACCATATTGTATAGCTTACCTCTGATAGGGAGGCATTTTTTTTGGATGAGCAGGTCCATCAGCTTTGAGGTACCCTCATCGTTTCTAATTTCGCTGACAGATGTCAAGCTGAAATGTTTCTGATCAAGGTTCCAATCTCTTATAGCTTCCTGTATGACATTAAATGGTCCGCTATCAGAATCTAGTACATAGGCCTCCTTAAAATGTATCATCCTTTCCAAACTAGTAGGTGAGGACCAAAACACACCAAATTTGATGATTTTCCTTTGAAGTTTCCAGTCAGAATCAATAAAATGCACTGCTAAACAGAGATACTTCACTGAGGCCTCAGGTCCATGAGGAGCCCAAACACTTGCTGATAACGAAACCCGATGGGATAAAAGTGCAATTTTTTCCTTAAGGTCAGCCTTTTCTTTCTGAAATAAAAGAGTTGAGTACTCTTCTATATCAATGCTTGAAGCCATATTAAATGCAGGGTTTAGACTCTTTGCAAACCTCTTCATTTCTTCATGCTCAACAATTGACAAGGGATAGCCATGTGAAATAATCATTCTGGTTAGCTCATGATAAGATGATTCTTGGTCAAATTTCCTGCTTATATCTGGAGCAGTCTGAGGTGGCGCTGTATTGTGTTCTAAATTATTCGTCACATCCATTGCTGGTAAAGCTAGAATATGTCGTTCCACAGGACTTCTATCACCAGAACTGCCCTTGAGGAACTTACTAGCATATTCTGCAATCTGAACTTTACCATTTGTCAAGGCAGGCGAAAGCTCATCATGAAGCTTAGATTTAAAACTTGGTATACTGGACTGGAACAACACACCCTTCTGATGATTTACACTATTTCCATTTCGTGCAGGACAAGTCTGGGCATGTCGATTCAAATGGCTCCTACCTTTATCTGCACTGAGTCGCTTGTTGCAATGGACACAGTCTGCACCCTGAACTCTCCCTTCAACATAGAAGGGTATAAAATCCTTCCATACCTTTGATCTGAATCTGCTATTCTCACTATGATTCACCAAGTTTATCCCATCAAGTGAATCTGGAAGAATTTGTTCCAGCGGATCTACTTCACTCACCACTACATATGCATAAAGTTTCAAAGTTTAGTAAAAATATGCACAAATTATGAACCGCATACAATTTTCCATGAAGAAAACAGGAGCATAGCTTTATTCAACGTACAAACGAGCAGACAACAAAGTTTATGAAATAAAGCAAAATAAGTGGCCAATGAGCTATATAGAATTTATCATATGTGGTCCGTTTCACAACATCTCTTATCAAGTCCACTATTCAAGCAGGATTAAAGAAGATACTAGCCACTTAATATTCTTCGCAGCATTAAAGTAGGAGTAAAGAGTACAGAATTAGAAGACAGAAATGTAAAAAAATTTATTGATCCTTCAAATGGTAAACATCATGAAGCAGCAATTCTCATGATGAATGAACAAATATTGCCAAATGGATAAGCGTAGAGAGTTATACAAACTAAAATCTCCCATGCTAGTTAAGAATGCAGAGAGAAGTACTAGGAACTACCAGAAAAATAATAGCACCTGATGTTCAATCCGGCGCAGATTACAAAAGTACATGAGTGCAGCTCACAAAATACATAAAATCACTATGCAGAGTCTACAGTGGTACTAGTATTTTGGAATAACATCTGGCGTCTCTTCTAAGAGTTAAACTGCTAAAGCATACCGTATGGCATGTCTGCATCCTGTTGCAGCGGGCTTGGACTGAATCCATCTTTTGCTCGGCAAATTTTCTGGTGCCGCCACAAATGGCTTGTTCCGTTCGATTGCCCATCGGTACCTCTGCAACTCATGTGAATATGGCAGTAGCGGCATTCTGCATTCTGAATTGCTCCGTCTACAAAGATGGGATTGTACTCGTCCCAAACCTTAGACCTCTTTTTCCGTAATTTGGGTGCACCATCAGAAGCTGCCTCTGCTTTCATGTCATCACTGTCATGCTCGTCCAAGGGATCCATATCTGCAGACAAGAATCCGACATCAATATTTTCCTCGAAAGCATGTAGTTCAATCCAAATTAAACCTCAAAATGATAAACACCAAAACAAAAATGCTTAATCACCATGAAAAAATGTCATGAGCTTCAACAGAAAGCTGGACATAACAGAAAACCAGACCTAACAGGGGCGGACCCAGTACAGGACATGGGTGTAAACGTGTAAACCCTATAATTTTAGCGGAGAACTCGGAGTGAGTAACCATACATATGTGTGTGCTTGAATTAGATCAGATCCGAATACAAATAGCTTATATTAGGGTTTGGATTCTCGGCGTCGCATAGCAGGAACGGGAGAGGAGGGGAGAGCATACCTGGTGGGTGGGTTCTCCTCGCCAGAGAAGAGCCCCGCGAAGGCCTGGGCACCTGGCGTAGGGCGGCGGCGGCGCTCTCCCAGCCGTCGCCGCCAGAAACAAAGGCCGCGAGAGGGAGTGAGCGCGACAGCCGCCAGAAACCCTAGCTCCCGGGCGGCGGCGGGTATGGCTGGCCTGGGACGGCGGCAGCGGCAGCGTCGGCAGCTATTGGGCGCGGAGGGGCGGTGTCGGCAGCTGTTGGGCGGGCGCGGAGGGCGGACGCCGGGGACGGGCGACACCGGGAGACGCCGCCGCGAGTCCTGCTCGGTCCGCGGCCTCGAATAGGCTCGAACAAGGTAAAAGGGTCCAGGGGTACTTTGGTCATTTCATGTGCCCAGTGGTGAGAAATGAAAATAGAAACGAGAGGAAATGGAGAGAAACACCCCAAATGAAGCGGTCGCGCGCTTCGGACTACGTTTTCCGTAAGGCATGCGAACCAGATGTCGAATTACGTGAAGCGTACGAACCGAGCTCTCAAATTCTGAAATCTCCGGTGGTCGGTGGGTAAACGGAAAGGATAGAGAGAACACAGTAGTCGGCGGGTGAATGGGAAAGATAGAGAGAACGCAAATATTGAAGGGCGTAGTTTTTTTTCCCAACCAATGAATTTCGAGCGACTACTCGAACTAGGGATGGTCAAATGGGTTGAGCTAAATGGGCTAGGCTAATGGGCTTGTACAAGGCACGCTACTGTTGATCAACTATGAGCAAATGGGAGTGTAGTATATTTGTAGCTTTTATATGTAATACTATGGTATTGGAGAATGATGTAATAATTAGGTAAAGAAGTGTGTGATAGCTCTTTGAAAAACACGGTTTTAAAAACCATGATTATGGTAATACTACAATATTTTGTATTTTTTTGAGAATTGGAAACTTTGTGTAAAATAAAGGTTTTGGCTTAGCACATAGAATACAATGAGAGCAAATATATGCTACTATACCTTGATTTCACTAAAAATATGATATTAGATTGACTATTTAGAAATCATGGTTTTAAAATAAAATGTCTCCAAACTGGACCTAAGGTACAGTTGAAAATACATTTCAAATTTGTAGTTTAGAAATAATGCAATGGTCATGACAATACAATGATTTTAGTATACCCGTATACAATGTTATGTTTGGTGTCACTGTAATTTTGTGTGCTGAACCAAAAACTTTGATCTAAATCACAATTTTCAATACTCAAGAAATACCATAGTATTGCTAAAACTATTATTTTCAAAATAGATTTTTTCAGTAAATTACCGACCACTTTTTGGCCTAAATACCATAGTATGCTTCGATACCACAGTATTATGTAGAGACTAAAAAAATAGTACATTTCTAAACAGACCCTAAATCAAGTAAATCGTGGCACAAATTCAAATGAAATGGCACAACCGCACAAGGCACACTAATATTGGCGAGTGTATCCTAGACATGGATAAGGATAGTTGCATTTCCTTCTGTTATGCATCACATCCTTCGTGAGCAATCCATGCAATCGTGCCTTGTGTCCCAGTGAGCCCAATCTTGCTCCATCCCTAAGGAGGCTATATGGCCTTTCATCTACCGTGAGGTGTCAAGCTCCATCCTTTGTCTATGAGTATCATCCCTGGCAACCACCATCCCTTATGTCATTGTGAGCATATGAATGGATCGTTCCCTCCTTAGATTTAGGTAAAAGTGCATCTAAGCACCTAAGTTGGTTTTAGTTATTTAAGTGATATATTATTAAGGATCAACTTGTTTAATAGATGTTGTTTAAAGTGAGCATCGGATAATTTGGTGCTGAAGGATTTAGGTTGGGATGCCTCTAGAGCAAATACATTGTCCAATGAGCAAGCATTATACTAATTGTTAAATGATGGACTTAGAGCATAGCAAAGGAGAAATTGCAAGCTGGGAAATTAGGCGAAGGACATTGAGCTACTAGATGCCTCTAGAGCCAATGGATTGTCCAATGGCTGCACATCGCCCCATAGGACAAGCCATCATACAAAATGCATGAGTATCTATTTATCTGGCGGAGAGAAAGGTCAAGGACAGTGGATCTTTCGTTGATGGGATCAGGTAACTAAGATCTCCAATGATGACTAACTGACATGACATGCACAAGATTGTCCTATGGTATAGTTTTTCCTATGCACAAGATTGCCATTGTCCATAGGAAAAAAAACCAATGACTCTTTTTTCATCCCTTACATATTTATTACCCTTGGGTGTTTGGCTAGTATCTTTTGTCACTTTGAAAAGTTGAGCTACACAAGATAATACAATATAGAAGAGATGTTTTTTAGTTTCAGCCACAAGTTTTAAGAGCACTTAAGCTTAGCTGAAGAACGTAACTGTAGAGTTATTAGCTCGGTTTTGGAGATGCTGTTAGCAACTCTCTAAATGTGTAAGCATTTGGCCCAGTGTAGGTGCTCCAAGCATTCTTGTAGCAACATCATGACATAATGTGTAAGCTCAATCTCGTTTACTTTGCAAGTTTATTTCACCTTTAGTTGATTATTTGGTTATAGTGCCAATTGAGCAAGTACATTCAGAGCCTCTGCAAAAATGTTGGTGAAATTTTGTAGGGCACCATTCACCTCGTGTCATTAGCAAACATAAGATCCTTTCAACAAGCACCAAAGTTTTATCCCATTCATTGAGGCATAGATAGGGCCCGATGGGGTTCATGGTGCATGCACTGGAGTTTTTAGCAGAATGTTTGACCCAAAGGCCAAAACTCATGATTGACCTGCACATATTGAATGATCCTACGCATGCTGTTTTTGCACCGGCTGGAATTTGGACATTGCCCTTGAGTTCAGTTTCAAGATAGGTAAGGGCTAGACACGAACTTGTACTAACTCGGATGATCTTACCAAGTTCAGACACAAAACCCAATAAAAACCAAATCACACGCAACCTGATCTATTTATTTTAATGCACACTACAACTGTAACTAAATTTTAACTACGGGAGAAGCGATTAACTTAATTTTCCTACAATTTCATGAATCCACACAACTTAGACAAAAAGGTTTTGAAAATCAATGCTACGCAAGTAAAATCCACGAAGAAATAGGGATGCTACAATAGACTTTCACAAATTTGGCCACGAAATAAGTCTATGAGGGCACCAATCTAACAATCTGCGATGTGCCTAATTCAACCAGCCAAACACACAAGTGATTGATGATTTGGACAATTGACTAACTGAAAGCAGATCAGCTGACAGGGATTGCGGGTACAGTAAACCACTCTTCAGACGGAAACTATTGTAGGGACAAATTATATTCAACCTTTCAAGGTTCACATCCTAAGAGCTGCACAGGCAATACAGGATGCACAAGCCACAAGAAACACTAGTGAAAGCGGGAGCAGGTTCCTGGTATAGGAAGCTCGGATATCCAATAGACACATCTGAAAGTGAGACACTAGCGTAAGAACTATTTGATGTGCATGCAACTCTCTTGTACAATTGCGCGTGCCCCTTCACCGACCAGCTGAGCCTAGTTGATGTAAATTGCACTGTACCCGATCAAGAAAAAAAAAACAACGAGAAGTGTGCTAATGAGCTGCAACTGTGCTTGTGGTTAACATATAATTGTTCAGTTCTGATAACATTGGTAGGAAGGAAGAATAGGGTAGATACTTTTGAGAGAACAAGCAACGTTTCCCATACCCATTTGCTAGCAAGTTTGATTTGGTTAAATCTACTTGTAGCACTAGACAGGGCCAAATGCCAATGTACTAATGTAGTACTAGCAGCAATCATCAACTCCCACATGCATGCTACTACGTTCGACACTCAACATTCATGGATAAGTCTAATATACGGCTGTGGATAAATGGTTTTACCTACTCGGTGAGCAGCGTCTGAGGCACAGCCTGAGCTGCCGACTAAGCTGGCGTAGCGGAGATGTTGTAGCGGCTGCGCAAGCCATCGATAGCCCTCTCCGCAGACTTTGCCATCTCAGGGACAGTCACCTTGCACACTGGCCACCACCCCCAAAGTTAGAACACAGCAGGTTGATCAGAATCAGAGGTAACTGAACTGAAGATTCAGGGAAATATATCTCTCTGCCTCCAAAGTACCACGGGATGTAGATGCCTGCACCTCAGCCACGATCTTCCTGTACGAGGTCTGCGATTCACGGAAAGCACCAGAAGCAATTCAGGATTCTGATCAGCAAGCGCAACGAGCGAGATAGGGGGCGGGTACCTTCACCGCCTCGGCGCGCTCGGCGATCCTGTCGGCCACCTTCTTGTGCTCCCTGTTAGCCTCCTCCGACAGCTGCACGCAGCCATGGGTCTGCATCTGAAGTGCGCGGGAGCACGGCACGGCATCATCACATCACAATTTCGCACACGATGAGCTCCACGACGCGACCAAACGAGAGAGAGAGAGAGGATGGGCGAGACCTTGACGCGCTTGGAGATGCGGGAGTGGGAGGCCTCGAGGTCCCGCACGGAGTCGGCGTGGAGCGCGTCGAGGCTTGGCCCTGGATCTGGGCTTCGGCTTCGGCTTGGTGGCGGCAGCTCTCGCCGTCCCCATGGCTGCTCGAGCCCCTTCTCCGGGGATGGAAATTGGAAGAAGCGTGGAGAGGAAATTTGAAATTTGAACGGGATGGAGGTTCGGGAGGGAGGAGAACAGAGCGCGCTTTATAAACGCAACGCAGCCGGACGAAAAGGCAGGGCACTGATTTGTAGGGTCCACGAGTCAGTGCGTAGACACGGCGGGCCGGGCTACCAGAATGACTCGCGCCAGCCCAGCTCGGCATGTTTGTTAACAAAGTTGTTTTGCGGTTTCAATACAAAAGCATAATATTTGGAAACATTCGGGTTTAGAGGCATTTGGTTGATCTTTGCGAACAATGTTTTGAATACCATGGTATTGTCAAAACGGCACTACTTTTAGAGCATTGGATACTGAAATCTAGATCAAAGTTTTCTAAAGAGAGAATTACCTATTTGGTCTAAATAATTTTGCGTTTTTTTCTTTGGCCCAGAAAAAATTTTCGTTCCCTAATCGACCCAGAATTTTTGTTTCATTCCTTTCTCGGCACTTCCGTCCATTTGAAAATGTTTGAAAATCCATTAAAAATCAAATAAAAATGCTAAAAATTCAAACTTTGTTTTGTTGTATTTCTTGTTAGTAGATCCACATAATGGTAGAAAAGATTTTTATGCCCTCAGTTTATTGCATGTTATCTAAAACAAAATAAATACCAAAAATGGGCTAAATGAACTCCAAAAATCACAAAACTTGGACAACAACTTTTATATGATAATTTGGCTCTGTGGTGATCTTTGCAGCCCTAAATTTATAGTTAAATGACAGATCTGCCGTTGCCTTTGTTTTTAAATATAAAATTGAATTGAAAAATATTTGCTATACCAAAAGTGCTCCAAATATTACACAAAAATTTGTATGTTCCTTTTGTTTTATATGTAACTCACTGTAAAAGTTTTAACCTCAGCATATAAAGCTTAATATGTGTTTTGAAAATGATAATGATGTTGGACGTAAAGTTAGATAATAGAGAAATGTTTATCTAATGCGCGTAATAAATTCCATTATAAATATGGAAACACGTTTGTTATATATAGGGACCAAAAAGTATTTTTAGGGATTTTCTTGTGACTCTATTTGACACTGTTATGGCTCCAAATAGGACGGAATATTTTTTTTTCTAGGGTCAAAGAAGGAAGCGTCAAAATTTTTTTAAACCAAATAAGTAATTCTCTCTTTTCTAAACCATAGTATTTGTCATAAACTGTAGACTAGTATTCCTAAACTATTATAGACTATAATATTTCTAAACTATGGTATCTAAAACTTTGGTAGCAAACAAGATCTCAACGGGCACACTGCACGGGGTAAGTGGAGGCTAATCCCCTGACGTTCAGCCAGCTGACGTTGGGTCACTGCTGGTAGGCCCCAGTGCATGCGGGCTCCACCTGCAGTGACTCAACGTCACCTGTAGTTACTGCGGGGAGTATCATCCGGGGTAAGGTACAAAATGATCTCCCGTTTGCAGATGGGTCCCACAGCACGCGTACACTACAGCATACTGCGTGAGCCCAAACAAATTTGGTGGCGCAGCACATTTCTTCGTCCCCAATTAATACAAGCACAGCAAGCTACCAGCACCACAGGGTGAATATACACATAACACACCGGACTGATCTCCAAACTCCGCCGCAGCCTCACAGGGGCAATTGCATAGCCGAGGGGGACGGCAGAATTCTCCTACAAGCCGAAGCCAGGGTGGGGGTTATATTACACATGCTATCTAGCTCCTAGATTACACATCTAGCAATCTGAGCGCGGCAAAACTGGAGCTGCTGCGGCGGGGCAGGGCAAGGAGTATGGACCCATGGGCCTCACAAGCATAGCTTTTAGCCAGATTAAGATTACAAAATGGTACAGAAATGCCAGCTGTTGTCTGAGAGAGGCATCGAGGGGGTCGCTCGCAATCATATCTTAAATAGGTACCGCAGGTCTTCCACGGTGAGCCGGGTTGCATGGCCACCGGCTTTGTCTTCACCAAAAGCAGACTTCACCATGGTTCTCTTTTCCTCCTGTTCAACAAGCGAGGGTCATGGTGAGGTGAGCCAAATCACAGGAATTCTTGCAACTGGTAAGTTGAACCCATGATAGGATGGCTACATAACAACTAAGATTAGATCCCATGGTAAAAAGGAAGTGCTGCAACAAACAAGGGAACAGTTGCTTGACTCTCTCTTTGTACTCTGTTCTCAGTTGATCTATAATTAATTATCCAAAGATCTTGTTCCATAAATATAGCAACGGATTCAGGGTCCTAACTCATTTCTTAACCATTGAATTGCAATGTGGCAAGAGACATGATTGGGGCACCTATAAGGCTATACCTCAATTCTCTTGTGAACTAGATAGTACAACCAGAACCAACTAAACATCAAGTGATCGAAGTAGACATCATCATATGATTAAATTTTATAGCATTGTTTAAAGCACAAAAAAAGAACTAATTAGGCAAATGAATCATAAGTAGGGGAAACGGTGCATCAACAGCAAAACTGAAACAAAACTATTACCTGCAGAGCTAAAATACGATCTTCTACAGTATCCTTAACAGTCAACCGAGATACAGTAACAGGCCTAGTCTGCCCAATCCTGTGGGCCCTATCAATTGCCTGGTCCTCAGCATAAGGGTTCCACCAGAGATCGAGGAGAATTACATGGCAAGCAGCAATCATGTTGAGACCAAGATTACCAGCCTTCAGTGACATAATCATAACTCTAACCTAAAGAAAGAAAAAGGTTCTGGTTAGTATAGATGCCAACTGAGTGCCTGGAAACTGTAAAGGAAAAAAAGGCATGAAAAACAAATGGAACAAGCACCTCCGGGTCAGTGTTAAAATCCTTCACTGCTTTATCCCTCAAATTGAGAGACATCGTTCCATCTAGTCTCCTGTACTGTATAAGATTGCTATTCAGTGAAAGTTCCAGCAAATCCAGCATGCCAGTCCACTGGGAGAAGACAATGGCTTTCACTGGGGCTACTCGACTTTGGTTTGATTCCATAGTATCACTTTCAGTAAGGGCATCCAGGTTGATGATTTGATTCAGTATATCAATGGCTGCTTGTATCTTGGATGAGACAAAGCTGCTTTGACTGATTGAAGACGACTCATTATCTGCTGATGAACTTTCTCCAGCAGAACTAGATTTGCCAGAGATACAAATCCTTAAAGCTCCCGATGAGAATAACGATTCAAGACTTAATGTTTTACTGCAATTAGGGGCAGGACACATATTCTCATCAGTTGTTATCCGTTCATGTATACATTGATAGCAGAAAACATGACCACAAATTGTCACAACAGCGTCCTCAGGTGTGTCCTGCAAAAGGCGCAATTTCATTGCAGCCATCAAAATAAGCTGAAAGCAAAGCATTTTCAAGTGCATGTATCAATAAAATTATAAAAGATGAAAATTCGAACGAAACCAGCTATTGCACCACACTTATACACTGCATGCAGAGAAATGGAAAAAATGAAAGAAAAAGGGAAAACAGAAAAAGGATATTTCCTAAATGTGTGCAACCTGACCCAAGTGTACTTGGTGATGCTAGACCTGGACCACAGGAGTCCAGGAAACAACTCACACAAGATTTAAGCATGGCCCAGAATAAAAAATTATTTCGTCACTCGTCAGTTCAAGGGCTCGTTTTGCTACCGGTACTGTACTTTACACAAACATTGAAAAGATGAAGGTTGGATGGAATAAATTCATAAGAAAGTGGGTGCTAAAATAAGGTTCTATATTTAAACATTGACCTAAGTTGGATTGTGCAAACGCGTACTTTGAATGTAAGCATCAAGTTATGTACATCTACAACTGTTTGTGCAAAAAATATGCTAATATGCGTACCGTACAAAAAGATGTAGTGTACATACCCAAATTTCAGTAGAGGAAGTGCACAAAAGTATGCATTTGGAGATCACATGGACAAGAACTTTGTAAACAACTCATCATATGTGTAGGTAATTATTTACAAGTGAACCTACCTCTCAAGACAAATGAATCTAATTAACACTCACCCAGTAGTACATCATGAGGTGTCCAATTACACCCAAAAAGGGGGAAGGGGTAGAAAATAGGTGAACATCAAAATAGTGGTGAGATTAGATTGCTTACACTGCATATGGCACAAAGCGCTGACCCCACTTCCAGTTTTGCAAGCAAATCTATGACCAATTCCTTAGGAAGCTTCTTTGCCATTTCTATAGAACCATCGCCTCCGTATTCTGACTGATTACCCTTCACAAGAAGAGGATGATCACAGGCTTGCCGAAGCCGCAACAACATTAAAAGGATGTTGGCATAGTTTTGTTTGAGTGTCCCAGCTGCAGCAAATGCCTGCAAATGGGCAGACAACACATCAGCATCTAGACATTTCACTTTCAAGTTCAATTGCAAAAATGAGACGCATTTTTCATGACTACTGATGACATCAGCATCTTTAGACATGCGAAAAAAAGAACAGAAAAGGCAATGGATTAAATATAAAGAAGCATAGATCCATACGGCTACTCAATAATAAGAGAGAAAAGGTGGCAATAAGCAACCCCAAACAATGACTCTAGATTATGACATTGATGTTGAACATATGTGGCATGCAGGGCAATTAATAACCAACAATATTTCAAAAAAAAAAAAGTAGCAGCGCCAAGGCACTGTCCAGAAAAGAACAAGATAGAGCAAATGAAACTTGAAGATATAACCAACCTTAAACTGTTGCCGAGAGCGTTCTTCCAGCGTCAAATAAAAAGACCGTTCCTCTTGTGAGAAATCTACTTTATTCAGATTAATTGTCTTCGGAGGTAAATTTATGATTGGTACTCCATTAATAACAGTTTCTACATGAAAAGGCGCCATCCGGTCAGTAATAGAGATTATAAACAAAAGGAAGATAGAAACAACTCAATCAAGTCCACATACTCTATGAAAAGGACCTCTAATGTAACAAAAAAGCAAAGACAAATAGGAAAAAATAATTATGCCCATAAAAGAGCAAGCAAGTTGATACAGCTAACTTCACCTCAGTAAAGGAGCTTAAAGGCACCGTTTTAGTGAGAAGAGGGGGCAGTGGTGCTATAAGGGCCATCTAGATCAATCCATAACAAGGGGAAGGTCCAGCGGTCACATTGTAAACAATTTTATCTAAAATGACATGCTGATATGGAATTTAACTCCAAAAGTACATGTAAGGTTACACGCAGAAATAAATTTCACTAAACATCTACAGAAGTTTTGTAGCGATAAACAATACTAGTAGAAACACCATTTCAAGTGCAGAGATATAAATAAACGAAATTAGCATAAATAACTAAAAATAGAACTGCAGAAGATGTATTAACTCATCAAGTAAAAAATGCATTTTGATCACCTTTTGTACGACGCAGGAGAATTATCCTCAACACAGTCTGAAGTTTCTTATATCCATGAACTGCATCTCTAGATATAGGATGCTTTATCATTGAGCAAAATGAGTTATACGTTGAATATGGATCGTATTTCAAGAAACGGAAATAGCTGTACAGCTCATCAATTGCATTCTGTATAGGTGTTCCAGATAAGCACCATCTCCTTTTTGCTCTAAGCCCACAACAGGCTTGGGCCACAACAGTCCGGAAGTTTTTTATTGTCTGAGCTTCATCAAGTACAACCCTAAACCACCGTACCCTCGCAATTGGGCCACTGTTAAGGTCAAAGTCAGAGTCCTTAAATTTTTTCTTCTTTTTCTTAGCCTTGCTCTGCGCATTTGATGGTGGTTTTCTTTTATTGCCCGTCGAAGGTTCTTCCCCGTTCTTCCGATCTGTGTCATCGTCAGCGTTTTGTTTAGGTACTTCATTGGCCACAATGGTATATGTAGTGACAACCACATCATATTTTGCCAGCTCACTTGGATCTTTAGTTCTTGCTCCACCATGGTAGACTAAAACAGACAATTTAGCACTTTCACTAACCTTGTCAGTCAATTCGTTAGCCCACTGCTTAAGAACACTAGCAGGGCATACTACTAGAGTGCCTGCAGCTGGCCTTGTCATGGATCGTGAGGTGGATGCAGACGATGTGGAAGCTTTAGCCTTTTTCTTGCGTTCCAATTTGGTTTCAACAATTTTATCCAGAACATTATTTGGTTGACTAACACATGGTTCAACACCACTAGTACCAGCGGTGGTTGAAGATGAGCTAGCCCTTTGGTCCTTGTTAGGTTCATTGTTCACAGTCTGTTCCCCCTCATCATCCTCATCAAGGTTTAGTGCTTCAGATTTCAAACGGTCTGAATCAACTAGTGACAACAGCCATGAACTTTGACTGTTCAATCCTCTGTTTTTGTATAAGGGCAATTGTAGACACTGTCTTCCCAAGGCCCTGTTACAAAACAACCACTTGGCTATTAGAGTAGAGTATGCTAAGAAATAAGTGCTTTGAAAAAAAAAAAGAAATCAGAAATAACCTGATCATCTGCAAGAATTCCCCCTGCACAATGTGAACTATTCTCCTTCGAAACCATCCAAGCTAATGCCATTTTCTTTCAAGTATTAAAGGTGCGTAAGGAACATGATATCCAGCATAAAGGAAAGTGACAAATAATCAATAGTTATAGAAGCTTCTATGTACCTGATGCTTAAGCAGAGGTACTGTTAGTACACCTTCAGGCAGATCATCTTCCCTTTTTTCACGACTAATATTCTGCACAACACATTTTGAAAAGCAATGGAATTAATGGAGCTGAATCATAGCTAAACAAAGTTTACCTGGGTACTTAAATATATACTTCTTACTGGGAACTCAAGATTTGTAAATAGATGTGCAATATTGCTAAATATATTTACCAGCAGATCAAAATAAGTAATATGTACAATCAATCTATGGCTTCTATGATTTAAGTATAGTGACCATTACTCTTTTCTGATAGATCTAGTGAAAGAAGTGGAGATGAAACCTTTCTTTCTGGTAAACTATGGACCAGAAAAGAAATCTAGGTGCAGAATGAGAAACTCCGAACTCCGAAGAAACATATTGCATGGATAAACTTTCAGACTTCACTAGGCGTTGCAGTAGATTATGAAAAAATGGACAGTTCGCTAGAACACCTTCAAATATTTTGGTTCTTGGACAGATACTTTTTGAAAAGCATGTCTTGATTGTTCCATGAGATATGGAGGTAATAAAGCCACATGAGATAAGAAATAGGGAACAACCATGAGACAATCTGATTTGTTAACCAATAATTAGATTTGGTAAATGACATGGTAGTTGCTAGATTTTCAGAATCGCGGTTCTCCTAAAAAATGGCCCACGGAAAAACAAGAAATAAAACTAGTAAAGATGCCCATCAAATCAGCTTACCAGTGCCACAATATAACAAGCAAACATAAGTAAGATGACAGATGAGCATTTGTATGTATAATCTTATTCAGATCCAACAGGTTGGAAGATGTGATTTCTTTTCTTTGATAGAAGTATTTTAAAAGCAATTACACATGTCAACATTGAAAACTTCAATGTGATTCTCTCCATTGATATCAAATAGAAATCTTTATAGAGTGTCCAAAGATTAAATGGGAAATTATCTACTCCCATTGTCCCAAATTATAGTTCCTTTTAGCCCTGTTTCTATGATTCTATCCGTCCATGTTCGGATGGACGTTGATGAATCTAGACATATATACAAAACACATTCATGGAAAAATGAAGAATCTATTCGAAACCTAAAATGAACTATAATTTGGGATGGAGGGAGTATTAGATAATAATGATTCATCAAGTCAAGCCAGCAACACAATTTACAAGGCACTGAGGATAATAATGAATCTATTTTTATAGAAACTGCCATCTACGTGATTTAAAGCAAGAGGGGGTTATCAATCCTATCGTATAAAAGTTGTCACTACATTCAGCATGCCACATTATTAGATGGGCAGGAAGCAAGCAACATCTACGCATCAATGGACCAAAGATATACCTGCAGAGCTTCTTGATATACTGGTCTCTCATCATAATCCAAAAGCCTGTTTTCAGGATTAAGGCGACTGTGTGTACCAATGCCATTAACAGCTTCACTGTTGTTAGAATTGCTGGCTCCAAATGAAGAAGGTAGCACCCTGTTTGAGCTAGGACCTTCAAATACAACAACATCATCTGCCCATACAAAATGGAATAAACATTAATCTTACTACGGAAAACTTGTCCCATTTTCCAATGTTTTTATATCAAATTATATCATTTGAGGCTAGCGTACACACCATCATCATCCTTTTTCTGGGCATTGAGTGTACTGAAACTTCCTCCAAGATGTTGTGAGCTTCTATCGGCAAAAAGCGGTGGGAGCTTGCGTGTATCACTAGCAACAATTGGATGCATAGATTTTGATGTGTTGCCATTTGAAAAGGATGGTGGAAGAACCCTCTTGTTATTGTCATTTGCATCTGCAGTAGAACTGCTGTGCTTTTCAACTACACCATCAACTCTGTTCGAAGTAGAGAGGCCCCTTGCAGAATCATTTCGCGTACCCATGTAAGCACTTGGATTGGGATGATACCTGTCCCCTGAACCAAATGTATATCGAGTACTCTCAGCATGTCTACCATTTGTAAAGGATGGTGGAAGCTTCCTATATTGACCATTATTATTCTCAGTAGGCCTAGAAGAAGACGAGGCAGGAGTGTTCCTCTGCCGATCTTCATTCTCAAAACTGATTGGGTGTCCTTCACCATTTTGACCAGACCTAGTGCTTGCAGAAGCTGGCTGTTTGTCAATACCATCAATTGGATCGTCATCACTGTCCGAACTCAGATCAATAATGTTATTATCAAAGTCCATATTGCCAGCTGCGCTGCGCTGTATATGTGTTCTCAGGACATCGATTTTCTCAGCATGACAAACCCCATATGAACCGATTCTAATCACAGCAATTCCTTTTTCAGATGATTAGCAAGGTAAAAAGACAGAGCAGACCCCACATCTCCGTAGTAGCACTCTTAGCTATTCGAGTTGCCCTCACTGTGTCAGGATAACCTGCAGGAAGATCAAGTGATGTTAAAACAGACTAAAAAACAAGTAGTCGCAAAACGAAACAGCAATAAATGCATAACAGTGGGCAAGGTTTATCCATAACACAAAACAATAAGAACAATTTCTCTTTCCTAATCAGCAGTATTGACCTAACGGCTCCCCGAATGCTGGGCAGGAAAAGCAGGAGGTGGGCCAGCTCAGCGGCACAGGTAACCGCTCCCTAAGGGTGCATCCTTTTAGTCTGTCGGCACGTTTCAAGATTTAGATACTATATTGACCCGCCGAGAAATTTTGGATATGATTTTCCTTCTTATACATGCAAGCTGCTTGTGTCAATCCTCGAAATTGTTTGGTCCCTAAGATAAAGCTTATGTATGGATGCTACCCTTAATCCTTGTTACAGATTACCATTTCTTTTGGATCAAATCATGCAGCAGATAAATGTACATCTATAGCATTTACAGAAATCTATTGAAAGCCAAGAAACATGCACGCCATAATAACTATTATGTGCCAAAAATCCGGCAAAACCAACCACAAAGGTTAGTCATCAGCCAAACCAAAGCCCGTGTTTCTGCACACATTAGGTTGTCACAAAATCTACCATTTCTGGTTAATGCGGCATGCACTGGGAGCGCAAATGCTAGACCAAAACCTGGATCGGATTGAACATGCCGATTCAACGATAATGAACCCCACCTACAGAAGCATAACCTGACTGCGCGACGGGATCAGCCAATCCGGCATGCGAGGCATGCCCCTAGAACCCGCAAAAGTTTCCTCAGCCCGTCGCCGCCACAGGGTGGACTCGGTGGGTGGCACGGGAGCATCAATTAATCTTCTCCGAACAGTGGCTATCTTACGCGGCACGCTGCGGGGTGAAAAAAGGAGAAGGACCTGAACCTTGTGGAATCAACCTCATGGATTGGACTGGATGAATCGGCGGGATTGGACTAAGGATGTCGGGTACGGAGCAGCGCAAGAATCCAGGGATGTATAGGAGGGGCGGAAAAGTCGGGAGTCGATCGAGAACAGAACCGACCCCCCCCCTGCCCATTCGGAGCAAAAGCGAGCGAGCCAGGCCGCCGACTTACCCCGAGAACGAAAGGAATCGAGCCCTCCGCGGCCGGCCGGCCGGATCTCCGAACCCCGCTGGACGGCCGAGGGAGGAGAGGAGCGGTGGAGGATCCGGCGGAGAGCGAGAGGGGGGCGGGGCGGGGCGACGGAGAGTGGGAGGGAGACCGGCGGCGTTGCGGTCGGAGGATATCCAGGCTAGGTTTGGACTTGGCAGGGGGCGATTGCCAGTCACGCCTGCCCGGTCGGGTGGGTGCGCATGCGCTGATGCACGGCCGGTCTGCCGCGCCTTCTCCCACCTCCCATCCTGATACCACATTTTAACATTTTTACCATTGTCAAAAATTAATCCCATGGTTGCTAACCTGTTATCCACGTTTTTCACCACTGTTTATAGATAAAATTCAGGGAGATCGGTGATTCTGGCTTTGTCCCCAAGTTGCCCGGTGATTTTAACTTTTATTTACTAATTTTATCCTCGCGGTTCGAAAATAAATACACCGTTTGATTTTATTTTAATGTCAGATGTTGATGCATTAAAGAAATTTATGAAAATAAAAAACATATAAATAAGTGGAAAAAGACATGTCTGCCTCTTATCCATCCATCTTTATATCTTACCTCTCATCGTTTCCCTCAGTGAATTTCCAACCCTGAGTAACAACTATAGGGCCTCCATCTCAAGTAGCTCCAATGTGGGAGCTAAGGTTATCTCCAACCGAGTAGCCATTTTAGGAGACCCATATTGGTTGTTTAGGTCACGTAGCGAAGACCTATTTACCGGTGTCTCTAACAGAAGACCCATTTTTAGTTCGCAAAGAGGCGGAACCCATTTTTAGGTCACCTCTCTCCTGAAACTCAAAATGGGTATTGTGTTTGGGTCATCGGTTGGAGACAGTTTTTTGTTTGGGTCTCCAAATCGTAACCCATTTATGGGTATAGATCTTCGGTTGGAGACACCCTAAGGTAGTGCTAAGAAAAGAGAGCGAAAAAAGAGTATGTGGTGCTCTACGTTAGAGAAGTGGTGCTAGCTTAGCAACCTTTGGCACCTATTGCTTTCTTTAGCACTTAGTGCTCCAACTAAAAAACAATATATGGCACGAAGAGAAAAGGAAAGGTGAAGAGAGAGTAGGCAAACATGAATATTTACCATGTATGAATCCCACCGTACCATGCATTAAGGAACTATACGTTCGAGCTTGTTTTTCCTAGGTTCGAGCTTGTTTTTCCTAGGTTAGCACCTGATAACATGTCAACCATCACCTTGCTAACAAAACATACATTGGAGCTGCCCTCAGGTCGAGCGGACGGCTGACGCGAACACGGTCGGCAAAGCCCTGCAGGTAGAGGAAGCTCACACCAAGTGGAGCAGCCACGCAGCAGGGCCCAGAGGCCGAGAATGCAAGGAGGAGGTAGCCGGCACGTCCTAGGACTCTAGGCAGCGAGATCCTGTGGCGCGGCCGAGCGGTGAGGCCCTGCATTGTAACCAAGTAGGGGGTGGTGCAAACCCACGACGCGGTCAGTGGCAGCCGCATGAGCTTCGCGCTACGAGAGAGGGAGGAGAAGCCAAGAACACAAGCAAGAAAAAGCGGGGCACATAAGGCAAGCGAATCGGGGGAGCATGGCGATTAGGATGTCGATCGAAGCGGTAGAGAGTGGTCTACATCACTGTATTTTTATTTATACATTCTGATCGAGTAGAGGAGAAAGGCCTTTACATTATAACTCATCATTGATGGCAACTTGGCTCAATTTGTAATAGTTCACTTACATTAAAAAGACATGCAATTGACTCAAATTTTGTTGTAAAATCCCATTACAATCCGTCAAAATGATGGCCGATCCTTTATACCAAACCAGAGGTATAATCGCAAACCAATAGTAAAAATAGAGGAAAATCTGTATGGACATGACCATCTTTTCGCATAAGAATTAACAACATCAAGAGGCCTAATCAGAGTAGGAGTAAACTCTGCCTTCGGTATAAAAACGCGGGGACAAATTCGCAAAGTTGAAAAACAAAGGAAAAAAACACCATTAGACATCAAAGTGAGAGCATGAACGCCAAAACTCCTAAAATTTACTGGACTTATATACATGTACATAATCATAATCTTTTACCATAACTTGGCAAGCCTAAAAAATCTTGCCACACTTTCTTAGTCATTGACACATTGGACCTGGCTGGCTGCTAGCTCATGTACACCCTGCCCTTTCAGCACAGCCGATTAGAGCCGCGGTTAAAGAATAAGGAAAGGAGAATATGGTGAACTAGTTAACTTACATCTTCTTGTGTCGGTTAGTCCTAAATCTACCACTGCTACTAGTTGGCATTAAGGATTGGTTTCAAAGTCTTCTTTAACTAGAATAGTATGGATTTATTAGTCTCTTACTCACTTGGATGAGAAAATTTTGATATGATATTGAATTTAGAATGCTTAAAAAATACTACGGTATTGACAATGCTATAGTGTTGAAATTAAAGTTTATAAGGAGCGACCGAAAATCTTTTAGACTAAGGTAGTGTTTAGTTGTGGGCAGCAGAGGATGGGACAGTCCCATCCTTCATTTTGGAGACGGATCATCATATCACATCCTTTTTATATCTGTTTGGTTGGGAGACAATGGCTGGCTAGAGAGATCAAAAGCACATGAAAAATGGGCTCTAGCTGTCATCCTCTTCAACATCTTCTTCCTTGGGCCTCTTCTTCCGCGTGCGTAGGCTCCCCGCACCCTGGCTCCCTCTCTAGCGGTAGGCCACCCCACGCCAGGCTCCCTCTCCGCCGGCAGGTGGGCCGCCCAGCCTCGGCGACGGGCCGCCGGCTCTAGATTTGCCCTAGCTCCAGAGACCCCTCCGACCTCGTCCTCTCCTCTCTTCTCTCCGCTCCACCCATTCCTGCTCTGCTCCCCATCGATCTGCAATCCTGTGTGTCTGCAGCGTCTGCCAGGGATTTGATACGACCGGAGATTGAGGAGAGCGAGGGAGGCGTCGGGGCCGGGGGCGGCGGCAATGGCGTGCCGGACGACGAGAAGGCGTAGGCGCCGCCACACTCTAAGCCCCCCCCCCACCAGTTCCACCACGGCGTCGTCGGCCCCGCCCACCCGCTCCTCATCCTCGCGCTCCCGCTTGCCTTCCTCCTCCTGCTCCTCTTCCTCGGCAACGGCGGCGACGCCAGGCCACCACCTCGCCTTCCACCTCCACGCGCAGATGAGAGGCTCGTCCCACCTCGTCCTCTGTCGTCCCACCAAAAACACGGGACGACACCGTCCCACTTTTTGGAGGAATATTCCTAGAAAGGATGATTCTGCCTCACTTAACTCCCAACCAAACCGCAGCAAAAGTGGGACCGTCCCATCCCATCTCCTCTCATCCCACCAATCAAACACACCCTAAAATATTATACTAGTGTCGCATGTACCATGGATCAGAAACATGAAAATACATGACTTCTAAACAGACCCTAAATCCATTCACAGCTAGCCTTAGATACATCGTTTGCACTCCATACAACTGTAGCCTCCTAGTTCAACTCTCCAATTGCAAATGTCTCCTTTTCGGTTGTTCCACTTGCGTAGTGGTAGATCCTAGCTCTCACGCGCGCATGACGCCAACAAAAGCTCGTCACTGCTATGCCCTTTGCTCGCGCCCTCCACCCTCATTCAATCTCTGGCGCCCTTGCTTAGGTGGCCTTCATTGTAAGAAACCAACAACTCGATATGTATGCAACATGTGTGAGAAAAAACGTGATGGAAGTAGCTAAACGGTTAGAACCTCTTTGGAATAAAGAAACATCGTTGTAGGAAAACCTCCAATATGTATGAAACTGTGCGAGAAAAAAACGTGATGGAAATAGCTAAGCGGTTAAACCCTTGTCGTTGGAATAAATAAAAACGTAGGAATGATTGTAATCCCATAGAAAATTTTGAAATTTTACTTGTGTTTATTTGAAATACTCCCTCCGTCCCAATCTGTTGGTTGATTGACCTTTTTAGCGCCAAGTTTGACCTGCTCGTTTTATTCAAAAAAATTCACAATTATCATTTATTTTCATTGTGATTTAGTTTAACATATAGTATAATTTAACTATGAATTTATTTTTTCTAATTTTTGCAAATATTTTGAAGTAAGACGAGCCAGTCGAATTTGGTGATAAAAAAGTCAAACGACCTATAAATTGAGACGGAGGGAATAGTAAGAATTAGTTAAGATCTTTATAGACTTGGCAATTTAGTTTACATTTGTTCGAAAAGAATTTGCTTCCTAAATCTCTCTTTACGAACAGCGCCTGAACTATCCTCATCGGACCTTCTATCTAATCTTCTGTTTCAAAATCCAAACTCTACTGTCTAGAGCATATTACCATCTAACCATCTATTTCATACTCCAACCTCTACTATGTCTAGAGCATATTTATATGTTATATTACCAGTACATCTACATCTACCGTGTTTTGTCGGCTTCTTTTTTTCGCACGTTCCGGTGACGGTAGCTTTAGAATGGTATTTAAAAAAAATCCTCCCACCATGTAAACAAGATTGCAGCAGATATTTATAGCACACATCCACCCATGAAAACTCAGTGGAGATTGCATTGCAATTCAGGCAGCGGAAGCCGTACGATCTCAATGCATCCTACATTCTAGAAAGAAGGCACATGAGCAAATCAGTCGGCCGGTTTTACAAAAAGGACAAATCACATTGTGCAGCTATTTGTTTTTCTGCACAACACAAAGATGGCGATACTCCATCACCATCTATGTAAAAGGAAAAGATAGCATCATGTTTCAAGCTGACAATCTGCACTACAACTCATGGACAGATCATTTCCTGCAAAACCCCTAAGCCCCTAAAACAATTTTGTTGACTGAAGCAACCCAACCATTTTATCCACAGAAATTCAGCACACTGCCTACAATCTGTATCACATTACTGAATTCAAGAGTGCAATTGTTCTGCATTTACATGAAACAGTGGGAGCGATCCTATGGGGAAAATTCACTACATTAAATCAATGATGGAGCTATCAGTTATTAACCGAATACATCTCTACAAGGAAGCTAGGGAGAGGGGGAATGTACAGATGGGGGTGGTGAGACTGTTACCCTGCTATCTAAAAGCTAAAGCCCCCATGGATCAGGTACCCAAGGTGTGAGTTGGAAAAAGAATCCTGTAGACTAAAATCTCCAAAAGGGAGAAACAACCAAATGTCATCTTCTCTGCCTACAATCCTTTTTACTAGCCTAGGAAAACGTTTGGTCTCGTCTTGAGCCAATGCACCATCTCCTTGTCGAGCGGGGAATTATTCAACACGGCATCCATCATTGGACTACCAAAGAATCTTGGGTCGCTGTTGAACACCCATATCCTATCCTTAGGCCAAGGTCTCTGTGCCTGCTTTTCCTGTAATCGACCACAAAAAAATGTCAGCGCGCAGATATATCAAAACCAAGAGTCAAACGAAAAATATTCATAATCCCCTATAGCCCATGATGAAGATGCAAGTTTTCACACTTCCAACATTCGGGAGGCAATGACATCACTGGGATGTGAAGGAAATGAAACCCGCATGCTAGTTCATAGATAAGATCAATTTAGTTGTCAATGGGCATTAATGCCTTCCACAAAGTACCAACACAGTATGCCAGGTTGCACAGAGATAAAACAGTTTGGGAAACAAATTGGAAGAAGCAATTGTCAAGAAAATATAATATTTCCTAGAATCCAAATCCGTAGCACTCTCTCTAGGATGTGCTAGAAGATATAGGACACTTGCTACTGGAACAATTAGAAATCGTAATTTTATCCGAAAAAACATAACTCATGTGTTTAAAGTTATGGAAAATACCACACACATTGTTCAGAAAAATAATAGTAGGTTATGTCTGATATATGAGGTCTACAGCATCAAAATGCTTCATGAGCTAACTTTTCTATAGAACAAAAAAAAAAAAGAATGTGCACAATATTTAACTGTCATTAATTAATCTTTTGGAATTTTGTTTTCTCCATCTCCCATTCCAAAATGAATTAGAACTCATGATTTTGCAATCTGGTAACCCTAGATACTCATGAAGTATAACTTACCATGCGCGATAACATGAATCTCACAGTTCTGTTTCCATAAACTCGCTCTTGTGCTGGCTTTGCAGATTTAACATAGAAGGACGAGACATCTGGTAATGACAAGCAACCTTTTCTAGCTCTTGTCAGTCTAGATTCAGGTTCTGAATTCTGGCTATACCAATAGATAAGCTGGGCTAAGCAGTAATTTTCTGGGTATGTCTTGCAGTACTCCTGAAGGCCTGTTCCCAGTTTATCAGCATATTTGGGACCTAAATCAAGCGGACTGATATGAACCGGTGGAGATTTTACTGTCTTGTAATCCTGCAGGTGGCCATACTTGAGTGAGCTCTACAAAATAGAAAGTAAAACCACAACTGCCATTTCACAATTATTAGTAAGATCTCACTTACCCGGGCTCTGAAAAAACACTTTGTATAAGCATACATGTGAATCAAATCTGCAGCAGCATCATGGCGGCACTTGTAAGTGCATGAAAGAGTCCGCAACTCATCACGCAACCTGTATAAAAGCGGGGTCAGATTCAACAAGCAATTGTTGGAGTGGTGTCTACAACAAATATAGGGCATAATAGTGTTCCAAAATTTACCATAGTAGAGAATTCCGAATGCCTTCCTCAATGTCTTCACAGTCTGATGGGTCATGAGCACGAATTTTGGCCTTGAGTTCACTAAGTACTTCTTCTTCAACATGAGGTTCCATCGACTGGAGGAGTTCAGAAACCATTGAACTATCCCCTTTCCAGATGGCAGATACTAGACTTTTCCCGGTCAACCTTACCAGAGGAGGAGGTGCATTCTGTGGGTCTCCAAATATGCATCTCATAACATATCTCACCTGAAGATTTGGTAGAGAAGCAAATAAGGATAAAGATAATGATACAATATAATCCCTCCGATTGAAATTAGTAGGCTCATTTCATTCGTTTGGACAGGCATTTGGCCAACAATTTCTTCATTAATAGATTATTTCTGTAATACAAAATTGATGTTATTAGATTAGTTTTTGGACAGTACTTCTGATTATGACTCTGTATCACATAAATGACCTTAAAAGAGCAACTCCGAGTCGAAGTCTTGTCCTAACGAAATGAAATACGCATACTGATCTCAAATGGAGGGAGTATAGGGTAGTAGCAATCACCGAACAAGCTCAAGATTTAACATAAATATTCACCTTGTCAAGTGTGTGCACTATTTGCTGTAATCTTGAATTTAATACTCCCTCTGCCTGAGAGTAGCAACAGAATTAGGTAGAACTCAGACAACTCAGAATGGAGGGAAAAGGAACTTGGAAGTCAGACCAAGCCATCAGCTATACCTGAACCTCAGCATCACTCTTCTCAGAATCCATGTTTATTTCTATAAGGAATTGACGTTTCTCATCCACATTGTGCTTTAAGATCTCATCAGGGAGTTTCTGTCTCTCAAGGTGTATAAACCGCACCTATTACAACAAAATTTGATAAGGACCAAGCTAAATTGATTATGGCATCAGAGCATAAACTGAACAAAAGACAATTTTTGCAATTACCAGGTGAGCCGTGTAAGCAACAAGCCATCCAGGCAAACCAGCAAGCAAACAGGTCCCAAGACCAGCTCTGCCCAAGTCAATTAAGTCTTGTTGGGAGACGGAATTCACTTCGCAAGCCTGTAGCAGCAGACTATGCCGATCAAGTATACCATGGAATTCCATTAACACCTGGTTCACAAAGATATCAGTAGATGTGAGGATGTCAGAATGATGCAAATGGTAATGAGATTTGGCACCACAAGTATTCGTTGCCAAACTATCAACAGTATGCCTCCAAAAATTTACCTTCTCAAATGCTCCTTCACCAGAAAAATTTAAATAGCTACCCCGGCATACTTGACTTCCACAGAGGCAGATTGATGCTTCGTGTTCTTCTTTGCTCTAGCAAAATGAGCATGCAAATATAAGACAGTGCAATTCCAGACGTAACTTCTAAAGGAACAGAAATATGCTCACCTCAGTTACAGAATTGTAATCAAAAGTGATTTCCTCGCCTTCTGCAATTGCTCGAAGAGTGTAAACTCCAATCTGGTATTTACCATCCACAGCTGTCACTCTGGATTTTTTTATTTAAGAAGCATAAATTAGTGCACATTACTCTCAGAGAGAAAAAAAGGTCCAAACATTCCAGACATGTCAACACAATAGCAAATACATGTGTTGAAAATTATCAATGGTTTGAGTATCGATTTAATTGGCATAGAAATCAATAGCCAGGCAAAAGTGTACTAAACTTTGTCAAAGCAACTTGATACATTGAAACTCGGAATAGACTAAGTCATACAATTTACAGACCAATGCATCACGAAATTATAAACATTACTCCCTCCATCCCATAATACAAGGCATATAATTTTTTGGCAAGGTCTTTAAAGCGGATCTTTGACCATTCATTTATTTTAAAATATGTCATCAATAAATACAAAACTATCATCATCTGCACGGCCTATTTTATGGGATGGAGGGAGTATTATGGAATTCCAAGAATCTTGAAAAGAGTGTTGAATAACAACCCACGCCAGAACAAAAAAAAAGAATTTAGAATGAACAGAGCAGCTGCATAAAATATATATGACAAGAATATTCAAGTGCAAATTCGGGAAAGTTGAATGTTACATGTATTGACATTGTTGCCTTAACAGACACATTTGCATAGCTTTCATGTCTATTGCATCAGCATGCACATAAAATTCAGACCAACAAGCAAAGAATGTTATATAACCATAGAAGCAGTGAAACAGGTAATATAAGGTAGAAAGCTGAAGCTTAAAAGGGGGCTTATACTTTGCTTCACAGTTAGGGTTGCAGGAGTGGCAGATTCTACTCGCATAGTTGGCCTTGTGCATCGCATCAACAAAAACCAAGTCATATCCATCTCGGTCTCCCTTTCATCACAACAAAGGTTAAAGGTTAATAAGATAGAAAACCAAGAACTGGAATTACATCGGTCCACCAGTTAGATCTCATCCAAATCAGAGATTGAACACTACCTTTGGCCTTTCTAGCATAATGTTGTAAAACTCCGGAGCTTGATCTTCATCGTTGTTTTGTATATGCTTAATACCATCTTGCTTTTCATACCATCTCCAAGAAGGATAAACCTGCAGTGTTTACAAATTGACATATTCATGGTTGTACTACTGCGGTACTGCCCCTGGCTCTAGGTCGAACGGGTGAGTATAAAAACTAAACCATACCTCCCCAAAGAATTCGACAACAAAGTCATCCACACCAAATCCACCTTTTTTGTTGCAAACAACACCAAGACCCTGGAAAATATGCAACCAATGTGTCGAAAAAGACGAGCATTATTTAAGGTCCTAGGCAAGAAAATGACACGAGTTAATGGGTAAGCCATTGCTGAAGGCATACCTTTCTATAAGCAACAAAGTTCTGATCAGCGCGATTCCTCATGGCCTTTAGCATTCCCAAGCACATCCTTGAAGTTCGTCTGTCACCTCTATCCTCTGCAGACTTTTGGATTTCTTCAATAACAGGCCTAAGGTTGTAGGTCATTGGAGTATTTCCCGAACCAGTGAAATGCTTTACTTGATTATTCAACGTATTCAGAAGCAACTGCATTGAGAAACTTTTGGTTAAGTTCTTAAGTTCAAAGTATGAACTGAGAGAGGGAGAGGCAGAAGAGGGGGGGGGGGGGGAGGAGGGGTTGTAGCCTAGCAATAATTACCTCCTCAATAAAGATATGTTTGTCAGTAGGTGACAACTCAAGATCAGCAGGCATAATATCGCACAGTAGATTGTGTGTGTATGGATCTATGCCATATACTTCTTGCTCAAGAATTTCACCTCCCGGTACTTTTCGAGGTTGATAATCCTTAACCTCTGGAAGCTCCAAGTTTTCTGTGCCATTCTTCTGTGAGAGCAATTTCTCAGAATAGTCATCAGGTAAAGCAACACGCATTTTCCGCTGTACCTCCTCTTCATCTGCTACAATAAGGTACTCCTCGATAACTTCATACTTCCTAGTAACGGGAGGAACAAGGCTGGCTTTTGTCATGCGGCCACCCAGTATCCGATCATCAGCCACAGATTCACCAGGTTCAGGTAACTTTAAACTGTTCCCCTTTAAATCCCATGCTCCAGAATTTACATCAAGGTCACTCTCAGTATCAGAAACAGTAGTCTCGCTCTCAGTTTCATCACCTTCAGAGTATCCATCGTCATCATCAGAAGTTTCACTACCAGAGTCGGCATCCTTTTTCTTTAATTTAGACAGGCTTCTTTTGATTTCACGGTCAAATGCACGAGATGAGTTATCTGCCCCAACAGCAACCAAATTTCCTCCTCTTGTTTTATTTTGTTTCTTTTTGAGTTTTGTGTCAGAAGAATACTGACTAATGTCCAGGCTGTCCTGGGCTGCTGCTCCATTTCTCTCAGAAATGTACCTTGGGTTCCCTAGTCTCTTTGCTAGTTGTATGAAGGAAACAACAACTTGCTTTATATCTCCCGTGTCATTGCCATCTTTATATCTGAAGTGGAATAGGAAATGTTAGAAATGCAACAATCGCATAACATTCTAGAAACGCAGCAATCGCATAACATTCTAGAAATCTTCAACTAGGTTAGACAAAGTCATTTACCTCAAGGCATCTTGGCACATAGAACGGATGTCATGCTTGAAGGTACGAAAGCCATGGCGAGCATAATACCCATTTTTCAACCTACCTTCAATCTTGGCAACCTGTAAAATAACACAGATGAGGTCTGAAGTATTAGTAAATCTTATTGGACCATCAAGAAGACTCGTCCAAACAATTATCAAATACTGACAGTACCTTTGGAATGAAAAAATCAAATCTGTTACTCCTCATGATTTCTCTGAGTCTGTTTATGACAAATTCTTCCATCTTCCTGTAACCGTTCTCTGCCTGCCTCTGCATCAAACGCCTCATTTGTGCATCCCTCGACAAAATGGCGGACGACTTTCTAGCATCAAGCAACTTTGATCGTTTATAGAAACCTTGTCCAAATGATAGATTAGCATTCTCTCTATTTGAAATATCAGCAAAATAACCGTCAAGCTCATCAGAACCATCCAGCTGATTGGTAAAGTTCCTTGCGACTTTGGATGGGTATTTGTTCCCATCACCTATCTGTTTCATGGTTTTCATTTTCTGGAAGGACTCCTCAGGATTCAATGAGCTCCTGATCCATTTTACATGCTGAAATTTAGTTTTCAAATCCCCTAGATGACTGCAACCTTGAATGTGAACATAAGATATGTGTGGAAACTGCTCAAGCATTCTCCCAAGGGCATGTGAGCTAAGGTTTGAACACCCGGCTAAAATAAGAGTCCTAACATTTTGCTTCTCATAGCCAGCCTGAAAGCAAGATAAATGATTTTGAGTCCAAAGTTTGGAGAAAGTAGTTTATCGCTCAAATACATAGGCAAGACACATACCATAATATCACGAAACACAGAATCAGTGCAAAGAGGGCCAACAGAAGACAGATCAATGAATCTACACATGTTTCTGTAATACTTCACGGCAGCATTCCAGGTCCGGCAAGTAGCTGCAGAAGAAATTAGTGATTTCACGTCTGCCCTCATAAAATGGAAGATTCTTGCTAACACACGGCTGTTTAGTAGACCCCAACTTTCATTTTCAGATCTGGGGTTAACAGAATCATTATCAACAGAAGCTGCTACATCACACAACTCTTCAAAACAGATATCCTCCTTCCGGCTGGCAAGAATGTCATCTGAAAAATTAATATCTTCATCACTTGGTTCAGACAGCAACTTTGTCCTTTTTGCAGACCCACCTTCTTCTGCAATGCCCCCACAAAAGAAAACGAAATGTTACAAATGTCCACAAAAGATGTTCAGTGTTTAAATGGAGGTGATTGAATCAGTATGTAGATTTTAAATGCATTAACATCAACCGAAGCTAACATTTGATAGCAGAAAATAGATAAACAAGACATGCTGTGTGAGACATGGTCGCAGTACCTGGCAGGAAATTCCTAGATGCTGAATTGTGAGAAAAATACGTTTCGAATTCTTTTTTGGGCTGCTTTGCTGAAATCCATGGATCCAAGACCTCGTTTATAGCTAAAGTAAGTTCCCTGCTCTTGAAATATTTCATGACCAGTTCATGTAGTTTACCACGAGTATAACCCACAAACTGGGGGTGCAACTCATGGAAGCTACCTGATCCTTGGTTCGCACCAACATTGTATTTGTCTGAGTGCATAAGAGCAGGGGTAGAGTTTGAACTAGACAAACTAGAGCAGCCAGGTTTTAAATCCTTAATAACTGGAAACCATGTGTTATCAATCTTACGGAACACACTGCTTTGTTCAATGATAGTGCCCTTTTTAACTAATACTTGCAACTCAGAGTAAGAAAATGGACCATGCTCATGCCCAGTGCCATCAAGGTAGTACCAGTCACCCCGATTAACTGACAGTTCCTCAACAGTGCATACACGGTCCTTTGGAATGTTTGGAACAGACTTCGACTTGTGCAAACCTTGCGAATCATGGTCATGATGCTTCTTGAAATGCACCGAATCTTCATGGGCAGAAGAACTTCTCTCAGCCCCAATTGAATGGGAGCGTGATGATCTCGACAGTTGCCGATCAGCTCCTCTGGATTTTGCACGGGGTTCAGCAGATGATTGATCTTTAACAACACGAGAATTTATCCTAACCACTGGAAGCATCATGCCCTTCACTCCCTTGGGAGGCTGTCTGGTCTGACCTTGCCTCCCAGGCACAACACTTTTGCTGGTATCGTTAGCACTGTCAGTATCCTCTTCTGTTGATGAGATTGCCCACAATGGTAGGTCATGCTTTTTACCACGTACAGAGTAGTACAACTCATCTTTGCAGTGCCTGCGTGGATCCTCACGGCTTCCTTTTGGCATTTGACACAGAGGATAGCCTTCATTCAGAACAAGTTTTTTCCTGAATGGATTATCTTGGGCCAATTCATCATTTCTCTTCCAGTCACCGCCTTTGCAAGACCATCTCCCAGAAAACCATTCGCTAGATTCAACATAATGGTGCAAGTTGTTCTTCTCCGCATAAACAGGGCCCTGAGTGTCTGTTGGCCTGTTGTCTAAGAACTTTGTGCCTCTATTGATTGCATCATCTCCTTCAGGATGTACATGGAAACTAGTAAAATCTGAAATAATAATATATCAATCAGAGATGTCAGCAATAACAGAATAAAGGCAACCAAATAACTACTTCGTATATGATGGCATCATGAAAAAATATATAAGAAGAGAAGAACTTAGAAGAACTTCTGTAATTTGTTCAAGAAATGTTAGGCACAGCAGCAAATGATTGAATATGAAAAGCATAGAGTCAGCATCTTACAATTTTACCGTCATTTCAGAACTTCGATAAGAAACAGTGCAAATACTAAGGCCAAATGAAAATTAAATTGATCCAGTACCTTCAGGGCGACTCCATCTTTGCCAGTCAAAAGGCTTAAAATCTGCACCTAAAATCTCTGCAATTTCCAGCAAAAGGTATCAGCATTAATATAGCAGTAAGGCACTCCACAAATTTGGGAGCTGGTGAAGTAAAATGCTGGTTGAGGTACAGTTCAAGTTGAAATGAGACAACCGTGGAAGTTCAGAAAGGTACAGTGCAATTTAATCAAATCAAATAAAAGAACAAAAAAAAAAAACAGAACTTCTGATGTGGCCTGGGGAAGTTATGTATTTGCATTTAAACCCCCTAAAAATTGTGAAATGCGCAATCAAAGGTACAGATCAACATCCAATCCAGATTTTAAAGGCCAAGTAAAGATGTACCTTGAAAACATAAATAGATCTGATACAAGTATACAACAATCCAAATATTGAGCTTACGAAAGACAGTTACGGAAAGACACTTTTTTTGGTTGTCAGGAAAAAAACTCCCGAGGGTGCATATGCAAAACAGAAGAAACAACTAAAATTCCGACAGAATCCAAGGTCAAGGCCATTAGACTCTGCAACGGAAAACTGTATCCAGAACAAGACCAAGAATACAACATTATGGGCCCAAAAGGCCCAAACCCGGCCAAATGGACACGTCATAAAAAGTCTCATCAGCTCAACAACATTAGGTGCAAAAACTGCAAGCCACGGTGGAGGCGTTTACTCCCTCAACGAAAAATCAAACACAAGAGCCCTGAAATATGCAACTCCAAAAGGATATAACCCAAAGAAAACAGAGAACCTCAAGCCCAGCCCGCTGGCGTCAGCAAAAACATTTGAATCTTAGGTTCAAACGGCAAGAAAGCATTTTTTTTACCTCCAATGATCTCGAGCTCCTGGTCATGCACCAAAATTGATCCATCCATCAGTGCTTCAACTCTATCATCAATGTAGAAATCTTCACTATCTTCTGCAGAACCTCCCTCCATTTGTTTATCCTCAGCACCTGAAGACAAGTTAGAAGCCTCCTCTAGATCTTCATCCAGCAAATTTCCTGGGGCTTCAGGTGGGCTAACCAGCTGTGTTGAACCATCTGAATATAAAGAGGGGATGTCAAATGGGACCAGTGGTGAAGCTGCATTCTCAACAGTCACCCATCGGTTGCTATGAGCGTGTTTAATCAGATGATCAGAAAGAAGATATCCATCTTCCACCATTTTCTTCAAGTCAGCAAGTTTGGAAGGTCCTTGCTCAAAACCAAAGTGGTCAAGGTAAAACCACCTCCCAATATCACAAATTGGTTCAGTGGGTTCAGGTGCGATGCTCGTGTGAGGAGGGGTGTCACAGATGTCCATGTCTTCTATCATATCTTCTGCAAGAACTCCATTTGGCTCAGGTTCTGGTGGTGGGGGCAGGGGAGGCGGTACAGCAGGTGGCTGAGGTGGAGGTGGCGGTGGCGGAGGCGGGGGTGGAGGCAGTGGAGGTGGCGGTGGCAGCTCAGTGTACTGAGTGCTCTCAGTTGCCTTTTCTTTGGAGATTTTCTCCTCGTTCTTCCCATTGCTACCACTCTTGGCCTTTGAAGATTGCTTCGTTGATTTACTTTTGTGCTGTGACTTTTCTGAGCTGTTGCCGCTTCTGTTTTTCTTGCTTGCTTCATGGCTGTCAGTAGCCCGACCACGTTCAGAAGGTGATCTATCATGACGAAATGGGCTACGGTCTCTGAAATCCTCATGATGGACCCTCCCACGAGGGGAATTATCAACACGACTTGGTGTGTTATCCCTGAAGTGGGGCTGACGAGTTCTATGCCGAGGTGAAATGTACGGGCTGCGGTCTCTGCTGTCAAAGTGACGAGCACGCTCTCGATGCGGGGAGCGTTCCAAGCGGCCCGGGCTCCTGTCACACCTGTCATGGCGAAAACGATCATGAGGAAAACGACCCAAGATGCCCGGGCTCCTCTCGTGCCTATCATAACGATCCCGGATTGGTGGCGAGACCTCACGATTTCTCCCAGACAAATGTCTCCCAGCAGATGAACTCTGCCCTTCTCCCTTCCTGCGGTTTTTTGACCCTGATTGGTCAGAGGTGTCAGGGTGGTGCTTGTGGTTAGTGCTCTGAGGCTCTGCTAGCCGGCTCTTCCTCACGCTGCCACTGCTGCTGCTCTCTGGCTTAATTTCACCGGGCTCTTCATCAGAATCTCGCAAGGGGCCTTTCTGAGCAGATGAACTTGGCCTCCTTCCATTATCATCGCCACGTTGGGACTTACCATCCCGCCTTTTTTCTGGTGGTGCAATCTCCCCTGGCTCCACCTCGTCCTTGCTCGACTTCCTGGTGCTCTTCCTGGAAGACTTCTCCTTCCTCTGCTTCTCTGACACCAGCTCCCCCTTCTCAACGTCCCCGTTCCTCCGTGCCTTCTTCAGCGGCACAGCTTGTTTCGTGGCCACAATCTCCCCAGGTTCCACCTCCGCAGCGGCCGTTAGCACCTTCCTCCACTTTTTGGGTGGCATGCTCCTCTCGGGCAACCTGCTGGTGTCGGCCTCCCCATTGAGCAGCTCCCCCTCCTCCAGCTCTGCATGCTGCTGGTTCTTCTGCCGCTGGTGGTGGTGGTGGTGGCCGTGCCCCCTCTCCCCCTTGTCAGGCATCGCTTCTCCCGCTCCCCCTCGCCTCACGAGGGCGCTGGCACGGAAGCCCTCCACTGTGCGGACGGCGCACGCGACTCCCCCATCTCCCATGGAAGACCTAGGAGGCTGCCGGGGGCCGTCGTCCGCCACGCTGTGCCTCCACGGTGCGCTTCAGAACCCTAGCTTCCCGGGGCTCTCCACGCTCATCTCCGTCGCCGGCACCGCAAAACCCTAATCACAGAGAGCGGCAGTATCTCAGCGGAGGGCGGGAATCAGGCGGCAGCAATGGGAGGAGCGCGAATTGCCGCGTGGGGGGCCGGCCGGATCGAAGCGGCCCCGGATCAGGGCGCGTACCTGCGGGGAATTGACGCGCGGCACCTCAGATCGGGAGATCCGCTGCGGCCAAGGCGCGGTCACCGGCGGCGAGCTCCGTGTCCCGCCCAGCGCGCGCGGCGCCCCCGGAAGCTTCCGGGATTGGGGGGGCTCCACCCCTCGCGCGCTCTCGCGTCGTCGCCTTGGCGGGCGCGGGTGCGCTCGCTATCGCCTGGGTTTGTGTGTGGGGGGGAGGGGAGGGCCAATGTCTCGTTTGTTCGTAAAGCCTCCTCCGCGGCTTCGCTCTTATGGGGAGGGGGGAAACGAAGACGGGGGACGCAGTCTATCCCCCTCCCGGACGAGGGGAGGAGTTGGCCCCTTTTACCGGCCAACGATTTTCCAGATCGCACCTTTTGTCTGTGACGTATTTGGAAACTAGTCCGTGCTGTGCTTGTTCATGCTAAATCGAACACTTTGGACAATTCAGATACTAAATTTGACCCACTTGTCTTATAAAAAACATAATTATTAAGGAATTTTATTATGATTTATAGTTAATCATATACTTAGTAATATATATAATTTATAAGTATGAATGACTTGAATTTTTGCATATTTTTTATATTTTTGAATAAGATTGAGAGTCAAATTTGGTATAAAAAATCAAATGATCTAAAATGGGCGCTCTTTTTTTAAATTTGGATACAATAATAGGTTTGATGGTGCATTTTACTCCGCTTGACTTCGATTTCTAAAAGGGTCATGGTACTTTTGGAAGGTATCGGAATTAATGCAGCATTATCTATACAATGCAACACTAGCGCCTGGTCTATTTTGTTAGCAAAAGATTTGGTAGTTTGTTGTATAACCGTCAAAATATTCGAAGGTAGCGAATAATTATGCCACTATCCGTTCAAAAACAATAAATGAGGTGGCCGATTTGTCGTGAGTAGATTTGGCGATTTCTTGGTTCAAGATATGATTTATAAGATTTGAAAGCACAAAATTATTACTGGTGTATCTGCTTTCTAAAGAATGTGAGAGGTGGATTTATTTTATAACTAAATTTCAATGCAGTGTATTAAATTTTGGAATCAAATAGTGACATAGTGTTGATGAAGTCCATAATTAACTACTATTATATTCTAACTTCACTTTTGTTTGAGGAATGAATGTTTTCAAGGACTAATATGCATTTTGGCTAGAGAATAGTACCCATTGGCTTCTTTTGTTGAATAATGGATATTATAGATTTGGAGTGTGGATACACTATTAGCCATTGTTCGGTTGCAAGAGCATTGTAGGGGATTAAATCCTTTCATACTCAAATCTGAATAGAATCCCCTTCAATCAAACAAGCTCTTAGTTTGTTTATTGATACAAGTGAACGACACCTACTAACCAAATCTATCATTACTAGAATCAACATTTCTCGCTGTGGAAATAGGTAGAAAACACAAAAGGTTATCAAGTCATTGTCACGTTGATAAATAACATACTACCATCTATTTTTAGCCTTCCTATATTAAATCAGTGAAATATGTACTAAGTCAAAAAACATACAGAATATCATTGTAACATTCCACCCGAGAGTATTCTAGAATTGTAAATTCCACAAGCACTATAGTTCAAATTTTGGAGGGGATAATAGGACAGATGATGTATTTTCACTCTGCGTGAATTCAATTTGTAAAATGTTCATGACACATTTGGAAGGTATATGTGCCACTGTGGTGCACTGCCAGCAGGTAATCTATTTTGTTATCAATGGGTTTGCATTTTACTGTATAAATGCCAAATGGAAAATGATTGGACGGTAGGAAATCATTATGGCACTATTTGTTCATAAAACTGGTTTGTTGGGAGTAGATTCAATGATTTCTAGACTCGAGATATGATTTGTTAGATTGAAAAGCACAAAATTATTGTGAGCATATTCACTTGCTAAAGAATGTGAAAGCTTGCTATTTTTCTAATAAAATTTCAAGGTAGTATATTAAAAGTTGCCTGGTGAAGTCCATAATTTCCTATTGTTATATTTTAACTTTATTTGTGTGGGAGGTACGAATGTTTTGAAGGATTATAGGACTTTTCGATTAGATAATAAGAGAATATTACCCCTTGGTGGAATCTTCTCATTGTAAATTTGGCTTGTTTTGTTTCTGGTGGTATTCCATTTTCTCTTAGGTTCAATTTTTAGACAAGGATAAGAAGCAAGAAAACAACTGAGACAAAGGATGATGCAACATCCGTACATCGTGATATTTTTTTGGTTTCAGGAAGCTTCTGTGTAGATATACTCCTCTAATCCACTTTGCATTATTTTTTTTAGACTTGGTTCATGACATTGATTAATATATCTAACATCCGTGAATCACGTACATCGTGATACCTTTTGGGTTTCAGAAAGCTTCTGTGTAGATATACTCCTCTGATCCACTCTGCATTATTATTGTATAGACTTGGTTCATGACATTGATTAATATATCTGATTTGTTTCTGATTCATCTCTAAACCACCACCGAAGACACGTTAGGTCTTCATTGTATTTTACTAAACGATGGTTGTTGTTCATCTAAACCTGGAGATCGTCTATTTAATTCATAATGTTTTTACCATTTTTTTCTTCATACTTACAATATATAGTCAAATACTGCAAACGTAATGATGTTATAGTCGTATATGCTAGATTGCAATGTTCCACATGCCTTTTTCAATCATTAAGGAATGCAAACATGAACACTGTTTTATTCATCATACATGTTTATAAAATTTAGATCTTATGCTAGCAATAATAATCTTAAATCAATCCATAATTCCCACGTCAATGCCCGGGGAATTCACCTAGGTTACTCTATGTTTTTACTTTATACCAACTACCAAATTCTTTTTCAATTAATTCTTCCTTTTTTATCCCAACCTTGTAAGGAAAATGGCCTTATATGCCATATTTTTGTAGTTGTGTTTTGGTGATTGATTGACAACCAACACTTGGACTAACAAACTTGTCTAGATAAACATTCTCAGATGTTTAGGTGAGGTCCAAGGGATGATGAAGAAGAAAAGCCGGAGGAATGGCCTAGAGAGCAGCCCTAAAGGGGGTTCCGCGTGACTGGAAGGTACGGCCTACTACCTACATGACCATCTTATTGGTCGGACCATATGTTCCGAAGGGGCAAAGAATTGGAAGCCTAGCGAAACGTGAAGACCTGATGGTACAGTCTCCAATGAATGAATGGACGGGACCATTCCCAGCAGAAGGCGGTTGAAACGACTAAGAATCAAAAGACTAGATGGTACGGTCTCAAAGACCGTCCTAAGGATCAGCCTAATTTGGCCGAAGGTGTGAAGTTTGCGGCTGCTGAGGAAATACTTGTACCAGATGGTGCGGTCTGTGCAACCATACTAAACATTGGATAAATATTTCTGAATGTGCGAAGGTTGAGTAGCACATGAAAATCAATGAACCGGATAGTATGGTTTGTGAGACCGTCCTATATTTCGGACCTTTGGAGTAACGACTAGTTGGCAAATACATTGGATCGTATGATCCGAAGTGTGCCAAAGTGAATAGACCGTACCATACGGTCTAAGTACTTTCTGACAGTCTTTTGGCTAATTCTAGTTTATGTTTGGAGAGTTATATAAGTCACCCCACTCGGCCGTTTCAAGTGAGTTGGAGACACTAAAGACCACATCAAGTGTAGAGGAGTATTCAAGCATATCATCCACTCCAAACACCATATTTGTGCTTAGATCTTAAACCAAGCTAAGTTAGAGCTTAGAGATAGCAAGCTTGTGAGCTCTTCTTGAGTGTAGCTCATGTGTGACTATGTAAGATGTTAAGAAGATTTGGCTGTGGTCAAGCCATATTGTACTTGTTGCTAGACCTTTCTTCTTGGTGTGAAGTGGCAACGGCACCTTGTGCAGGATGAGAAAATCCTACAAACTTCGTAGTGCATCCGGTGTCCTGTGATCAAGAGAGACAGTGGTGGCGACTGAGCCTTGGAGGCACTTAGCCCTTTTGCTTACCGGGAGCCATTTGGTGGCTAGTGCAAGGCGATGATCAAAATAGTCTTGGTACCCGGCTCGAATTTTGTCTTTGGTGATGAGCCCATGGACGTAGTACTTAGTGGTGAACCACGTTAAATCTTCGTGTCTCCTCAGGAGTTTGCATCATCTTCCTTACTCTTTTTTACTTACCGCATTTATGTTTCCGCATTAATTTCTTGTGTGCCTTTAGTTTTGCTAGTTAGCTTGATTATGTTTGACTCTAGGTGGCAAGTCTTTTGGATATGCTAGAGAGCGCATAGACAAACCTTAGACTTAACTAACATGTGTAGAACACCATATGTTTATCTTATACACTAGATAGCCCTAAGTTTTTAGAAGAGCAATTAGTGAGCCAATTTACCCCTTCACACTCTTGGGCCAGATACCCCGGTGCGCTTCTTATAGCATGGCGCCATGCCACCATGTCCCTCCTTATATAGTCGAAGGGGGTAGCCTTACATATGTGACGGAGTGAAAAAAAGAAAGGAAGAGGTGTTGCAACACATAGGGCTTGACTTGTAGGCTTCCGCTTCGTGCGCTCCGTGCTGTCCGTCATCAGGGCAACGCTGATGTGGACTTGCCATGGGAGAGCGTTAGGCGGCTTCGATTCTCCTTTGTAATGATAACCCTGTAGACCGTGCACGGACAGTTGATAAAGCACCACTCAGCGACTGGCATCGCTCGAGGTGGGAGTCGACTAGGTTGTTACGTGCCCATTTCTGAAATATCAAGCTGTTATGTCTCCCGTGGGATATGGCGGATGCTCTCCACGCCTCTGTGCAATGACATGATTACGGGAGATGTGTTACAGTTCACCGTTTTGTCAAGCGCATGCGTGGAAGGGATGGTCCTCATAAATGCACCTGTTGGTCGATTGGTCATGTCCCGTCCCAAATTGCTATTCGACACACGTGTGCATCAAACCTCCCAGTGCACGGCCGCTAGCAGCGGCGCGGGAGGGGGCTAGCGGGGAGCCAGCAGGTGAGGAGGTCGTGGCGAGGGTGCTGAGGCGTCGGGGGCCTCCCAAGTGGCGGCGGGCGGCGCAGCAGTGACGGTTAGGGTTCAGGGTTGGGGTTCGCCAGCAACCCTTCTCCTCTACCTTCGGTGATAGAGGGGAAGGCCAGGGGGGCGGCCGACCTAGTGGAGGTGGCTGACGATGGAGACACCGGCGGCGAGGGTGCCGCTGGTCATGCAGGGAGGACGGGGGTCGGGGAGGTCCGAGGGTAGGGTGTGGTGGCCCCTAGGTTAGCGGTGGGCAGAGCGACAAGGTGCTAGGGAGGCGCCAGCTGCTGGCGGCTCACGAGGCGGCAGCGGGAGGAGCGAGGGCGAGAGGAGGAAGATTGCGGCGTCGGCACCAGATGGGCGTGCTGGAGCGCGTGCATAGAAGAGAGACACTGCGTCCTGTCAAGCTCATGCACGGAAGGGAGGCCCTCATAAATACGCCTGCCGGTCGTCCGATCACTCCTGCTGGAGAGCGGCATGACCGAGTTGTTGGACTCGAGCAATCTAGAGGTCCCCCAAGCGTCGGATCGTGTGACCAGGGGGCCGCAAGGCTGAGCGTCAGGTGACATCGGACTAGGGCTACCTAGCAGTTGCTCGAGTGAGTCCGTCGCTTGACTAAGGGATCGTGAGATCGACTCTGAGGGTGCCTGTATCTAGGCTTGATGATCTTCGAAATTGGGCCCAGTGCAGTTAGTGGGCTGTTTGGGTTTCCCAAAGCACGGATACACGCCATTATGGCGAGAGGACGAAGCAGTTTCCATTTCTCCCTTTTCCATTGCCGATCCTCATGGGCCCGCCACTCCTCCGTCGCCGCTTTTCCTCTACGGGTGCTGCCACCGCCTCGCCTCCATATCCGTCCACGGCCTCCTTGCCTCTACATCAGACCGGAGGCCTCAACGGTTCCGTCGTCGTGTTGTGCCCTGCCCTCGTCATCCTCTGCCCGCCACCTTCACCTCCAAGTGCTGCAGTGTCCTTGTCTTCTCCAACCGTCTCGCCTCATCCACAAAACCATTGAAGTCGCGATGTACCCCGCGCCCTGATGGCGCAAGCTGCAAGGCCACATGGACAAGACAGAAGATGATGGTGCAACACGCCATCCACTTTACATTTGGCAATTGGCATAGGAGGTCAGGTGTGGGATGATGCCATAGGGTATGCAATAGATTGTTGCAGTGCATGTTACTCTATTTTGGTACCGAAGTACCGTTTAGAAATCCCACTGTGGAACGCCTTAATTCAAGGCATACCTAACCTTATCAAAATAAACTCACATGCTTTGTCATGATGTACAATGTTCCGAATGCGTGATAGAATTGCTGGGCCGAGGTCACCAAACCACATGTACATTTTTTCATGAAAAAGGAGCCCCCTTAATTACTCAGAAAATGGTTACAATCCTAAACAATAATTTGGTCGACACACTGGATAAGAAAAACGCCACACTCATGAATGTTTGGAACACTGCGCTAGTTGTGCGAGCTCACACGCAACACCATTATGCTCCTTTTTCACATGAACAATCTTACATTCACCTATCTACATGGCTTCAGCAATGATGAAGGTTAGTTTTTATCTTAAACATCTTCGATTTTTCAAGGCTTTCTTAGTCCATCTCTAAGATGACTTTTTATAAATCCATTCCGCTGCCAAAGACATATCATCTTTGCAAACAAGGGATTCTATTTCTCTAGTGTAAGATCCTGCATAGATGGATCGCTGCGCTGAGAGGAGAACCTGGCCTGACTCGTCTCTGATGGATCATACCTATACCAGCATCTTTGGATTTACTAGAAAAAAATGCCCGTAAATTATAATATAAAGAGAAGAAAGATTTCTCTTTATATTAGAATATATTTTTGTGTCCATAAATATGATAAAAGAACCTAAATTTATTTTTATGTAGTCGTAGATTTTACATATATTTTCATATATGCAATTTTGGATTGATTTAAGTCAACAACTAATGTTAGGTTGATTGTAAAAAGTTGCATGTGCATCTTCCACGTGACAAAGAGCGTGTTAGGACCTGTTTGGTTGGCTGCGTCTAGCCGGACCAGGCCCGTGGGATGCAGTGGTACGATTTATTGGTTTCCTGTGACAACGACGGGGCCTAGCTGCCGCGGTGCAAAAGGAGGTCACGACCTGACCTATCAATTTTTTTTGAGTTGCAATAAAATTTGTATTGATCCATTTTGATGGTCCATGCTAGTTATTTCGTGTATTCAATATTTAGAATATTAATTGAATGGTGACCATTTTTAAGAATGGCTAAAATTTTAAATGTAAAATGTATAGAATATATTTCCTATCCTTACTCTTCCAAGTGGCCCGGCCTACCCCTTTCTCTTTTCTTCCTCGGCTCTCTGCTCTAGCCCAACCCCACCACCGCTTCACCCTCTCTGCTCCCTCCGCGCGCTGCCCAACACTCCCTCTTCTCTAGCTCCACCACCGCCAACGGCCTCATCCTCCTCCCTCGCCAGTCGCCTCTCCCTTCTCCCCGCGGCCCCAAGCCCTCGTAAACCCCTCCCCGCCAACGGCTAGATCCACAGTGTGCGCCACCTCCCGCCGTCGGCGAGATTTGCGGAGGGCGCCGCCGTCCAAATCCACTGCGGGGTGCCACCTCCCGCCGCCTACGCATCCCGTCGTCAGTGGGATCCCCGGAGGGCGCCGCCTCCTGGGTCCGCCGCACCGTGACTTCCTCTCTTTGCCGCCGTCGGGACCATTTGTTTGCCCTGCGGCTGTGCTTTGTCTTTGAGATCTGGATCTTCTCTTGTTCTTGTTGTGCCCTCTCCATATCTTTGGATTAATATGTAGGATTGGTCATGATGTTGGGTATCTTTTGTTGGGTTTGGAATCAATCTCATATCTCTGTCTGTGGACCGTGCGACGGATTCACAGACGTGAGAGGCAGGGCGAAGGGCGACCGGCTCAAGGACCACATGGGGGGGGGGGGGTTTGCAGATTTTGAGGGGTTGACAGTGGACAAGAAACCTTTACTCGCTTTAATATCAGGTAGAGATCATAAAGAACGCCGTCAACATTTATTTTGATCCATCCACGTGTACATCCTTGTAAAAAAATACAAATGCCCATTTATAATGTTTCAAATGCACAGTAGAATTGTTAGGCCAAGTTCACCTGATTTTGATATAGACGTATATAACATTATATACATTATATAATATAGACTAGATGAATGCCCCGCACGTTGTTGCGGGATTTTGGAAAAAAAATCTTAAAATAACATTCATGGTGCTTCAACTCATATAACAAAGAAGACATAATATTCTAAACGAACTTGATGGGATTAATAATAAACAATGTCCGTTGTTGCAGGCAAACCAACTGGAGAAGACCAAGCGTGGCGGCTTCCCTTGGTATCGCAATGACATTTTTTCTGTTATTCCATATACAATTATCTGAAATCCTCATCCAGCAAGACACACACACATAGTTTGCATTTTAAGCAAGCTAAAACAACTTTGTGTGTCCAAAGACATGATACTCCTTTTCCTTATCCTATGATGATCAGCCTGGTAGATTCTAGATTTATAGGTGAAGTTTAGGTACCAACAACATGCTCTGTTTTTTCTCGGGACTATAAGATATGGCAACACATTTGTCGATTCACATTAGTTAGTAACAAAAATATTCTCGCACATAAGATAGAACAATCAAATGAAAAAACCCTGCATTTTGGAGAGATATCCGAAGAGGCAGCAACCCACTGCATCAATGGAGGCAAGGCATTTGTGCATCTACAACAAATCATTAAATAATGTTAGAAAAGATAAATATTATAGCAAAGAGAATAGAGAAGGACAGTGCTACGGTACACTTGCTACCTCTCAGAAGTTAAGATCTCAAATCAATCCGAGCCATTGGATTTGGAGAAGTAAAAATTGTTAATAAAAATATAAAATGGAAAATAAATTAAATGAAAAAACAACCGGCCTTCTCGCCCCCAGCCTCGCCCCCATTTTGCTCCACGCCGGCCATGTCACGTGGTGTATTCGAAAAAGTTTAGCCGCCTCTAGCGGAAGTCACGCTGAACGAGTACTGGAACCGACCGATCCCAACAACCCATCAATTCGTTTTTCCGGGAGAAACGGTAGCCCAACATTCTCGTCCATTCGAGATGGAGGTGCCAGGTTCAATCGAGATGGAATTTGTCGCGTTCCATTCCATACACACCGGCAAAACATCCACATTAAAATTGAATAAATAGTTAAATACTTACTTAGTACTCATGTTTCCATGGCGACGTTCAAAAGTGCCAAAAAAAAAATCCATGCATGCTCACGTTCCAAGCGTTATGTGCAAAAAAAAAAAAAAATCACCACCACAGAATCACATATTGTGTATCCTCACGTGACAAGCAAAAGAATCACTGTGTGATGAGAAAAAATATACTATTAAAAACCTCACGTTTACGACAGATCAGCACCAATCCTCATTTTTACAACAGATCACAGCAGGTAGTTAACATAATTTATCTATTTTCAAAATAAAAATATATAAGTGTATATATTTAATAGTTTAATCTAAGAGGTAATACCTCGATTAATCAACGGCTCACAGTGACTTCGGTGTACCGTAGCAATTGCCAATAGAGAAACAAAAAATAATAAAAAACTGTATTTTGGAGGGATACCTGGACTAACCCACTGCATCCTTGAAGGGCGAGGCATATGTGCATGTAGTACAATGAAATTATGATAGAGAAAAATGATAAATGTCATGCTAAATTTGGAGGTGGAAGGATACGCTAGTTAAAGACATCATTAGCACAAAGCACATCTAGCTTTGGAGATTTCATTTTGAGAAACAACTGACTTGCTAGTTGTATTAGTGTGCCAAAATTACGAACATCTCCTGCAAAAGGAAACCAACAGATCGCTGCGTTAGAATTTGATTGAGGGATCAAGAATAGGAGAAACGAATGAGCAAAACGGTTGGAAGGAATTGCATTTGACTTGCTAGTTATATTAGTGTGCCAAAATTATGAACATTTCCTGCAAAAGGAAACCAACATATCGCTGCGTTAGAATTTGATTGAGGGATCAAGAATAGGAGAAACAAATAAGCAAAACGGATTTGGAAGGAATTGTTAAACATTATACGTTGATCAGACCATAGGGAAAGGAGAGGCAGATGACTAAAACGAAGATTATCCATGTGTGGCTCCATCCAACTCAATAGAAGGTGAGTAGAGTTGGTGCCTTGATGCCGCAATGCTGCTGCCATGCCACATATGTAGCGTTTGGGTAGATGGGGAGATAAGGAAATGGTCTCCTCGTTGCCTTCAGTTAGCAACTGAAATGCGGCTGGACTTAAACACAGGGATTAGTAGTAGTGGGATTGAACCGAAACATTTAGGACGGTTTTTATTGCTTTGGGGAGAAGAAAGGCCATATCGCTTGCTCACATAGTGGATGTTGTTTGATTCACAAACTTAGAAAACAGTAGGAATTTAATTGAAATTAGTAGATGATGACGTGGCGCAATGTGGAGGCAGCTTTAAACTTAAGTGGCCGGCCCCATCTATATAGATATATGATATGTAGTAATATACTCCCTCCATTTTCTATTTAACGCGGTTGACTTTTCTTTTCAAAATTTTAATCCTTCATGTTATTTAAAAAAGTTTATGCAAGCATATGAACACTGTCATACTCAAAATACACTTAATGATGAACCAAGTAACAACAAAAATAAATAATAAGTAATGTATTTTTTTTAAATAAGATGAAAGATCAAAGTTTTGAAAAAAAAATCAACCGCGTCAAATAAAAAAGAATTCGAGTGAGTAGCATGAATTTGAATGCAGCTTATTGCTCACTCATCACCGTTTTAGACCATCTACACTCGGTTCCTCTACGCATCCGCTATCCTTGCATGCCAGAACCCCTGGCGTAAAAATCGCCGCAGCCCATCCCTCTACCATCTCGCTAAAGCTGGCGGAGCTGCTCGATTCCCCCAAATCTGGAGGAAGCACGGCCTTCCGCCACCAGCTCTGCTGCCATGGGCCCCACCAACTGCCCCTCCCCCGCGTGCTCCATCAGAAGGGAGAGAGAAGCCAGGGGATGGCCACCGCCTACCGCAGAGGCGGCGGCCCTCTAGGGGGGCGACCCATGGCGGAGAGGGAGAGAGAAAGCGAGCGAGTGGGTGCAGGGATGAGTGAGGTGGCGACGCAGAGGCAGGATGGAGAGGAGAGGCCGACGGAGCTAGGCTGCGGTGGATCCGGCACCCTCGCCCCCTAGTGACCTCAACAGCAGCGGATCCGCCCCTCTCGCCCCAGCGGGTGGTGGATCGGCGTGGCGCAGGAGGGGAGAAGAAGGGGGCGACGGGTGGGCAGAGCTCGGCGCGACGGTGAGTGGAAGGAGGAGGGCGGGGAAAATCCGGCCGGGCATGCACGGTGGAGGAGGATGGGGATGCAGTGGCGGTGGCGCTAGGCGAGCAGGACAGAGAGGATTCATGGGAAGAAAGAGGTGGCGGAAGATTCTGGGCGGCGGGAGAGAGACGGCGGGGTGAAAGAGAAAATGACAGTTGATGTAATGGTGAATAAAATATTGGGTGGTTAGATGTGGAGGAAATATATAGAGGAATAGGAGCATCGGAGAAGTTGATTTAGTGAAAAGAATCTTGCTGACTGGGTTAGAATATTCCTGACAGAGAAAAAAATTAGAGTAACATGAGTGCAGATAGCCGTAGTACTTCTGAGTTCTGAGATTATCTGCGTTCCTATTCCTCCAAATTTTTCCACCAAAAAGAATATTTCAGCCTAGTTAGGCAAGATTCTTTCCTCCAAATCAACTTCTTCTGCACTTTTATTCTTTTTATCTATATAGATGGAGGCCACTTAAATCTAAAGCTACATTCACGTTGCGCCACGTCATCATCCACTAATTTCAATTAAAATGTTTAGTATAGAAATAAAGGTTTGCAAATTTTCTTAAACAGCTTTTTCCACTAGCAGGCACTCAATAATGAAGACACTTGCACACACTAATAGCATCAGGCCACCATTATGATACAATCAATAAAGATTCATTTTTAATGGCTCTATTTCCCTTCCAATTCCTCACCGCAAGCACACTCTATCCGTTCATGTTCCTAGCATTTAGCATTTAAAACTCCTCGCCAATCTTCATCTATCACCACAAAACCAAAGAACAGGCTACCGGCCACCAATGCCAACTCTTTGGTAAGCAATGCTTTCTTTAAACGAAAAGAAGGCGACCGGTCCATTTTTAATGTTTCATGGCCAGAACAAAACACCTAATTAAGTCCCATTGTGCTTTTATGAAATTAGACAGGCGTGCACCGTGGCAGCGCCATGCAACTGCTCCGTCTTTCTTCCTTTCTATATATTTTCTTCACATTCAACTATTAAATATTTTATTCACTCACCTTTCAACCGCAATTTTCTCTTTCCTCACATCTCCTCTCTCTGGCAAGTGGGCCCCGAGGCCCAGAACCTTCCCCCACGCCTCTCGGTCTTCACCCCCACCGCTGCCCCTCCTCTCCTCGCGTCCGCTGCCCAAATCTGACCACCACCGCCCTCTCCTCGTCGCCTCCTGTTCCTCTTCTTCTCCATCATCGCTGCCGGCGGGTCGGCTGCTGCCTCGCCCAACTCCTCTGTGCCAGCTGCCGCCTCCCTGCCCAACACAAGCCGCACCGCGCCGCCCATCACAGCCACTTCACAGCCTCCCCGCTTCTCCTTGCTCGCCGTCGCGCCGTATGCTCCTTGTCGTCGCCAGCGCGGGATCCGGTGGCCGCGCTCCCCTCCGCCGCCTGCCACTCCTCTCCCTCCACGCTGGTCGCCTCCCCACCTTTGCGCCGGCGGGCCTCTCCTCTCCCCTTCGTCGACGCCGCAATGCCGAATCTACCGCCGCTAGGTGAGAAGGGGCCAGGTCCTGCAGCGTCCTCCTCCGTGCCTGTGGAGCCCTTCGCCGCCGGGGACGAGGGTGCGGATCTGCCGCGGCGCCTCTATCGATTCCCTCCGGCGCCCTCTCTCTTCCGACGGAGTGCACGAGGACGGGGTGGTTGACGGGGCCAGCGGCAACAGAGTCCATGACGGAATCGGTATGTTTATTTGGATATGGCGGAATCTGTGGTCTACGACATGGTAGTGGGATCGATGGAGGAGACAGGTGCAGCAGTTTTACCCCAAACTTCTACAGCATATGGGTGGCGGAGGCGATACCGGAATGGAATGCAGATGGTCTGAGGTCACGGACCGACCGTGGAAACGCACCGAACACGGCTACCAGCCGACGTGCCAACCCAACCACGAGAGATTTCAGTATCTGGGACCAAATTCGCAACCTTTTAGGATTTGGGACCCAATTCGCATGCCTCTTCTCAATTGACACCGATGCACGCGAATTCTTCGTTTTGGGTGTTTTCTTCCTCTTTTCTTCATTTTGTGTTTCTCCATTTTCTTTTTCACCTCCCGGCTGAGTCAAATGACCATTTTGCCCCTGCCTTATTCTTTTGACTCGAAACTCAGCGGTCTCATGGGTTCTTCTCTCCCTGCCCATTCATTCTTTTCTCTGTCTGTCCAACAGCAAGCTCCCACCGGCAGGGACGACCGCGCGCAGCAGGTGTCATCGCCGTCGACCGCAGCACGTCTCCCCTCTCACTCTTCTCTCTCTCCCTCCCTCGACGCAGTGTGCCTTCTGCCACATGAGCGAGCTCAAACTCGATTCTCCCTCCTCCATCCACCTCTCGCTCCAAATCCTAGCTGTCTTGGGCTCTCCCGACCACCTCGCGAGCTCCATGTCCGCCCATCTCCTGCCTCTGTAACACGCATGCGAGCATCGCCGTCGCCTTCTCTCCATTTGCCCCTACTTGCTGGACCGCGGCCCCAAACACTCTGGCACTGAATACCATCGCCGGCGTGGCCACCTCGCCGTGGGGGACCACTGCCGGGTGTCTATCTCGCATCCAGGAGCACATCGCTGAGGTTCGTGCTCGGGACCACGCTGTGCCACCCTCCCCTTGGCATCTCCGCCGCCCTGTGCACCAGGGAGCCCGCGGGCCCATCATCGGCCGGGCCGAGCCAGCCAAGCCTCTTCTTCCCCCGCGCAGCCTAAGTCGGGTGGGGGCGCCCGGGAGACGGCCGGGTGGCGGCGCACCCTAGCTCGCCGGCAGAGCGGGCGTGGCCGGCTGCGGCCAGGGTGGCGTGGAGGGGAGAGCGTGGCCGGCGGCAAGGAGGGCCGCACAACGGGTGTGCACGGTTGCGGCCGGTGATGGGTGAGCGGCGTGGATGTCATGGCCCTGCTGGGTGGGAGGGCTAGGCGAGCTGGGTGGGCGGCTACGAGGGGGTGGCCGTCGGGCGGCGTAGTGCTGCCGTGGCGCGGAGCACCTCCTCCGCTTTTTCCCCTTATTCGATCTGTGTCTATACAAGAGGATAAAATGGTCATTTGACTCAACCCAGAAGATGAAAAAGAGAAGAAAAACATAAAACGAAGAAAAAAAAACATCCGAAACGAAAAATTCCCGTGTCTCGGTGTCAATTGAAGCGAGGCGTGCGAATTGGGTCACGAAATCTGAAAGGCTCACGAATTTGGTCCTCTCGCCACCACCACAGGTCCCGGCCGTCCCCCGCCCCGCGCAGGCGGAACCCGATCGAATCGAATCGGAACCCTCCTCCCAGTTCTAGCCGCCGGGAAAGCTTCCGTCGGCGGCGGCATGAACAAGCGGCCCCGCGATGACCCCTCCTCCTCCTTCGCCTCCGCGCCCAAGCGCCAGTACGGCGCAGGTACTTCCCCCGCCGCCTCGCTCCCTCTTCCTCCCCCTTCGCTCACCAACCGCCCCTGCTGCCGCCGGGACGGGGCGGGGGTTGTAAAGCGGTCGCGGGTTGGGTGGCTAACTAGGGTTTCGCGCTTTGGGTTCCAGGCGGCGGGTATGGCGCGCAGCAGGGCTACTCGGAGGAGCGGAGCAGCGCGCGGCGGGTGGCGGACCACTACAGCGCGCGGTCCAACCAGACGCTCGAGGAGCGCGAGAACAGCCCCATCATCCACCTCAAGAAGCTCAACAACTGGGTGGGTCTCAATTCGACCCTGTCCGTCCACACTAAAAATCCTTGGTGAAAACGAGGAACCTGTGACTGACCTCACTAACCATTCGATCTGCGCACTTGTGTGTGGGCAGATAAAGAGTGTTCTGATCCAGCTGTACGCTCGCCCGGGCGACTGCGTGCTTGATCTTGCTTGCGGGAAGGTGAGTGGATAGCTGTGGTTATGGTAGAGTAGAAAGAGCAATGGTTCTTGCATTCGAAGGTGGCATTAAAGGTTAACCTATGCTGATTGTTTTGTAACACAGGGAGGCGATTTGATAAAGTGGGATAAGGCCAAGGTTGGCTACTATGTCGGGGTTGATATCGCTGAAGGCTCGGTTAGTTTCCTACTGCATGAGACATTTAAACAAGTAGCTGTTGTGTATCAGCTTTCGTTTGCGCTTCTCTTTTTTTTCTTCAGTTTGTACCCTTGATACCTGATTAAATCTCAAGATTATGATGGACCCTTGAAACATGATTCTTTTTGGGGGTGCTCGTGTGTTTTTATGTTTCCTGACTCTTAGTTATCAACGAGGAATCAAAAGATCATCTTATGAGCATTGATTTTGATGTATCTACGTCACTTTGGACTTTGGAGCATGGACATATAATGGCCTTACACTTTCAGATAAAAGATTGCATGACCCGCTACAATGGTGACACAGATCAACAACGAAGGAAGAAGTTCAGTTTTCCTGCACGGCTTATTTGCACTGATTGTTACGAGGTAAAAGAGAGATGCTACTTGGTTAGCCATGACTTAACTTGATCATCTGCTTTTGCATTCACAAATCCACTAGTAGGCTGAACGCATTACCAGGCACAGCAACAGGCTGTATCTGTAACTAAGCCAAATGATATGCAAGCATGGGCCCTTGCATAGAGCGCTTCTGGACTTATTCATAATATTTTATGAAAATTTGATATTGTCTTATCCTTTCACATCACTAAGCAGAACGCAGTGACTCATAGTTTAGTTCCTGTGATTTTCTTCTCATGATTATCAGGGGTGGATCTACTGTAGGTGCATGGGAATGCAGATGTACCCTTTTTTCAAAATACACACACCTAGTATAGCTCATAGTACTAGTGTATGCAGATATTACCTTGTCAAATATGAAACCCAAGTGCCCAAATGAAATAAAAACAACCTACCACGCATTGCTCATTAGAAAGAGAAGTACACGGCTGATCGATTTCTTTTCTTTCTTCCATAGGCTCGTCTGGACGAGTATTTATACGAGGATGCTCCATTTGACATATGTAGCTGTCAGGTCAGTCATCTTGCTTTGTGCTTCTATCCTTGATCTTTCCTATGGTCCACTGCTATTGTTGTGCGTGTCCAACCGTATCCTTTCGTATTTGTTCAACCTTCTCTAAATCTATATGATCATGAATGTAGCCATGATAAACAGTTACCATAAAAATAGTTTAACATTTAGTACTTCGCTTTGCACAAGAAAAAATGTGACTCTGATGCTCCTAAAATAACATGTGCCTGAATGATGACTTATTATCCTTTAAATTGGTGTTAGCACTAGACTCATGAGTAAAGTTACTAAGATCTTTCCTGATGTTGGAATTAGGGATTCTCTTCGATCATACAAGTTCCATTTTGATTTTATCTATATTTCAGTTTGCTTTACATTATTCATGGTCAACTGAAGCACGCGCTAGACAAGCCTTGGCAAATGTGTCCGCATTGCTTCGTCCTGGAGGCATTTTTATTGGGACAATGCCTGATGCTAATGTCATTATCAAAAGGCTTCGAGAATGTATGTTGCTGTAAACCGCCATCACCATCTTATATTGGTTAACATTGCCACTTGCTGGAAGATGTGTGATAAGTATATAAACTCTTCTGCTATGCTCAGCTGAAGGATTGGAATTTGGTAACAGTGTTTACTGGATTAGCTTCGGCCAGGAGTATGCCGAAAAGGTAAATTCTGCTAACAAATTTTATTGTTTTTTCTCCATTTTATGTTACTTATTGATCCATTTGTTTGTTTTAATGATGGTGTAGAAATTCCCTGCATCCAGACCTTTTGGCATCAAGTACAAGTTTCATTTAGAGGTAACAGTGGGACTAGTTTTTCCTTAATTAATGCCTGTCATTTCTTTTAGTTCAATATATGCAAAGGATCAATAGTGTTGTGGGCATAAATTTTGGTAGTCTAGTTTGAGTATGTACTCAAGTAGTCACTGGTGTATCAAATTAGTATATCTCGAATTGGCTTCCTCTGGAGTTACTTTTAAGTTGTTCTGCAATAAAAATCTTATGCAACATGCAGGATGCTGTTGATTGCCCAGAATGGGTTGTTCCATTCCATCTCTTCAAATTACTGGCAGAGGAGGTATTGTGTTGTTCTCTTGCTTCAACATTGTCCTGTGCAGCCTATGCCTCAACAATTACAAACCGATGATTGTTACATATTGTTTGTCACTGTCTTGCAGTATGATCTTGAGCTGGTTCTGATGAAGAACTTCCACGAATTTGTACACGAGTACTTGAAAAAACCAGAGTTTACAGAACTGATGCGGAGGCTGGGTGCCCTTGGTGATGGAAGGCAGGACCAAAGTAATTTCACTGCCAACATTATAGATTTGCCACCCTTGAACACTGTCAGCAGTTCCCACCTTAACATTAATATTAAAAATGCAGGTACATTGTCACAGGATGAGTGGGAGGTTTCCTATCTCTATCTCGCATTTGTCCTTCGGAAGGTACCGTTCAATTCACCATTTCCAGTTCTGTTAAAGTCAGAGCTGCATGCCAGTTTGGTAACACATTCTCTCTTGTCCTTTGTCAGCGAGGGCAACCACCCACCCAACGGAGAGCGAACAACGTCAATAGAGGGAAGACATTCATCAACGAGGGTGATATTGAGTTTCTTGGGATATAAGCAGAAGGGTGTACTCTTAGAGAGCTTGCTAACAGCTTTACCGATTCTATGCTCCATATAGCATGAAAGAAAGTTGTGACTTTAGTGGCTCCTGTTATTTGTTTCTCCAGACTGTACCTGTTGTATAACTTCACAAAATTAAATGTGTAAACCGAAGGACATGTAATACAATTTTGCAGGAAGAAATGGATGAATAATAGGATCCATGACTAATAAGCTTCAAAGTTTTAGAATGTACTCATGAAATTGGCTCGAGTGCACACATTTTCTGTCTTTACCTGTTCTTTTTTTGGCGAAAGCTTTCGTGGCTGGGGTTGTTATTTATTAACGTTGCTAACATCATAGCATCTACATGATTGCTGATGTGCACAACTGAAGCTGTTAAGTGTTAACAATTCATGCCGTGACCACTGGCCAGGCGGTGCTGAAACGACTTTGGATGACACTAGGCACACCTCCCAAATGGGCCTTCACCTGTATCCAATTGACTGGGCCGTCGTCACACCACTTCTCCCAGTTAGTGAGCTGCACGCTTGCGCTAAGGATAAGTACCACCTCGCCAGCTTGCTCATCGGAAGCAGAACATATAACGCTGGTCCCGTGGCGTTATAACACGACCTTACTTGAACAGGATCTGTTCTATAGGATCGTACCGCTGCATCCTTTACCTATAAGGAGGCAAGCACTTAAGCCTGGTTGACGAGTTATGACTTCTGCGCCAGAGCGTGATTAACGGCCTGGATGCTCCTGTCGGTGCCATCCGACGGCTGTAGAGGATCGTTCCTGCTGGGCTCACACCTGGTCAGGGTGGCTCAGAGGTTGTCTGACAGGCTACTTTTTTTTTTATTTTGCTTTCAATCCAATTAGAGCAGGCCTGGTGAAAAGGAACCCTACATTTTTATTTCCAACCCTTCTATTTATATTTCATGACCCAGGAATATTAGGAAACGAAATGAAACCACACATCTCACCTCTCGTCTGAACAGCAGAGTAGAAATAAGAAGATGCACATACATAGCTATATCAATAGATAATATTTTATTTAACTGTTTCCACGAGTCATCGTAACCAGCATGATGCCAAGGACACAAACTGTATGTTACATTCGTTGTTCTTGACCACATGATAGCCTGAGTAATTTTCGACAGATTGAAAGTATGATAGGTCTCCCAGAAGGCGCTTAAGAGCTATTATGCCCTCTTGAACAAAATAACTAGGATGGCTGCTATGGCCAGAGCCATAAAGGGCCCACCTATGGCCTCTATGAAAGAAGGGCCCTTCTCTGCTGACGAGCCCGCTCCGGCCTGGGCTTCGGCTGGGTCACGGAACAACTCCTGGAAGAAGTGGGTTATATTTTGGACCGCATCCATCACTCTCTTCTTTGCATTGTCCACAAAGTCAGAGAAAGGTGAGGCTGTAGGGAGTTCCTTGTGGGATGCGTTTTCAGAGGCATCGTCTTCAAGCTTCTCTGGTGAAGCTACCGTGGCAGCTTCCTCAGGGAATGTCTGAAGTAGAGCTGTGTCACAATAGAAGGTGGAATTGAAGACGACAACAATGGTCATACAGGTTGCTAGAAATGATGAAATATGGTACGCATAATTTTGGCTAAAGAATTACTTGTCTGGTGAGTCTTGTAAAAATCCATAACCTTCTCATTCTTCAGTACTGCATCCCAGACATTTCTATCTGATACTAGGGAGGCAACAACACTCTAGAGATCAAAGAGTAAAAACAACAGTTTTAGTGAGAGAACGCAACAGAAGATACCAGAACAAATCGATGTAATTGATTCATTCCTATTAAGACAAACTATGCGCTTGCCTATTGAAACCATGTAACTGAAAAGCAAAAGACTGCCCACAGAACTCCCTAATGCAGACCAGACATGAGCAACAGACAAACACATATCAAAGAATTTCTTCTAAATGTGTATAACCATAGCAGATAGAGTAACACAAAATATCATTATCATAAACTAACTCAACGAACTAGGTTGCACTTCATGAAGGGTAACATACGTTTTTTTGCGTGGCATAAGTGGTATCTATTAGGTTGACAAATACAGAGTAATTGATTTCACCAAGTGACTAGTGCAATCTGTTTACAGGGGCCATTGCAACGTATGAAACAGATGAGATATAACATTGACACAATACAGTTACAAACCTGAGCCTCTGGACTTGATTTCAGCAACGTAAAAGCTTGGACCACATGTCCAGGCATAGAAGGAATTATTGCATCCGTTGCCTGCTTATTAACCTTTTTATCCTGTTCCTTAACAACCTCGACTGGCGACTCATTGAAATAAGCCCTGTAGCAAATTTTGTGTGGATAAGGTGAATAATTACAAGCCAAATGTAAAGCAAAAGGCGTCCAGTGCAGATGCAACAGATTCTAAAGCCATCATTGTGTATTAGTTCTATTGAAGGCATCAATACACAAGGCGTGGAAAGGTACGAGTGGCTCAAGCTGCACCCGTGGGTGCAACTGCTTCCCTAGGCTCAGAGCATGACACAATCATTGATCATACTTGAGGAGTATATTAGATGGGGCAGATGGGCAAGGCTGGACAACGTGTATATGAAAAACTAAATGGGCAGGAAGCTTTCCTAGCATGCAAGTAGGCTGCATCCACTAAGCAACTTGAGTGAACTAGTAGCAAACATCGGGATCACCTTTCGGTTCAACCTATTGTGGTGCAGTGATCCTTAGCTAGAGTTGTGATATCACCAGTCGGGGAATCGAATCCCAAGACCTAACCCTAAAAGCAGGATCAGATACTTCCTAATCCTCCATCAAAAGACAGACAAATAAACATGTCAGGATGAACACAGATCGCAAACAAACCCTCCACCTCCAGCTAAGGAAAACTAAAACCCAAACCGATTAATTCCACAGGGGGAAAAAAAAAAAATCCGTCCTTCCTTCCCATCCAATTCGACGGATTCACAGAGGGGCCGGAAGTGCGAAAGCCGCAATCTTTCACCTTTCTATGGCGTCCCTGAGCTCGGTGGTGGCCTCCTCCGCCTCCTCCCTCGACGGCGGCGCGAAGACCACCCTGGGCCTCCAGGCCGACGCCGACGCGCCCCTCTCCGGCACCACAACGGCCGCGGCGTCGTCCCCCCAGTCCGCGAACTCCCAGTCGTCCAGCTCCCACGACGCCGCCCACTGCGCCGCCGCGGGGGCCGCCTCGCCGCCCGAGACGGAGAACAGCGCCGCCGCCTCGGCGCCCGCGGCTGCCGGCGCCGTGGCGAACGCCGGCGCGGCCTGGCGGAACCGGCCGCCCTTGGCAGCGGCCGCCGCTGCGCCGCCGGCGATGCCGACCTTCGCGGCGGTGCGCATGACTCCTCCTCCCCCCATCGCGACGCGTGCCGGTGCCTCTCTCGGTGGTGTCTCCCTCCCACCTCGGCTTCTCCTCCTCCTTTATGTGCGGGGCAAACTGCAGAAGAAACCTTGGAGTTGTGTGGAAGTGGAGACAGGGGCTTCTGCTGTAGCGAAAAGTGCTCGGAAGGGTGGATTTGTGATATTTAGATTTTGGGAGGGTGTTGTGTGGAAATATTTGGAGGAAAAGGATTCCCGTGTGAATGGAAGGCAGGCGAGGATGGCGAGGTGATCTTTTTGGAAAGGCGATAATGTGTGGCAATTTGACGTCGATGCTAAGTTATCCGGATGCGGATAGATGGACAGTGACTGACACGTGGGGCCCTTCGCTCTGTCAAAAGCAGTGAGCGGCTTAGCTCCCATTGACCCATTGTCGTCAGGGACTCCGTATTCAAATCAGACATTACGAACTGTAGGCAGATTATCACAGTGACCACTGGTGGTAATGAGGAAACTGATTTTTTCCGAGAAAAAGAACGATGTATTGGTCTTTTTCGTTGCTTTTTGTTCTTTTATCGATATGGAAACGAAGTTAGATCGATAATCGTTGATATTCAATCAATAATTTGAAGCCTGATCTGAACAAATTTCATAATTAGTATTTAGGATCTATTTTATTCAAAGGTAGAGGGAAGTAGAAGGTCTAGTTTTTTTAAATGACTCTTGATGTTTGGTGGTTCGACGACTATCTCTCCTTCCAATCATCTTTGAAAAAAAAATTTAACGATAGCTTGTGAATTTAAAGATGGCAACGGATAATTCCCCGTCGGGGAATGCCTTCCCGTCCCGTCACTGCGGAGAGAAAATTCCCCATCCGCATCCCATTAACAATAAAGCCTTGTTCGGTTAACCTAGAACCCTACAATTCAAAGAGATTGGATGGTATTGAGAGGAATTAAATCCCTTGCAAATTAAAACACCACCCAATATCTCCCAATCACATCCAATCCCCTTAGACGAGGGATTAACTGAACAAGGCATAGGGACAGTATCTTCCTCATTCCCATAGCCGTGCACGGAATAATCCCCGCGGAGATCTCCATCTTATCTTATTTATTTTTATCGTCCTATTGTTAGTCATAGTCGTGCCTAGAATAGAGAAGAGAGGGGATGACTTTCAAATGGATTTTTTATGGTTGGTTTGGGAGAGAATTGGATGGATTGATGAAAGTTTGAGGTAGATAGTAAAATAAATTGTTAGAAATGTGATGTTCTTGATGATGTGACTCGCTTTGAGAATTTGTTGTATTCTACCCTCGTAGGCTGCAACATTTATTTTTGGTATTTCCCTGTCGAGGAAAATGAGGGCTTTCTTAATCAAGAAATTACACATCTATTTTTTAATGTTTGACATTGCTCAACGGACATGACGTTTGACCGTACCTTATTCAAAGACGCTAGACGCCCTAGGTTCTATTGTTCTCATGGTTTTAACTTTGCTTTTGTTTACGTCTATTATCAAATCTCCAAATCGATACAACAATTGCACAGTTGTCGTATGTATCAGTTGCCCTTAATTTTTTCATTAACATCCAGTCTCATTTTTTTGAGGGGAAACATCCACACTCATGGACTCTCATTGCGATCACCCGCTCCTTCGTACACACACGCGAACACAAAAGAAAACAGAATGGGCATATGCATCTAAAACAAGGCCGAATGTCCGGCCCATTTATAGAGCAGCAGGAAATCTGAACCAAGCAAACGATCCTCAGAAAAGAAAATCTGAACCAAGCAAACCCATTAGCAGTTTAGCAACATGGCTAAAAAACGGTTTAGCACCACCTCGGCAGTTTGTAAGTGTAATTATCATATTACACTCTCGGAAAGGAACCTATCCAGATCAACTTGGGCCAATTTCGGGACGTGCTTGTAGCACAGAAGTGCCGGAGGCTGGCTCGCTACGTATACCCATACGGGAGTGTACGACCTCAAGTGCATAGTGAAAATTAATGTGTACGACCGTTCCCTTGCCACGGGAGTGTTGCGTGCTTTTGTTGTTTTTCCTTTTCCTTTCCTTTTGATCTTTTTCTTCAAATAAATTTATTCTTATAAACTCAAAAACTTTTTAGGAATAAGAAAAAAATTTAAGAATAAGTCCATTTTTGAACCCTCAACTATTTTGATTTTCCAAGATTATTTCCGATTATTTCTCATTTGTTGTTGTAGTGCACAGTTAAAATAGCGATATTGACCTTTCCCTTGCCACGAGAATGTTGTGTGCTTTTGTTGTTTTGATCTTTTTCTTCAAATAAATTTATTCTTATAAACTCAGAAACTTTTTAGGAATAAGTCTATTTTTGGACTCTCAATTATTTCGATTGCCTAACTTTAACCCCAGCTACATTTTGGACCAAAACCCAGATATCTAAACTCGTGAAACCGGCTAAATTTGGCACCCGAAGCCATTTTGAGTGGTATTGTGATGACATGACAATGATTGGTTTTGAGGTGACGTGGCATCAACAAAGCGATGACGTGGAATACAACATGAAGTGCGACTCCGCGTAATCTGGCCCAACAACATGAAGCGTGACTCAGCGTAATCTGACCATCTGGCCCAAGTGTTGGCAGTGTTGTATTGCTATTGATGTCGACCTATGTGCAAGGCTTATTGGGCCTATGGGGGACCACACCAACTTATTTGGCCATGTTCGTTTACATGATGCAATACTATAACTTATTGCTAACGGTTATGAAGTGGTGGGAAACCCACCAATAAATTAAGAGGGAGGTTCCAAGACTTGAACTCGGGCTGGCTGAGTGACCGCACAGGGCTCTTGCCGGTTGGCCGGGAGAGTTATCACATTGTCTCTTGAACCCTTCCATCGGACAGTAGCGGAGTTACTATTGTTATGATTGCGATACAATTCCAAAACATAAGAAACGAACGCCAACCTTTGTGTCGGTGGCCTATACAACACTGGTTTTCCTCAATAGTTTCATTCCAACTGTTTATTTAATATAAATTTTTTGCATGATGCTAGAGGATGATACAGTCCATGAACCTATGTTTTGATGAATTTTTAGGTGTTACTGTAGGTTGGTAGCGCAGTAACACTTGGACCTTTTATGATAATTCCTTCACTTAAAGAGAGTTTAGGTACAAAACACTCCTATGACTTTTGCCTGGAGAGATGAATATGCGCGTAGAACTCTCGGAGTAGAATTGCTTGTTTTTATTAAGGTGTGGACACCTTAGTTGTTGATGGATTTATCTCTCTTCTTTTACATTGATATTGTGTTTGATTTGATCTATATGCAATAGCAAAACATACTATGAACAGTGACTATCTCCAGCAAACGGTCCACACTCGTTTTCTATGGCCGGTTCTATTTGCACATCCGTAATGATGCCCTTCTACATATTTTGGACCTGATCGTAGGGGGTTGGCATAGGGGGTTTTCCATAGAATTATCATGGATCTGATAGAAGGAGTGTGGGGCTTACATGTAAAAAATGTAAGGTACTGTACGTGGGATTGTAATCTAGCGGATGATACATGCTTATACACCGGTGTTTTGTGCATCCCAGTCGCTGCAATGTTTATATCCATGGCTTTACTATAACAACATCTGCATAAACATAAAAAATATCGCACGGCCTACAGGGGGACAATCTATGACTAACAGGAGATCGATCTCTCCCCTTCTGTCCGTGCCACCACATGCATCTAGGAACAAAAAAAAATCTAGAGAGAAGATTACAACTGAGATTCCTTTCCTGTGCCTCCGTAGACCAGCAACAAAAATCTGAAGACGACTCCTATGACTGATTTGCCGAGACCGCCATGTGTCGTGTTCTTGCAAGAAACTTCGAGAAGTTGACTTGCCACCACGCGTTGACTTCATCACCTACAAGGCTATAGCTAGGATCCAAAAAGGAACCAAACGAAGTCAACGTTTCTTCCAGCCGGTCGAGCAGGTGTGCGATGATGAACACGGCAGAGACAAAAAGGTACGGTGATGATGGATCCAGAAATAAAGTTAGATACGCGCGTGCTGACTGATGTAGCTAGTCAACGGGATAATCATGGCCAGCCAAGTCGCAGCCTGACACTCCTAGATTACATCGTGTCAACGCTGGACCTACCACAATGACTACTCTATCTTGACTAATAACCATTAGCCTTTTGTTAACTGTCGCGCATAAAGAGATTTATTTGGCGCTGACCTGACCAAGGGACCTTCTATCACAACTTTTATTTTAAATTTTATTCCGTCACAGTGCATTTAACAGTGCAAACCAATATTCTGTCCATCCACGTAGATGGCCCGGTAAACTCACTCAACCTTATTGTTATTTTGTTACTGACATATACGAGGTCGCATATATTCTTGGCTCTGTGTTTGCTCCAACCCGACAACTATACCTTGTCTCCTTTTACTAGCGCACACTCCTATATTAGCAGAAAGCTAACGCACACTCTCAAACAGCTTTGGTAGTCTGGAAATATATTTATCTATTTTCTAACATAAAAACTATGGGAACAATCGAAAAGAGCTAGTTTGCACAGTTGCAGTGCTGCACACAACGCACAAGTGAGAGTGCAAGTATTTCCTAACATCCCAGCCTTGAAGTTATTATTTTGGTTGGTGCCTCCACATTCCAAAGTGTTTTTTATACCACATTTTCTCCACCAGAAACAAAATACAGTTCACAGTAGTGTACGTACGTTATAGAATTAATTTAGTTTCCACTTTCTCAGTTTCTAAGATAAAAAATCTCTGAAATTGTCCTAGGTTAAACTATCTTAAATTCGACACAATTTATTGATAAGAACATCAATATCTATGACACCTCCTTGCTATTTAGACCTCCTTGCCATCACATGTTCAAGGAAAACACCATCCTACCCTACCCCTAAAAAAGTTTCCACCCGTACGTCTCCATGCAAAACGATGTGAACAATCACCCCCAACATGCTACTTTGATCTTGCGTACGTTTACGCACTGCAGCATACACCCCTCGAAATAGGGGTGAGGCCCACTGCACAAAAATTACAAAATAAATTATAAGAACCAAAATTTCACCATTTTAGCACCCCCACAGTTCGGCTTTTTGCACCCATAAGGCACATGTGCACCCCCTTATGTTTGCTCATGCCAAACTTTGCATAGCGTACGGTGAACTAAACAAACCCAAAATTACGCCGACATTGACAAAAACCTATAGGCTCCCTTTGGAACAAAAGAAAATTGTCCTGTTCTTACGTTTTTTCTGTGTTTTCAACTGATTCCTATAGAAATTTCCTATACCAATCCTGTGAAATTCCTACGTTCTAAAAGGGCCCATAGGCTTTGAACTTTAGATGAGCAGGTGGGAAGGCCTTGTTTGGCGTGTGCTCCTACTGCTCAGCTTCACTAACACGTGCACTGTGGCATGGAACTGTTTTTCTCTTTCTCCTTTCTCCCTCGAATAATCTAGGAGATAGATCTTTTGTACTTATGGGGTGTTTGGATACACCAAACTAAAAATTAGCTGCTGAAAATTAGTTATAAAATATCCAAACACCCCATCGCTAATTGATATACTTGTGTCTTAGCTAAAAAATTAGTTACAAGCTAATAGCTACAAATTAGCTGCTACAAATTTGTTGGTATATCCAAGCACCCCCTTAGTCTGCTCCTAGGAGCGCACCGCTATACCATGAGCAAGAACTGGTAGAAGCCCTATACCAAGCATGCCCCCGATGCCTTGCAATGCATGTTTATATGATTAGACCGGTTTATGAAAATATGATAGAATCGGTCCGGTAAAAGATCATGCATAACAAAGAAGGGTCAACTTATTACAATGGCCATTAATTCTTGGACTCTCTTGACCAAGAATATAAGAGAGTCGAAACTTTGAGAACTAAAGAGAAGAAACTAGAAAGTTTTTGGAAAAAGAAGGCGTCTGAAAGCTTTGTTGTACAGACGTGTGAACCACGTCTTATTTACCATTATAAGAGAGAATATATTAATTAATTAAGCCCTCTCTGCGATCTTTGCCTTTGTTTTGATGGCAAACAGTTAACTGCAAGAACCACCGAAAATAACTATTGTTGGCGCGGAAATCCTTATTCTCGGCGGTATTTGGCCGCCGAAAGCTAACTCGATTCCTGTAATGGTTGTATATTTATGGCAGCACATAGCTAGGAGTAGTAATTTGGACCAAAGCTTTCTGCAACAGTTAGGTTAAAATTGTGAGAATTTGCTCTCATGAGTAGATTAGCAAGCTTAATTAGTTAAGTTCATTAATTTGGCATCAGATCAAATGGTGGCCTGGCTTGCCTCTGCGTACCGCGTACGTGTAGCACGCGTGCACGTAGGCGTGAGTGCGCGGATCGCTTTCCGCGGGCACGCGTGCGACGACCCCTGGCCGGGTCCCGCGGCCGTGACGCGACGCATCGCCCACCAGCTTTGCCCTGGACAAGTAGACTGCTCGTCAGCGTGACGTCACCTGCCTACCATTCCTCTCCGGCGGTCAGCCCTGCGTACGGCTTGTACGTACGTGTAGCGCTAGAAGGGCGTATACAGTAAACTAAAAAAAAAATCCACACGTTCATTCACTATGAGCTAAGCACTTTTGATGTATTGAGAGATCATAAGAGACAAAAAAAAAAAAAAACCAGATAACCAATCCATCTGTAGCTAATTCATATGGGAGTATATGTCTATAGGCGCATGCCATATATCTTGAATTTAAAGCGCCGCTACAATTTGAACTTAGTTAGCCACATGCCAAATAATGTTTTGAATTTAAAATGATGATACAATTTTGAACTTAGCAACAAAATTAACACGTGTTCGAGAGGTAATCATGGGAAGAGAATTTTAATGCAGAAATAAAGTAAAAGTAAAAGAACAAACTTAAAATTATTATATTACATATTCTACCACTAAGCTTCATAGCATGCATACTTTTAGGGATTTTGTTCCAAAATTTAATAATGCCTTTTCTTTTAGGGGTAGATGCCATGATTGTCAATTTTGTGGTGTCCTCGTCAATCATAAAATCTGCCTTCTAACTCTTTCGAATATGCTCATAGAGGTAGAGTGTGTATACGTGCATTTGTAGGCATGACTGTACTTATGTGTACTATGTTATAAAAGAAAGGAGAGGCATATGTCCTAACTTATATAAAATTTGGAAAATCTCAACTCCATTTGTATTTTTTTCATTACATTTCAAGCCACAAGGATGGAGTATACAATGTATAGAACAACTTTGGCTGGTGGGATACGTTTGTGGTCTTAAAGATATATAGAGACGCATGTTTAGATATCGAGTGGATGGATGAAGGTAGATGGTTTAGCATCATTAGATATTGAAACTAAATAATTTAAGTTATTAGTCAGAATTTTAAAAGTTAAACTCAAACCTCGCCAAAATATCACGTATTCTGCATGGCGTAAATTGTCCATCCAACTTTGAGTTTTATTCAGCATGCATGCTAGAAAGCTTAGGTGCAATTAGACCTATGCACTCATCATGCAATTGACAAATCATAGCCATTTTGCCATCTAATTTCCACCCGACGGGTTTGTTGTGCAAATGCTCGCATGAGATTTGTTGGTTGCATGAATGTGTTGGAGTCTTGATTGCACCGCCTAATAAGTTGCCACCAGGGCATTTGTGGTGGCGTTATTTGACAAAAGATATGTCGGTCAAGTCTCTCCGAGCTTATAGGAGTATGGTGTGTATGAATGCATTCATACATATGACATACATTTTTATGAGTACCTATGTTTGTACTTATACATCAAAGTTTATGTTGATGCAGAAACCAGCAAGGGCTTGCTTGAGCCGATTGGTAATCTTTTGGCGACAACAATTTATGGTTGTGTATGTGGCGACGATTGCCAGTTTAATAAAACTTTCTCTAGCTAGCTAGGCTCCATATAGATTCAACATTAGGAGAACATTAGTATTATCGTGCAACTATCTGATATGCCCATATATATATATCCACATAGAGAGCTCGTAGGGTTACATACCTGTCTCTGAGGGCATTAATAAGTAGGGTTACACCTCAGGTAGATTAGATTAGAGAGGACCACAGAGGCACAACATGTACATAAACAAGTAATAGCGTTAGGTGTGATACTACTACTACCACCGCCTCCACTCCAATATATTTTCCATCGTCACTGCTCATGCACATTTATATCCTTTATTTAGCTAGCGTCTGATAATCTAATAAAAACATGCATGATCGAGATATGTATTATCACCATGGGTAGACTAAATCCCCATTTAATTTGGAGAGCACAGGAGCAGCTTGGCAGGAGCGTATGTGTTCTATGCACGTGGATCGAATACCTGGTATGGGCCGGGTATACTTCATAACCAGCAGCTGCGCCACATAGCATGCGATAATGCGTCGCCGTCATCTGGGTCTGACAGAAATGCCTTTCCTCCTCTGTCATAAAACCTAAATTCTCTTCTTCCTCCTTGTCGTCATCATCGTTTTCGATCATTCCAACTTTAATTCCTACGGTTTATATGAAACCACGCATGTCGCGCCACCATTATATTCCATTGCACTTGACTCGAGTCTCTCTCTATATATACTCCCTCCGGTCATTAATATATGACGTTTGTTTAGTTTAATGAGAGGGTATACTTAATCCATTCGATTAAACTTCAATTCCTACTTTGCCCACCAAGTCCACCACATAGACATAGCAGCTATAGCCGCGCACTACCGCACACGCCACACTCATTGCTCGCCACCACCACTCTTGCATCGCATGACTGCCCGGCCCTCTCTTCCTCAGCTACAAACCTAAGTAAACCGCCAAGAATTTAGCCAAAGCAGCAAAAATCTATCAATCCCATATAACTGACAGAGGCCGGCCATACGATCAGCTGACAGTCTCAAGCTTTAGTTGTAGACAGGTATGGCTGATCACCAGGAGATGATCCATCCAGCTGCTGCCGCCACGGGCGGTACGAGTCACGGGCACGGCGGCGATTGGTGGACCACGGCGGTGTCGCCGGACCAGCTGCCTGCTGGGTTCGGCGCCTCTGCCGGCTGGTCCGCTGCGGCGGCTGACGGCAACAGGTCGAGGTCCGGCAACGCGGCCTCATCAGACTCCCCGGGGTCTAACTCGCTCGCTACCGGTGGTAGCAGCAGCATAACCTTCCAAGAACCTGCGGGCGTCGTCGTTGCCGTGCCGCAGCCGGTGCCTGGTCTCGCCGGCGGCGGCTGGAATCAACCTTACTACCAGTGAGTTCTACCATCTTTTCACACGGTCGTTATATATCAAGGACTTCAATTTTTGTTTGTTCCTTTTGGCTTTTAATTCGTTTGTTTAGGAAATCAAGAAGTGCTTCTTCTTGAAATAAATTTTATGATCACATGTGTATGATGCGCCTGGTCTTAATTAGGGACGGATCCGGTTTCCATGGCTACATGAGCTCAAGAAGCGATCAAGGTCACCTCAGCCTGAGGAGCCCCTCATCGAATAACAACAGCATGATGCTACAAGACCCCCATGATCCAAGCCACCAGTTCCTGTCCAACCTCGGACTGGAGCTACTCTCGTCGCCAACCTCACCGTCCGGCGGTTTCCGTACCTCCTCGCTGCTGAGAAGCCTCACAGAGCCGTCGGCAGCAGCGAAGCCGCCTTCGCCGGCCAGCTTCCAGCAGTACCAGCAGCAGACCATGAGCCATGCGCCTGGAAGCATGAGGGAGGCCCTGCAGTTCACTAACAGTACGCCGTTTTGGAACCCTTCCACCGGCTTTGCGGCGGAGGGGGCATCAAGCTTAGGGACTGCTGCCGGACCACCATCGGGGCAATCTAGGTCGGCGAATCTTGCAGCCAAGGTTCGTATATAAGTGTATAAGTACAGCTTTGCTAATTTTCAGTTGTCTGAAAACTTCTTGTATTCCATTTTCAATCACTTGCACACACAACTTTATTTGATAATTTTCTTCAGTCGCTTGAAAATTTTGTACCTCCTGAGCCCTTATTGAGCTGTAACCTTCAGTTTGATCTTCGATATGTATATATGTAGAGTTCATTAGAAGGTGCCGGAAACTCGAGCTCCATCATCGCGAAGAAGGTGAACACCTGATCCAACGCCGCCGCTCAAGAAATCGAGGACAGGGACACCATCACCATTGCCTACCTTCAAGGTACAGATACCAATTAATTTTGATCATATTTCAACAAGGCAAACATATCATCCAGATTTGCGCTGAAACTGATCAATTTTTTCATCTAAAGTTTTGTTCCAAAAAAAAGTACTAACGTACTGGGAGTGTGAACACAAATTTCCCTTTGCACCCCTTTCTTAAAGTTTCTAATGTACCATACATTCATGTACACTCCACTTGGATTTTATATGTGTTTCAGGTGAGGAAAGAGAAGCTAGGTGACAGAATCACAGCACTTCAGCAACTAGTCTCCCCTTTTGGAAAGGTAATAATAAGCGATGATCCATGTCTTAATTTGGTTATTAATGGTCCTGCACTTACACGCACTACGTATTATTCTGGAATCTGAAACTTCAGAGTCCCAATACCCCCCAATGCAATTTAAATTAAATTCTCCTTGCAAAGACCCACACCTTTTTAACAAATGCTCTTTACAAAAATTAAATGATGGATCAATCTCGGCGTGCGTGCTGCACAGACGGACACGGCATCGGTGCTCCACGAGACCATCGAGTACATCAAATTCCTGCATGAGCAAGTTGGTGTAAGTGCGATCTAGCTGCTGCAGCTCTGGTCCTTTAATCATAAATATGTAGAAATCATTTCCAGCTACCGGCCGTCTTGCTGCATGCGTTTTAGTTTGCTCATATATATATACAACTGAATGGATGCTTTTGTTTGTGCAGTCACTCAGTGCTCCTTACCTAAAGAACAGGCAGCAAGTGCCCCATCTCAAGGTACTGAAACAGTGAAACTACACACTGCTATTGTATATCATATAAACTGCATGCTTTGTGAACTAACATATATGCAACCATGTTCCTTCCTGCATTCAGATCTCGAGGGACGGAGGCGAAGCGGCAGCGGCCAAGGGAGAACTCGCCGGCCGAGGGCTGTGCCTAGTCCCGATATCGAGCACTTTTGCGGTGGCCAGTGAGACACCGGATGGATTTCTGGACACCGTTTGGTGCAGCCTTCCGGTAGTAGACACATGTATCATCCGGGAGCTAGCTAGCTCCTGTACTGATTAGAAATTAAAAGTTCGAGCTAATATCATGTCCTCTAACTCATCACATGCAACAGAGCACATATAGCAATCTATGACTGGCGAAGTGGAGTAATGTATATATGTAGTTGAATCTATTGAATGAGTTCTTGAAGACTTGAATTCATTCTTCAGGTTCATCATAGAATAAGGTGTCGGAAATGGTTTACAATGGCAAGCAAACTGTAACTGATCATAATAATCTGCCTTTGTAATAATCAGGTGGCATATGTGTTAGTCTAGTGTAATATTTACTACTTTATTATACTTCTATACTTCATGACCACAATCATAAATTTGATCTTTTATTTGAAGTACTATATACTTCATTGTTACTACGCATCCTGAAATATAAAGATTTTTAGCTATGCGTATATTCTTTATATTTCAAGTACGGAGATATATCGTGTAACAAATTTTGTAAAAGGATAAAGATGTCCAAACAGTTCCAACAAATAAACAGTTCCACCGGAGTATATGATTTACCACAGCAGCCACAGTTAAATCAAATGGTCAATATACCTTGCATTGGATATGAAAGTCGAAATAACAAATATTTAGTGATGTCGTGAGTACATGTTACTGTTATCAATCACTTCCATCTAGTCATAGATAAGATAACCATTTCAAACTTTGGTTATTAAGTTATATGAGATACATTTAAGTTCGTTAGTAGTGGTGTTGCTGGCTTGTACATGTAAGGCCTAGGCATGGTAGTTCAGTTATCACCTTGGAACTTAGGTGAGTGAGGGCCTCATGATCAAATTATAATTCTTCTGGCTTTACTATCTTCGGGATAACTGTTTGAGAAAATTCATTTTTTAAACTCTCAATTAAAGTCTGAATCCAGTTTTGAATCCTCAAACTACAAAACCAATATTCACCCTTCATCTGTGGGCTGTGGCCTCAATTATAAATACCATTCAATTTTTTACCTTAACTATAATTTAGAGTGGCATGAAAAATGAGTTCCTTTACTTTTAAATGTATAAACAGTAATTTGGAATTTGTCTAAATACCCTTTTTCTTGAAATTTGTCTCTAAATAAACTTTTATACGTTAAATAAAGAATATTATGATCTCAAAATAAATGGTTCTTAAAACTAATGCAAATTTTACAGTGATTGAAAAAAATAGAAGCCATCCATCAAATCAAGGTCTAACAGTTTAGAAATAGACGGTACCATAGTAAGAGTATCAAGACGATACCAAATAGGAGGGTCCGGTACCAAAAATTGTGGGACCGGTACCCATATTTTTTAAATACTACAATGGGCATGAAGGCTTTTATACATTAAAAAATAGTGGTATCGTGTGGTACCAGTGATTACCTTTTCAACCACCAGTAAAACCTCTCTAAAACTAAACAATATCTTTTCTCACTATGTCAATCAAACTGAAGCCCATACCAAATTGATTTAGGTTTTAAACTTGTGTGCAACAATTTATTTTTCAAATTGCAAACATTTATAGGTTATCCTGGAGTCCATGCCCCCTTTTAGCAAATTAGCAGTACTATATAATGTTTTTTAAATAAGTATCAAAAAGTATGTGTAGATTATTTAAAAAATAATTTGCTCCGAATGAAACTAAAATTGTAACATGGACATGAAAAATAATTTTATTTATTTTTATGAAAATTTAAATTATAGCTATTTTCCTATTTTAGTATATGGATATATAAGTTCTAGATACTCCATAATGTGAGTGAAGAAAATGGAAATGCTTTTAAGGTATTATACCAATTTATAAAATTTAATAACTATTTTAGCTTTTCCTAGGTCACCGTACCACTTCAAATAAATCCATCCATAACTCTGAGCCAAGGATGAAATTGAACGATTTTTATAGCTAAGGCCTTGAGGGTGCAAATGTGAACCATCTCATAGTTAAATGTTGATTGCTAGGCTGAGCGTTAAAGGTCATAAAAATGGACTTTTTGTTTAACCATATTTACACACAGCCAGGATGAAAACTGATTAGGGAGGTACTATGCATGTATGGGCTCATTACAATAGGTTAAATTATTACAAGATAGGTTGTCAAACAATATACAACCATACCGAATCTTTTGAATTTGGAGTTAAAAATAAACATAAGGCAGAAAAATGATAAGTAATTATACAAGTTCAAAACATCAAAGCAGAAGCAACACCAAGATATGGTATTGAGCCCACCATGTCATTCTTGGCCAAACAATCTTTTTAGTACCTGAAATAGGATTAAACCACAATTCTAAGTACATAAATTACTCGCAAGACTTACCCAAGTTGTTATAGCCTGACTCTCAAGGATTATGTATGGCTTTTGTCAAGGCTGGGCTGTGCTATGGAGGCCTGTCCAAAGGGGTAGCCACCCTACTAATCACACAATCATATTTACTCTGCTTCCACCTCACAATATAGCTAACTTTGACTTTTTTGGACAGACTAAGGAGAACATTTAAAAGTTCTAAACTGTCCTTCTATTTACCACGCCGTGCACATATGCGTGACCCTGTGGCATGGTCCGATTATAGCTGCTAAATTGTAAATGCACACAAATTGTACGTTGGACCCTTCTCCAACGCTATAGCTGGGCATTAAATCATAGTTTCTGGTGGGCAATTATGCCTGCCAAAATTACTCTCATACTATTCAAGAACGAAGTCAAGAAAGAAACAGCAGAGCCAAGAAAACTTTGTAGCAGCTACATTATGAAAGGAAAGGAATAAATTACATTACAAATCTCCATACAACTCACCTGCAGCTATATTAATAATTGATGTTTCAATTGTTTTAGAATAATATTTGTAGCAGCTCTATAGTAGTTTGGAAGGAAAGGAGTAAATTACTGGTACATTACAAATCCCCATACGACTCGTCTACAGCTATAGTAACAATAATTAATGTTTCAATTAATTGTTTTAATTAGAATAAAAATTATAGCAGCTACTAGTATATTTTGAAAGGAAAGAAGTAAATTACTGCATTACAAATCTCCGGACAACTCATCTGCAGCTCTACTACAGAATTAAGTTTCAATAAATGGTGGGCACATATTTCAAGTATAAAAGCCATGGCAGTCACCTCTTCAGGAGGTACCACAATTGCAGGCTAGCTTACAAATTTTACAATACAAGTAGTTCTCAGAATAACCTAGCTAGGATGAGGACATCCTGCCTATTGTTCATCGTTCTTGCTCTGGTGGCGCAGTACTCAGGTAGGTTTAATTTGCTGATTTTATCTTCTTTTTTTGCCGTTCTAAATGAATTTCATTATGAATTAAAAATTTTACTGCCTTGTGTACTCATACTTTTTGTTTGCCGGGATCTGCCCTTAGGTATCGGCATGGCGACAAAAGCTGTGACACCTCAAGACTGCAGATCACTATCCATTGGCCATGGGCGTCCATGCGTCCCTGCATCGTGTTTTAAAGATTGCCAGAGCAATATTGGCCCAGGCACTATAGGCGAGTGTGCTGATGGAGGATGCCAATGCACGTATTGTACACCGCCAAAATAAAAATAAACAAAACTGGATGCCTGCTAAAGAATAACAAGCAATATATTTGTCTGCATGATTGTTGTTACGGAGACAGGGTTGTCGAATGATTTGCTACACATTTAATTTTTGCCGTTCAAAATTGTTACAGAGCGATTCAGTTTCAATGTGGTGGTCATATCTACTATCTGAACATCGTCGCCCTAACCTTCATAGTAGTAGTACTTTCTCCTTAACCAACGGTGGTACTTGTCCAGTGGTGTACGCATTTCTAGACAGTGGCGGAGCCACGTTATGTTTAGGTGGTGCACAGGAACCACCCTAAATCCGAGATTGCTCCTTTAATTACACTAGCATGAACAGTAATGCACAGTTTTTTTCTTACTTTGCAATGCTGGTGCACCACCATGCTTCCTAAGCTAGCTCCGCCCCTGTTTCTAGAGCTGAATGTCGAACGGCAATCCGATGATTATTGAAGGTTTTTGTTTCTTTCCAAAGTGCATGAGTATTTCAATCAGAACACTTCTCACAAATGAAATTTTGCTATTTAAGTAATATAAATTCATCATTTCAAATTAGAAAAAATATAGTACTACTAAAATTAATGGAGAAATGAAGGAAATGCTACTACAGAAGTGATTTCCATTGGCACCTCTTATTTTTTAGAGGCAATTCAAAATAACCTTCTAGAGATATGGTCTATGTTATAGCCTTATAGGCCGGCTCTAGAAATAGGTTTGCATACTGCTCGTGCACATGCTTGGAACGCATGATTGACAACAATTTGATACAAATTTGTGGGAAAAGGGGGGTTGTTTTTACAGGAACAAAAGACGCAAGCTCTGGCGCCGAACGCGAAAGATGCCAGAATGCAGCTCAACAATAACGGTGGCCATGTTTGTAAGCAACAGCTCTAACAACATTGCAGCCATTTTTGGCTGGCATCTTTGTGACCAATCGGTGCGTGCGTAGCATGCAGACCAAATCAAACCATCCACGGTGCCCCAAGCGTGCACTCCTCATGGTTCGGCGCACACCGACAGTCACACACAAAACTTGAGCACCTTCGCACCTGAAACATTACTGTTTCCGTTCCACAAGCATAAACAACTCGCTGAAAGTTTATCCAACAAGCTCATGCTACAATCCTCATACAGCTCATCCACGCAGAAATACCCATGTTAAGAGCAGGCTGAATTCTCTGGTACAGGATAGATCCGCGGATAAGGAAATTCGTATAAAGAGGAAGAATATATGTAAATGATAAATGGGGCAAAATACATGAGAGGAACCATGGCAATGAGTAACAAATGGCATCAAAAGATCCAGAGGTGATTTTGTTGTTTACTGCTGTCCTGGCGACTGGCATAGCCTTCACCAAGGTACTAGCCAGTCAGTGACTCTGTACTGGAGCATAAAGGCGAAGACTGCTGAAGATGGAATGCATTCCCTTGTGATTCAGAAACCGTATCAGTTTCTTTTTCACATGGTTGTGCAAAACTGAGCAAGTGCCTAGAGATCACTTCTATTCTAGCGCCCCTCCAGTGTTCCTAGGCTCATATTGCTTACATAACTTTCTCCTGCTCCTCCACCAGTTTCATGATGCCTCCTTGCAGAGTACATAGGCTCCATAGGCTGTGGGAGCTCTATGCCCTCATTATCCAAGCTTGAAACCACCCATGGCATAAGTGGACGAGCATTCGGATTGTCTTGCACCAACAGGAGCCCAATGTGGATACATCGCAGACTTTCGTCAAGTGAACAGCTGTCGACAATTGATGAATCGATCAATTCATGCATGTTTCCATCCTTCCATAAGCTCCACGCCTGAACCAATGTGCATGTCAAGGTTTACATTTCATATGAGTTTTAAGTTACTTTTGAGAGATCCAAAAAACACTTACATGTGCTATCAGGTTGGACGAGCCTGCGACCGGGGACATGCTGATCTTTGAGCCACTCACAATCTCTAAGAGCAATATGCCAAAGCTATAGACATCGGATTTGACAGAAATGATGCCTTCCAATGCATATTCAGGTGCCATGTAACCACTGTTTGGACCATAACCACACAACATAATTTTAACTACTTATTAGTTCAAGAACAAGAATAATGGTGTGCTGACTGCTTCGAAATTACTTCATGTATGAAACTACTCACAAAGTTCCGATGACTCGATTGGTACTTGATTGTTGTTCGCTGGCAGCAAAAATCCTGGCTGTACCAAAATCAGATATTTTGGGGCTCATTTCAGCATCCAACAATACATTGCTTGCTTTGAGATCTCGATGAATTACTTTCAGCCTTGAATCTTGGTGGAGATAAAGAAGGCCTCTAGCTACACCTTTGATTATCTTGAATCTGGTGGTCCAATCAAGCAGTGATTTTCTTGCAGCACCTGTCAAGGAAAGAATCATATGAAGTTCTTATACGTCTCTTATGTTTCTTTCATGAAAAGATTATATTTTCCAAGTGAGCAGAACATACTGAACAGGAAGGTATCCAAACTTTTGTTAGGAAGGTATTCGTAAACCAACAGCAATTCATCTGCACGAATGCAGCAACCTAGAAGTTTAACTAAGTTTCTGTGCTGCAACTTGGCTATCAGAAGTACTTCATTTTTGAATTCTACTGCCCCTTGGCCAGAACCTTTGCAGAGCCTTTTCACAGCGATTTCCTTATCTCCCAATGCTCCCTGAATAAATGAAAGATTCCTAATTATTTAAAATACCATTACTTTCCAACCACTGAAAGTTACCAGCACAGGCCTTGTTTACCTTGAAAACAGTACCGAATCCTCCATGTCCAAGTATGGTGGAATCAGCAAAATTACTTGTCGCCGTGGCAATTTCTCTGAAGCTATAAAATGGCAATTCTACACTTGTACCAGCAAATTCATTTGTAGTGCTCATATCTCCTAGCATCAGCCTACTCCAGATCTCCGCACTTCCCTGTTTGCCTGAAAGGATCACAGGGATGTTAATATACAATTTCTCAAGTTTGCACCAACTAGATAAAGCGAGTAAAAAGGGAAGAAAATAGTCTCTTTTCTACCTCTAAACCAGCAGATCCAAATAGCACCTATGCATATGAATGTCAGCAAACTTGCCACAATTGGAAGCGCAATTTCTAGGATGTTGGTCTTTGCCATGTTACCTGCAAAGATTAACTCATGGATAATCAACAAATTCCTTCCATTTCACAGACTATATGTGTTCAGTATTTCTCATGCTGCCCTCCTTTAGTTAAATGTTTCACAAATATAGACCCCTCAACAATTTTACCTGGATGAGTTAAGGACCTACCTAGTAAGGTAAGCGGACAAATAAAAGCAAGAAACCATACCACTTAATTTGTTAATCCGAACGTATAGGTTCTCCCCTCCTTGGTTGCACTTCTCCATGTCAATCAACATTCCAGTCCATATCAGGCACCTCGTCTCATCCCCATCAATTGCCCTGGTGCTCATGTTCGCATAAGCATATGCCACACAGGAGCAGTTGCTACGGCATTCTACCATGCACTCATCAAAACTTTTGTTTCTGATAAAGAGGAAATGGTCAGGGACCTTCATCCCTGGCAAGGTCAAGAAACCATCTCCACTGCTACATCTTAGTGCCTTCTTCCGGTGACATCCTTCCAAAAACCTGCCACTGATCCAGCCTTCATCATCCTTCGGCTCAAAACCATCAAGGCACTTGCATGTTGAGTTAGTTTCACTGTTGTCACAGTACCCATATGGACCACAGTAGCCATACACATTGCACCTATGTGTAGGCTGTGAGTACAGGCCTGTCCATGCGGACATGTTGCTGTTCCAGCTTAGTATATTTACCTTCCCTAAGTAGCTTATCTCCATCCTGATCAGCACAGACGAGTAGTCAATCGGCATACCAAAAGACATGTACACCTCATCGTCATCTCCGCGATGTATCGCCATGTAAATGGTTGAATGGAGATGTTCTATGTAGCTCCCAAGAAGGAAGTAGCTAGCCCATACTGGGCTTCGACGGTGCGGCCTTGTACCATTCCAGAGGAAGCGCTGCAGCAAGTTATTGGGATCCGCTCCATAGGAGAAACTGCCAGGGGATGGGTCCTGTGGGCCTTTCCAAGAAACGAGGTATTGCTGCGGATGCATCTTGTGGCTGATCCTGAGGTTCATACCAGGAAGGAGGGCATCGGACGGGTGGTCGAAGCTCTGCCATAGGATGCTACTGTTGCCCAGAGACCGGATGATGAAGTTTCCCGTGTTTTCCAGTGTAGCTCCTGCAGAGATGGTTGTGACAGGTGAAGAACTGATGGTGATGATGCTATTATTCGACCTCCAAAGGATGTGGCCGTTGCCATCAGACAGAACAAGGTTTGAGCTACTGGTCAAGGTAAGCATTGCAGAGGAAAGATTGGTGATCGGCACAGCACGGTTAGCGATCCACACAACAGTGTGCTGCGGGATGTTGTTGTACCATATGCCAACATAATAATGCTTTTCAGTGGAATTGGACGGGGAGAAGAAGCCCAGGGTGAAGGTGCCATCATCGGAGACAAGCGAGTTGCCTGGTGTGAGCATCTCGCTAGAGACAAGGCGGTTAATGGACGCACATAGATGCATCGAACTCAATGAACAAGAAAGAAACAAAAGGATAGCATAGATAGGAATGGAATGAATTGGCATGCTCGACCTCATGCTTGCCATGAAAAATGATTAGAGAATCATGGATGTGAGGATATAAAAAGCAATCAGAAAGCAAGGTTGCCTGTACTATTGGACTCTATCACGCAAAAGTGTGGTTGAGTTGTTCCCAAATTAACACACACACCGAAAGTCAGTGTTATGGCTGGAAATGCTACTAACCATGCTGCATTTTTTTTGTTTATTTCATGACCCCCCCCCCCCCTTTTTTTTTCTGTGAAACCCTTTTGTGAACTGGAAATCCTTCCATGTATTTCTTATTTTGCTTCCTGAAATTAAAATCTAGGAACTTGGAAGTGCACAGATCCCTATAGAAATAGTTATACTCCTAAGATCCAGGCTTTTGGACCTACTATTGAGTATTGATTTGCATTATAAGAGTGAAATTAGACCTACTTAATCATTTTTCGAAGCGTCATATTAAGATAGAGAATGATACAGTGCATGGAGTGACTATTGAAGCTGCAGGGTGGTAGCTGGAGTTGGCACAGCAGCCTCAGTCATGAACTCGATCATTCAGACCATTTTTATGCAAGGACCTCAGTGTATGGCTCAGAGCTTCCTGTTGGTTACTTTCCGTCTATCCATATCAAATCAGCATACTATCCAAATCACCACCAATCTGATATTTGACTTGATGAGAAGATATTAATATGTTGGCCTATGTTGTCTCGTCAGTCAGTGTGAATATTGCTAAGAGTATGCGGGATTTAGTGTTCAGAAATATGTCCTTCTAGCTAACACGTTTGGGTTATGATACAAGACAGGAGTAGGACATGCTTTGCAAACCGATGACTAGAGTAGTTTGAGACTGATGAATTTATAAGGACCGAGGTTGGGTGGTTGAAACTTTCATCAAACTATAAATGGCATCAAGGTTGGCAGAAATGCAATGCGATTATGCGAATGGCTTCACCGAGACTTTTGACACTCAGTTTGAAACAAACAAAAATGGGAAAATATGTCAAGTTTAGATACATTAAAGTAAAAAAAAACATTCAACACCTATAGTCAAGTTGAAACAGCCTTACAACTGTAAACTGAGAAACGAGGGAGACAGGCCCATCTTCAATTCACACGAGAGGAGACTGAGTTCCCAATAACGGTCACTCAAGACTTCACACGTCCCGCTCATGCTAAGAACAAAACAAGCCTTTCCGTTCGAGAATGCACATGAGAATCGTGCCTTGCTTCATCAAGGCTGAACCGGACAGGATTAATGGATTCTCGACCTCGTTCGGCGATAGAGAGGGGTGGGGAGCTGGGGAGGGGGGTACCTGTGGATCAATGGATGGGGAACGAAGAAGTGGCGGAGGCCAGGGTCGGCACCGGCGGAGGCTGAGGACGCGAGAGGGCACGAGCATGGCCATGGCCCATGGCGGTGCTCTCCTGCCCTCCACGCCCACGCGGGGAGCAGCGGCAAAGCAAGGCGGAGGACGGAGATTCGGCGTCGGCGAGCCAGCATCAGGGCTGGGCCGGGCCGACCTCATTGCCTGCATTTGCTGTTGGGCCGTCGCAGTGTTGAGCTGTGGTAAGACGAGCAACCCTTTCTCCTGGCAATGATATGTGTCGGGAAAAAGTTCATCACGAGTCTTTCAACTTGCAGCTGAGTTTATGTTTCAAAACCAGATACAAAGGGCCCTCGAACTTGCAAAACCAGTGACGGCGCATCCTCGAACGAAACCGACGATGGTTTTAGCCGATGTGGACCGACGTAGCGCCACGTCAGCATGTCCACGTGTACCGAATCCACATGTCCATCTTATATCATCTTCTCCTCACCTACCTCCCGGCCGCTGTCCGTGCCGCTGCTCCCGCAACCTGCGTGCCTGTTCGCCTCCTCCTTTTCCTCCTACCCCGAAGCCTCAGCCTCCTCCTCCTGCTCCTCCTCTTCCTTCCCAGACACCTCGGCCGCGGCGGACACCGCGATGCCGCACGCTTGGGGCACCTCCGGGGTATGCAAGGTGCTAGCAGTGCTGCAAGACCTCATGGGCTCCATCTCCAGCCTCTCGCTCTACAACGAGTTCCTTCTCAGCGTGTCCACGGGCGCCGACATCGTGGCGCGGCAGCAGCTTGACCTGCGCCGCTTCACGCGATTCGGCAATGGGGAGGGCGCAGTCAAGGTGCTGCGGCATCAGGGGGCGGGTCTTCTCCGCACACTAGGACGGCCAGGTCCGCGTCTGACGCGTCTCATGCTGGGCCGAGAATGCCTTCAAGCTCGTCGCCATGCTACCCACCGCCATGGACTAGCCTCGAGGCCATATGTGCCCATGACAATGTCGTCAACGTCGTCGCCACCAACGCCAGCGTCGTCTACTAGGCCTCCACAGACAGACGCATCAAGGCATGGGAGAAGGGAAAGGCCATGCATTTCCTCTAGGGTGTCCTCATCGCCCGCGACGACGTCTCCTGGAACGTCCTCATCGCGCATTCCCTTGGCTTTGCTTTGCAGCCTCAACACATGGATCCCCCCTGGTGGGATTCAGCGACAACCATGGGAGGCCTAGGCGACGACGTGCTTGCCGTTGTGGCGTGCTTGTTCATGATGACGGAGACGAGGAACTCCATGGCGCCTGGTGCGGAATCGACGCAGCGCCAGTTGTGCTTACTCCCGGCGACGACGTCTGCGAGCTCCCCGAGCGCGGCGAACAACTCCCTCTAGCCGCCCTGCTGGCATTATCGAGATGGCGGTGACGCGGTTGCCGTCGACGGCGAGCATGGGTGGGGAAGCTCTCGACGGCGTGCGTGGTGCATCAGGCCTAGATGAGCTGTCGGAGCGTGTGGTAGAGTGTGAGGATGGCCGCTGCCACCCCAAGGTCGAGGACAACCGTGCGTCGACGATGCTGCCCGTGAGGTCGAGGATGGCCGCCACTGCCCCTGAGGTTGAGAATGGCCGCGACGATGCCGCCTCCGATGTCAAGGATGGGGAATGGAGAAGCGAGAGGCCGGCGGTGGGCGTCGGGTGAATAAAAGCCTCCATTAACCCGACTAACACGTGGGCTCTAACGCGTGGAATCATGACATGGTCGGGTGTATGGCCATGTTGGCTTCACGTCGGTGAAAACCAGGGACAGTTTGGCCCGAGGAAGTCCCATGCCAGGTTTTACAAGTTCAAGGCCCGCTATTCTTGGTTTTTGAGTCTAAGGACAAAATCTAGACTTCGCTACAAGTTGAAGGACCCGTGACTGACTTTTTCCTATTTGTCGTCACAACGACATGTAGAGCAATCCTTCGAATGATTTGGAAGCACGATTTTGGCCCACAGTTTATCTCCTGCAGTCCTGCCTTAGCCCAATAACTCGCCACTTTCTGTCTTTTGGAGGGTTATATATGATTTCTATGTTGTTGCCTTGTTGGGGTTCCATTGAGTTGTTGGATGTAAAGGGGATGGCTAGGGTGAGCGGGTAGTGAGGGGCAACCAGCAGGATGTGGAGGTGTTGGGGGCGTCATGGTGCTGCTATAACGAAGCTAGACTAGTGCGGTTAAGGTGGTGGTATTGAATCCCGCGATGGCCACCATCTGAGGGTCGGAGAGAGGTAGGGGAAGCTAGGCGACATGTGCTGCAAGATGGCCTTTGGATTGCGTCGCTCACGCAAGAAATAGTCATCCTTTTCTTCGTGTGTTGTTGTTGGTATAGGAAAGAAGTTATCTCATCTCTCTAACTATACCCGGAGTTCGAACAACCTCTTGTACAACTAAACCAGGCACTCGGGGTACTTTGACTCTTAAAATGGACACCTAACCCCCCCCCCCTCTCACACAATTCAGCTTGGTTTTGGTGTGATGTGGCAATGGTTTCGTCTAATATGGTGTTAATGTGGCGTTGACGTGGCCTATGGCCACATGACAACTTCTCCTCCTTATCCCCTTCCACTCCTTCATCCTCCTCCTCACTATGGTTATGGCCATGACCAACACAAGCTGCCGCCACCCATCTGACGTATCCACCTCTTCTTTTCTCTTGCTCCTTCTAATCTACGTATGCCGCACCATGCCACTCCTCCTCTACACCTCTAGTGGCGGCGTGTAGAGGAGGTGGTACCAGCGCTCTGCCACACACACCAGCCGTAGCTTGCTGGCTTTTCATCGGTTCTCTGCCGCCACTAAGCCCCATTATCCATGTACATTATAAGAGTGAAAGGAAAATGAATGTATGATTAAACCGAACAAAAGTAAAAAAAACATAAATTACCTAATCAATTTTTGAAAAGTTTGAAACAAAAGTAGACGAACAATAATACAGTTTGAAATTTGTGTGGATTCAGGAAAAAACAAGGATTTCAAAAAACAGCAGCGTAGCAACGAACTGGGGTTGGCCTCAGTCATGAACTTGATAGTTCAGGCCATTACTATGCAAGGATATCAATGTATGATACAGAGCTTTCCCGTTGGTTACTACACATATCAAATCAACATGCAATCGAAGCAATTGTTTCGATAAAAATGACGGCAAGTACTGTGTCGCAGTTTTTATCAGTGGAGAATAAACAGAAACAAATGACAAATGCCTGTCCCAGGTTTTTGAGCACGATAGTACTTGAGAAACACATCATAGACGCCTCCGAAGATGGAACAACGCCTGCAGGACCTTCCCTATCATCTCCAGATGGCCCACCGCGGTGTGCTGTGAACACAAATCCATCTGATCAATACCAGCACACAAAGCATGCAGTCAGCCATGTTTCTTGGTGGCACTTGAGTTCTCCATGTTCGTTCCAACACAGTCAGCCAGGGGTGCTAATAAACTGGATTACCAAGAACGCCGCAGAGCCTGAGAACATAACATTGGCAGTATCCGAACCAGCTGCAGATATTGGTATGCTTTGTCGCCATAGCCTTGTCCTTGCAAAGATGATATGCATGGCGTGAGATCTTGTTCGGCGCCAGCTAAAGCGCCCTTAGCACCGGAGCCATCTCCGGGCGCGGCCAGTACAGGGCCTCCAGCGGCACGGCCATGGGCATGGTGATCCCCGAGCCCTCGCCCATGTCGACCTCCTCATCCCCAACCCTCCTCCACTCGAAGCACTGCAGCAGGGTGCCCAGCGCGAGGCCGACGACCTTCGCGGCGAGGCCCTCGCCGGGGCACCGCCGCCGGCCCGCCCCGAACGGGAGCATCCACCTCATCCCCTCGCCGCCGCCCAAGAGCCGCTCCGGTGAGAACGTCCCCGCGTTGGGCCCCCACAGGCGCGCGTCGCGGTGCATGGCGTGCACGTTCACCAGCAGCATCGTGCCCGCCGGCACGTCGTGGCCCGCCACGCGGCACGCCGCGGACGACTCGTGCGGCGCCAGCAGCGGCGCCACCGGGTGCAGCCGCAGCGTCTCGGTGACCACGCACTGCAGGTAGGGGAGGCGCGCGAGGTCCGGCTCCTCCACGAGCGACGCCATGCCGACGGCCGCGTCGATCTCCGCCCTCGCCTTGGACATGGTGGCCGGGTTGTTGAGAAGCTCCGCCATGGCCCACTCGATCGTGCCCGACGTTGTGTCCGTCCCCGTCTGCAAGATGGACTGTCGTCGTTTGGATCAAACAAACACTGGATCAGTGAGACACTGACTGAGAGTGAGGTTACATATATGTGCGCGCCAGGTGCCTGGCCTCGCCGTTGCGGCCGGCGGCGGCGCGGAGGAGGGGGCGGGGGGAGAGCACCTCGGCGGCGGCGATGCGGCGGAGGTTGCGCCAGTTGGGCCCGTAGCTGGAGGAGCCCAGCGTGGTGTAGCCGTTGGAGAGGTGGCGCGCGGAGGGCAGCCTGGGGCGGTTGGCGAAGGCGGCGTCGTGGGTGGTGAAGCACTCGTCGGCGGCGGCGGGGTCCGCGACGTGGAGCACGCGCCGGGACCCGAAGCGGAGCAGCACGGGCCCGTGCGACGCCGCGAGGGCGGCCAGCGAGCGGTGCAGCGGCTTCTTGAGGAGGTGCAGGTGGCCGACCACGGGCAGCGACGGCGGGCTCGGCGGGAGGCGGCGGCGCTGCGGGTTGCTCCTCGTGAGGGCGCGGATCAGGAGGAGGAGAAAAACGCCGGTGGAGAGGGAGAGGGAGAGGGAGAGGAAGAGGAAGGGCTGGAGCAGTGTGGCGGTGAAGGCCGCGGTCCCCATGATTGGATCTTGGAGCTCAGGGTGAGACCTGGAAGGAGAAGACGGACGGCTCGTTGATGAGTGATTGGATGTCATATAATATAGGCCTCTGGTTGGTTCTCAATTGGATCAAAGGTGTGGTTTCATGTCACGTACTCGAGCCGTGCTTCTGGACTGTGCGATGGCCATCCAACGAAGCGGACGGCTTCTTGAACCTCGATCCACTGAGAAAACAAAAACTTCTCATGGAGGCTGCATCGAATACGAGTGATTCGTCCGTCCAGAATTGTATTTCGTTTTGAGAGAGAGAGAGGGAGCGGAGCTGGGTGACAGGAGGAGTGGCTACGTGTGGTCTCTGTGGATGAGTCAATGTAATTGGGGATGGAAGAAGCGGCAGAGGGGCCGGGAACGGCTAGGTGGTCGCTGCCGGTGAAGGTGGAGGGCACGAGCGCGGCCATGGCGGTGAGCTCCTGCCCTCCAGGCCTCCACCGCGCCCACGCGGGGCGCAGCAGCAAGCGAGGCGGAGGACGGAGATGCCGGCGGCGAGCCAGCAGCTGGGCTGGGCGGACGGCACCGCCAGTTTAGCTGGGCCTGCGTTTGCTGTTGGGCCCGTCCGGAGTGTTGGGCTGAGTCCACGAACGCCTTCTCCTCCTTTCTTTCTGAATCCTGTGTTGCTGTCAGGATATAGTTTAGGGCCCGTTTATTTGCACGGGCTGGGCTCTGGTGTGGAGTCACGTGCGCCGCATAGGGTAAGTACACTGTTCAGTACGAGACTACGAGAGAGCGTTCCGCACAGTCGCAGTGTCGCACAGAGGCAACTCTCCGCGACGCAATGGAACAGCCGCAAGCTTGGAGATGGAGGCGCAGATCTTGGAGGCTGGAAGCGCGGAACGGCGGAGCCGGGAGGGCCAGCGCGGCGGCACCCAGAGGCGGCGGCGGCTGCAGGCCTGCCGACTGCCGACTGCGGAAGGGCGGGTGAGTTGGTGCGGCAAGGAAGCGAACCCTCACATGCAAAAACAAATCGTACTTCATAGTATCGATAGTATGAGTGGTTTAGCCGATGCATAAAAACAATAAAAGAGGATAAATTTGAAGATGCATCTCCTCTGTGCGGGATAAACCCATAGGGTGTATCGTATATGCCGAAAACTGGTCGGTTGGCGTGTGCGGCGGGTCAGCCATGCGAAGATACGGTTTTGTAAGACATGCTGGATAAGAACTTAGACGTGGTAAGAAAGAACCAATCATCTCCGTAAAGAAAGGAATCTCTAAATATATATAAGAGATATATCTAATCCTAGTCCGGTTAGAAGTGTTTTTCGTGTAACCCTGACCCTCGGATATATATGGTTGGGCATGAACTGATGAACCTCTCAAACATACCAAACCATACACGAAACATAATGAGACAAACCCTAACTTACAAAACCTCCGAAGATTGTCTTCTCCATCTCGTTAGCTAGTCTCTCGATCTACATAAAGCAATACAAATCGGTAGGGTATTAAGCGATTTGACGGCTCGAACTTGATAACCATCCCCATACGATAAACTCACTTGGTGAAGCGTCCCCAGGTGGATTGTCGATGCAAAACGCCGACGCCCTTTCCTCTATGGCTATTATCTAAGTGCTCTCCCAATTATCAAATAAATAATAATAACATATGCAGATGTGAGGAATTGAACACCATACCTCTATTTCTGCATATAATAGTGATCTACCAATTGAGCTACATCCCCATATATTTATTGTTGCACTATAATATTTTGTAATTGTTTATTTTTCCACGATTACGTCAATTAGTATACCTTCTTATATCGTGTACTAAATAGTGCTCCGTCGATTGAGCTACAACCACAACGTCTATTTCACTTCGCACTGTAATCAATTTCCTAATTACATGTCTTCTAATCTATGATTGGTTATCTTATTGTTAAGTTACACCCACATGTCGAATGGATCAACGACAGGAAAATCTGCACAATCATGTTATTTATTTATACTCTTTCCTGAATAGCTAAATAGCATACGCACAATTGCCGAGCATGCATGGCATATATAGTCAACCCGGTACGCTAAAGGGATAAACAAATTATTGTTATATTATGGCGGAACAAGATGGAGCCAGAGCAACCAAAGGAATTGAAATTAAGTCTGATGTGATTACAACTCAAGCTCTCCTAATGGAGTAAACCTCTGTTCATGAATTATTTGATAGTTAACTAATTGAGCTACATCCTTATTTTTTTAACTTGAAACTATATTAATTTTATAATTAACTATATTCTTGTATTTATGATGTAGCATCCTCTCTTTGTTAAGTTACATCTATGACTCATAAGGATCGAAATCGATGATGGGGAAATCCCCATCACGAAGAGCCAAATGATGTGTTGTTAATCACTTATATTCAATGGTCAAATTAAATTAAGCGTCATATTGCGGCGCCTGCACCTTTTAAGTTTAGTTCGTTAGATCATTTTTGTCTACCTCAGTTCATGTTCTGGACTTGGTGCACCGATACTCATTTTATTCTGGTATATCCATTCCATAAAATTGGGCTCTATTCATATACTTCCTCTATGCTAAATGGGAGATTGGTGTTTATGCCCTTACTTTAGAGTTCAATTGTGATCTTACCACATTTTTCAAGCTTTATGATTTTACGCTCATGCCGTTTACCCCTATTTGTAACGTCCATCCACATTGACCATATTAATCGAGTTAATAAAAAACAAAAACAAAAAAAATAGGCGAAAAGACACACATACCCCTTACCCACACAACCCAACCACAACTCTGTCTCATGAGGTGGCAGAGGCGGTGAAGCTCGCCCAAGCACGCCCCTCACTCAGCCCCCCTCGGCGGCGCGGCTCCTGCTTCCCAGGCGCCCACAACCGCCGCCCTTCGTGGCGGTGCTCGCATCTTGCTGCTGTGGCAGCGAGGGGAACGAAAGTAGGGTATTATTACAATCCTGAGAATGATAATAAAGCACATTTTAGTCCCGTTTAAGGGCATGGGCACTTCAATAACCATCCTCATACGATGAACCCACTTGGTGAAGCATCCCTAGGTGGACTGTCGATGCAAAACGCTGACACCCTTTCCTCTATTATCTAAGTGATCCCCAGTTAAGAAATCTATATACCTAATAATAAATGATAAAGGGAGAAGAGGTTTTTCGCCAAAAGATTCCGCCCACCCTTCTTTAAATTGATCAAACAAATTTAGTCCGAATATGAATTGAATTCCGAATATTATTCGAGGTGGACTGCAACAGCACACGACACGAAAACGAACGCCCAAGTCAGATACTGACTCTGTTTTCGACGTTTTGTATATATCGATGGAAAGCTAAAACGATAACATATGGAGATGTGAGGAATCGAACCCCATACCTCTATTTCTGCGTATAATAGTGCTCTACCAATTGAGCTACATCCCCAATATATTTATTCTTGCACACTATAATATTTTATAATTATCCATATATCATGTACTAAATAGCACTCTGCCGATTGAGCTACAGCCACAACTTCTATTTAGCCTCGCACTATAATCAATTTCGTAATTAAATGTCTTCTAATCTATGATTCCTTATCTTATTGTTAAGTTACACCCACATGTCAAATGGATCAACGACGGGGAAAATCTGCACAATCATGTTATTTATCTATACTCTCTCCTGAATAAATAAATCGCATACGCACGATGCCACAAGAATTGCCTAGCATGCATGGCATATATAGTTAAACCGGTACACTAAAGGGATAAACAAGATTATTGTTATGGTGGAACAAGATGGAGCTAGAGCAACCAAAGGAATTGAAGTCTGATGTGATTACACCTCAGGCTCTCCTAATTAAGCTCTCCTAATGGAGTAAACCTCTATTAATGAATTATTTAATAGGTATCTACTAATTGAGCTACATCCTTATGTTTTAGTTTGAAACTATATTAATTTTATAATTAACTATATACTTGTATTTATGATGAACCATCCTCTCTTTATTAAGTTACACCTATGACTCATATGGATCGAAATCGATGATGGTGGAGATCCCCATCAAGAAGAGCCAAATGATGTGTTGTTAATCACTTATATTCAACGGTGTCAAATTAAATTAAGTGTCGTATAGCAACGCCTGCACCTTGTAAGTTTAGTTCATTAAATCATTTTTGTCTACCTGAGTTAATGTACTGGACTTGGTGCACCGATACTCATTTTATTCTGGATTATTCATTGCATAAAATTGGGCTCTATTCATATACCTCCTCTATTTTAAATGGGAGATTGATGTTTATGCCTTTACTCTAGAGTTCAATTGTGATTTTAACTTTATTTTTTAAACTTTGTGGTTTTATTCTCATGATTTCAAAACGGATGCACCGTTTGCCTCTACCTGTGACGTCCGTCCACATCGACCATATTAACCGAGTTAAGAAAAACAAAAACCAGAGAAAATAGGAGAAAAGACACACGTACCCCTTGTCCACACAACCCAACTGCAACTCTGCCTCTGACGGACGCGCAGGTGCAGCAGGAGCTGTCGGCGGCGGCGGAGCTCGCCCAAGCGCACCCCTCACTCAGCTCCTATTCGGCGGCGCCTGCGAGTCGTCGGCGGCGTGCCTCACACGCGACCCGGGCGTGCGGCACGGTAGCCTCGGCTCCTCCCCCCAGCGAGGGCGCGCGGCCCGGCGGGCTCGACCCCCCAGGTGAGGGCGGACGGCACGTGGCCCGGCTGATGTGGCTCCAGGCCCCCTAGCTAGCGAGGGCGCGCGGCCCGTCGGCCGCAGCTCGCCCCCTCCCCCGGCCGGTGCTGGTGCCGAGTGCGGCTGCGGCGGGGGGTCCATGAGCCTAGAGCGTGTCTTGACTCAAGCCAGCTCGCCGTCGTTGCCGCCGCACTTCCGGCCATCGTGATCCGGAGGAACACGATGGCATGGAGCGGCGCGCCTTGGCGTCCCGAAGGAGCGTCCCGCTCGAGCGAGCCAGAGAAGGACGATAGCGAGCAGAGCTGCGTCGTCCTCCCAAGGTCCTCCAGGTCGAAGTCAAGCGACTTCTCGCAGCTGAACGCTGCCTCCCTCCGCAGAAAGTTGCCGATGAGCCGCGTGGGCGGGTCCACGACGCCGCCCTCCGCGGCAGTGCTCGTCGCCTGCTGCTGTGGCACAGCGAGGGAACGAAAGTAGGGTATTATTATCACAATCCGTCAAAATCGCATGGGCAATATGCATGGTGTTTTTTACGAGAATAGACACCATTAAGAAGCATTAATTGAGTAGGAGTAAAACTTGCGTTCGATTTGAAAATGTATGGATAAATTCATAAAATTAAAAAGTGAGGTCAAAATCACCGCTACATTCCAAAACGAGGGTACGAACTGCAAATCCCCATTTTAAATTATACTAGGTGATTTGTTTTAACATTAAGTTTGGCTTTCTCATCATTTGAAAAATTTTAAAAATACATAAAAATTCTAGCCAGTCTTAAAAGTATATTATTGTTCAAGAAACTAAATTATTGTAAAACGAACAATTGTTAAAAAAAATAAAGCGAGCGACTAAAAATTGGTATAATTTGCAACGAACGAAGAACTAGTGCATACATCGCACACAGTTATATTGACGAGGTGGAATCGCGCCGGTATGACACTGGGTCCAGGCCGCGCGCGTCTCCCTCGTGCCGGCTATGCGTTATGTTAGTTATAGTGCAAAACAATACCATTAGAGTGTTTCGAGGAACCATTTTGGGGAATCCCATTGGAGAGAGCTTTAGAGACATTGACTAGGCTAGAGTTGTACGACAACCCCGTGTCGAGATGGGGGCAAAGCATAAGGTTGTCTCCAGCGGTTGCTCCAAAACAAAGGAGCATTATTATAGGACTGTTTCACACTACAGACGGAGTGAGGGATAGTTGGAATAGTGATAGAGATTAGGAACTGGAGGAAACATTGGAAAACAGTCTAAGCATGTTTGTTGTCTACTTTAGTCAGATTAGTCAGAGCCTCAGAGATGTAAGACGGGTTGCTTGTCGTGTGATTATAGCAAGGTTAAGAATAGAGCCCACTATGGAATATATGATGTTGCCATGTGATATGTAGTCAACTAAAAGCTTACTCATACAATAGTTCTCTATTGGTGTAAGCTGTACATTTAATACCTGACCCACCTCCTTCTCTCACGGATTGTCTTGTAGTCTATGAACAGTCCGCTTTCATTCTATCTCTATTTCTCTTTCTTTCACGTCACTACAAATATGATGTGATATTCTTTGCAGCCCGTCTATGTCACCGCTCTTGGCGGAAGACGGGCCGATAGCTATTGATAGCTGCAGTAGGTGAACGGCGAGGTGGGGCCGGCGGCCGGCGGCGCCAGCAGCAGAAGAGTATGGCCGGACCGCTAAGTTTTTGACGGTACGTTTCTTTTTTCTCTCGATGCATTAAAAGTTTTCTCTCTAAGACCGAGTTTAGCAGGTAGGGTATCCCAGCTTTCTATTCACTCATCCAATTATTCCTTTCTCTGTGAACTATGACGCTGCAGCACCACCTTATATCCAGTCTGTTGTGCTCGGTCTAAGGGGATGTTTGGATCCGATGGCTAAATTTTAGCACGTATCACATCGGATGTTCAGATGCTATTTAGAAATATTAAATATAGTTTAATTAAAAAACTAATTACATAGACGAGGACTAAATGACGAGACGAATTTATTAAACCTAATTAATCCATGGTTAACGAATGTTACTGTAGCATCACGTTTGCTAATTCATAGATTAATTGTGCTTAATAAATTCGTCTCATCATTTAGTCTCTATCTGTGTAATTAGTTTTATAATTAGATTATATTTAATACTTTTAATTAGTATCTGAACATCGATGTGATGGGTGATAAATTTTAGCAGAAGGATCAAACAGGCGCTAAAAGAGGAGCAGACGCCGACGGCCACGGGTCCATTCCATGGGAGCTGCTAGCTGATGTGCATGCACCGGCAAGAAGACGACGACGAACGATCAGCGCAGCCGCAGAGCGGCCGAGTCGCGGCGCGGCGCGTGGCGGTGAATCTTTTTCGGGCCTGCCTGCTCTCGCGGGTGGGCCCACGGGGCGGGATGGGGGCGGGGGAGCGATCCGGGGGACCGGCCCACGCGGCCACGCGCCCCTTCACGTGGCCTCCACACCGCGGCCCCATCACTCGTCCACAGCCACAAGCTGCTCGCGTCTCCGCCGCATATTTTTCCTCTTCTTCTTTTCCTTTTTTTGGGGTTTGTCTGTCCCTTTAATAATTCCTTCTTTGTATATCTCGCTTCACTAGAGCGAGTAGACAGTGCAGTCTCTCTCCTCTTTTGTTTCTCTCTCCTCTCTCTCAGCTGATCGTGTGGCCAGTGTTTCGCTCCCTGCTGTTAGACTGAGGCTAGAAGATTGTACAGTACAAAACGTCTCTAAGCGCGTGTTTGGATGTCTTGCCGGCTGCTCGCCTCGCCTCGCCAGTCAAGGCTAAGCGTTTGGAAGCCACTTTTCTGTCCTCGTTGCTTGGCAAGCTAGCCCATCTGGGCAAGGAAATCCTTGCTAACACAGGAGAGCGAAATCGGCTCTCCTGCGCGGGCAAGGTTCACTGCATGCTCATGCGGGCGACCATGGTGCCGTCGAATGAACAGTGCGACATCGCAAGAACCTTCGCCATCGAGGGATTGAGCTACGCGGCCGTCGAATCGACATCTGCGGCCACCCCATCGAGCTCCCCTGTCACCGAATCAAGCTGGAGCAATAACCCAATCCCGATCGGCGCGCATATCCATCCGTACCTGCTGCGCGGGCTTCTGCGGCGCAGGAGGAGCGTCCCGGCGGGCGAGCACGGCGCGGGCGGACGAGGAGGAGCAGGTGCGCGAGCGGCGCGCGGCTGTGGCCCTCCCGGCGAGCTGCAGTGGCGGCACGGCGCGGGGCAGCGGCAGGACCGCGGCGGCCATGGACCCTGCTGGCCCCTGGCCCTGGCGGGGGAGACGAGAGACGAGAGACGAGATGAGGAGCGCGATCGCCGGCCGCCGCGGCCGCCGGTCGAACTGTGAGGCAAGGGAACCAAACGCACTGTGTGAGGCAAGGCGAGGCGAGTAGGCAAGCCAGGCGAGCCGCGGCCAAGGATCCAAACATGCCACAAAGTGACGATGTTTACAGAGACATAGATAGTTGGAGCAGTGAATATAAAATGACGATAGAATAGCTATTGGCGTCGGTCTCAATGTCCTAGCTTGCAGCTTGGTCTAGACTCTATTACTCATCATCTTTCATTTTTTATATATGCATGTATAATTATCTAGCTTTATTGTGGCTGCACATCTTATCACCATGCATGGATATGTAGCTACATATATGTGTGTGATCGTGCATGGCTGTTAGTTAATTAATTAATTACATGTTGCTGATTACTCAATCATGGCAGTTGGCAGCATGGCCTATCTCGGCTCTGATTTGGATGGGTGTGCTGACCATATCGCGACCCAATCCCAAATCTGCAGCCACGACAGATGGATATGGATAGATATCTCTTTTCCTCTCCCGATGGACATGGACGTTCACGTAACTATCCCTCCCCTCCCTCTCTGTCTCCCCGCGCGGTTGGACTGTGATCGTTACCGTGTCTATTCACTGCTGTGGTTGCTGTTGCGTACGGTTCTCTGGGCACTAGGCAGCGCACCACCCATGCATTCCACACGCGCGGTTCTGGTTCACTGGTTCTTCTGCCCCAAAAAGTACAAATAGCCACATGTCCACATTTACAAGCCGATGTAAGTGCAATAGTCTGTGCAAATATATTTTGTACAATAACAAGTTTGTGTTTATACATAGTTAACTCTGTATCAATGGGAGGATGGGCGTATTTTATATCAGCGAGAGTGCGCGGGACACAGGGTGGAGGTCGTGCAATCCCCCGGCTGCTGCCGTTGGCCTAATAACATATTGCTCCAGATGAGTGGCACCAATTGACCCTAGTGTAAGAAATCGCATGCATATATGCTTACCTTATAACTGTAAGAAAGGATATTATGTGCCTGAAAAAAAATGTGGGGCTGCTATAGATTCAAGATAGAAAATGCTTTTTTTCCTAATATCAAATATTTTTTTTTTAGTTTTGGAGCATAACATATAGTAGAACAGAGAAACATCACAAAAACATTGGTTTTTATAGTTAAGGCAAAAGTATAGCCTAAACATGATCGTCGAGTCATGATGCGCGTTGGTTCACAAAAACATGAAAGAAATAATGTATAATGTTTAGTGCAAAAATATCGTATAAAAAAAGTGAAAAAAACGCACTCAGTCGTTTCTTTAGGGTATTGAGCAATGTGATCAGTCCGGTGGCAGGTGAACAGCTGGTGCGGCGCGGTTACCGGAACGGAACGGGAGCGGTGACCAGCGGGCCCGTAGGCTGGGCCCCCACGCGCAGTGGGATTAGCCTCGCGCGGCCCGCGGCTTCCCAAGGCAGCGTGCGGCCGTGGTCGCATGGTTGGCCGGGGCCGCGTCCGCGTGGCATGTGGGGGCCCACGTGATCGCCGAGAGCCACCCGTCCCGGCCGTTTTCCCGCCACTTGTTCCCGCGGCCGCCCGACGCGGATCCGACGGCTGCAGGCGCGTTTCGCCTCTGGTTCGGCCCCCACCAACGTGTGGTCTGCAGTGGCCGATGAGAATGTTCGTGCGATATGTATACAGTATATACCAAATCCAGCGCTGCAGAGAGTGGATGTTTTCCCCTAAAACTCTAATTATTTAGTTTATTCAGAAAATATTTTATTGTGATTTGCTTTATCGTTAAAGATGGTTGGACTATAGCTTGTATTTTTACGTGTTTGAATTAAATAAGATGGATGATAAAAAATTGTAGACGAAAATCGACCGCATTATATATCTGTGAATGAATATGTGGTGCGCTGTTCCGATTCCATTTTTTTTTAAACAAAATATACATTTGACTTACAATGGACTTTATAGGTTATGTGCAAAATATATAAGCATTATTAGAAAATCGTATTGAAACTGTTTTCTGACAATGTAAGTATTCCACGATCTGTAGCTCTGTAAGACCTCTTGTGGTTTTTAATTAAAGGCATGTAAGCGATCGTACTGACCCGGTTGGCAAATAAATACTACTCCCTCCCAATTTTTTATGATTTTTAATTTAAAAACAAGCTAACCCACAACAACTATTCGGGAATCACCGATCACGGTCAATCCAGGCATAGCATTGCTAGTCGACCTGCTGCCGACTCTTTTTAGTCGTGTACTAGTTGATTCTGCGCTACAATGACTTCTAAAGCTAGCCTTGCTACGTCGTGTGTTCCGAATATATCCTACTGCGATGTCGCTCTTTGGTCTGTGATCTAATTTCTTCGGCGAATCTCAGGTACGGTCTACTCGACCTTCAACTGCATGACGTCATGTTGTGTTTAGTCGACCTTCAGTCTTTAACTTTACTGACGAAGAGATACGTGTTGTATTTACGTGGTGAATAAATAATTAAAAGAAAGGAAACCTGCTTAATTGATGTTTTTTTCATTAATTTCAAGACAAGGAAACTATACGGTGGGTAAGGATACAAAATGAAGTAAGAAAAAAAATCAAATGGTAGAAACATTTTCCTTCTATCGGTCATTTTCAAATCTTTTCAACCTGTACAGTGGGGCTAACGTGAATGGTACGTATGTTTTCTTTGGTTGAAAATGATATTGTAAAAACTTGTTCTTTTTATAGTGTAGATGATGATGTTGCACCCTTCCTTTCTCTTTGTTGATATATGCTGTAATTTGGATCCACTTAATTCCTGGGACCCATGCTTGCATTTACGTTGTCCTACCCCTCTTCTTTTAATCCTCTCCTTTTTTGTGAGGTTCTACATGCATGGCGCCTATGTAATTACCCGTAAGGCCATTGAACAAAACTTGCTTCTTTATATAGTATCTTCGAAAGGATGTAGCCCCAAAGGATACGACAGCCGTTTTTTTTTTTAGTTTATGCGTGCTGTTTCCAGCAGTCCGCCACTACAAAACCAACACACCATACTTGCTGGTGCAAGGAATGTAGATATTCTTCGGGGATGACTAAATTCTAACCTATGTGATCTTGTGTTAAATGGTCAATGGTTGACAAAGACGAGTGTTGTCATAGGGTATATCTACTCTATAAAACAACGAGTCTTATAAAATATATTTCATATCAAATTATTATGTACCCAAATCTATACCCACCCGTTAGATTCTCCTCTATTTTAAATCTAGCAGAATTGGGCCCACAATCCTTTGATTTTATCTATCCGGTGCTTTGGTTTTCTGTCTCTGCTGCTTTCCCCTTCCCTCCGAGTTTCTATTAGTTTGCCGTATGACATGGGGCCATGTAACTTTACGTAACTAAATCATCTTATGCGTTCCTGCCGTATGGTTTATATTTTTTTCACCGAGCTTCTTACCCACCGGTGTCGTTCTCCCAAGAACTTCATACTCTTGTTTTTCCCTTCAGTCCTTCCCTCCTTGAGCAAAGTCCATGACTGCCCAACCGTAAGATGATCTCAAAAATAAAAAATCCACCTGAGCTCAGCCCATCTAGACTTTTCTCCTAAGGTCAAAATCCACAAGTATATTTTCGGATTATAATCCCAAATCGCCATATTCACTGTGAATAATCATGTATAAATATACATTGTAACAAACAAGACCCAGAAGCTGGTTTAAGAAAATGCATGTGCAGCAAAAACCAAGAATCTTGCATGGCCAAGGCAAGAAGAACCATAGACGGAATGAGTTATTGAGGAGATGAACGAGCAGAACCATAGATGGAATGAGCTCTTGAGGAGGCCGTAGAGCAGCTAGCGCGGAAGAGGAGGAGGAGGGGGGAGTGGAGCAGGCGGACGCACCGTGGTGGAGCAAGCGAAGAGGAGGAGGGGGGGGGGAGCGGAGCAGGCGGACACACCGTGGTGGAGCAGGCAAGCGGCGGTGCGCGCAGGAGGGAGCCTAGTCGGAGAAAGACGTGGCGGGGACACAGCGTGGGAGGCGACCTTGAGAGAGAGAGAGAGAGGACCGGGGAGGAAGACGATTCGCAACACAACGGATGACTCGATGCTGGTCTAGGAGTTTGGAGATTCGCAGCACAAGGATGACTCGACGCTGGTCTTGGGAGTGTGGAGGCCTCTCGAGTCTTCTGGGCGCCCGTGATAAGGCAGGTAAAATGTTTTTTTACATTTTTTATGTCTCAACTCCCAACGGAAATCCGCACGGTCCTGCATTATTCCATACATTCACTCAAATATGTTTCTATGTTCCTAATACACATAAAATAAAATGCTGTATAAATATATATTTTTGTCAAAATACTTGGGAGAAAAAATATATAGATATGACTTTGAAGTTTCAAAATTAAATAATGTTTTGGAATAGAATAGATCGATCCATCATCAACCCATTAAGCGTTGCTACTTTATTTGAGGAGAAAGCGACTCTTACGATAGAGCTATTACAGACAAAGAGAAAGACAAAAAAGCATGAAAAACAATCTAAGCTATGCATGGTTGACCACACACGGACTTTCTAAGTGCCATTCTTCCCTGGCCAGGTTGAACACACCATTTGTCAAGGAGGTTTGATTGCCATCGAAAATGCGCTGATTTCAGCCCTTCCAAATATTCTAGATGGTGTACATCAGTAATCCGGAGATAATTTTGTGCTGCTCCCTTGGTTTGCTATGCTCGACCACCAAGCTTTGATGCTATATGCGTTCTGACTTGGCGGTGAAATCGGATTATTTGTCCACGACCTGAGAGACCCCCACACCTCGAAAGCAAATGAACACTTAGAGGTAGAGATGAAGAGCAGACTCTAACTCTAGATCACAAAGCACACAAACTGGATTGCTAGGCCAATGTTGATGAAGTAACTTGTCAGCCATGAAGATCTTGGCCTGTACAGGTAGCCAAGTGAAAAGCTTGTGTTCCCCTTCCATATGATCCTGCTAGATATTATTAGCCTTGAAAGGGCAGAAATAATTTTTGAATTGTGCTAGATAAGCAGACTTAGATGAGAAAACTCATTCATTGTCTACTTCCAATGTATGCAGTTAGCTTGATCCGTCAATTGCACACACTCGAGATGATTTCGCAAAAAATGAATTAAAACATCTGTTGCATGGTATCCATTTTCCACACGCCCCTCATCCTGTTCAGGTTGAACAATTTCTTATTATTTTTTTGTTCCTGCGCCAAGCCAACGGATACAAGCTTGGGTGATGTGGATCGACTGCCTTGCCTGAGAGCCAAGAGTCATGTCAGAAACGGGTGTCCTAGCCTGCCCATTACCAACTATGACTTTGGTAGAGGCTCTGTATATCGCAGGGTCCAATCTTGTCACAAGGCTTCTCACAAACTAATAATCAGTATAAACATGAAAAATAGAGTCATCCCATCAATTTTTTGGAATATAAGTTGATCCATCACTACTCCATCCTTGTTGAGTTGATTCCTCAATCCAAATAACATCATAAGTGAATATTTCAATTAATAACATGTTAAATAGTTTGTTTTTAGTCACGTGTCGGGCTGCACGTGCATTTTGACTAGTATCTAAAGGGAATGATCCTGGTAAAGTTAGATCTATTATGACTTGGTTTTCTTTTTTTTCGATCATCTTTTGGCAAGTCTGCTTGGTGTGTTGACTATCCTTAAGAATTATAAATCATTTACACGTATCACAAATTCAGATGAATTTTGTGATGTATTCTATTTTTAAAAAGAAAAAACAGACCAACTTTTTTAACAGGCTAGCCCTCCTTCCGTCCCTAATATACATACTTTCAAAAATAATCTAGTATGTGTGCTTTGCATTTCCATTAAACTCATCACTAAAAGCATAGTGGTGAAGATAGTAAAAGACATGACTTTAGTGGTCAGGGATGTACTGCAATCTAGATCCTAGAGTGATTGCAGAGCTCCATTGACAGATAAACTAAAAGTCTAAATTACCCCCTTCCCCACCTATAGATGATGGCAGCGTATCCTGGTGGAAACCAAGCAACCCGTGGAAACCGTGCAAACCTAGGCTGAGGAGCGTCCGATTATATCCACCGGCTGCAAACGGACAGTGGGAATAACTTTGCATTTTACCGCCCGCCACATACCCTTTCTTTTACGAATTGGTCCTTGTTGTTGGCTGCCTGCGGCCTGCCAGCCCTTCAATCTCCGGATTAATGTCTTCACGGCAGCCGTAGGCGACTCCCAGGATGAGTTCCCCCATGCGGCCATAGCTCTCTGCATGGTGGCCTGGTGGAGCGCCGCCATGTTCTCCTTTTTGCTTACAATTCCTACATGTGCGTTTATTTCTCCCCTTGCATGCAGTCTTCATCTCCTTGCTCTTCTTGATTCTTTTACATCTCCCCTTCGACTTGATATCATTTGGAGGATGTATCTCAACTTCATCTGGAATTTTAGTACCAATGAAAGCTTCATATTCATCCTGTTTAGTAATGACTGAAGATGGGATGATCTTATGGAGAGGGTGCCTCTAGGTTGGACTAGACTCGAAAATAAAAGGTCCATGCCTTGTTCAGAGTGCTTGGCCATTTGGCTAAGGTCTTCAAACTTGTTGCGTGCCCTTCTCGTTACTATATCCTTCCCTTGAACAATAGTATCTCTTGATTAATATTTCCTCATTCCGCTTCTTGTGTTGACCAATACGAACAGAGAATCCAGCCTCATGCGCATATGACTTGTAAAATTTCTCCACATCATCAATGCTATCAAATGCCATTCCAACTACAGGCTTCAAACTTTATTGGCACTCAGGTATAAATGAAGAACACTACAATAAAATTATTCAAATCCTTGATTCTAAATAAAAAAATACAATGCACATGTTCTATTTAGTGGACTGCGTAAATACTTACACTGAGAGGACAAGAAGGTATGTATTTAGGAGTTGCTGGCAGCGGCATATGCGCACTAGTGGCAGCATGGGGAGTGCTCGGATGCACCTCAGAACTCATCAGGGCATCATCAACGGTGTGCACAGCGATGCTTGGGACCTTGGCGACACCATCGATCAGGCGGCACCACCATCGTTAGCACGGCCTTGGCGCTCGTGGCCGCGGCAGCAGCGGTGACGACCTTGGCGTCGGTGTCTGTGATGGCCTTGCTGTTGGAGACGGCATTGGCGTCGACGCACGGATGCAGCATGGCGGCGATGGAGTCCACGGATTGATCATCCATGCAACGCAATACGAGGCGAGGTAGGCGGCGTCACCGCCTCAGTCAGGAAACAAGGATCGCCTCGAAGGAAAGATATCAAGGGCTGTTTTGCAAACATTTTGTGTATTGGCGGGCGGTTTTGTGTAAAATTCCGGCACCCTCCACCCTCACTGCTAGATCTAGATCGAGCGTTCCTCAGCCTAGGTTTGCAGGGTTTCTACTGATTGCTTGGTTTTCACCTGGATACGCTGCCATAGATGATGTCTGGATACACCCCTAAAGTAATTTTGGGTTCAATTTACCTCTCATATGTTTTAGTTTGTCCAATCTACCCCTTAATAAGATTTGCCTTTTTTTCTCCATATATAGATTTCAATTTATGTTCTGATTTTGTAGAGTGGTATAAACTATCAAAACTTAGTCAAATTGTACAAAAAATGATAATGAGAAGTTCTTATAGTGTATTTTTTAACACAAGCTATCATCCTCGATAACACCACGAACTTTGAACTTAAAAGTTAACTTGTGCGCTTGTGCGTAGAGAAACAAAATATATATAAATCTCAGTAAGAGGTGGATTGGACCAACATTGATCCTAAATTCATTTTAGGAGGTTATTCAGACGGGATAGATGGGAGAGAAATGTGGACTTTTCCGTAGTTAAAAATAAAATTATAATCATTGCACACTATTTTATCTCGAACATTTGCACCTGTGAGTCTGCAGGATGACATTCCTCGCTCATATGAGCTTTCCTCGATAAGACCTGCAAATAAATCTTCTGATTTTCGTAGGACGGAGGGAGTATCGAAAGCTTACGTGCACCCCATAAGTTATTGCCGTATATAGGTTTATATATAATTCTAGGAGGGTACAAGTATAATCACAGATGACACATTTATTCTTGGCATACGTGTGCGGCCGCATAAAATAGACCGGCTTCCTCGTCGGTGTCCACAACTTTCAGCAAATCTAGATCAGAATGTTCAAATAAATATAAGTCAGAAAAATATTTTGATATACAATTTGGCATGGAAGGGGACAAGACATAGAGGATGGCAAACCTGGACCATAAATCATTAAAAAATGCTACATACCCGTAAAACTTTAAAAAATAGTAAAGAGATAGGGACACAAGACGCAAGTACTTTTGGTCCCCCAAGGAAATGTAATCAGAAGCAGTAATATGCTTTAGGGGAAATGGTAATATTTGTTGATCTTTCATGCATAAAATGTTTGTCATTGGCATACACATCAAATTTCTATGCTAATAAAAATATTAAATATGCAAATTTCTTATTGCTGCTTGTTATGTTCATGCATAGCCTAATTGGAAGAGCTAATATGCAGCATAGCTACAATTAGATTATGTGTTGCTTGGTTGTACGATTACAGGAAGCAGAAACAATCAAATCCTCGATTCACGTGCTTCACTCAGTTTGCAATTTTTTTTGATAATGACAAATCATGCCATGCAATTTTTATTGCATAACAACAACAATAACAACAGCAACAACAATAATGATAATGATAATAGTAATAATGATAATTTGAAAATAAATTTTTTGAACCTTCTGAATCTTTGTATCCATGCATGCGAAGAACTATCCTTATATTATGCTGAATCCATAGGAAGTGAGCCTAGATAGCATAATTGGCTTGGTGGGAGATGTGTTCATGCACCCAACCAATTACCACGCTTGAGTTCTCTACGGCTTGAATTTAGATTTATGTTTCTTCTCGATAATGAAGAACCATTTCATCCTAAGTGAGGTCTTATTTTAAGATATTCCAAACATGGCACTCAAAACCGTGGGTTGTTCAAAATTTGGCAACGTCACAATGGCATGCAGTGTCACTCTGAGTCACTAATGTGTTGGCCAGGGTGTTTGATTCTAAAGAAGCTTGTGAATTGAGTCCTAATTTATAAATAGTACCGTGGTCATATCCGGAATGCAAGGTCTCCTTTCTAGAACCACAGATCATTTCTTTTTTTTAAGAAAAAAAATGTATCGAACAACATAGATGTGGCGACTATCAGACGGTGACTTTTATCTCTCATCGTTGAAACTAGAGCTTGAGGACTAATTGTCATTTCTGTGATATGAAATCCTAACTGATTATAAAGAAATGGTGTAGAAAGCAGCCAAATAGCAGTAGGACTGTTGAGGAATTGAAGGAAACTGCACACTAGTACCAGTCCCAAAAGGTGTTGAGGTAGTGTTAGCGGTAGTCGCACCACCTGTACCTCTAGCTGCGTTTATTGGAAAATTTGGCAGCAGCAAGTTGGCTTTATTTATTAATTAGAGAGAGAAAGCAAAAGGGTGAGGTCAGGGCACGGGGAGGCGATGGATCAGATCGAGAGGGAAAAATATCTGATGGTGGCAGCCGGCGGGCTGGTGAGATGAGTTTATTGTACTCACCTCCCCAGTGTGAGGCGGGGGGAACGAGGAATACGAGGTGGCAGGCAGGTGGATCCGGGCACCCACCTCAGCATCAGCAGTTTCGAGCGAGCTTGTGGCCCTCGCCGCGCCGCTGCTTCCTTCGCGCCCACTCCGGCCCCGCCCCTTCCCAGCCTAGTGTTTCTTTTTTTTTTCCCATTTCTTCCTCCTACCGCTACCAGCACATCATTTTCCACAAAAATAAGCACCGCTACCCCCAAAAGGATTTCTACTGGTACTCCGTTTTACTTGTTTAGGAAAATTGGTTGCACTTGTCTACCCCACGTCGATTTCATGTTCAATTCATGTGTCGCATACCGGCCTTAATTCGGTTTGGGTCTTTCGACAATTTTTCTCCTATGCTGTGGCTTTTGTTATCCTTATATATTTTCTGCAGGAAACAAGGATTTTTAAGGTCGTAGAGCATATGTATTCATCCGCTCATCTCAAATTACAGTTTATTTTAATTTTACCTTAACTCAAATTTAGTCCACTTCAACCAAGTATTTTTTCCAAAAAAAATACCAGCATCTATAACATCAAATTAGTGCGTATATTTAGTACTATTAAAGGGGCTAAAGTATTTTTTTCCTTAAAAGTAGTTCAGAGAATTTTTGAAATTAGAACCAACCAAAGCGAGCTACATATAGTTTGGAACAAAAACACAATTTATATCAGACGTACAGTTTCCCTTGCCCATCAGCTAGCTCTGAGACGTCACTGTTAAGAGGTGATGTCACCATATATAGATGCTCCTGCTGACAACCCTCTCTTGGCCTTCTACGGTCTCCGCAGCCACTAACCGTCGCTCTCATCGATCCGTTGCACAATGCACACCCATGAGCCACAAACATTATTCTCGATCTTTATTGGCAGCCGTGCTATCGAAAGAAAGATTCACTTTAATTCGCTGCCCTGGGTAACACTTGGATCCCGATAGAGAGAATATAATTTTGATGGAAGCCATGGATAAATTGAAGGGGTTATTAGTTGCTTCCAAGTTCCAATCTGAGTAATCTTCTTCAGAACTGATTCTAGCTAGAAGCTAGCTATAGACTTGTGTACATCTCCTCTCAATTGCGTGGCATAACCGACTCATCATTTTTGTTTCTTGATGATCTACAAATATATAGTGAAATATCACCTATGCCCAGGAAAAGAACGCGGTCACATTTTTTAGATAGATTATTAGCTATGATAAGTAACTTAGGTAGTTAGGTGCCCTAATAATTACTCTCTCCAGTCTTCAAATACTTGATGTTTTTGACACAATCTCACATACCAATGAGCAATTAAATAGGACTGTTGTTCCTATAGTAGCCCTAAGAAATAGGCCGTGTAATTAGTCACGCACATTCGAAAGGAAATAAATGCGCATGAACCTTAAAAACATGTAAAAATGTACGGACATTGAAAAGGAAAAATAGACAATGAAGTCTGTATGTGCATTAGAAAGCCGATCCAGAAGCTACAATTGAATTATTTTGGGGACACATTTGGACGCTATTTCATTCTTTATGTGATAGGCCAAAAACATAAGCTACATAATAAGCTGAGGTGTTTTTTTTGCTGCATAATAAAATCATACTGGATAAGCCAGATTAGATAGTTTTAGGGCAAACAAATATGACCTATTTCTGAAGAAAATAAGTTGCTGTGCATTTAGCCAAACATCTTATTTTTTGTTGGCTGTGGATGGCAAAAGACACCAATACCCTCAATTTATAGGTGCATTGTAAATCTTACAATTGGGATGGGTAGTTTGGTAGAAAGACCAGACCATAATCTAAAATAATTTTTTAGAATGAAACCCACTAAAATGTGTATATGGACGTTCTTACTTATTTAAGTCAAGGGAATAAGCAGCCGTGTTTTGTTTCCCTTACTTATATATACCTGTGAAAAATAACTGAATTATAAATCAATACACTACCAATATCTTGTTTTTCGCGTGAAAGTTGAAACTAATCATCATAAATATATATATGGTGGTACTTGAATTTTAAACTTGCACTGTGAGCTTAAATAGTATATCGTCTATGGTACAAGAAATACATTGGAAAATTAAAAGTGAATTGAATAGTACACAAGAGTGCACGGCGAGCTTATAGCCTTTCGAACGTGAAATCAACCAACGAAATAAGTCAGACAATAAATTTAAATTCACATTATTCTTGTACTTGCCAACTTTCTACTTATTTAAGTCACGTAAATAAGCAGCTATGTTTTGTTTCCCTTACTTGTGGGGAAAAAAAAACTAAATTCTAAGTCAATATCCTACTAGTATGTTGGTTTTCGCGTGAAACTAATCATCATAAATATATAATAAGGTTGTACTTGAACTTTAAATTTGTACTGTGAGCTTAAATAGTATATTTATGGTACAAGAGATACATTGGAAAGTTAAAAGTGAAATGAATACAAAAGAGTGCAGGACGTACGAGTATATAACCCTTCTAACGTGAAATCAACCAACGAAATAAGTCAAGCCAGTCCATAAATTTAAATTCACATGATTCTTCTAGAGAGAACTCTAGCGTAAATTAACTCCATGCTAATATGGTGTTTATAGAAGAATTAATGCTACAAACCCAACGGACAAACCATACCAAGCAAGCAGCCGCAGGGAAGGAGAGGAGCGAGGAAGGGGGGCAAAAAAAGGAGAGCCTGGAATGTCCAGCTGGAGGCTCCCGCGGCCAGTAGTGGGAGCGAAGCGCATCCGCAGACGATCCTCGGCTGGAGGCTCAAAACCTCTCGCATCCGAACCAACTCCAGCCTCACATCCCACCCTCCCTACTCAGTACTCACTCCTCCCCACAGCAGGACGCACCACACAAATCCCTCTCCCTCCCTCGCCCTCTCTCTCTCTCTCTCTAGCGGCCCCAAAGAACGAGAAGCAACGAGGAGGGAAAAATCTCGTGACGGCGAGGCGAGGTCGAAGCGGAGCAGCGAGGACCATGTCGGCGGCGGGGGAAGGCGGGAAGGAGAAGGGCCCCGGCGGCGCGTGCGAGCTGTGCGGCGCGGCGGCGCGGGTGTACTGCGGCGCCGACGAGGCCACGCTCTGCTGGGGCTGCGACGCGCAGGTGCACGGCGCCAACTTCCTGGTGGCGCGCCACGCGCGGGCGCTGCTGTGCCGGGGCTGCTCGCGCCCCACGCCGTGGCGCGCCGCCGGCCCGCGCCTCGGCCCCACCGCCTCTCTCTGCGACCGCTGCGTCCGCCGCGGCGGCCCGGGGGGCGTGGGCGTGGGCGCCGCGGGCGCCGACGAGGACATGGGCGACGGGGGCGAGGTGGATGACGGCGGCGAGGACGAGGACGAGGACGACGTGGACCAGGACGACGTGGACGAGGAGGGCGAGGGGGAGAACCAGGTCGTGCCGTGGACGGAGGAGGCGGAGGCCACGCCGCCGCCCGTCGCCAGCTCCACGTCCAGCAGCAGCCGGGGGATCGCCGCCAACGGCGTCAATGCCGCCGAATGCGCAAAGGTGCAGCCTTTCCCCCCTCTCTTCCTCGATTCGGTTCCGACGCCTCGCATTCTCTCGCCCCCTAATCTCGCGAAGATGCGGTTCGTCGTCGATCAGGACGATTTCCTCGCGGATCGCGGCCGAAAAGATCGGCCATTTCTTCTGATTTCGTGAGCGAACACTCATTGGGATGCAAATGTCGCCGTGTTTCTTCCAGGAGGACGTGCCGTGCTCGACGTCGCAGCCGAGCTTGTGCCACTACTCGTCCTCAGCAGCGGGCCACGGCGGCCGGAGCGACGAGGCCACCTCCTCCCGGAACGGCGACCGCTTCCTCGCCTCCCGCCACAGGAAGAGATCACCCTCGGATTTCCGCAACTCTGGGTCGGCGCAGGCCGGAAGTGGCGCGCCGGCGAGGAATTGCTCCAACGTGGGCATTGGCCGAAATGGGTGAGTTTGCAGACCGACTCTCTTGATCTGAAAATTCCGTGCCATTTGTTAAGCGACATTCATTGAAGTACAAAAATGGGAAAGTTTCGCCTTGCGAACATGGATGCAGTTATGCATCTTCACAAGCATGATGTGAAGTACAGTACTACTGAATTGTAAAAAAAAAAAAAACAAAGAATACATCAATCCTTTTTTTTTTAAATCACTAGTAGGAAGTAGCACGAGTTGGGGAGAATGAATAAAGAAGAATTGTAAGGTGAGCGAACCATCAATGTAGAAGTTGTACCAAAAGGTTGATAATGCTTTTCCATGGATTTTTACATCCATCAAGTTTCTACTGCTAGGGGTGGCTGCATCATAATCAGAAAGCTTTGCTTGCCTTGCTGAGCGCCATCATATGATGCTTGGAGTGCTCTGCAATCTTAGTAGTGCTCTAGCTGATGGGTAGCAAACTTGCTTTTAGATTCCAAAAGCATTACATTTCCACTTTGTCATGGTCTATTTTGAGTGTACTGGCATGTAGACAGTAAGCGAGAGCTTGTGAGGTGCCAAGTGGCAATTTGTGTCCACTATCGCACTCAAGTGCTAGTGTTTATTCTCCTCTCAAAGAAGGTGTTAGTGTTTTAGCATTTGGGCCTCGATTTCTTGAATGGCTTTTTCTTGTTCCTAGGATGACTTATTGATTGGTACTAGTTCCTAAGGGTTGAGACGCCTTGGTGTCTTTTTTTCCCTTTTGCAACACAATATGATTTCTGCTTCATGTTTATGATCAATGTTGCTCATGGTGGATTTCTTTTTGTTATTGCAGCTTTACCTGAGTCAGGCAATTTGTGGTGACTGGTGTAGATGCTGATGCTAACTACTACATTAGAAGGCCACTTTTAGTGTATCCAAGCGTCGGGAAGATGTGAATCGCGATGAGATCAACTTCGACCAAGGTGTGCGTCGTTCTTCGGTCATCAACTTGCGCGGTTGAGTTATCGCCTTACCAGGGCAGCCATCCCAGAACGATGATAGTATTCCTAAATGGCGACGGCTTTTGCTAGAGATTGTATATGTCCCCTCTACTTTCTTGTGTTTAAATTCCTTCCTCTTCTGTTTGTGGATGAGGCGTGTTTGCTAACCTAACGGAAATGATATAGGCTCGCATTTGCTGTGGCATTATTCATGGTCTCTTCACCTTTTTTTTCCTGAGATTTGTGGCTGCAATGCGGCTGAAACGTGCAGCTCTGTTGCTCGGCTAGCAATACAATTTAGGCAAGTTGCAGCATGGCAAGATGGATCTTGAATTCTTAACAGTCCATTTGCAGGGGAAGGTGATTAGGATATGATTCTTGTATGGATGTTTACTTGTCTGGTCAATTTAATGTTCTTAAATGGAAAATATCCAGCCTGGTAGGAGGAAAGAAGAAGTAACCTCGTTTGAAAAAAATCTACAGAGGTTGAGTTTAATCTGAGCTCATCAGGTCTGTAACAGGCTGACAGCAACCTTCATATTTTGATACTGCCATGCCTGCCTGCCTGCTTTGGGGCATCCGATGCTTCGTCCTGATCTTTCGATCCCCAGGTTTCTATCGACATCACTCACCACCAAAAAAAAAAAAAGACGCCTGAAAATGAAAGGAGAGAGGCATCATGGTTCATGGATGATGGATGTACTACGGTTGCTTGCTTTCTGGTGTGAAGGAAAGCTGAAGAGGACCGAGGCGTCTCTGTATTCTATTCTGCTGGCGTTTAGCATGGAGGCATCGTGCAAGCCACATGCTGCGGCTTTGCTTGGAGATGATGATACACTTGGGCAATAGATTAGTGGCCAGGCGTGAGTCGCCAGGAGATCAAGATTCAAGAACATGCAGAGGGAGGGGATCAAAGCTAGCGCCTCATTGACCTCGGATTCATTTTAAAAGACCCTTAAGTTCAATTTGCGAACAAGATACTTCTTCATCGTAATAAGCTATGCCGTCCTATGTATATGGGCTATGGCTATGAGCCTATGAGTCTATGACTGTGAGATCTGGTGTGTATTCTACCCAGCTTATATAAACTGTAATCTGTCTTCCTCAACTAATATTATACACTCCTAATATTATTGCACAGTCAGTGCTACGGTGATTTTTTTTCCCCAAAAACTGCTAGCTGCTCGAGGTGCTAGTACGGAAAAGGGAGCAGAAATGATATTCCTTTATGATTCTTTTATCCCGCCAGAACAGCTTGTGATCCCATTTGCCGCCAGGCGCCAGCCGTCGATCGGAGCGAGCATTCGAAGTGTTGAAGGGGACAGAGGAGAGCATGCATGCATGGCCATGGAGGAGGAATCATTGTGTCGACACCTTTGCTAGGAACGGGAAGCGATCGAAGTGGTCCGGAAGCGATGTCACCCAGGCACCTAGCGGTAGCGCAAACCGAACCCAACCGATGCGAAAAAGATCTCTGCACAAGAGGACAGGCCAAGGCAGGCCACAAGATAGCATGTTGCTCACTGGACAGTGGGGCCAGTCAGGCAGGGCATGAAATAGTTGCTCTTTGGCCCCTCCAACTCCGGCCTAGGAAATATTTGGTCAAACGGTAAATTTTTTGTTCGTATGTTTTATTTGACACCTAAATAAAGTCTGTAAACAAAAAAAAATTATCATTTGATCAAATATTTTTTGAAATTCAAACATGGTTAAATTTGGCTAAAATTTGGCCTGGCCAACTTTGGTCTTGAACCAATCAGGAGGCTACAAAGGAGGCCATTCCTCACTCCATTGTCTCCCCCCCCCCCCCTCTTTTTTAAAATAAATAAATAAATGTGTTATGGGAATGATTTTTGGACATGTCGTCTGACCATCACCAAAGGTGCTTTAGACATAACTGTTTCTTCTCTAATAAGATGAACAATCAAATGTCATGTATAAAATTAACAGTGTCATATAAATTTAAAAACGAGGAGAGTAAGGTCTCTTTTGGAACAAACGAAAATTTCTCTGTTCCTGTGATTCCTGTGAAATTCCTATGTCAATCTTGTGAAATTCCTGCGTTTCAAAGGGATCCTAATTCAGAATTTAGATGCCTATGCTTCGCCATGGCTAGAAACAAGTGGCCCGATCCATGCTTTTCGTCACATATTCGACTACTCCATTCAACAGGCTATTTAATTTCCTCGTGACGACGGAAACACTTGCTAGCACTTAACACACATGGCCATGTGAGGAAGAATTTATGAAGATAGTGTCAAGTCAATAACACATGGCCATGATACTGTTATTTTTACACAGCGCTTGACGATTTGTGAGCCTGTATGAGAACGCGTTGTGATGGACTAGTTTTCCTGCAAGAACTGCTAAACGAAGATTAGCAGGTTTTATTAAAAAAACGAATATTAGCAGGAAACATCGTTACGGAAACCAGAAAACAAAAGAGCTTCGGCTAGCTAGGCCTAATTGATGAACATGTGTGCAGTAGCCTAATTTGGGCCCAGCTGATTTCCAAGTCACTCTGTGCGTTTCAAATTATAGATTGTTTGACTTTTTATATCGAGTTTGACCCTTTTATCTTATTCAAAAGTATGCCAAAGTATGTAAAAATTTAAGTCATACTTAAAGTATATTATATAGTAAAATAAATAATAGTAAAAATACATAATAATTATAAAAAAGAAATACGATAAAGGGAGCAATTTATAATTTTTTGAATGAGATGAAGGATCAAAGTTTTAGAAAAAAGTGAACCGCGACATATATTTAAAACCAGAGGAAGCAATTCAATTGTTTAGTCCTAAGTTAAATTTCTCTAACATTGACTAAACTATTAAAATAATATATTAATATATGTAATACAAAATAAAAAGACTAGTACAAAACGTATTTTATGGTGGAATTAATGTGACTGATTTTCTACTATTGATGTAGGCGCATTTTTAATGATATATACAATTGATCAACTTCAGAGAATTTTAGTCTAGAATAAAAATAAAATGAAGTCAAAGCCTCGGAGTATACAATACTGTAATTTAGGCTGGATAATTTCAGATTGCAAAATCCAAAATTTGAAATCTAGTTTCTCATCCAAACATTATATGTAGATTTTACAATTTACTCTCTAGATATTGTGGATTTCAGAAGCTAGCCAATCCTAGCTTCTAGCTTTTAAAATCCTGATTGCATAATCTAGATGGATCCATACAGGGTCTTACGGGGTGTTTGGATCTATGGGCTAAATTTTAGCCTCTGACGTATCGGATGTTTGGATATTAGCTAGAAGTATTAAATATAGACTAATTAGAAAACTAATTACACAAATGAGGATTAAACGGTGAGATGAATTTATTAAGACTAATTAATCCATGATTAGCATATTGATGCTACAGTACATTTGCTAATTATGAACTAATTAGGTTTAATAAATTCGTCTCGACGTTTAGTCTTATCTATATAATTAGTTTTGTAATTAGACTATATTTAATACGTCTAACTTGCGTACAAACATCCGATGTGATATGAGTTAAAATTTAGCCTACAGATCCAAACACCCTTGGGAGGGAGGAAGCACTAGAAAACCACTTCAAAGTAAAGCAAAATGAAAAATAACAAAAAGAAAAAAAATCCAAGCCTTGGAGGCTTAAAATGGCAAACATGAGGAAATGTGATAACGTGGACGAAGAGGATCGGCCGGCTGCCTCCTGTCCTCCTCCCGTCGATTCCTCCGAAATCGAAACCTGGGATCAGCCTAATCCCACTCCCGGCGCTCAGGGCGCGCCCCGCGCGGCTTTCCCCAACTCTCGGGATCCCAGCCCAGGTAACAATGCGAAACTCCGAAAGAATTCCTTTTGAAATTAGTTTCCTCGGTACAGCATCTTGATTCGAGGATTCGTGCGCCGTGATGTCGTCGGCAAATTCGACCCTGGATCTGTGGTAGCCGTGATGTAGCAGGGTTGCGCGGCTGATCTTGATTGATCCTGAAGACTCTGTTTTTTCACTGTTCCCTATCTCGTCGAGTGTACCAGCTCTCCCTCCGTTTATTTAATGCAGGGAGTATTGTATTTTGATTTGGAAAAGACAACATTCGCATGTTTGGCTTACAATTGGTCTGTGCTTACTGTACAAAAGTTGCATCGATATATCCATCTTCGAACAAGTATTTTTAAGATAGCGCTGGTAATTTTTGCAAGAGAAATTCGCTGAATGATTCTATTCCGATCAAAATGTAGATTGTGTTGATGAACATGGTTTTTTGGGTAACACCAGCATCTTATTTCCACGAGTGAGACGGCTATTAAATCTGCGGGAACGCCTTTGCAGGATGGAAGGAGAGGCAGATGTCGTGGTTGGTTCTTGTTCCAAGCCCTGTGGGTCGTTGGAGGACTACCGCATTCCAGATTACATTCTGAAGTCAGATGCTCAAAAGGTACTTGTTGATCATGCACCACCCTGTCCTGTGGTAGTCTTCATCAACTCTAGATCTGGGGGCCAGCTTGGGAGTAGTTTAATCAAAACATATCGTGAGCTTCTCAATGAAGCACAGGTACCTTTTCTGCCTTTTTGGAAATTAATAGCATTTTGAATCTGGATTTTATTGTGAGATCTGCTCAGTTATTTTCAGGTGTTTGATGTCTCAGAAGAGGCACCAGATAAGGTGCTGCATCGTTTATATGCCAACCTTGAAAGGCTCAAGATGGAAGGAGACATTCTTGCTGTTCAAATTTGGAGGACGCTGAGACTAATTGTGAGTGATAACACTTCCAGGAAGTCAGATTATATTATATATATATAGGTCACTGTTTCTTTTTCTTTGCCATTGTAGTTTTCCTGACTAAATAGATTTAAACTAGGTTGCAGGTGGTGATGGTACAGCTAGTTGGCTGCTTGGGGTAGTCAGTGACCTTAAGCTTGCCCACCCACCTCCAGTTGCAACTGTTCCTCTGGGAACCGGAAATAACCTTCCCTTTTCATTTGGATGGGTAGGTTGTCAACTACTGTTCTTATAAACAGATTTCTCTTATGTTTTTGTGTCCTCACGTTCCACACTTCGGAGTTATTTATATACTTTCTCATCCATGATGAACGATGACAGAAAAAAAAAGGTGATTCACCAAAGGTCTATGCTGATGCACATCCATCTACTTATTACCTGTACTGTACTGAATGTCTAATACTTTGTAGGTTGTAGCACTTTGCATAGGATCAAGTTGTTGTTTTAGTGTTTATTTTCATTGCCTTAAGCTGCAGTGGCTGCAGAAGAATGTCTAGGATCAAGTCAATGCACTTTCTTTGGGTTCTAGCACAAATGCAATGTTTTTGATGGACTAGCTCCTTCTCGTGCCAGAACTTCAAACTGTGATATTGCATGCCATTGCCTCTGCATGTAAGAAAAGTTTGGAATTTATGTCGAATTGAACACTGCAGGGAAAGAAGAATCCTTCTACGGACAAAGAGGCTGTAGAATCATTCCTTGGGCTAGTAAAGCATGCAAAAGAAATTAAGATTGATAGGTACTACCTGAAAGAAACAGTTCATTGTTAGTTGTTATTTAAAATTTATTTAATGAGTGTCCTAAGGATGAAATGTTTTTTATTTGCAACTTGTGCATGTCTAGCCCCGTATCCTTCTGGTACTTTGTAGGAAACTATTTTCTTAGTAGAGAAAAGTGCAGCTCTACTGTGTGTTTGTGGCAAAAAAAAAAACTTGTCTAATATTTGATGCAATAACACATCATTCTTTTATGCTCATTTATATGCTTTTCCTAAGATGCAAAGTTATTTATGTGTATTTAAATAATTTAACAATTAACTCTTCATTTTGATGTGCTTCCTCAGTTTATAGCATGCTTATTCTTCTTTCCCATGCGTAGGAAGATTCAGTTTAATGTACACTTTGATGTTTCAGTTGGCACATCATTTTGAGAATGCGAGTACCAAAAGAAGGTCCATGTGATCCGATTGCTCCATTAGAGTTGCCTCATTCGTTGCATGCGTTTCATCGTGTCTCAAGTAGTGACTCCCTCAATATGGTAATGTCTCTTTCTATTGCTATTTTTTTCCTATGGAGTTAGGTTTTTTTAATATAATGGTTATGAACTATTGCAGTCAAAGCCATTCGATTACTGAATTTAAATCAAAGCCTCATTTATGATTCTTGTTTACTTCAGGAAGGTTACCACACATTCCGTGGAGGGTTTTGGAATTACTTTAGCATGGGTAAGGCTTTGCTGTTAATCTCATCAATAGGTTGCAGAATTGGGGAGAAGACCATGATGTACCTTATTATAGGAAGGATAGTGATTTGCTGACGCACTAATGAAACTACTGCAGATCAATTGCCATTAATGCCATGACAGATTGCCATTTTTTATATATGAAAAATCCACATTTTCAGTGAATACTTAACCACACAACAATTAAAATAATTCGGACTCCAGCGTCAAACATGATGACCATGCTTCGTATATTTCAGGGATGGATGCAGAAGTGTCATATGCATTCCATTCTGAAAGGAAGAGGAATCCAGAGAAATTCAAGAATCAGCTGACAAACCAGGTATTTTTTTTTCATACGTTTGGAGTCAGTTTCATCACTATACTTTCATTCTGTTGATTCAATAAATGGCCAGCTAGCATTGTTCAAATTATGCTAGACGTTTTGAATTGTTAACGTGCATCAATTATGCAGGGTACATATGCTAAGCTTGGACTTAAACAAGGATGGTTTTGTGCTTCTCTAAGTCAGCCATCATCAAGGTAAAATTTGCTAACCTGTCATAATTCCGTATCACAAGCACTTCTGCTGCTGCTGCATGTCTTCTGTATATTTGCCATATCGGACTGGCGATACCTCTTATCTTTGTAGTCTTTAGTGTTACATTTGAAATCAGGCCTCATAAGGGGTGTGGGAAGGGGAGGATGGTATTTGTCATTTTATTGTTCTTTAACTGTAGTAGCTACTTTCATTGCTCCAAATCACTGCCTGTTATGGCTAGATTGGCGAGGTAGTATTGATAGATGGGATAGCAGATAGATCCGTGACTTGCCCTCTCTCAGGAGGCTCTGAGCTGCACTTTATGATCTATTTTCTGCTTGCCCCTAAACTGATACAATGGTCCCTCTTTTACAGAGAGGACTGACTTGACCCCTAAGCAATATCTGACTTGACCTCTAAGAAATATCTAACTGAATCTATCTTATCTCTTCCCTAACTAACTAATCCTATTCAATCTAATCTAACCGTGGTACTGTTCATGCATGAACAGTCCCGGCCAGTACTGCTGCCATAACACTTCACCACCCCTCGAAGACAGCTCGTCCTCGAGCTGGGATAATGCTCAACGATGAAGACCGGAGATGGTGATGTTGATAGAGCGCCAGATCTGGGTACCAACTTGCGTACCCCTAGCCAACTCCACGCTTCGGGGCTTGGTCATCACCGCAACGCGGAAGGGATGGCGCGGTACTGCTTCAAGAGGCATTGTGAGGGGGTGACGCAGTACAACGGCCGGTACGGCACCGAAGCGGACGCCGCAACCCTGCGACCCTCGTGCACGGAGGGCGGTGCGATCCCACACAGCGCACGTGGTGAGGAGACGACTGGCGGGGCGCCGGCAAGACGACTTGCGGAGAGCCGGCGGGGGCGCGGATGGCGTCCATGGATCCTGCGCCTCGACGACGGTTGACGGCGACGAGTGGAAACCTGCGGGCGACGCCAGGCGGTACATCGCGGCCGGGGACGGGCAGGCGGCACAGAGACGTAGACGGGAACGCTTGGGGGGCGCGGGCGGCAACGAGCCTGCTACAGGCGATGACGGACGGCCAGTTACGGGCAGCAACGCGACCGCTGCAGGCGACGACGGATGGGCGGCCGCGGGTGGCGACGAGTTGACCGCAGGCACCGGGGAGGCGTTGGACGATGGAGCCTTGACGATTGTTGCAGGTGCAGCAGTCCCGTCCATTGCCGGCGGAGTCACGACGACGGAATCGCGCCTCGCAAGGATCTCCTTGATGGACGCCCGAAGCTCAGCACAAGGATCCAACAGGCAGGCCGCTGGTGCCGGCGTGCTGGACGGTGGCACCACGAAGATAGAGTTGAACTTTGCAAAGGCAACGAGGAGCTTATCCACACCAGCCTGGAAGGCGGCGGCGGAGAGAGGCTGGTCGTCCATGGCTGCAGTGAAGGCGACGGCGGCGTGGTGGCAATGCGCAAGAAGGAGCGCGGGCAAGGGATTGGAGAGGGGCGGCCAGGGTTTTCTAGGATGGGCGCGGTACTGTTCACGCGTGAACAGTACCCGCGGGTGAACAGTAGATGGTTGGGGAAAAATTGTCTCTGAATATGAGGTCGGAGGATCGAAGGCTCTGATTACCAAAGATGTTATGATGTTATGGCTAGATTGGCGATGTAGTATTGATAGATGGGATAGCAGATAGATACGTGACTCGCTCTCCCTCAGAAGGCTCTGAGCTGCAATTTATGATCTATTTTTTGTTTGTCCCTATTTGTCCTCTTTTATAGAGAGGACTGACTTGACCCCTAAGCAATATCTGACTCGACCCCTAAGCAATATCTTACCGAATCTATCTTATCTCTTCTCTAACTAACTAATCCTATTCAATCTAGTCTAACCGTGGTACTGTTCACGCATGAACAGTCCGGCCAGTACTGCTGCCATAACACTGCCATCCTTTGGGGTTTAAATATATAATAATCTGGGAGGTTGTAGCTTCAGTGTATTATTGACAATGCTAGATCTATAATGTTTCTGGCACTCTGTGTATCTTCCAGATTTTTCCTTCTCTCCTTTTGGTGGATAAATGATAAGCTAGATTGCTTTTGTTTCCAGGAACCTTGCTCAGCTTGCAAAAGTTAAAATCATGAAAAGAGCTGGTAGCCAATGGGAGGAACTTCGCATTCATCACAGGTAAACTTTGGTGCCTTTTACTTTCATTAGATCACAGTTTGTTTTTCTCCTAAGCGCTAATGTAATCGTACATATATGATATGACACCTGAAAGCTTCTTTCTTTTGACTTGGGAAATGTTTCCTTATTCTGTTCCATTAGTTATTCATCATTGCATGATACCGCCTGTGTATCTGTAATTCTGTATTCCTTTTGGTTGGTAGATTGGCTTGTAATCTCTCATTTGTTCCTCTTGCAGCATTCGATCTATCGTCTGTCTGAACCTGCCTAGCTTTTCTGGAGGTTTAAATCCTTGGGGAACACCTGGCACGAGGAGAGTAGCAGATGTGAGTTCCCATGTCTTCTTTTCTGTCAATGAAACATACGTTATTTGCAGGCCATGTCCATTGGTTCAGTAATTTCTCATGGCAATGTGCAGAGGGAGTTCACTGCGCCTTTTGTGGACGATGGACTCATTGAGGTTGTTGGCTTCCGTGATGCCTGGCATGGGCTGGTCCTGTTGGCCCCTAATGGACATGGCACCCGCCTTGCGCAGGTATGAACTGTGCCTGTCAATCTTGCTACCTATTCCTCCTTCCGTTGTCAATTTTACATTTCAGGTATGAACTGAAATGTAACAGGAGATCATTGTAGTGGTTTGGTACCCTGAAATGGGTCGATCTCACCATCATGTCTGATATATTACCATGTTGTTTTGCAGGCCCATAGAATACGGTTTGAGTTCCATAAAGGCGCTGCGGACCATACCTTCATGAGGGTCGATGGGGAGCCTTGGAAGCAGCCTCTTCCAAAGAACGATGACACGGTCGTCGTGGAGATCTCTCACCTCGGTCAGGTCACCATGCTGGCAAACGAGCCCTGCAGGTCCAAGAGCGTCAACGATCCATCATCACCGTCACCGGCTCATGACAGCCACAGTGACGACAAAGACAATGCCGAGGATGAAGAAGAGTGGGAGGACGGTAGGAGGAAGTTTGGGGCGGCGGATACCTTCAAAATACCTGACGAGATCGACATTGCCCACCTCAGTTGAGCTCTACTTCTGCATTGCCTCCTGCATTCTGATCATACGAATATGGTTTGTAGCCATTTTTTTACCCTTTAAAATGACATTGCTATATGATTGCTTCAGCCGTGTATAAGAGTAAATTTTAGGTAACCAAGTGCGCAGTTGCTATGAGTAGTTACCAATGTATAGATTCAGTGTAACTGCAAAAAACACACACGAACTGCTACATTTTCCTTTGTTTTAACCGGTTCAAGAATAATAGAATATAAAATGTCTGCTCTTTACTAGTTAATTTTGATGTGGCTCCACCACCAAATTGAGTTAGGACGACTTAATTAGAAACACTGTTGCACGTCAGCTGTATTTAATCACACACCAAATGCAATGATTGGTATTCTAATTTTTCTTTTACAGTGTGACATTGCTAAAAGTATATGCAGTGTACTATACATGTTGAATTTCACTGCAAACTCAGTTATATTGCTAGAGTTATCTTCTTTCACTTTTCATAACACCTATTTGCTCCGACCCACTGGAAGTAAAGAGGTAGCCTGAATAATGCTGGTGGAAGCTTGTATGAACCGGTTGATTATGCTATAAGCATTGTGCCAGTATCCGACCCAAGAAGAAAGATGATGAATTAGGCTGCTAATTAGTTCTTCTAAAACCTAGGGTTTTCTAGTGCTTAAGATAAGCCTATTAGGCTATGACGTCCTATACATTTTAGTTAAATCTAAAGGTTATCTACGCGCTCTCTAACTTACCCAAAAAACAACCTACATGCAGACCTAACCAATCTAACTAAGAAAAATAAAAGCACACAAGGAAGTCAATGTGGAAACATGAATGTGGTAAGCAAATAGAATAAGAGCAAAGGGGATGCAAATTTCGGAAAAGACATGGAGGTTTGACGTGGTTTATCACTAAGGGTAATGTCAATGGGTTCGCCGCCAAAGGCAAATGAGCCAGATACCAAAACTCTCCTGATCACCGTCTTGCACTAGCCACCAAGGCTCCTAAGAAGTAAAGCTAAGTGCCACCAAGGCAAGGCCACTATTACCGTCTCTTCACTCACACGGCACTGGTTCTTCACTACAGAGTTTGAAGGGTCTCCTCGTTCCCGCACAAAGCGTCGCCGCCAAGAATGAGGGTCTAGCAACGAGTATAATGTGGTTTGACCGCAACCAAGTCTTCCCAATAGCCAACACAAGAGCTACACTCTAGTAAGCTTGAATTAAGCACTTAGCACTCTTATGGTGATTGGAGTGGATGATATTTTTGGAATACTCCTCTACACTTGTTGTGGTCTTCAACAACTTGAACTCGCTTCAAATGATCGGGCGAGGTGGCTTATATAGCCCCCAAACTCGAACAGGACATTAGCCAAAAGGCTGTCAGAAAGCGTATGGATCAGACGGTCCGACCAACACTCCTTTTGGTTCGCTGTACTTGAGAACTAGCCATTGCATTCCAAAGGTCCGAGCATAGTCTGATGCGGTCAGACCTTATGGTCCATGTAAACCCCCCCTGCTTCGTTTTCCACACCTTCTGTAAAAATGGTCCGTCCTTTGTCCGATCTTCCGGTCTTTACATCTTTTGGCTGGCTCCATATTGTATGCTAGAAAGGTAAACATCTCAGCCCCTTCGGGAGACAAGTTTCGATGGTGAGTCCAACCACGAGAGATTGGACCTTCGGGTCCTCACAAAATCTGTTAGGTTTCAGGCCTTCGGGCCTTGCCTTCCGCTCTTCTTCTTCTTTTCATTTCTTGAACCTAAGAACTTAAGTTTATTAGTCTAAATGTTAACCGTAATCAATCACCAAAATACATATATGATAATGTGGCATAATGAAGAGGCCGTTTTCCTTATAGCTGCATGTGTGCTTCAATTCACATTCGCACTCTGCTGCTTCTTCTTACTTTGGATGGGTTCGAGTGGTAATGACCCGCGAGTGTTAGCATGAAATTTGCAACAACACATACACGCATCGAAAACTCGGAGCCCTTTCCAACATAAATTGGGTGACTATTTCTTCTCATCGAAAAAACCACCCAATTCCTTCTAGGTTGGTCGCATTTTTTTTTTCAAAACTTGTTTTAGCGAGAGGCGACGTACGTAATTAACAGCAGATCAATAATTCTGAAATGAAAATGCTTCGAGCACAACCAGTACGCAGTTGGCATGACTATATTCATGTACGACCACGACACAGTCTACGATGATGTTTGCGTGCGTCCAAATCATTTGGAGCGGTATACAAGTTGATGATCCGAGCCGTTGCAGGCCTTGACGTGCTCATTCTTGGGACCATCCGCATCCGCTGTGACCGGGAAATAAAACCGCAGGCAGCCCGCCCGCCGTTTTCACCCTACCTTGCATGCAGTTTTCCCGGGAGGAACAAAGGGCGGCGGGCGGGCGAAACCGTGAGCTCCCCGGCCGGCCGGCCGGCACACCGGAAAACAGCTGGCCCATCCAGCACTGCTCGCTGTCCTCTCACACCCCTCCCTCCATCGCCCTATATAATGCAAGCTAGCTTCACGGCCGGCGCCGCCTCGGTCTCGTCTCGCACCAACGGCCTCCCTCCCCCTGCGCTGCTGTTGCCATGAGCCTGAGGCACGTGATGATGAGGAGCCGCGTGGCGTGGCGGGACGCCAAGGACGCCGCGTCGTCGTCGTCTGGGCCGAGGAGGGCGGCCGAGCCGGCGGCGGCGGAGGAGCCGGTCCGCGCGCTCATGTTCCTTTCCTTCTGGGGGCCCAACACCTGACCTGACCCTGCTGCTGATCACAGCATGTGTGAATGTTTCTCTTGATTAGGATTTAGGAGTAGCACAAGCAGATTAGCAGTGCTTCATTTGCATCACGCATGCCTGCCTGCCTGCCTGGGACGATGCAATATTTCATACAAGCAGGTGGTAGTATAATCATACTACATAAATACTGCTGCTGCTGTATGTATATATGAAATGAATCTATCTCGTGCGACTCTTGAGCTGCCCAGACTTCGCTGGCCTCAATTTCCCTCACCGCGCGCAGAATCCCAATGAGACTAACGATTTCAAGGGGCATACATGAGAAGAAACATGGAGGTAAAAAAAAATGGCAAGAGCTAGTAAAACTCATGATCCTCCTATTAAAGGACCGCATACCAAGTTCTCCAAATCCAGCTAGTACTGTGTGGTAGCGTTGAAAATCACCGGAAATCGTGAACAGGACTAGTTGGGCCCCCAGCAGACGAGGTTCATCAGCTTCTCGTCCTTCTCCGCCCGCCGCCGCCGCCTCACCATCGCCGCCGCGTGCTTCACGTCCGCCTCTGCGGTCGCCGCCGGCCCTGTCAGCCCGCCGGGAACCAGCCTCGCCGGCGGCTGGTGGTGGCGGTCAGCGGCGGCCGTCGGTGGCTTGAGCGCCGCCTGCCTGCTGCTGCTGGTCGCCGGCTGCTTCTGCTCGGCGCGGACGGCGGCCTGCGCCGCCCGGACGAACAGCCGGCCCACGTACCCCAGGCTCATTGCCCCTGGAGCTTACAGAGCACTGCAGTTCTTATTGTGTTTCTTGGTCGTCCTGGCCTGGCCATCGTGTAAATGGCTCCCGCGACGTGTTGGACAAGAAGAAACGTACACTTGCTGGTCAAGGAATTAGTAAATCGGCAGGTAATCAATCCTGTGCCTGATCTTTAATTAATTGATTTGCTAGGTGTGTAAATATTCATTCCCATTGATCGAGTGAGTTTGATGCCAAAAAGAAAGTGAAGAAAATAGGATAGTTGCGTATTTCAACATATCTGACAAAACTCACGCATAATCACCATCAACAACGGCAAGATAACAAAAAAAGAGCAACTACGGAGATTTTTTTTCAGATGCACGCCTTGGAACACTTGCACGCCCAAAAGACAACTATGTAGGACACATTGTTGCCGCCTATCCAGTGAGGTTGGCGCTGAGTTTTAACCTATAGCAAGGCCAGAAGTCACGAAGACGAGACCTGCTCCGTCTATCTGCCTATCTATCTACTTATAAAAAAAGAGCGAATTTTTTTGAAAACTTTTTTTATTAAAAAAGGATAAGGTATACCCTTCACGCTGATTTTACTGCGCAGTTTGGAAAAGGTTGGAAGGGTGTGGAAATGCTCAAAACCTATAAATGCAAAATATTTCATCCACTTTCTCTCTATTTTTTTACCTCATTTTGTATTCATACCCACCGTATATACACTGTTTCTTGTCTTCGAATTAATGAGAAAGGAAGGATGTCAATCAATCAGGTCTCCTTCCTTTTAATTCATTCTTTTTTCTTTTCCTTCCTATAGCCTGACTGATCATCTCATAACATATGCGTGTTGCACGTACGTCTACACTAGTAGATGCAAAAGTCGGCTTACAACACATTTGTAACGATAAGAAGAAGCGCAACATACATGTAACACACTCAGCCCACATGGGCACCGTCGCAACAGCGTGCAACCGACTCGCCCACACATCTCCTCGCCCACTGAGTAGAGACGAAATAATCTTGCCATGGGTAGATTGGCAGCCCTGTTTGTTTTCGTTTTTTAAGTCTCGCTTATCTGGAAAAAGTTTTCCACAAAATCGGCTTGTTGGAGAATTTGCTGCGTGAACAATCAAGGTGTTTGGCCATCTTGATTATTTACACCTTCGGTCCTCTCTCCCATCCTCTTCTGTCTTCCCCACTGGGCAGCCTCCCCCGCATCCTCTCCCTGCTCGAGCCGCCGCCTTCCTTGCCGGCCCCGCCTTGCTGGAGCCGGCGCCACCTCTTCTCTCCTCCATCCTGGAAGGCCGTGTCGCTACCAATCCTCTTCCTTCTGCTCCACCCTAGCTGACGCTCCTGCTCCTCCTCCTCTTCCTCCTTTGCTCCCAGGTGGCAGCGAGAGGAGCATGATGGGTGGCGCCTCCAGGTCCTTCCCGGCGGCGGTGCCTCCAGCTCATCCCTGGCGGCCACGACGAGGAGTGCGGGCGGCACCTCCAGTTCCCCGCTCCCTGATCGGTCTAGCGCAGTGGCTGCTGCCTCCCCCGCCGGGCCTCGCCTCCTCTCCCCGCTCCGGCCGGCGCGACGGCCGCTGCCTTCCCCGCCGGGCCCTGCCTCCTCTCCCCGCTCTGGCCGGCTCCCTCGCGGAGCCCCGCCTGGGATGAGGTGACTAGCGGCGAGAGGCAACGGGGCGGGCGGCTGGCGAGGGAGAAGGTGAAGCCATGTGGCGCGGCGGGCGGCGGTGGCGGGGGGCTGGGCGGCAGCGGACGGAGGCGGAGGGCGACGACAGAACAATTGATCACGTTCTGGCCGCGAGTCTGGAGCCACGATACGGGATAAGCGAAGCCATGTGTAAATGTGGCTCATGGGAGTTGCGACGGTCATGAGAATCCAAAAATAATCAAAGCGCTTGGATGAGATTTTCGCGGTGGGACATCCAAAATCTGATTTTAAACGTAACCAAACAGGGTCGCCCATGCACCAAACGACAGACACACCTAACACCCGATGGCGCGAGCGCGTGGCCCCCGCTGCCTTCACTACTCTCGGACTCGGTGGCTCCCACCGCCTTTGCCAACGCTAACCTTTGCGGCCTCCCTCGCCCCCGCAGCCACGGCCTCCATCGCCCCCGCAGACACGGCCTTCATCGCCCCTGCAGCCACCACCTCCCTCGGCTCCGGCTGCTAACATTCGTAGCCTTCCTCGCCCCCACCACCTCCACCACCCAGTGGCCATCCTCCCCCGCCCGCCTACACCACCAACCAATAGCCTCCCCCAACCGCTCCTCTAATGCCACTGGACACAGGCTACTCTTGGCCACCCCGATCCCTAATCCCGCCAGCGGCAAGGAACGCAGAAGTGAGCACCACCGCCTACTAAGTGGGTTGTGTGGGGTCATGCGCTTGGCGCGAGTGCAGCCCCTTCACGTGGTAGACTTGATGCAAACGACACACCCTTCTCGAGAAGCCTTTGGATCCAACTTTGGACCCATCAACGGATGATTGCTGGAGGTGGCCCTTGAAGCGTCACCGGAGAAATGGCTAACTAGAAAAGAGGAAGAAGGCGCCTCCATTAGCCGCCGCCATTATCACTCGTCATTGGCCACTAGTGGTTGTAGACGATGGCGACCGGAGGTGGCTCTTGGCTAGGTGGTTGTAGCGTAGTTGCCCCACCTCTCGCCCAAGGAGATGGCAAAGAGTGGTATGAGAAAACTTCACAAGGTATGATTAAGAGATGGGATATTGAACAAATCAAGCGCTGGTTTCATGAAGGGTTTGCACATATTCCATATGGGACAAACTTTTCCATGTTCTTCAAGCTTCTAATAAGTACACTTAAGTTTCTAATGAAAAAAACCACCCACTACAGGGTACAATCTTTGCAGGGATTTCCTTTCTACAACACCTCAAGAGAAAAGTTTTCACGCACTAAAAACACGAGTTTAATTTACCTTACTTGCAGGGATTAATCCTAGCTCAAACTTCTGAATACCGATCGATCATCAGAGGGTTCAAACTTACAGCTGCGTTAACTTCAATTCATCTGAATGCTATGCCACCAGTCTACCAATCTGAAATACCAAATCAGTCAATCTCTCTACGACGACGATGCTACGGGGACACTTCATCTTCATCATGGGATGAGAAGTACGCCGGCCGGCCGGCGAGAAAACATTCAGACAATCCTGCCTAGTCAATTTACACTGATTGGATGCTGGATGGTGAGTTAGATTACACAGGTGCGTGTGCTTGTGCCTGCTGCATGTGCATGCCCATATATCATCGATCAGGTCATCATCAGACGCCGCTCGATCTGCGGTTGCCGCCGGAGTGATGCGTGTCGCTGCCGGCGACGTACTTCCCCCAGAACCAGTGCTTGCTCCAGACGAGGTTCATCTCCTCGATGGCCACCCCCTTGGTCTCCGGCAGGAAGAACGCGATGAAGGTGGTCATGACGAACATCCAGCCGGCGAAGAAGTAGAAGAGGCCGAACTTGAGCGTGCAGAGCATGCTGAGGAAGGACTGGCCGATGATGAAGGTGAGCATCATGTTGACGCACACGGCGATGCTCTGCCCCGCCGACCGGATCTCCAGCGAGAACACCTCGGAGGGGACGAGCCAGCCGAGGGGGCCCCAGGACCAGGCGAAGCCGGCCACGTAGAGGCAGATGAAGAGCACCAGCAGCATGGCGTTGGACCGGGACATCTCGCCGACGCCGGCGGTGCCGAACTGGAGCGCGATCAGCGTGCCCACCACGATCTGGGACACGAACATCTGCGTGCCGCCCTGGAGGAACAGCGCGCGGCGGCCGGCGCGGTCCACGGACACGATGGACACCACGGTGGCGAACATGTTGACGCACCCGGTGATGACGGCAGACATGAGCGACGCGTCGTCGCCGAAGCCGATGGTGAGGAACAGCACGGGCGCGTAGAACATGATCACGTTGATGCCCGTGAGCTGCTGGAAGAAGGGGATGAGCACGGCCACCGTGAGCTGCGGCCGGTACTTGCGCTCCAGGATGTTGCGCCACGGGTGCTCGATGGCGCTGGCCTCCTCGCTGGCCGCCACCATGTCGTCGTACTCCTCTTGCACGTCCTCCGTGCCGCGGATCTTCACCAGCACCGCCTTGGCGTCGTCGTGGAAGCCCCGGGCGATGAGGGAGTTGGGCGTGTCGGGCAGCGCCAGCGCGCCCAGCGTGATGACGAGCGCCGGCACGCCGGCGAGCCCGAGCCCGATGCGCCAGCCCCAGCCGCCCGGGATGCCCACCGTGGCGTAGTTGATGAGGTTGGCGGCCAGGATGCCGATGGTGGTCATGAGCTGGAACCCGATGTTGAGCATGCCGCGGAGCTTGGCGGGCGCCATCTCCGACAGGTAGAGCGGCACGGACTGGTTGGCGAAGCCGACGCCGACGCCCAGGAGGATGCGGCCCAGGATGAGCATGAGCACGTCCGTGGCGGCGCCGTTGAGCGCCGACCCCGCCAGGAAGGTGAGCCCGCCGCAGAACATGGACCACTTGCGCCCGAACACCCGCGTCACCGACGCCGCCACGAACGACGTCGCCAGCGCCGCCAGGTACAGCGACGACGTGAAGAGCGTCAGCAGCTGGCTGTCGAACTTGCAGTACTGGTTGGTGTCCTTGTTCGCCTCCGCCTTGGCGTACACGGACGGGAAGAACTGCTTCAGGAACGAGTCCATGGACGTGACCCCGCCGGAGATGCCGATGTCGTAGCCGAAGATGAGCCCGCCCGAGGACGCCACCAGGCACGTGAAGAAGACGAACGCCGTCATGCGCCCGGGGTACGTCTTGCCCCCGGCCGCGTTCACCACCACGCCGCCCGCCATGGCCGCCGGGCGATGGCAAAGCAAGAAATGATGATCGAGGCGAGGCAGAGCAGAGGCCGGCCGGGGAAGGAGATCAGCCTGGCTCTGCTGCTGGTGGAGGACGACACCAACGTACGGCGACTCCTTTATATATAATATAATGGATGGAGGTGGCGGCAGGCAGCGATCCTTGCATGGCCAGCGGCGCCACTGATGGATGAGACGCAGCTGCGATTTCCGTGCCTCGTAAACTGCTAAATTTAGCGCGTGTTTTCTCCTTGCTTTTCAGTCAATTTGCCGTAATTAGATGCCGAGTTTATCCATGTGTCCCGTTCTTAACCTTTTCAACCCATTTTTAGTCTTTACTATTTCTTCTTGGTCATGCAAAAGATGGTTTTTGTTGAGCTTCAGATGCTTCCCGTTGCCTTTGCATTGCAGCGTTCGATGGTAGCTGGACGAGAAAACGCGAACCACCTGAACAAGCAAGCGATCGTTCCTTCTGCCCGTGCTGTTAAAAACGTAAAATGGCTTCTGGGACACGTAGGGTCTGATTGGTTGCTCGCACAAGACCGGCCTGGCTCGTATGTTAGAGCCAGGCTCACCACAGCCCAGGCTAGGTGCATGCAAGTGTGTCTGTTTGGTTACATGTATTTATTTGGCCAGGCTGAGATGAGATATTGTTTGGTTGGTCGTACGAAGATATGTTGCATGAAATAAAAATAGGTATAAAATCATCACCATATTATTTACTATATACAAATATTCATTTACAACTATAATTCATCCTAATATTCCTTAATCTCTGCCTAATACCATTTAAAATATGCTAATATCATTCAGGATTTGCTAATCATACACTAACAACATCATTAGCAGCTTCATTACTCGCATCCAACGAGCCAGGCTCGGCAGATACGCCCACCATTCTCGTTTCTTTGGAGCCAGGCTCCAGCCTGCTTTGTGAAGCGTGCGAGCCAGGCTCAAGTGCTAATACAGCCTACCAATCAAACTGCAGTTGCATCTGGCGAGCCTGGCTGAGCCTCGTCCAGCCAACCAATCAGGCCCGTAGTGTCCGGCCGGGATGATACTCCACTATCCAAAAAAAAAAAGAATGGTGACGTGTCGATACTCAGACTCCTGCTAGCTCCTTCGTGTTCCACTGTTCCATACTGCCCTTCCTCTGTTCACTGCTTCGAGAGAGGTGCCGAGTTTGAATTTAGAAAATGGGGTCTTCCTTGCTAGACTCAGCCAGCCACTTCCACGACCACGAGTGAAAGGAATTAAAAATGAACTTCAAATTAAATTTTTTCAGTTGTTACATGCCACGTGCTAAAACCGCTAGATACCTGCTTGAACGGCATGACTGCAGAATCACTGAGTCCACGTCTTTTCGGCTATTTGCGGCTTCGGGTCTTTGCATTTTAAATGGTACCATAACATTTTGCAATGGAAAATTATTCGTTGGAAAGGAAAAGGGTAAGATGTATCACACGATGGACGTCATCTTACAGCAGCACTTCATGTACATGTACACTTAAATCGTTCTCTCTCCAGATGCGGAAGCAGGACTCATCATTGCACACTTTCAGTTCCTTGCAACTGAATTCACAACTGTGCATCTCGATACTATACAAGAATTGCAAGCGAAGCGACTTTCTATACACACAACACTCTTCTCACCCGTGTTCTACCCGTCAATGGAATACACAAGCTGGGCAATTATCAAAACATAATTTACCCAGCAGGAAAAGGATATAAAAGGCCAAATGCGAACAAATATCTAAGACAAGGAGTGCCAAAGCCAGGTACGGATTCAACACCCATTCCATCTCAGGTTGTGGTATTCAATGCATCATATAGACATGGCCATTGGGAGAATCTTCTGAGCTGCTTGTTGTGGTTTGATTTCCCATGAAGCCTTTTCATCTGATTCTTCAGGGAGAATGAACGGCTGTGAGATCTCTTTGATCATCAGATCGCCACAGAAAGGGCACTCGCTTGCTACAGCATCGTCCAACTGCGACCTCAGCTGTGGAAACAACAATCAAACACATCAGTGGCTAAATGGATGCAGGGTGAAGGATGTATGAGTTCAGATATCACCACCTTATCAACTGGGGTTGTGCTCATAATAGATTCACCGTTCACACTTGCCCCATTGTGTTTTGCTGCTTTACTGTCCATCAGGCTAAGCCTCTTCTGCAGGTCCAGTATTCTCTCAGACTACAACAAAATGAACCCATCCATAAATAATTGGTAATGGAGATTAGATACAAGCCTGGTTGTATTTTTGAATACACCAATGATCGATTGAAATATTGTACATGGACTTACTTGCGCCTGGCTACTGCAACGGGTTACATGTCCAATCAAGCAATTCGCATGGAAGGCATGTCCACAGGGAAACACATAAAAGGGGGCCATGTTTCCAACAGCCGCATAGCTTCTTCCTACCTGGTGTAACCCTCCAACAGTCAATATTTTGCGCCGGCAAACCTGTCATGTCAGGAACAGGAATTAGTACAACCATGCCAATTAAAATTGTAAACGATCCAAAAGCATTCAGGGGCCAAAGAAATACAACCACATGCTTCTTCTCAGTTTGCTAAATATTTGAATTTCAGAAAGAAAGCAACAAGTATAACACAGCATGTAAAAGGCAGCAACAATATTTTGGATACTGCAATCCCCAGTGCCTTACCCCACAGTCCTGCTCACGATCGATTACAGTATATCTTTGAGCGAGGGCACCGATATCACTTCTGATATTGTCTGCCCCACGAGTGGCATCATCCATCTCCTGTTTCAACTGCTCAATCTGGCTGTTATAATCCTTGAGAGATTTGCATATTTCCTCCTGTTCATAGCAGTTACATAAACAAAGACAATGAGGTTACAGGCATAAGTGACATGAATCTATAACCAAAGGAATAACTGAACAATAAAAATGATTTTTTTTACTTAATAGCTCAGAATGCATGGAATTTTCTTTATCTTACTTTGAAATCATCAATCAATACGAAGTCAGGAAAAAACGGTAAGATATCCTCAATCTTCAACAAGTTATTGGTCTCCGAAAGGAATTCTATTGCTTTCTTTATATTTTCTCTCTTGACACCTTTCTCTTGCTCAATGACATGCTTTGCAACTTTCAGCCACAGCTTTTTCCTTAGCTCTTCATCGTCTTCAACCTTGTCGGCTTCTGCCTTTGCAAGTTCTAAGTCGACCTAGTGAGAATCAATAAAGTATAAGAAAGTAGAAACATCAAGACTTGAACCATCAACATATAGAAGCACAATGCTTGCTAATCAGGTGGAACTTAGTGAGGAATGAGGTTTACCTTCAAAGCAAGTGCCACGGCTTCCTCATGCATGGACATCATGCTGTAAATACGAACACAAGCACGCATTCTCTTCTCTTGAAGACATAAGCGGAGAGCATACTTGGGGTCATAAAAGAAGTCTGGGCCATTTGTTTGCCTTTTACCAAATTTCGTGTCGAGAAATTGCAAAAGCTGGGATTCATCCTCCTACAGATGAGTAGACCAGAGTGCATAAAATTTATTGTGGGTTTATGTCTGCAAATATACACCTAAACTGATGGATATGGTTACCTTTTCCCAGATAAAAAAACTACCAAATACATGAATAAGGCATGAATGCAGCAAATGTAATATTGCTACTATGCACAAGCACAAGCATAATTGTATCCAACAGAAACGAAGAAAAATGTGGCGATAAATTAATACACAAGTTTATTTTGTAATCTGTAAGAGTGACAGGAAAATCCAACTATCAGCATACATCATGACAAAAAAGAACATATCATGTCGAGGACTTACCTTCTTGGCATATAGTGATAGCAACAGATTATGCACTCCAGGGTCCTCATTCTCCAAATCTTTCACACAAAATTCCAAGTATTTGATAACCTCATGTGTTTCATTCCTGCAAGAGTCACAAACATAATTACTAATTTCATCATACCATGCACATTGCAGAAAACCGTATTAGCCCCTTTGCGTTGCAGGTTGCTTTGGAGCTTAAGAGAAAGTGGAACAAAGCACTTTTTATGGTTGTTTCAGATTTTCGGAACCACTGCTTGGGATTTAAGTTTAACGGAGTCATCATTTTGTGTACAAAGAAGCTGCAGAAATGAAATGAGTGATGTAAAAAATATTTCACAACAAGAACATAGGGTTCCCTGACTTTTTTTTTGGCAGAAAAGCTGTTGAAATATGAAGACTAATATATAGCGTTGTAATGGATGAAAGAATGCACAATAAACTGTCTACTTATCATACTTCGCATGTGGTTCGCTCACATAACGCATCATTGCTGGTATGAGTTTCCCTGGATTCAACTTGTTTCTCACCATCATCCATGATTCAACAGTCTCGTAAGCATCTAACATGATCAAATCTGGGGCAAATTTATACTGCAAGAGAACAAATTAGTAAATTAAGGCTCCCTTTGGAACGTAGGATTTTCAGAGGAATCGCGCAGAAATTTCACAGGAAACAGTTCAAAAACACAGGAAAAGCACCGGATTTGGGAATGAATCCTCCAATCAAAGGAGGCCTAAATATGGTAGAAATAGAAGAACAATCCTCCAATCAAAGGAGGCCTAAATATGGTAGAAATAGAAGAACAATTTTAATTTCAAAACAGTGTCGTTGAAAGAACAGAATACCGTACCACAAGGTTTACGGGAACATTGCGCCGTTGAAGCACTTCCAATGCTTTTCTTGCTTCTCCTTGCTGATAATATAAAGGAAAAGGCATTAGACCTGGAATCTCAGCTGAAGCCAACGAGTACATAGTACAAGATGAATGATATTGCATTTAAGTACAAAAATGTTTCCTGGAATCTGATTATTTGCAGAAAATCAGATTGACTGTGGCCAAAGAGGCAAAGAAATGGACTTGCACTAAAGATGTGTAATCAAGACAGGTGTCACTCATGTCAAAAAGACAAAGACCAGTGCCTGTAGAACAAGGCATATGTGTTGAAACAAGAATACTAGGTGAATAAATCAAGGCGATTATGAATTGATGTTCTTTTGCAAGTCGATTATAAATTAATGTTCAACATCAAATAACTATTTCCATTCTGTTTATTTACATATAAAAAGAAATATGTTTAAAATTTACAACTATTCAAGGAAAAGATAAAATAGTGCATTACTGCATTTTGTTGTAGATCGCAGATATGTAACAAGAATGCAAGACTGTTGCAGCCCAGAGCCCCAGACTCTACCCAAACCATGAACGGCAAAGCACAACACAACACAGCCACAAAAACGTGCCTAAGCACAAAACAGTTTCAGCTGGTTCTGTTAAAACAATTAGTGGGATTGTGCAATGTTCTGGCTCCTTGGACTAAGTAGGCCCAAAACACATCAGCATATATATTATCTATGGGAGTGTGCTTTGTTCAAACATGACATAACAAATAGGATGTTCTCTGTCAAAAATGGGTGTGGCAGTAGAAAGCATAGCCTAAAATTAGGTTCGAGGATTGCAGTTCTACACGAACCCACCTGAATGTAATGATGAACCACAATTTCATATTGCTCCTTCAAACCAGCAAAGTATACCAGCTCATCCACTCTTCCATAACTGCAAAGATTGAAGTCGTAGGTCAGGATCATCTCATGCATTACAAGTACGAAATAACCTTACCTAAAGAAACAACATAGTGTTACATTCTTTTTACTGCTAAATATGTATGCTACTGAAGGTGAAACTATATTCAATGTACACAGAAGTCCTGAGCTTATTGCAAGAAAGACAGTATATCTAAGGTTCCTTGTAATTAATAAGCCCTTTTTTTCTCATGGGTGATCAGCAACAACACAGGTATTCAAGTTTGCATTTGATCTTATTGCAAAATCAAGTCCTGAGTCTTCAACAAAACTATTGATATCTTATCCTTTTTTTATTTTATATTTACAAAAAATTAAAAACTAACTGAAGCATAATTTTCAACAATAATAACATACCTTTCCAATAGTCTCATTGTTGTTGCTTCGTCTAATACATCTTTGCTGTCACTAAGAAAAGCACGGAATTCATTTACTATCGAACGATATTCTGAGCTGTTATGCTCGGCTACTGAATTTGAAGTGGTGTTAGTGCTATCTTCCAACAGCAGGCGATTAATCTACAGATTACAAAAAATACACAAATAATGAATAAGGTCTGGAAAGACAGTTGCTCAACTCAATACTGAGGGAACAATACCAACACAATCTGTGCTATATAATTTCTAGGAAACTGAAAAAAAGAATGGTGGTCACCTTGTCTAAGTACAACTCAGTAGCCCAAGTCGAGATCATCGTAATCTGCATCTTGTCATCTTTGGTGAGATTATCAAGCCTTCTCAACAAGAAAGTTCTGAGAGCATCCTGCCAAGTAGACATGGTTGACAGTTTCAGAAATAAATCCAATATTTCCATGAAAAATGATACATCAATTCAAAGCTTATAAGCAAGAGTGTGTCACAGAGCATGAAAGGGAGTTTTCTTGAAGTAAAATACACAACCATAATGTCATTATATTTCTCATTATCAATCTTGGAAATAGCACCATTCAATCTCATGTATTGTGATAAGGGATACATAAAATGAATTGCAAAAGACAATCATTACAGAACTGTATATAAGTTTACAGTAACACACAATTGACGGATAAGGGTATATATAAGGACAGCACTTTCACATACTTGTGATATATACTGCATCTGAGAGTTTCAAGTACAATTACCTGCTCACCTATTGATATAAATTTCAGGCTGATCTCCTCAAATGATAGGATATAATTCATCTACAACCAAGTAAAATGACATTTAGTCTCAATGTGCACAAGATAACATAGATAGCAATAAGTGCTACCACAGGGCACAACTAACAGTACAAGTATCACCTTTGCATAGAAGGAAGCTGCTATGTAATACTCTTTTGCAGCAAATGCAGCATCAGCCTGCATAACAAAAGACGTACAAGAACTGAAGTCATTGATCAATGACCATCACAAGACAGAAGTAAGAACTCCAGCTTATCATCATCTAGAAGCTTATCATCATATAGAAGGGGGAATATAGAAGCAAAAGGTAGCATCTGGGAGTCTTATGCAAATTGCATAAATTTGGTCACTCCATCAAGATATACAAACATACCTGCACTAGATAGACTTGGTCCCGCTGGAAAGGGTTACGACAATGGGATAGAGCAGCTGCGTAATGATTCATATCCAAGTAAACTTGCCACATGTCACGGCCCTCATCAGAAGTGGAAACCTAGATAATTGATAGCATCAGCTATGCAAAATCAGAAAGCATTGATGACATGACTCAAAGCATGAACTAAAAAGTCCCAAACCTGGAATATAGAACTTTCATCATATGCATAGAAAATTCCTGTAGATGCATCACTACAGAGGCCAATGATTCCTCTTGAAGTTTCGGGTGTATTATCAACTACAAGTTCTTCAACCATCTGCTGACTTATTCTGTTCACTACCTAAAAATTCCAAGTTACACATTGGCTTTGCAAGGAAATACACAACAGTGGGAAAAGAGAGACTTTGAGAAAATTATACCTTAATCTTGTCCCCAATCAGAAGCAGAAAGTGGAATTCAGACAATGCAAATGACCTTGGTTTAATTCCAGAATCTCCCAATTTTGAGTAGTCAAAAAAACCCTTATTTTCCACAAAGTTCTCATCTCCACTAGTAGAGCTGTAAAAGTAAACTTTGTTAGAAAAATTAGCGCAGAAAATCCAGAAAAGTGCTCGAAGTTGTGTCACATAATTTAATTCAATGGTAAGATGGACTATCACAGCATAAAATGTCAAATTCAAAATGTAGCACTGTAAATGTAATAGGGTGTAGTGGCCGTGTCTTGTATGGTCAGTAGTATCTTTTCAGTGTGTGTGAACTTGTCTTTTTTTCTTTTCTTGAGAAGGTTCCATTCCACCCTCATGTAATTTCAATCTTTCTTAGTGAAATGACACACAGCTCTCCTGTGTTGTTCGAGAAAAAAATGTAATAGGAGAAAAGCTCCAAACTGTGTGAGAATTAATTTAACATGGCTTCTTGACATAAGGTTAATTCAGCCTTTCACCTGTGTTGCGCTCCAAAATTCAGTTCACCGTAATATATTCCAGATCCAGACAGCCATCCAAAGTGTTTAGCCCTTCTTTGTTTGATAAAGAAATGTAGTTCACTAGGTGACATCCAATGGATATATAAGTCAGAAACACAAAAACGCTTTGTATAAATGCTGCCGCTTCACTCTTGGGCATTATAGAACTCGCATATGTTACCTGTTAGGTATTTCTCCTGGGAGCTCCATAAAATGGATTGCACGGTCGGAATAACTAGCAAAAACAGACTGCAGCATAGCTGTTATTAAAGAACACACAAATCTATAGACAAAACACAATGCAAAAAGGTTTTAAAGAAAATATATAATGTGTAGTGTTACCCACCCAAAAAAAAGAAACATTCTAAGTAAAAACAGCAGTATATTATATGGTGTGCATCTTTGATGTTATTGAACCAACAAGTCATTCAACATAAGCACTGCAACTGATGAGCAATATCAAAATCTTAAGCTAACAAACTAGCTTTCACAACTAGTTTGATCCAGATAATCCCACAGCATTCAACGAAAATTTATATACTTTTTAAAATCTACAGAAGTACTACTTACTTCTAGTGATCCGATGCCAGTAAAGGAGTAAAGCCGCGTTGGAGTGACAGCCATCACATAGTACCTTGTGGAATTCCCAACCACAGCAGTCTCCATCTGCGCAACCAGCTGCCCGATCACGCCCGCAACCATGGAAACAGAAGAATCCAGCAGCGAATGACAAAATCTCAGACCTGCAGAGCCTTGATGCCCTCCCTTTGCTCCGTGAGCTCGAAGAGCGGCTTGACATACTTCTCCCTCTTGTCGGCCTCGTCCACGGCCATCTCGAAGATCTGCCCGCTCTCCGTGCCCACGATCACCTCCTTGGTGGACGCTGCAGCGCCAAAACCGTCAGCGGCTCAGCGATCGTCAAGACACGGATGGATGGCACAAGACCACCACGACCAGCCCAACAATAGACAGGTTGGGTCGAGAGTAGGGGACAGGGGGGGGGGGGGGGTCACCTTCCGTGATGGACTGGCGGTTCCAGGCGACGGCGTTGACGAGGAGGCCGCGGAGGCGGGGGAGCGGCTTGGGGCGCGGCCACCTCCCGTGGTGGTAGTACGTCTCGACGCCGCCGGGGTGGACCACGGTGGCGACGCAGTGCTTGCCGCCGGGGTCCAGGAACACCCGGTGCACGGAGTGGTCGCCGGAGCGGCCGCTGCCGAGGTCGAGATCTGCAGGAGATTAGAGCAGCGCGGGGGCGTTGAGAGTTGAGACCGGAGCCGACGCCGCCGTGCGGAAGAGTGGGGGACGGGGAGCCTACCGTGCGCGTCCTCGAAGGAGAAGTCGTGGCGGACGAGCCACCCCCGGGAGGTGCCGAGGACGATGACGTCGCTGCCGGCCGCCACGCACGTGACGGCGCCGTGGCCCCGCGCGGCCTGCCGCTCCAGCGGGTCGACGGAGAAGAGCTGCCCGGCGCCGTCCATGGTCCGAGGGGTGGGGGGCGGTTAGGGCTCAGGCCTCAGTCGGACGGGCGGCGGTCCGCCGGCCCCCGGTGCGGCCGCCTCGCTCAGCCACTCACCTCCTCCGGGGTACCCGCCGGGGCCAGTGAGAGTTGGGACCCGCCTGTAGGGCAAGGTGGGGCGGGCTCGGAGATCCCGGCGCCGGCGTCAGAGAAGCAAGTGCAGCGTCGGGCCGGGACGGGGGAGGGAGGAAGACGATGACGCGGCGGAGAGGTAGCGTGGGCCGGCCCAATTCGGTGCTAAAAGCCCAATAGCCTGGTGACGGTAGCCCGTGCGGCCCAAAGTGGTCTGGCTCTAGCTCCTGGCTGCGCCTTGCCGTGGAAGCCACACCCACCCACACGGCCGGAGCACCGTGGAGCTGAGCTGCTTGCTTGCCATAAAGATGGCGCGGGATCACTGCTCGCGAGCTCTGACCACTCACCACCGCCACCCGAGCTTGGCTTCTCCTTGCAGAGCACGCTGACGGTAGGCCTCCCCCCCTCCACTTCCTCAGCTCCTCTTTCCCATGCAAGGCGTCGTCGCGCGCACTGCCCTGCCCGCGCGCTAGCTGCTTTACTCTCATGCGGTCGATCTGCAGATCTCGACCTCGCCGTGCTCCGGGCGTTCCTGGAGACCAGCTGGCGGAAAGAACCGCGTCGGAGCAGGCAAGCTAGCTAGCTAGAAGATCGAGACCGGAGCAAGCTAAGCTAGCTGCAGCGGCACCGGAGCTGGCTGGCTTCCTCCGATCCGTCGGCGGTAGCAGCAAGCTGACTCGATCTCTGCTGGCTAGACCAGGATCCAGTCGATCCATCGAGCTAGGACGATGTGAGTGCACTCTCTCTGGCCTGTCGCCCTCCGGCCGTGCTAGCTTCAAGTGCGCATATGCATGCAATCTGTGTGGTTACAGTGCCGTTTTTCTTTGTCAGCAAGAGGCATGCAGATGCAGCGCAGCTTCAAGTCGAAGCTCTGCTGTACATGTCTCTGATAGCTATACGGATTCCTGGGTTCCATGGTTCGCATCGTCGGTCTGTTTAGAGATTTGCGCAGTGCATCACACTACCGCTGTTTTTGATCTATTTGCTTCAGCTCAAGGGCTGCAAGGATCGCAGCCGCACACATCGATCGTCCCTCCTGCGTAGGCTCATCTCGTTTTAGCCGCTTTTCCGACTAAATGCCACAGTCTACGTGTAGGCCAAATTAAAAATACGCAATGGCCGCGTCCGCCGTGTATATGTAGCTTGCATTATTGTAGCGTATACCGTATACGTAGTAATAATAAGCAGTGGTCTACACTTGTCAGTGTTCCTTTTTTTTTTTCTGCCATTTGTGGAGGAAATACGGGCCGTAGTGATCAATAGTTATTAGGCATGCTTTTGTTTGGCTAAACATGATGCACGCTCAGGCACGAAGATGTCAAAATCAAACAGGGGTTTGTAATTGATGGGCATTGCCAAGATATAGTTAGGGGTTGAGTCGTTGATGGCAAAATTTCCGCACATGAATTAGTATATATATGATTTTAGCATCCATGGTCATCATGTAATAAGATGTTGTTGGGTACTTTTTTTGCTGTTGTTATAGTTAAAGCAAGTAATGCTCTCTGGTCTACCATCATGCTAAATCGTTATAGTAATCTCTAGCTAATGAGGTATCATATTTGCCATCAAAAGGGGATTAGGGATAGTCTGGTTATTCTTATCATTTCATGCATATGCTATGTCGTGTCTTCATTTCCATTTAATAACGTGGAAAAGAATTCAGGTTGTTTTGCTACAACTACATGACAGATTATTATGGAGAGTCCATTTACAACCTTAAACTATCACATGGTCGTCGTCCGAATTTTCAACCTCAACTTATGAAACTGGAATACACTCCCCCTCCCCCCCCAACTAACCAAATTGGACGAAACACCCCTCGGGCCATGTCGAAAGCAGTATCGAGAGGTGGTTTCTATTTTCTTTAATAAAATATTGTTTAGTATCTAAAAGATATAATTAACTTATTTTAAATAAAAAATTATATATGAAGCTTCTATCAAATATTTTCTAAAGATACATATATAGCTAAGCATGCTATATAACATCAACACTCAACAAGCAGGAATGGTCAATCATGCTTGTTAGTTCAAGCAATTGTCGCTCTAGTTTATGTCGTGCTAGTTCGTTGTAGTTTCTAATTTAGCGATGGGGTTACACTTTCCATCAAAATGGGATTGGGGATATCGGTACCTTGGTGGTTCTTATCATTTTCATGCATGTGATACAACATTTACCAATCTCCGAGTTCTTAACAATCTCTCTAGTTGTTTAACATCAATAGACAAATTAATTTTACTAGTACGTCAACCCCGTGTAAACACACAGGCTAGTATCAAACATACATTTTAGAAAAATATATAGATGTGAGATCCATAATTAACTAAAATTTTTATTATTCAATATATCTCATATGTTCATACTTTAATAGAGCGGTATACATATATACATAATTATTTATCTTATTTGTCTACAACTTGGTCAACCTAATTAATATTTATATTTTTTTATAATGGCATAGTGGTAACTAAAATGAAATTAGGAGTTGTTTTAAATTATCTTTTGCAATGACATAATAGATAATGTATATGTAAATTAGGGCATATTTTAATTCATTTTCATAATGATAACGCATGTGCAAATTTAGAGGTTAGCTTTAGTTCATCTCTCACAATGTCATGGTGGGTAATGTATATTCAAATTTCAGGTCATTTTAATAAATGTTCCATAAGACCGAGTCCAGCAGCTAGGGTATCCCACCCTTTCTATCTACTATTCCAACTACCTTTCTCTATCACTACAATGTTGTTTTGTACTATACACGGCCATTTACGCGATCTGCTGGACTCGGTCTAATGTCATGGTGGGTGATTTATACACAAATTTAGTGGTTAATTTAATTGGTCTTTCATAATGGTGCAGTGGATAATTTATATGCAAATTGAGGAGTTACTTTCTGGTATGGTGCGTAATTTATATGCAAGTTTATGGGGTTAATTTAATAGCCTTTCATAATGGCATGGTGTTAATTTTTTTAAAATTTTATAGATCTAATGACTAATATTATTGGAGACTAATTGATTGATGGCCAGATGTTTCTCTTTTTTTGGGGGGGGGGGGGAATTTTAGGATTTTTCTTTTTTCTAGCGTGCGTTGTAGTCCGTGCTCGTTTTTTAACCTAATAGTAAGATTGTGGAATTTCCATAATGAAATTTACACATTAACTCATTAGATAAACTATAATTCATTTTACTTTTCTTGTTGACATCATATGATTCACATGGACAACATGTCTATCTTCATACCACAATTAATTCTTTGGGGAATTTTTTTCATTTGTTTTATGTAACCCCGTTTGAAGCCACATGACTTTGTGTACACATAATTAACAACAATGCTTTACCTCCCTCTTTTTATCACCTGGTAACAACTCATTGCAAGATAATTGTAGTAGAAAAATAGGTGATTTGATAGATAAGCTAGCACAGACCACAGAGAGCTCAATTGTCATTTGATTGGTAGTTTGCACAAACACCACTTGTAACTAATACAGCTTTCTTTATTTGTACTAAACAAATAAGCAGTAATGCCTTTTCCTTACTGTGTAACACATCCATATCCGTTCATTACCATACTGTCAATTTATCTAAGTTGCACATTTAGCATTCAACTAGCGTTGATCTGATATCATCTCTAGCTCCCCTATTTATGATCTATCCAACCAAAATATGTGCTAGCTAGGCCAATACTTGCATAGAAAATTTTGTGTAGGTGTTTGGTTTGTGTTCCAACAATCAATGTTTGGGTGGTCCTTTTTATTGGATGGATTTTCCCCACACTTTGCCTTATATATATGAGTGATCCAATGCAAAAAAATTTCATAGCCACTAGATATAATTGTTGCATCAATGCCCAAGTGATTGCTAGAGTTTTTTTCTGCACATAATACCATTTTTTTATTTGGCACGCGAGAGTATTGAATCAACAACTTTGCTAATACTCAATTATTCACTCGACATGACACATCTTACCTTCATATAACTAGATGTACTTATCATCACCAATTATACACATGCATCTTACTGCAAAAATGATCTGTTAACTAACTTTTGCATGTGGCGGTTAATTTACAGGAAAAACATGGACAGCACTCTGCGCATATTGGTGGCGACGGATTGCCATCTCGGCTACCTTGAGAAGGATGAGATGCGTGGATTCGACTCCTTTGACACTTTTGAGGAGATCTGCTCACTGGCAGAGAAAAACAAGGTAAATGATGATCTTGTCAAAATCTCCGTTTTTGTGTGTGTGCATATGCACTCCTATTTGCAATACACACATTGTTCCTTTTTTTTTCAATGCACACACATGTTGCACATTACACTTACACATGCAATGCTTTTCCCTTTTTGAACAATTGTATTACATATATGAATAATTTTTTCAGATAAAGATATATGAACTATGAATGTAGGTGGATTTCCTACTCCTTGGTGGCGATTTGTTCCATGAGAACAAACCTTCCAACTCGACATTGGTGAAAACCATTGAGATCCTGCGGCGTTATTGCATGAATGACCGCCCAGTGCATTTTCAAGTGGTTAGTGATCAGGCAGCCAGCCTCCAGAACAGGTGAATCATCATTCGCTCACTCAACTTCTAAACACAATTCTTTCACTTATTAGCTATGAAACATTTCTGGCTTTTTGTCCCAGTCTAATTGACAATTACTGATTCTTTCTCAGGTTTGGCCAAGTGAATTATGAAGACCCAAACTATAACATTGGCTTGCCCGTGTTCACCATCCATGGGAACTATGATGATCCTACTGGAGTTGTATGGACAATATGAATATAATTTCATTTCTTGTATTTCTTGTTTTCTCAAACAACGCAGAACACGTTGAATATACTCTGGTTCTAGATATATATATAAGGTGCATTTTGACCTTTGTGTTGTTTGTGAACTAAACTTTGGCCTTTTATGTTGTATCACATTATTCATAATCACGGAAACTAAACCATAATCAATTGGAGTGCATATTAAAAATTAAAATGCAAAACCATAATCATTATTATCTCATAATACACATATTGGCATATTGCTAAGCTAATTTTTTAGTCAACGTTTACCAGATTTGAATCCTGAAATTACCGTGTGGCGTGTGGCGTGTGCCTTCTAAGAAGAAACAACGTTAGTATTTGCTGTTCAGTTTCTGACACATCTAGTTTCTATAAAATCTTGTAGGATAACCTGTCCACAAACGATATACTTGCAGCTGGAAATTTTGTAAATTACTTCGGCAAGACAGATCTTGGATGCACTGGTGTTGGTAAAGTAACCATTCATCCTGTACTTATCAGAAAGGTAATCTACTTGGAGTTCTGTATTCTATGCAGTGTCAGCCAGACATTACTACTATTATTACTTATTAGAGGCTGATAACATAGCTTGATTCATTTCAGGGTGAAACTCATGTTGCCCTATATGGACTTGGCAACATTAGGGATGAGAGACTGAACAGAATGTTACATGTACACCAAAAACCTTCTCAAGATCTGTACAATTTTCATGCATTTGTTTGCAGGTGGACCAATGAACTCGCTAATTAATTATCGATATGTTTACATGTATTTATTTTCCAGGAACCTCATGCGGTTAACTGGATGCGGCCCGAAATCCAAGATGAGACACCAGCCTCTGATGATTGGTTCAACATCTTCGTTCTTCACCAGAAAAGGTGCAGAATCTCTGACTGTGTGATCATATATATTAAAGTTTTATAACCATTTTGTGATTTTATTTTTAGGGGTTATGTTTCCTAATCAGAAGTTTTTCTTTCGAACTTCTGCAGGACAAAGGGAAGTTCTACCGATGCTGTCAGTGAGCTCCTCCTGCCACGTTTTCTGGATTTGGTAATTTGGGGCCATGAGCATGAATGTCTTATTGATCCCCAGGTAACCAGACATAATAGATTTTTTAAAGTAAGAAAAAAAATCATGTATGCACGTATAATCAAGTGTTCCTTATTTCTGCATTTTGTATTTGCAATTAACTTTGTTTTTTATTTTCTAATCAAATACTGGCAGGAGGTTCCTAGAATGGGTTTCCACATCACTCAACCAGGCTCCACAATTTCTACTTCACTGGCCAATGCATGAGGCAAAGACAAAACATGTGCTCTTATTGGAAATCAAGGTCATACTGAGGAACATGCTGAGCTAACATTCATTTTTCCCCATTGCTTAATTCCCCATGTCGTCCTTAAACAGGGGATGGAGTACAGGCCAACCAAAATACCACTGCAGTCCGTTAGACCTTTCGAGTATGCAGAGGTAATCCAGTTCTTACTTCATGTCTACTTCGGTCAAGTTAGCTACATCAAGAGAATGTCTTGCAGGTTGTACTGGAAGACGAGGTGGATGTTGATCCTGGTGATGAAACAACAATTCACATGCATTTGCACAAAGTTGTAAGTCTCCAGCTTGGCAACTATATACTAGCGTCATATCTTGTACTTTTATTAAAGAAAAGAAGAACTCTGTCCATTTTCTTGAATATTGCCATGACCAGTTAAATTACCTGAAGAATGGACTCTTTAATCATCCTTCAACAATGAATGTTTTGTGCGTTAAAATTTACTGACAGCAGAGCTGCATCAGGTGAGCAACCTTATTGAGAAGAGTAGGGAAAAGTCAGCTAGAGGATCTGAGCCCAAGCTTCCACTAGTTAGAATAAAGGTAAATCAAGAGCTCTTCATTGCAATTTGTCCCCTTGAGGTTGTAAAAGTAAAATATATTGAACGTTCTTCAGGTGGATTGCAATGGGCTTTCGACGATAAATTCGAAGCAATTTGGTCAGAAGTATCTACGGAAGGTACCAGTGTGATGCAATCCTCTTTAATACTACTATTATTTAAAGCTTTTCTGTTTACTACCATTGTTGTTGTAGGTTGCAAACCCACAAGACATCCTTCTTTTTACAAGATCAGGGAGAAGGCATCAAACTACACGAGGTACCTATTATTGTTTTTATCAAACGATAAATAGGAGAAGAATGCTAAGGGTCATACATTTGTTGAGTTTATTTTCTAGAATCTTTTGTAGTTCTATGATCAATGTGTCACACACTTACAGATTGGCTGAATGAAAAGTATATTGCTCGTTCTGTCACTTTACAGATTGGCTGAATGAAAAGTATATTAATAGTTAGTAGTGGATAAAGTTACATCTGAGAGACTGCAGATTCAGAAAACGTAAAAAAAAAAAAATCGACGAGTATAGTTTCAGGCTGTCCATTTTATTGCCATGTATGGCTGACCCTTGTGCTTAATGGCATGACACACAAGGTTTGGCTTGTTCTTAAAAGGAGTCATCTTTTTTCTATATTACTTGGCTAGCAAATCAATCTTGTAATTCTGGTGGAGTAATGCTGTAAATTGAACTTCTTTGTTTCTGTGTATGTTGTAGAAAGGTGTAACAATTCTGAAGAGCTTTGTCCTAGTGACCTCAATCAGCACACGGTTGAAGCCCACATTGCAAAGAGTAACTTGGTACTAAATTTCCCCCCGATCGATCCTTTCTAGTCATGATGCATCATAACCTTTTGTGCGTAGGGTGCACCATTCCATTGTTATTTATTAGACACATAATTGGACAATGAACGTTTATGTGTGCAACCAAATTTCTGTCATCTAATTCTTGCTTTCCCAGGAAATGCAGATACTTCCTGTAGATGATTTGAACAGCGCGCTGAATGATTTTGTCAAGGACGACGACAAGATGGCATTCCACTCTTGCTTGCATGAAAAAATCGAGGAAGCGAGAGTAAGACATGATAACGGTTTCCATGCATAAAAAACTTGTCTGGACATGTTTCTTTTTAAAAAAACATGTCTGGGACAGGAATGTCTGAATATCCAAACTGTCTAACTTCAATCTCTGTCCAATCTAACCAATGCGTTGTTGAAAACGTTGCAGAACAAGTCGTTGACTACTGCCCCCGAGGATTCCACTGACAAAGAGCCCGTAGGACATCAGCAAATATATGTTTTCCTTCAAACAGTATTTTCATCTCATATCAACATTTACGCTGACAAAAGCTTAACAATCTTGCTGTGTAGGCCTGGGAGAAAGATCCACTCAGCGCGTTCGAGCAGCTGAAGTGGCCGACGACGACGGGGGAGCAGGAAGCGCCCGACTCTGATGAAGAAGGCATCGATTCATCTGTACGCAACCTCTCATATGTTTTTTCTTCCAGCAGTTCAGCACCCATCACAAGTCCAATCGTAGTAGTAAAGCACAGTGTGGACAGTGGCAGCAGCATAGCTTCTTGCCAAATGACACGTCGATGAACTGCTCCATGCTGAAGGATCCGGAGGAGAGTGATGGTAGCCAGCAAGCAGGAAGGAAGAGGCGAGCCGCACCATGCGGCGGCGGCAGAGGAGGAGGAGGATCCGTGGTGTCTGCTGGGAGGAGGAAGACTGACCTGGGTTTGTTCCAGAGGGTTCCGGCGAAGGACGAGGACCCCGACTCCGCCAAGAAACGCCGGGCTCCTGTAAGTCCTTTCACCCAGAGGTCTAGCTCGCTGCAGGCTGGCGCTTTCTCCTCCATCTCCCAGCTGCTGCCAGGCCTTTGCTTCTCGTCAGTTCTTGTTGTTCAGAGGTGTCTGTCTGCACTGGAATGGATGCATATGCACGTTCAGTGAATGGAAGGAGCTGCGCTGATTTTCCATGGTCGGGTTGTCGTGCAGGCTGCCAAGGGGAGATACGGCGCGGTGATCAGGAGGTGGCCAGAATGAGCTCATCGCTTCCTGCTGGCTGGTGGCTTGCTATGGCTGATGAATCGAGCACCTGGGGAGGTGATCAACTGGCTACTGTGCCGTGTAGTAGGAGTGCTAATGAATTAGGCTATTTGAATATCTATTTTTTTTAAGCAAACCGGAGGGGTTGTCCCCTACAGCAATATATTAAAGAAATAAGCAGTATGTACAAGAAAAAGCAAAAACGTTACATAGCAGAATCTAGCCATTGCTCTATCTCTGGAAAATAAGAGGATCTAGCCCTATGAATAATCATAGAAAACTCCTTGAAGAAGACCGCCTTGCAGGCATAGATATCCACTGTAGTGCCTTGAAAAATAACCTTGTTCCTCAAAGTCCAGATACTCCAACTCATGATAACTATAATTTCCATGAAGAATGGTACAGCTAGAGAGGTCCTGATGTAATCAAGGGCTTGGAAGGAATTGAGCTGTGCAGGGATGTCTATATTTAGGATCCTCCAGCTTTCAGCAGCAAATTCACAGCGCAGGAACAGATGTTCAAGTGACTCCTCCACGCCTTGCTGGCACAAAGCACAATTGTATGATGTAAGATGCATGGATTTGCGTCTAAGGATTTCCCTTGTGCTTAGCCTGTCCACGAGAAGCAGCCAAAAGAAGACCTTATGTTTATTTTGACATGAAGAATTCCATAGCCATTTAAATGCCGGATGCACCATCCTTCTACCAGAGAGTTGAACATATGCTTTCTTGGTAGAGTATTGTGAAGATCCCCAAATATATGACCAAGTATCATTATCACTGTGAAAATTCCACTGATGCAGTGTGTTACGCAGGCTTAAGAACTGCTGGTATGCTTGGGTTGAGAGTGGGAGATGAAAGAGTCCAGTGAGATCATCCTGTTCTGTGACACATTTCAACGATATTTTCTTGTTTTTGGCAAAGGAGTGAAGTTATGGAAATGCAGCTGACAAGATAGTATCACCCCACAAATCTATCCAGAAGAAGCATGTTTCCCCTGAGCCCACTAGTGGCTTGGCCATGCCTTTATATTTGTCAAGAAGCTTGACCACATCCCTCCACCAAAACGAACCTTTGGATTTCAATTCTGGCAGCGAGCCAGAGTTATAATGCTTTTCCCAGACCAAGTGAACCCAAGGAATATCTGCCTTATTAAAAAACTTATGAAGAAACTTCAACCACAAAGCCTCATTTTGTGTTTTGAGCTTGATGACTCCAAGGCCTCCGGACTCCTTACTGGTACATACTAGAGGCCAAGCTGCTTTAGGAGGTTTCTTATCATTCATATCTGCTCCACGCCACAGGCAATGCTTTCTGTACTTATCTATTTGCTGAAGAACAGTTTCCGGTAGAGAGAAAGTTGCAATTGCAAATGAGGCCTGTGCAGTAAGAATAGAGTTGACAATCCCAAGTCTTCCAGCTTGAGAAAGAAACAATGATGTGTTCACAAGTCTTCTTTCGCAGCGTTTTACCAATGGCAGAAAGTCTATGACTTTTGGCTTAGTAAGACCTAGAGGTAAACCCAGATAAGTGAATGGAAGAGTTCCTTTATCCCAGCCAAAGGTATTAGCCAGAACAGAAAATTTGTCATCTCCAATGTTAATTGGCGTCATGCAAGATTTTGAGTAATTAACCTTTAGCCCAACTGAGTCGGCAAAGGAATTGAGAAGTGCTTTGAGGGTGAACAACTGCCTGGCGTCTCCTTCCATGATAATCAAAGTATCATCAGCGTATTGTAGAATTGGGAAATCAGTGGAGTGATTCAGAGGTAGAGGTAAACTTAGGAGACCTAGCTCTCTGGCCTTGTTTAAGATAGTCTGAAGCAAGTCTGCAACTAGCACGAAAAGGAGTGGGGGGAGTGGGTCTCCCTGCCTGACCCCTCTCCTGCAATGGAAAGTCTTCCCAGGTATTCCATTAAGTAGAATTGAAGATGTCCCTGAGCTCATGAACGACTTAATCCAATTGATCCATTTAGACCCAAAACCCTTGGCCTCCATAATATCCTAAGATAGCCTGATGCTCCACCTTGTCAAAGGCCTTCTCAAAGTCTAGTTTCAAGATGACAATTTGTTTTTTTTTGAATGGTGACAAAGGTGAAGATATTCAAATGCCCATGCTAGACAATCTTGAATAGTTCTTGATTTAATAAACCCATACTGATTTTTATGCACCAAAGACTGAATGACCTTCTGCAGACGATTAGCCAGCAATTTTGTAAGAAGCTTAATGGAGCAGTTAAGCAATGATATCGGTCTATAATCTGAAACTCTAGATGGAGCTGAAACTTTAGGTAGCAGGGTGATATATGACCCGTTGATGCTCTGTAGACAAATATTTCCTTCATAAAAGGTATCACACAGATTATAGAAATCATATGAGACCAGGGGCCAGCATTTCTTCAGAAAGTCCTTGTTAAACCCATCAGGGCAGGTGATTTGTAAGAGGGCAAATGAGCAGCCACTGAATCTATCTCCTCTCTATTGAAAGGGAGCTCGAGAATAGAAAGATCCTGTTTATTCAATAAGGAAGCATGATCAAATTGAATTTTATTGAATTCAGAAACACCCAAACGACTTCTGAATGCTTGCCATAACAACTCAGCTTTATCTTCATGTGAAGTGAACTTAGTGCCATCATCTCTGCGTAACACTGTGATCAGATTACACCTGTTTCTTAAAGAGGCATTGGCATGAAAGAAATGTGTTGCTGCGTCACCAAGCTTGGCCCATTTTATGTTTCCCCTTTGTTTCCAGTAAATCCTCTGCTGAGAAAGAAGAGCCACTAAGTGTTCCTGCAGTATATGCCTGAAGTTCCACTCCTCTAGAGTGAGGTCTCTGAATTCCTCAACAACATCCAAAAAGGATAACACTATCTTAGTGTTGTTGATGACAGAGGGTAAATTAGAGAGTGTCTTACTCCACTCTTTTAGAGTTTTCCTGAGGTTTTTGAACTTGGCAGTGATGATTTTAGCTGGATCAGAAGCATTAACCAATTGTGACCACCCCTCATTAGCAACTTGAGGGAAATCATCACATTTTAGCCAAAAATTTTCAAATCTAAAGATACCACCCTTGGGCATAGATGTTGCAATGGAAATTACACATGGAGAGTGGTCGGAGGTTTCCATGACAAGACTCGAAGCCGTGGTGTTGGGATAGGTGATGGTCCAAACCGCTGATGAGAAAAACCAATCTAACCTCTCAAGAAGTGGGTTGGGTTGTTTGTTTGTCCAAGTGTATTTCCTTCCATGTAGAGGAATTTCCACAAGACCAAGAGAGCTGATAGCCTCGTTGAACAACCATTTCATTAACATCACCCCCTGGTTTGTTTCTATCAGATGGTGATCTAAGAAGGTTAAAGTCTCCCACCACTAGCCAATTAATTTCAGAGGGTATTTGAATACTGCTAAACCATGACAAAAATTGGAGCTTCCCATCATGCGTGCATGGCCCATAAATATTAGTGAGAATCCATTCCTCAGAATTGTGTAGCGAGCGAAATTTAACTGACATAGAAAATTCATTAGAGTGAACCATATCCCCCTCAAAGCGAGAGCCATTCCACAGAACAATCATACCACTAGAAGCACCTATAGAAGGGAGGTACTCAAATCTATCCAGATTGCGTGTGCAAGATTGTCGGATGAGCATGTCATTGAAGGTTTCACGTTTTGTTTCTTGCAGACAAACAACATCACAACTGTCTTCCAAGATTTTATCCCTAATAGAATTCCATTTCTTATTGGAATTTAGTCCACGCACATTCCAACACAACACCTTCCAACAAAGTGATTGTCGCGGTCTATCCATAATAAACAAAGTACGAGAGAGAAGCCATGTCGCCATGCTTAAGCATGTGACCAAAACTAAACATTTCAGGAAAACCTCTAAACAGTTTCATCTTGAACAAATAGGCAAAGACCAACAAAAGCACACTAGAAGGATAAATGCAGCAAACAAAAGAATTAGGAGCTTCATTTCTTTGACTTCTTCTTGGCTTCATCTGCATTTTGATCATCGGGAGCATTCTTTGACTTCTGCTTCCTTCCAACAGGAGCAGACTTTATACTACCTTTGAGAGCTGCATCAGAGAGTTTATCAACCTTGACATTGCAAAAAGATGCGCCGAGATTCCTGATCACCAACTGAGAGATCGTTGGTGGGGAAGCCGAGCAGGTTAGGCAGTTCCTATCCAAGCAAGCACCCTTCCTGAAACCTTTGTTCATCTGCTGAATCCTGGAGCTTCTCCTGACCCGGACTCCACTAATGGAGTTGAACAAGATGACTTTTTTTACTGTTTTCTTACCGGCGTTTCTTTCATAGCGCTCTTTATCTTGAGTTTCAAAAGTAACAGGAATCTCAAGAGAGGTGTCAACAACTGGTGAAGCCAAACAATTCCACTCCTTATCACTTGGACTGGCAGGAGGAAGTGAGAATTGAACATGTCCATTGTCAGTTACCATATGATCCCAAGCTTTAGATTTAATTAGTTCAGATGCCCAACCGAACGAAGAAGGTGACATCAGAAGCAGAGTTAAAAAATCAGACCATTCAGCTGGAATGGAAAAGGAGATCCCTGAACTGTGCGGAGCAAAGAACTTGGCCCAGAGCCTAACTGCCTCAGCATTGCATGTAAAATTGGGAGTAGGGAAGCTCTCAAAGACAGGATCAATAGTGGGTAACTGAAGTCTGACCATACCAACCTGAATATTGTTGGAGGAACAATCACTAGATTGATATCCATCCATCAGCTGATCCAGGGGTATTTCTTCTACAAGAAAATTATTCTGATCATCAACCAACATCTGATCATCTTGAACCAGAGGAACTTCAGCTGCCAGCACAGGGCCATTAAAATTTATTTGCTCATCTTGTGGTAGCTCAACTTGAACATTCGGCATCAATGGATCTTCAGCTTCTAGAATAGGATCATTCAGGTTTAACAACTCAGCATCTACTTCATCCTCTGGGTTCTGAATCTCTTCCTCTATAACCTGGGGAATGAGTTCATTAATTTCAAGTACAGCTTCATGTTGGACTGCATTGTTGAGGGCAACTGGTACTGGATGAATGACAGCTTCAACATCCTCTGGTACTGCCACACCAAGGTTGAGCACTACTTCTTCTTCTTCAGGCAAAACATTAAGGTTGATACCTCCAGCTGCAGGATTAACATTGGGCCAAGGAGGCCAGACTCCCTGAGGCTGAGCAGGTTGCTGTGCTTGTTGTTGGCCTTGATGTTGATCTTGCTGCTGGTTCAAAGCCGGCCCATTCCTAGGTTGTCCATAACCAAAGAAATCAAAAGGAACACCCGGTCCAGCATGGTTTGGGCTTGGAGGTGGATCTTCATCTGCTGCAAAGCCCCCCATCATCTGATGTTGGAGAATCTCACATTGAATAGTCCAGGAATCCCCCTGGAAAGCTTCACCCACCGAGAAAGTGATGAAGTGCGGAATTGTTTCCAAGTCCACAGCCCTAACTCGAACCACCACACCTGCCAGGCGACGAGGCTCATCTTCCCAGGCTAGCAATCTCGCAAAAGGGCCAACCACATCTTCAATGTATCTTTGCGAACAGTAATCAAGAGGAAAGTTGAGCAACATAAGCCAGCATTAGTGATTGAAAGTTAGGGCTCTGTGATTGCGACCATCATCATGCCTTTCAAATCTCAAAGCAATATCATCATACTGATGTGGACCCGTAAGAATAAGGTGATCACGATCGTACGCATGATAGAACCGAACATAAGCTTGCCCCAAAGGTGAAGGTTGAATCTCCTTAATACGAATACCACGAGCATCTATAAGGTACTCCTGAATAATCTCTCTAACATTGCCAAAATGTACCTGGTGGCCCGGCATATGATCAATGCGGACGATGGCAACATCCTCGTGTCGCCTTGGCGCTCTAGGAGAAACCACACGGATGGCTTGCACTCTGTTAGGGACATCCTCCCACTGCAGACCAAGAGGGATGAAGGGAGTCAGATCGACTCGCTGATACGCCATGTCCTCTCCTACACTTGTCCCACGATGAGGTGGAGTGGCAATGGACTTCTCGAGTGGGTCAGAGGGAGCAGAACCAGGGGGAGCCGAAAGGTTCCAGGGAATAGTGCGTGGGGACGGACTAGAATCTGGGTGAATGCCCAAAACCTCGCGAGCAAAATCACCAAATGCACTGAAAAGTGGGGCCTCGACTGAAATGGGCCCAGAGGCCATACTCTTGGTAGGCTGAACCAGGGGGACCCGAGCGGAATTATTGGCGGAGCAGGAGCTGGCGATGTGACCCCATTGAAAACAGAAATGGCACCTGGTTTTTGAACGGCAGAAATTTCGCGTGTGTTCATTTGAGAGACATCTGCTGCAGGGTGGCCTGCTAGGCTTCGATGGCCTACTGCCCAGGATTGATGGTGGGCTAGAAACTGCCATGCGGCCCAGATGAAGATCAAGATTTATATCTGCATTAAGGCCCTCACCACCGTTGCCCAAGCTTGAGAAATCTTCGCGCTCATTAACTGTGGTAGCCGTTTTTTTTGAATGAGGATCCAAATTGGAAAACACTGAATCCCGGAATGCATGATTCTGTTGCGCGGAGTTACGCTGCTGAGCATTGCCTGAACTCGATGAAGCAAACGGACCAAGTCTATCAAACACTGAAGTTTGATCAGAATGGGAGCGAAGTGGCACACTATTAGCCCCTGTCAAAACAGCATCAGAACTGACATTGTTGGTTCCACGCACAGCATTAGCATAAGATTTTTCCCTAGAACCAGCTTTATTGGATCCACGCACGGCATTAGCATACGGTTTTTTCCTAGTAACTTGAACCCATATTGAAGTTTGGAGAGGAATCCTTGGTAACAGAGAGTCTAGCAGCAGCCAAACCAGCAGCATTCCATAGATGAAAGAAACATTTGAATTGTGGACATGATAAAGATTTCTGCGGATAAACCATGAAACCCACATGCTGCGAGAAAACCGAGAATTTATAAATTCTGTCCTCCAATTCAAGCACACGAAAACCAGACTGAGAGCCACCAAGACAGGAATTGAGGAGATAGCCCACAGAATCTTCTGTTAGCCTGAACTTACAGTGACCAAAAGCTACAATCAAATCAAAGGACCAGGGAGAGCCATCCCTAGGAACCACATTTGATTTCAGGAGATTCCGGACCTTTGCAGCGAAGGCCTTGCCAAAACTGAGATCTAACTCCGAGAAGAGCATGGCGGAAGGAGGCAGGCCAGGAGAGATCAGGAACGTGTGAGAACCAAGAAACTTACTGATGAATTATCAGCTGCCGGGGAATTCCTCCTTGATGAGCATCACTCACCGCGGAGCTTGTCGTTTTTGAATATCTATTTTGATGGTGCCGGTGGATGTCGTCGGAGCATCCCTGATCTACCGGTCCTAGTGTTTGCTAGTTGACTGCACATGATTATTTAGCCCCAGCTTCTGTGAGCGCTCTCTGGATTTACTAGTCTGGATGAGATTATAAGGTACAGTACAGTACAGGCTGTACTGAAGTCTAAAAAAAGGAGAGTCTGGATGGCGATGTCAGTGGCTGTTTTGAGCTGCTGCGGCGTAGAATTGCGATGGCTGCAGCCTGCACTGCAGGAGTGCGTGCCACTGACGACGTTTGTTTGCGGCGAAGCAGCGCGTGATGCTGGCGAGCGTGGAACTGAATGTCACACAGGCCCAACAACAAGATACATAGGCACCTCCTACTCCGAGCCGCCCGCCACCTGCTCGACCTCCTGCTCTCCCGGCCGGCCGCCGCATCTCGCACGCTGTCAGGCTGCCTTCTCGCTGGAAGGCCCGTTCAGAGGCTGTGTGGCTCCGCGTGCTCTGCGCTTGAGTTCCCTACCCTGTTCGCGCCCTCTCGCGGCGGCGTGTCGTCGCCGTTGAATGCCGCCAGTCGTCCATCCAAGTTGGCAGGCAGATATCCACGTAAGCAACAAAAAATGGCACAAATGTGTGAAAGGTTCTCTCTCTGAATGCTCTGATGATAACTGCCATTTCGTAGGAGTCATCCTAAGACTGGTCTACACAGTCATTTAAGGGCAGCCTTGCAGGAGCCATAGTGTGTGCACATGAGTTTGCAGCGCTGATCGAGAAGAGAAGCTGAACACTGATGCGCAAATTCTTAAAGAACCAACCAAATGCAAATTTCTTTATAAAAATAGAAAAAAAATTATGATGTGAAAACGGTATGCTACCACATCCCCGAAACAAAACCAATTCATAGTGTTGTAGGAATAGGTTATCTGCCGCACTTAACTACAAATCAACTGCTATATATTTTTTTTCTCAGCTACTCTCTGCCTTCATTTCTCATGTGTCATGGAATTCTGTCTTCACTTTTGTTCATTGTATTTTTCAGCATACAAAAAATGCATCGCCCAAATTGACCACCTCACAATCGAGGAGGTTCTCTTCCAGCTGTAAAATTCTGAAAATTTATTTTTCAGATCGATGTGGCATCCGGCGTCCTCTGTTTAGCGACCTCTCCACCAACGTTGGCACCTACAACATCAGCCACCTTCTTCTTTTTAGATTTATTAGAACTTTTCTTTTTCTGCTTCCTATTTTGTTGCTTTGCCTCATCACTGTTTGCCGGTATGTTAGTGTCCGGCTTCACATCAGTAGCGCCGGCCATCCCTTGCGCAGCCTTCTCCGATGTCGTATGGCTGGCATCAGCTAAGCTGTCTTTGGAGTTCTTCTCCAAAGTACCGTTAGTGTTGTCCTTCTTGGTTTCCTTGGCAACTTTACTGTTTCCCTTTTCCATCAGTCTGTTGTATCGAACCCTGTCTCTGTCCTGATCTAGGGAGTTCTCAGACTGCCCAGTTCCACCCCGGTTGTTGCTCAGAAACTTCTTGTTCCTACGGGTGGATCCGGATTTTTTTGAATGACTTTCTGCATAGATATCATCTATATCTATATCTTCATCAAAATCATTCAAGTCGTCTTGTACGCCGTCATCTTCGATATCAGCCGTCGACTTCGCCGGCTTTTCTTCTAAAGATCCGTCTAGTGGGCGCTTACTTTCTGCTACTGTTGTAGCAGGCCTCTTTTCTTCAGGTTTTGCACTTTGTACTGCTGTGGTATTGGCAGATCTCTTTTCTTCAGACTTGGTGGTAATAGCCACACTGCTTGAGTTCGTAGCCTTTATGACTACCACAGCGTCAGTTGTTGCACTTCCATTGTTTTTCTGCACAGGAATGATCTTACTGTCCACACCGGCTCTGTCTGTTTTCTTGAAATCTTGGAACCTGGCCTTGATCTCTTCGAGTTCGGCCTCCTTCCGTTGCAGGATCTCCATCAGAGCTGCCATCTGGTCAGGGTTTGAGCCTGTGGCTTTCTCTTCCATTTGCCTGATGCGGCTGCTTTTCTCCGAGAGAACTGCTTCCAGTTCTTTCTGAATGTTTGTGGCATTTGTGGCCTTCTCTTCCATTTGTTTGATGCGTCTGTCTTTCTCTGTGACAGTTGCCTCCAGCTCTCTTCTAGCCTTCTTAAGATTTGTGGCTTCCTCTTCCATTTGGCTGATGCGGTTATCTTTTCCCGCGAGAGCTGCTTCCAGTTCTTTTTTAGTCTTCTTAAGATCTGCAACTGTGGCCTCCAGTCCCTTGAGCTTGGTTTTCTGATCTGTTTTCTGAGTTCTAAGTGAAGATGCTGTCGCTTTCATTTCTTCCGCCTTCCTCTTCATCTCTCTGTTAAATGCCTTCTCTTTCTGGGAACAATGAAGCAGCAACATTCAGTTAGTAAGATTTCTTGATTTTCTTTTCCGCACATCTATACCTTTTTTAGATGATGCGCATATCTGTTGATATGTATCTGCTACAGAAAAAAAAAAGGTTTGTAGTGCATTGTAACAGGGTGGATAGGAAATCTAAGTTTTTTGTATGTTACAATTGTGGCAATATACACTGTCTACAATTAACCATAATATAGCTTCACTCTCAGAAAGTCTCTCGTTAAAACTGAAAAAATGCCAAGCTTTTTTATTCATTAATTTTACAAACGAGAATGCTGTTAAAAGATTGCCCTCACTCTGGTTCTCTCGTTACTTTTGCATGCATCTAGTGATTGTCGCAATGTTGTTTGAACCCTGTGTTGGGAAGTAATTAATGCTGAAGTACTAATTGTTAACAGTATCAGTATGTCAGTGCAGAGCCATCAACTGCCTGTAAAATTATGTGCAATAATATCTTGAATTGTGCCACTTCTCTTCCCTGTGATGTCACATTATTTCTACTAGTTGCTACCTACATGCAGACAATACTAGTAACAGCTAGTAGCAGCACCTGATCCGCTAAGTTCTCGGAAAATGAGCAGTGAAGATAACTGGGAAGTAGAAGCGGGTGATCCATGAGCATACCTGTATGAGGATCCGCAGGGAGACAAGCTGCCGGTCCCGTTCCTGGAGACGCTGAGCGAAGACGTGCTGCTCCCTCACCTTCTGCAGGGCGACGATGCTCAACACGCCGGCTGCAAGAGCCAGCAGCAGCAGGAAAACGTAGGGGAGCTTCCTGCCGGCGTTGTTGGCCATCGCGTGGCTCTTTGATCTGTACTTGCTCCCATCCATCTCTCCCCGTCTCTCCTACCTGCGTGAACGGTGCACAGTGCACTTGCTCGTTGCTGATCTTGGCCTTTGTGTTTTCTGCAGAAATGTGGATGAGCTCTTCTTCTTTCTTGGGTCGCTTGGGTTTGGGACTGGCAGGGCTCTGCAGAGTTTCTTGTGCAAGGGAGATCACTGGTCAGGGGGGCGACAGAGCTGAGCCTTTGTGGTGATGCTCCATACTACTCGTATGCCAACGCATATGATCTTTTAAGTACTAGCCTATTCTGTTTTAAAATCTTGAGCCATGGAATCAATCAACAAGATGACAATGTTGGCATTGACCTGCACTTAGGCTGGTGTCACTAGCTTATCTATCCTATCATCTATATTTCAAATTTTACTCAGTGTGCAATCCATGCCCCGGTGACACAAGGATTTTTTTTTTACTGCAGGGGAGAAGCCGCTACTGAGTACTGACGACCGACAGCTGCCCTTGTGCATGCTCTCGACCGTCCGATCACACATCAGACGGTCCAGGCTGAGTCTTGCGCTAGAGATTACCGGACCGACGGTTCCATGGGTGAATCAGATCACTGGGCTCTCAAGTCAACATCGATCGTAAGGCGGCAATTAATGCGATGAGATTCTTCTATGCTTCTTCTCGGATCTCCAGGCAGAGATCGCCTCAGGACGAGTAATCTATTCGCGGAGCAGCAGCAAGGTTAGTGCTCCACCATGCAGGATCCAATATCCTAGACCTCACCAGGGCTCCATCAAAGGACGTGTGAGAATGCTTAACTAAAGCCCAAATGGGATTGCCAAGACGAATACACAGTATACTTGGTGGTACTAGTTCCAGACTTCCAGCTTACAGCCATGTGATTATGTGAAAAAAAAAGTTTACTTGTGATGATGAAATTGATGACGCCATGACTAGAATTAGAAGCACAGATTAGTAGATTACAGAGCAACAAGTAGATGAAGGTGCTCATGCAAAAAGAAAAAAGAAAAATGGTGACTATTAGCTGTGACCTCTTCTTTCTCCCCATAAGTGATTGGCTGTGATTGTGACTTGTGAACTGCGAACACAACCAAAGGTTGGAGGGTTACAAAGTACAGTTAGTGAGAGAGATTGATGGGCTTCACGTCGATACCGCCTTCCTCGACCGAGACCTGAAGACATGCCATCAACATTCCTTGCAGGTGCAGCCATGATGAACCAGCTGACGCTGCCGGCACGAACTGCATTATCATTTTCTCAAAGGAATGTTTTTAGATAACGCTTTCTCAAAGGAAATGGACATGAAGCCCATCTATCTGTATTCTGTACACTTTGGCGAGTTTGGTGCGCTGGGTTTCTCAGGCATCTCTGGTGAAAGCGCGCTTGGGCCCACCGTGTTGTGTATTTTTCCTGCTAACTCGTCTACCTAAAAATACAAAGATGAAATATCAGTAGCCCTCCTATGTATTTTAGAAGAAAAAAAAAATCTGTCACTGAGCACTAGTCGCTGCCTCCTGCTGATCGTCGTCGTCATGCGACCCGACGGAGGAATGGCCGTGAGTGTACACACTTGAAGGAAGAGGAGTTCGTTGAAGTCGAGAGATATGAATGTAACTAGCCGGCTATAAGTAGGAAGCGACGACATAGCACTTACGATGTAAATACGATTAAGTAAAGAGAAGAGCAAGAAACTAACTTGGCATGGATATTCATCATGTACTATCAGTGTGCAAACTGTCATCCATTGTTTACATAAGTGCACCAAACCTATCTCAGCTCGGTCAAAAGCCTAGCTTGGATCACTGCCACATGCTAGATGAACCACTTGCCATGGAGTCAAGTCTCACCACTAGACTCTTATTCGATCACTGCCGTCAGGAATAATTTTCTCAAAGGAAATTGACACCAACATGCTAGATATGTATCGTGATGCTAAGAACAATATACGTTTGGGATATGCGCACTTATTTGATCATGAAAATTTTTCTACTGTTAAGAATAATATACTCCATCCGGCTAAAAAAACAGCGGTTCTAATTTTGTCATAAGTTAAACTATTTTAAATCTGACGAATGTTATATGAAAATGCACTAATATTTATGGTAGTAACTAATTATTATCGGAATCTTGATAAAAAAACATACTTTCACAATTTATCTATTTGGCTTCATAAATATTGGTCCTCTTCTCATTAGTCTTTATCAGACTTCTTATAGTTTGACTTGGGAAAAAATAGAACTATACTTTTTTTGAAACGAGGAGCTAGTAGTTCTTATCAAGGAAGCCTTGGCTGCAAGGATTAGAAGAACAAAAAGGATATAAAGAGGAGAGAGAGAGAGAGAGAGACCTGGCTGACCTCCTTGTTGTGGGCTGACTTCCACAATCTAATGGACCTCTGTGTGCCTAGAAGCCATAAGGCATTTGCAAAATTGAAGTGATGAAAAATTCACAACTCCAATTATCTCTAAAGCAACCCTAGCTCAGGGCTCTCTCAAACCAGTGGAAGATACGTCCTGTTGTCTCACTTCCCATCGACGAGTCTCTAGCCCTCCTCTCCTAGTTTCCAGTGTCATTGTTGATGGCAAGATAGGGATGGAGGCGCCTCCCCCAAGCTCCCTAGTAGTAGTAGTAGAATATGTTTAGTTCGAGAAAGTTCATGTATAGGTAGAATCAATCGCCACCTTGAGGTCTTTATTGTCATTGGTCGTGGTCTTGCTTCATGGTAGACATGTGCAAACGTAAGGATAGGTCATGTTGAGGACGGGCCATGAGTTGCTCAGGATGGCTTGTACTTGACCCGTGCCTCACGTCTGGTTGGGCTGGCATGTGCCCTCCCTTTCGGACGTGTCGGGTTGATTTCTGGCCTTGGATCGAGTTTTGGATCAAAAGTTATGGGTCACGCCTAGCTTGTCGATTGTTGCCTGGGCTTTCCCTTCCAACGTGTCAGGTCGGATGTTTTTGGGTTGGGTCAGTTTTGGCCTTGAGTTTTCGATTTGGGGTATAAAATCATGGGCTACGTCTAGCCCCTCGATTGTTGCGGGTCAAAACTCACTAACTATGTAAGGTCAAATGTTTTTGGGTTGTGTTGGGTCAGGCTTTTTAGGTGGGTTAGGTTGGGTGGTCCTTTATCAGGTATAATTCATATTACACCCATGTCACCGGTGAATTGGGTCCTAGGTGGGATCAAATAAAATAATCCTCTCCATACCCTAAGTAGACTAGTTCATCCCTGCCTCCATCCTTCCCTATGAGAGCGTACACTTATTCACCTCACCCACTTCGTCACTAAGTCCTAGTCATGGTCCTGTCTGCCACCGCTCCAAATCAAAGCTTCTGATCCTTAGTGAGATATGTGTGGATCTCAAGGAATCGGAGGTCTTCATCATCACCTGCCTTAGTTGCATCTTCAATAACAACTCAACATTAGTTTTAATCTCAATAATGTCAATGGCCTCTCCCCTCGCCAGCTCTAGCACCACCTCGGCAACGAGCCACCTATCCCTAGATGTGAAGATGCTCATTTACAATCCGGCAATGTTTTCATCTACATCTATCATGTGTCTGTGATGATGCTTTTGGCTTTGGCACCTCCCTCTAGCAATCTGCTTTTTGGTGCTTGTCGCCAGCATGCACAAACTTGAAGATATAGTAGCTCTTGTGATGTGTGTTATTCTTCTAGCTTGTGTCTAAGGTTCTTTTCAATTGTTGTAATTCTGCCCTTATTTGAGGGGCACAATGTAAAACTATTGCATAGATTCCAAAAGAGAGGCACACAAGTGAAATTTCTAGCCACATTGCACATAGTTGGAGCTGACCCCCACGTTGTCCTCATGGATGGCTCGGGGGAGGGGCAACTCTTGCCCGGCATGCAGCCACCACCGCCCTTGCCTAGCTCGGCCGCCACCACCGGTACCCCCAACTCTAGCGGCTAGAAACACGGTGGTGTCTCAAAAAGGGCCCTCTTCACCTTCCCCCAGCACCTCCACTGCGTCAACCTCGCCACCAGCGAGCATGCTACAGGTTGCCCAAGCTAGATCCCCATCTCTAGACTACTCTGCCACTTCCTGTTTTGTCACTCGATCCGACACCCTAGGGGCATAGCAACCCTAGGCCCTCCTTGTCGCTAAGCTACCAGGTTTACACTACCATCACTAGCTTGCATCGTTGGACCTAGCACTCCGGATGCCAACACCAGCTTCCCGTGGTGCAGAGACCATGGGCCTCCCTAGGAAAGCGTCGCTTACCCCCTTGGGGCATTGCGATAGTGATCCCCAGTCCCCCACACCCTTTGCAATCATAGCTCTCATCCTAGGAACCCAGCTCAGGTCACAATCATCTCGTTTTGGAGGTGATATGCCTTCTTCCCTTTGTTCGAGCTCCGCATCCGTCCTAGAAGGTTGCTCTTATAGATTGTTGGAAATGTTCCCGTCAGTGCGTCTGCCCTGCCATTGTCTTGCTACCTAGTTGTGTCATCTCATCTTCTGCTATTGTCGTTCCTAGCTCCATGCTTTTACAATCACCTGTATTTGGGGATCGTCATAGTTTAGGCGCTCGGTGGATCCATTGCCTAGTGAACCTTTAATGTACCATCGTCTTGGTCGTTGTAGAAGCTTGTTGTTTCTCTTCTGTGTAGTCCCCTTTTGCTTTGTTGTGATCCCTCGGGCCTTGTCGGCACATTTGTTATTTTTCTCTTCTTTATATCTTCGTCCTACTATGTTGTAGTCCTACGGGCCGTATTGGGCCACTGGTTTAATGAAAATTCAGATGGGTATTCTTTCCCCCGTAAATAAAACTTTTGAATGATTATATGTTTTTTGCGAAAAGAAAGTGACGAAGGAGAGGAGTTGTTTCTTCCTTTTAATCTGCAGATGCATATCAGCATTAGAATATATTTTCTATTTTTAGCCGTGTGTAATTTCACTCCCCTGTATGCACACCTCTTCCCACATTTATTTCTCTCTTCCTCTTCCCTGGCCACATCTGCTCGGGCTATCCAGCAGAAGCATCCACCCAAAGAAGCATCCACCCAACTCACCTCCTCCGCCTGCGCCACATCTCGGCCTCTCCGTCTCTCCCTCCCGGGCGGGTGTGCCTCCCGCCAGCGCCGCCCCACATCGGTGCGGTATCTCCTCCCGCCGGGACGCCTCCCGACTGGCGTGCCCTCTTCTCTCGGGCTGCCGCGCCATCCCGGTCCTCTCCCTTTCTGGCTGGTGCGCCTTTCACCGACGCCGCCCCCCATCAGTGCAGCCTTTCCTCCTGCCAGGGAGCCTCCCGACGACGCCGTGCCCATCAGCGACCCCTCTACTCCTGGGCCATCACGCCATCCTGGCTTCTCCTACCGGGCCAGTGGGTGGCGCCGCCCTCGCCGGCGTGCCCTCTCCTCCTAGGCTACCGCGGCCTCTTGGCCTCTCCTCCCGCTAGCGCGCCTCTCGACGGCGCCATGCCTCGCGCCCTGACGCGGCGCCTCCTGCTCTGATGCCGGCGCCTCATCCCCTGTCTCCCAGTGTGGCCGCTGCACCTCCTCCTCCTCCGATGCCGGCGCACCCCTCCTTTGTGGCTGTCGGTCGCGCAGGCAGCTGTGAGATTGGCCACCAACTCCCAGTGCCATGCTCCTTCTGGGTGCCGCCACCTCATCCTGCACATCCTCTTCCTCCTCGGGGGCGAAATCTGTACGATTTGATTTGGCAAATTTGCAAGGATTTATGAGGCAAAACACTGGTTTTCATTAGGCAAAATGTTGTTTTTCATTAAGCAAAAATACCATGACAACACAATTTTTGCCTAATGGAAAGGACTATTATTGCCTAATGCCGGTATTATTGCCTATTCGTAAATTTTGTTTGTGCATTTTTCTTCTTATTGGGAGGTCAACTGGTCTAGGCAGATAATAGATGTGTGCAAAAAGTGGACTAGATAGAAACAGATGTGTGCAAAAAGATGATCGTTTTTTACCAAAAGCGAAAATCTAGAATAATTGTTTCCCAAATAGGGGTATGCGTGCGGAAGGATAGTTTTACGACCGTGCGTGCATTAGCATTATCTTTTTTATTTATGTTTTCTAACACTACACCCGTTGCCGCTTGTTCGAAGCGTGACCTCCGTCACTGTCACTGCCTCACGTCATATACTCCCTTCGTATTTAAATATAAGTCGCGGTTGATTTTTTTTCAAAACTTCAATCGTCCGTCTTATTCAAAAAATTTGATAAGTTATTATCCATTTTGTTGTTATTTGGTTTATCATAATATAGAGTTTGTGCATGACTTGTTTCCTTGCATGTTTACACAAATTTTTTGAATAAGACGAGCGGTTGAAATTTTGAAAAAAAATCATCTGCCATTTATATTTAAATACCGAGACATCTGACTGACTGACCTCATGCATGCAGCTGCTGCACCCGACATCCGCGAGTTCCTTGGCCGCCAATCCTTCTCGCCTTCCTCGATCCCTCCTGCGCCCCGGCCCAGCATGCACAGGTCTGTGTCTCTCTCCGTCCTACAACTATAAATAGCTACAGCTGCATCAGAATTCAGAAACAACACCAGTAACCAACCAGGCACTGCTCTGCTGCTGCTGGCCCCTTCTTGAATTTCAGAGCGATAGAGATGGTGTACGAGGCAGCCGCGGCCGTCGCTCTGCGAAGCCAGCAGCTGCGCGGTGGAGGAGGAGGAGAGGGAGAGGCTGCGCGTTGGCGGCAAGCCGTCAGCGGCGGCCATGGGCATGCGAAGGAGAAGGCTGCGGTGCCGGGGTGCGGCGCCGTTCTCCGCGTTCTGGGAAGGGCGCTCCGGCTCTCCAGGAGCTCAGGATCAGGGAAGCAATGAGGAAGGCTACATGTGGCTGCATATCAGAGAGAGGTTTTGTACTTTTTTTTTTGTTGGTCTCGAGCAAAAATGGTGTTAATTTGGGGACTGGGGTTAGGAGTAGTGTACTATATTTGTGGGTAGCTAGCGGGGTTTATATTTCAGTTGTGATCAGTATGGCTTTGTGTGGCTCTGGCCTTGTGGATACTGATGAATGTTCTGTAGAATGTACTTGCACATCTCGTTCTGTTAATTTGACTGCTCTCACTGTCAGTGAAACTGATGGTTGTGCCAACTAAAGGCATGCTTGCTTAAGCAACACGCACATTACTGTTTAAGTACACAGTTCGAATTTTTGTTTCATTGCACATTATTTACGCATATAACTCTTCGATGCATGTTTCAAAATAGATGAAATGTGAAACCTTCATTCTAATGTTGAGGTAGGCGGGATCCGTTTCCTTCGAGAATCGGGGTGAAAGAATTCAGTTAGCAATTATTGCTTCCTTCTTTTCTTTCTGTAAAGGTGCTATAACCCAATACTAATTCTAAAAAAGTGTAAACCCGCTAATTTGGTACCACTGGATTTGTGTATGAAACACTTTCGCATGATGCTAATTTCAAGGCCATACAGACCGTAGCATATGAGAGATTAAAGCATTGAAGACCACACCAGATCAAACTGTACCTGGCACAAAGAAAACGAGGGAGTACTAATTATCGTTCGTAGGATGCATGCGTACATTAAGCTGGGTTTCTTCATATATTAATAATAAAAAAGTGAATAGTTTAGAAATCTATAGATGGATTATGTACTACTCCCTCCTGTTTTAGAATATATGTCGCATGTTAGTTCATTTTTGAACTAAAAACGTCATATATTTAAAACCAGATGGAGTATTTTGTGAGAATTATTATGTTGTTTTTTTATAGCATACCTAATGAAAATTAACATGGATGATTAGTTATAAGACAAAGATAGATTAAAAAAAACATTCACTCAAAGATGTCAGAAAGCATAAAGAAAACATTCACACAACCCGGTCAGAAACCCTGCTCTGCTCGTTTGAAACATGTGCGGCAAAATATCCTCAGCGGCTCAGCGCTTTAGTAACCCACATCGGTTGTCGCTCTCATATGCTATGCTGCTTTGACCTCTGAGTCTGACTCCAGGCATGCTTGGATTGAATTCAACCCTGACATCTCCCAGTTCCTTTCCCGCCAAGCCCGCACATCCTGTACTGGTTTGTACTGTGTTGCCATGTTCTAATATATTAGAGGTACTTGATAAAAAAAAAAGCCCGCACATCCTCCTGGATCCTCCTGGCTGCAGTAGCTCACAGCATTTGTTCAAAACAAGCAATTGATAGAATACTGGAATAGCAGGATTAACTACAGTTCTAATCTACTATTGAACCGCATTTATAACCTACATTTCTACATACACTGCCAAAAAGAACATCAACACGTAGAATGGATAATCAGGCGATTTTGCAACCTTCTGTTGAGGTGCAACTTCCTTTATTTTCTACTACCTCCGTTTTCAAATATATTATTCGCCGATTAGTTTATTTTTAAATATGTCAAATAAAAAGACGAAGGGAGTACAAGGTTATCTGATCATAATACCTTGCAGACGGAGGATAAAATGGAGGCCATGATTAAATTAGCGAGGCAAATCGATCAGAGTGCTATTCAGCTACATATTCTCCGCAACTTTAGGCACCTACATGCCTTGTTGGAAACTCTGAAAGCAATAATGCGCATGTGTTGGGCCCTCCTAGCCAAAACTAAGCCAGGCAGCTACTGAAAGGTGTGAGACATTCATAGTGAATTTAGACACACGGTACACCCCTCCTTAAACCTTAAAGAGCAAGTGAAGGCCGGCAAATCCGCCATTGATGTTACTATTCAGTTATATACTCTTCAGAACTCTAGGCCAGCAAATCTTATCAGTGTTATATAAGCCATATGCTATTCATAACTTTAGACCAGCAAACCAGTTATCCAGTGTGATTCAGATATATGTTCTCCAGAACTTCAGGGCGGCAAATCAGATGTCAGTGTTTTTTCAGTTACATATGCTTCAAAACCTTAGGCCCCTAGCTAGCATCGTTCTGAAAGCAATGTGCCTTTGTGTTGGTCCCTCCTGATCCATGTGTCTGTGACTGGCATAAAGTGGGACGCAGTATATGCCTTGTCCATGCAAAGAAGGAAAGGGGAAAATGTGAGGCAGAGGTGATATAGGTGAACGTTGACAGTGGCTGCTGCATTTGCTGCATCTCCCTCCTTTCTTTGGCCCAATTATTATTTTTCATATTTTATATAAAAATATATGATGTAGTTTAAGAATAGTTCATATCAACAAGAAAAAAGCTTTTGGGACGCTCTATCCTCTGTGTGTGTGTGCTCGTGCCCTCTGTATGATCTACATGTCTACCCTCAAGGGTTGGCAACCCGAATTCAAGCCGTTATAAGCGGGCTGATTTGAGCCCTGCGTCAACCATCCTAAGGGGGTGTTTGGATCCATGTGCTAAAATTTAGCCCATGTCACATTGGATATTTCGGTGCTAGTATTAAAAGTTTCGGTGTTTCAGATGTTTCGGAGTTATGTGAAATCATTGCAGCAGCCTAGGCAGAGCCAAGCCACTCCCCCAATTTGTTTCTTTGATTTTAGTTAATTATTTCTACCCCTTGACTTATTCTGTAGTTCTGTTCAACCGATCTCTTTTTTCTAATTACAACTAACAACCCATGAGTTCTTTTATTGCTTGTTTATTGGAGTTTGTATTCTCCTTTGCTGGTGCCTGGTGTTATAACGTGAATGATCTTTTAACTATCAGATCTATTTTATTTTTTTCTTTTGTCTTCATTGTTTTCTTGGTGACTAGAACAATTTATGTTTTTCACCAGAACATTTATTTCTCTCAAAACCTTTTTGCTTTGACACTTAGTTTTTATTGGAATATTTTTTCCTTAAATTATTCTTTGGTGCATAGAGTAGGTGCGCTATGTAATTTCTATTTCTATTTTTTATATTATAATACTTTTTCTTTGTTGGGAATATTTTTCTTGTTCATTGGAATGTTTTTTCTTACAAGATATTTGTTTCTTTGCTTGGGATATGTATACGTACAATTTTTGTCCTTATAATTTTTTTATTAGAAATTTTTTTTCTAGTGTTAAGAATAGTATACTTCGTTTGTCTCAAAATAACAATAGTTCTTTTTTTCCTAAATTATACTATTTTAAATTTGATAAACCGTATGTGAAAATTCACTAATATTTATGATACTAAACAACTATTTTCAGATCCGTTAGGAATTAATAATATATCTATTTGGTTTCATAAATACTGATCCTCTTCTCATTAAACTTGATCAAATTTACTATATTTGACTTGAGACAAAAAAAAATAGAACTATATTTATTTTGAGATGGAGGTAGTAGTTTTTATCAAGGAAGCCTCTGTGGCAACTGGCAAGGATTAGAAGAACAAAAAGATATAAAGAAGAAAAAAAAAGAGAAAGGTACCTTGGCTGACCTCCTTGTTATGGATTGACTTCCATAATCTAATGGACCTCTGTGTGTGGGTATTGCAGGTTTGCAGCCCAATGGATGCCCTGAAGCCAGAGGACATTGAGATATGGGGTGAGACAGAGAAATAAGATGTGGAACAAAGCATATCCTTTATATTTAGATAATGGGATAGGAAATGAATGTGAGTATGAAATCCTCCATATCTCTATTCCATATCTAATCTTTATTTTTTCTATCCCTTTTCCATTCATAATCTATCCAAACAACACGTGAAGTGATGAAAAATTCACAACTTCAATCCTCTCTAAAGCAACCATGGCTCAGGGCGCTCTCCGCACAGAGAAAGGCATGTCCTGGTGTCTCACGTCCCAGTCCTGCCAACTAGGCTGGGAAGCGTGTTTAGTTTGAGAGCAATGTGAGATGGGATTTTCAGGTTCTAGAAATGGAATGGCTCCATCCTGATTTTAAGATTGGTTCATTTCACTTTTAACATGCTAGCTTACTCTACGGGCTTTTCCATCGGCTTTTCGTAAAACTCTGCCAAAACGGGTCAAAAATAAATAGCTTTACCAAAGAAGCCCCTTAGAAATGGGAAAACAACTAAAGGAGAAATGTTTTTTAAAAGGGCTTCAGCTCCACCACAAAAAATGTTTCACTGGAGAAGCACGAGCCAAAACTATTTTTTAAGAAGCCGGAGCCCTGCCAAACAAGACTTCATTCTCATATCCCAAGTAGAATGGTTGCACTCCACCTTTTTAGAATGAGACGGTGAGGAATGAATCCATCATGCAACTTTCTAACCAAATACTATTAAAATTGGGATGGAATAACTCTATTCTACTCATGGTAATCAAACAGACCCGTAGTTTCCTTCCGGCGTCCTTGCCCAAGCTCCATAATAGTAGTAGGATAGGTTTAGTTCGCATGTATGGTGGGTAAATGAATCACCGACTTGAGTTCCCATCTGAACATGGATATTTTTCGCTTTTCGGTAGAATATTGTATCCTTCGAGGGTAACCCAAGTTCGGATGACATGCAATTGAAAAAATGATTATTTTATAATAAATTATTCCTGTGTAACCATAAAAACTGAATGCTGCGTGGATGACCGGCCAGACTATATTCAAGCACAATTTTCATGAGATTTATTCAACGTCTGTCAATTGAAATTTCGCTTATCGTCAGTCGACAGCCCGCATAGGCCCTCTCCGCCATGCCTCCTCCTCGGAGAGAAAAAGAGCTCATCGCGCCACCGTCTTCTCTTCAGGGTTCGGGGACGGGGTGGGGGCCACGTCATCTCCTTCACCTCCAGCCTAAGAGGGAGGGATGTGTGGGTGGCGGGCAGGGGCAGGCCCAGGGGGATCATGGGTATTCAAGTGAATACCCATGATTTTTGAGAATACACATATATATACTATACATATATACTTAGCATGTGTAAATTTTTATTGATCCTTTGAAATTTTGAATACCTATTGATTTTGAATATCCATGTTCTAGATCCTAGGCCCGCCACTGGTGGCGGGCGGCGGAGAGACCGATGGTCAGGCAAAGGAGGACAATGGTTGGGGAGGGTTGGCGGTGGGGGTGAGGTGGCCGCTAGGTTGGCGATGGCGGCATGACGATGCGGCGGGAGTGGCGGCACGATGAGGCGGCAAACAGTGGGTGGGAGGCACCGGCGGCCGGCCGGGTGGCGGTGCGAGGGCAGGGAAGAAAAGAGAGGATAAGGTGGGATGGCTGAACCATTAGATTAGACTCAGTAGAGAATATTATTGGTCGATGAAAACACACAAAATCAGACAATCGACAAAGAGTGACAATAAAAGGAATATCAGCAAACGGTTACGCAAGATTTTTCTTTTTCAAAACGCCCACCACATACCGCACCGCTTGTTTGAAACGTGCGCTGCGTCACTATCACTGACTGGCCACACGACAGGCCTTGACCTCTGCCTGAATGACTCCATCGATCCATGCAACCGGACATCCGCGAGTTCCTTGGCCGACAATCCTTCTCGCCTTCCTCGATCCCTCCTGCGCCCGGCAGCATGCAGGTTTGTGTCTGTCTATGTCCTACAAATAGCTCCAGCATCATCAGAACCAACACCAGTAATAATCATTTAATCAACCAGCAGGTCTGCTCTGCTGGTCCCTTTCCCTCGTTGGATTTCTCACAGAGATGGTGTACGACGCAACTGCGGCTGTTGCTCTGCGAAGCCAGCATCTGCGCGGCTCGCCGCAAGCCATCAGCGGCCATGGGCATGTGAAGGAGGAGAAGGCTGTGGTGCCGGGGTGCGCCCTTATTCTCCGCATTTTGGCAAGGGTGCTCCGGCTATGCAGGTGGAGCAGTAGTGATGAAGGTTATGCATAGTTGGCTATCATGAGGATCCGTAAGTAATCAATGTACTACAGTACATGTGAAGAGAGCGAGAGAGGTTTTGGGTTTTCTCTAATTTTCGTGTCGAGCAAAAATGATGCCATAGTTAGGGGTTATATGATGACTGATGAGTAGTCCCTCCATATGTATTTGCGGGTAGCTAGCAGTGTTTATAATAATTCAGTTGTGACACTGATCAGGATGACTGTATGTGGCTGACGGCTGTGGCCTCTTGGACACTGATGAATGTTCTGTCAAAAATGTACGCACCTAGTACTTTTGTTATTGTGAACATGTGATGGCTCAGTGAACTTGATGGATGTGTTTGTTATGACATTTAAAATACATGCTTTCTTCTTAAGCAGTATCCCTATTTTATCGGAAGCTAGCTACAAAGGCAATCTCCAGATGACATTTTCAGAACACAATTTGAATTCTGGTTATCGACAACAAATTTCATTTTGTTTATTTACACCTTTGGTTTTAGGTGACTGGAATTTATGGTTCGTCGCTTCAGTTGACGAATTCAATGTTGATGCCGTAACAAATTTAAATATTAATTTTTCACATATATGAATAACAAAATTAGTGGATAACTTAGAAACATACATAGAGATAATTTGGTTAATTGTTTTTTTTAAATGATACAATTTGGGTAATGTACGTATAGATTTAGGGAGTTGCTTTGATTAGGGTACAACTTTTAATGCTCGTGTAGTAATTTAGTTGTTAATTTATAGCCTTGTTTAATATTATTCTCACCGTAGTAGATGTGGGTAGTTTTGAAACAAATTACATTAACTATCATTTTAAAAAAAATGAATAATATCCGGCCTCTGCAGCTCAGAGCCAGTTAACAAGCTATTGTAGCAATAATAATTAAGTCTACAAATCAATAGTAGGAAGATTTGCTATTTCTTGAGAGTTTTCAAATTTTCTTTTTTCTATCGTGCCTCTTGATTGTTTTTTGAAGTTAATGCATGCGGAAGCTTAGTTGCACGGAAAGATTGATTAAACAACATTCACTCAAAGAAGTCAGGCTTGGGTAACGACTAACAACACATTATGCTGTCGCTCTCACATGCTGCTTTGACCTCTGACTCCAGGCATGCTGGATCGAATTCAACCCTGACATCTCCCAGTTCCTTGGCCGCCAAGGCTGCACCATCTATTTCCTCTTATGGACGACGTCTATTTTTTTTCAACCACCATAAAATTTGTAACATTTATGAATTATGACCTACATTTCTACACCGTCAAAAAGCACATCAACATGTAGAATGGACAATCAGGCGATTTTGCATCCTTCTGTTGAGGTGCAACTTCCTTTATTTTCTACTGCTCCGTTTTCGAATATATTATTTGTCGATTAGTTCATTTTTAAACAAAAAAGTGTCAAATAAAAAAGCAGAGGGAGTACTTTATTTTCTAATACCTCCATTTTCGAATAATTGTTTTCGTATATATTATTCGTCGATTAGTTAAAAGTGTCAAATAAAATGGAGAAAATGGAGGCCATGCTCAATTAGTGAGGCAAATCACAGTGCTATATATTCAGCTACATATTCTCCGCAACTTTAGGCCCCTATATACTCTGAAAGCAATAATGCCATGTGTTGGATCCTCCATGCCAAAACTAAGCCAGGCAGCTACTGAAAGGTGTGCGACATTTATAGTGAATCTGGGCACACAGTACACCCCTCCTTAAAGCTCGAAGAGCAAGTGAAGGCCGGCAAATCCGCCATCGATGTTACTATTCAGTTATATACTCATGGAACTTTAGGCCGGCAAATCTTGCCAGCGTTATTAAGCTATATGCTATTCAGAACTCCAGGCCAGCAAATCAGTTATCAAGTGTGATTCAGTTATATATTCTTCAGAACTTCAGGCCGGCAAATCAGCGGTCAGTGTTATTCAGTTACATATGCTTCAAAACCTTTAGGCCCCTAGCTAGCTCCTGAAAGCAATGTGCCTTTGCGTTGGTCCCTCCTGATCCGTTTTGTGTGTGTCACTGGCACAAAGTGGGACGCAGTATATGCCTTGTCCATGCAAAGAAGGAAAGGGGAAATGTGAGGCAGAGGTGACATAGGTGAACGTTGACAGTGGCTGCTGCACTGCATTTGCTGCTTCTCCCTCCTTTCTTTGGCCCAATTATTGCCTTGTGAGTGGGAGAAAAGGGTGAGGATATCGGCAGGGGAGCATAAACTGTTAGTTGTTTGACCTTTCTTTAAAGTTGCAAGTCAATTGGTAACAATTAGCATGATCTTTACTTTTGCGGAAGATGAAAGTTGCTGGTCCAACTACATAGAAATCAATCACAGGGATTGTGTGTGCCCTTTGTTAGGGAAAGAATTTGGCCGACTGAGGCATCCCTGGCAGAAGGTTGCCATGGAATATATATCAATGAAGTCTTTCCCCGGCTGAGAGCATGCCGTCAAGCCTTGTTTTCACTGACAGATGATAGAGTGCTCTCCAAGCTGTAAAACTGTGGGGAACTGTGATGGTGGTGCAGAGTGATGATAGCTGCACGACAGCTAGTCAATGCTCATTTCATTGGTAGGCATGTGTGTGAGATTCTGTTTGCTAGCTTAGCCTTGAGTACTTGCAATCTTTCCATTAACCCATAGCCTGGTTGATTTCATTGGGATGATAAACAAATGGTTTCACTGTTCTTGAGGAGAAGTTTTAAAAAAACTGGGCTTATAGATATATAGGCTTTGAGTTGTGCACGAAATGTCTTCTCTGTAAGGATCATTCTTAACTAATAAAGGCAGAGCTTTTGGGCCGGATAAAGTAGTATATATATGCACATGCACGGCACTGACGAGGCTATATCCAAAGCCTGCGTGTCCCTCTTGAAATCCTATGCCTCTTTCTGAGGATCAAATACATTGTAGTAGCATGCATGACCAAGTTTTGTGTTCTTGATTGGTTAAAATAATCAGAACAAGTGTTGGCAGTATAACGGTGTGTTTAATTTAGTGCCAAATAAACACAGTACTTATCCGAGTGAGAACTCACGTGATATTATTGCTTTTGTTATTAGCGACTTAATTAAATTACGAACATAGGAATTGTACTAGGAGTACAAATTTTGTAAGGGACAATAATTCACCTGGAACGGGATCAACCAATAATTGAAAAGAGACATCATGTCACTTGGGCACTTTGGGAAGATGTCATCTATTCAAGGTGGGGGTCTTGCATTGGTGGTCTTTGCGCTTACCAGGAATCGTCTCATGGAGCAGCCAATAGGTAGATTCCGTTCGCCCGCGGCACATTCTCATGGACTCGTCACCGATGAGCCGAGCAACCAATAGCCATGGTTTTATGCCGCATCTAGTCACCGACTCATCCATCACTAACGCCCTTGCAACAAAATATCCGGCATTATCCTAAGACCTAATAAAAATCAATGATATATTCAACTAATAAGGCGATGCCGCGTATCCATCGTTTGATTGGATGGTAGAGCACGCATTCTATCTTGCATATATAGTCGTCACTTGTTGCATGACACTTTTGGATGCTAATTGGGATGAAGTGATGAGATTTTTCTTTTCCTTATGCAAATAAGGAGTGTTTGAGGGTCCCCATAGCGTGACTCACCAAACGTCACTAGGTTTGTTATTTAATTTTTCTGCAAAGTAAAACCTCACATATAATTTTTCACTTCTTACATTACATGTTCAACTTGAAATTCATCATGTGCTTTTTACCTAAATATTCCCTCGGTTCCAAATTGTATATAGATTGTTTGACTTTTTGCCACTAAGTTGAAAACTAGTATTATTCAAAAAAATATAAAATATAAGTCATCTTTAAAGCATATGACACGATAAACTAAATCATAGTGAAAACAAATATTTTATTATAATTTTTTGAATAAGATTAGTGGTCAAAATTACTTAAAAAGTCAAACGACCTGTAATTTGGAATATAGGGGTAGTTTATATCTTGTTGAATGTTGAACAATTGTCATGTGGCCTCAAATACATGGGACTGTTATTTGAATTATGTGAGGGACCTACATTGTTCTTCCTAGCTACAAAATCTCTAAATTCAAAGAGGGTCATGCAAGAATATGGTCATAAATCCCATGACGGATTTTATTTCCACTTTTTTCTTAAATAAGAATTTCTACATTATATGCAAGAATTTCTGAATTCCAAATGGTACCTTGGGATCTCCACTTGTAAACTCTAGCAACTTTTAGGGTTCAAAACAACACCCCCCCCCCCAAACAATTTTATCATTTTGCAAACTTTGGTGTGTATAAATGCACAAATCATTGTGTAGCACATATATAGGTACAACAGTGACGTGACAATCTTGGCCATCCTCCATTGGACATCGAATCCCTA